>CM061145.1:14368584-15070459 GCA_030710495.1 Labroides dimidiatus
AGAGAAGTGGGAGGATCTGGTGGTCTAAAACATAAAAAACAAGAATATTTTTGAGATATTAGTCCGGATAAGAGGGAGTATGTTCATGGATTGTTTATATGCTGTAAATGAAAAAGTAAAACCAGTTGTATGTACGGTCTGAAGACACCGTCTGCCAGTGAAATCATATGAGAGATGCGGCTGTGACGTTTCTGTTCATTAGCAGTCCTGCCTTATAGCGGGAGAGTTACAGGATAATCATGTCTGCTTGGTGTGTCCTTGACTGTTATTGGTCAGACTCTGCTGCGCCTTGTCTCCATTCCAGACAGTGTGTGTTTGTGTGTGCGTGTGCGTGTGTGTGTGTGTGTGTGTGTGTGTGTGTGTGTGTGCGCGTGTGTGTGTGTGTGTTTCTGAAAGTCTTTCAAAAGTTTAATTAACCAACCGAGCTGCAGATGTGGGTGCCAAAGACTGTGCAGCAGCAATGTTTGTGCTCTTCCAAATAAACAAAATGTAATTCCCCTCCTTTCCAATCAGCCTATTGTGTGTGCTTTTCCAATCCTCTGGGGATCTGATGTAAAACTGAGACAATAGAAACACCAACCAGTGCCAAATTACGCATCAAATATTTTAAATGGCTGTTTTGGAAACTGAAAATGAGAAATGAACAAGCAAGGAAACGCAACGATACTCCTTGGGAAGATTTTCATGCACCTCGTCGAGTGTTTCTTTATTGATAACATGGATTGATTAGTCACTGCTTGAACAGAGAAGGAAGGATTTTGCAACTCCAGCTGCAGCACTGTGATCGATTGAGCACATTTTCCACAAAGCTGCATCAGGCTTACTGCAGTCATGTGAAAGATTTTACAAATTCTGGGAGTACACATGAAGAGTTTCTCATGAGACAGATGGACGGACAAATTTGACACAGAAATCTGCAGATACTGCTCTACTTGGTGGCAAATTCATACAACAGATTGTCTTATCACGATGATACAAAAAGCTCAAAACAAGTTTTCCTTATTGGAAACCACAAGAAAAAAAATCTATTACAATCACTAAAAAAAATCAACTTCAGATGTAAACCTGTCAAAGAACTGCAGCACATTTTGATCCATCTCTTTCCTCTGACCTGTCACATAAATCTCACACTAAACAAATCCGAAAAAGATGACATGAATTTTAACATCCTGATAAAACAATCATAAAACATGATCTGTGTACGACATGTTTGCCAATTTGTGGAAAATTATCCACATTTTTTCCCCAGCTCAATCTGATCACATGACCTGTTCCTGCTTCCATCTGCAGAGAGGGCACAGACTGTCCACTGATGTAGAAATGAGGTCTGATGAGTGTCACTTTCACTAATAATCCCTGTCACTCATGACCAGAGGCTAAATGGCTCCTTTATTAATAAATTAAATAAAGCTTTGGTTATCTGACTTCTGTTCTCTCTCTCTCTTCATCTCTTATCTTTTTTTCCGATCCCAGTTTTTCTCTTCTCATCTCCTCAGACTCTCCCTCATTGTCTGCATTTTTTCAGCCACTCTTATCTCGCTCCCAATTCTCATTCCTTCACATCCATCAGCTCACACTCCATCCATCTATCTTAACACAGTTGACTTTCCTTTAACTGCCAGGATTTTCTCCTCCCCCAACTTCTTTGCCATTATTTTTCTTTTCTCCTCTCTTCTTACTATCAGCGTAGATAAACATGCACACTTCATTTCCGTTATCCACTTTAAATGTGAAAACTCAGTTTGCTGTTCTAACAAATGCTGCAGTGAAGTCAAATGCTATGACCCTGACAAGAACCATATCAGAGACGCCCCGTATAGAAGTGGCTTAGCGTAAAAAAGTACGGAAATGTATGTTTGGTAGATTCTTTCTTTGCTGCAACAGTGCTTCTTGCCAACAAATCTATCAAAAAGCTTTTTTATTTCTCTTTTAAAAGGAGACACATTTGTATGGAACATGTTTTTGTGGGATGAGCAGCAGAGCCGAGTTTGAGGGTTGCACCCATGAAAAAATTGCCAAATCTTTCCAACAGGGAATTAAATAATCTGCCAAACAAAAGTTTCCTTACATTGACATCTCAAAGATATTATGGCTTATTTTGAAAGCAGTAACTTCACTTGGGCTTAAATATGGTCAAAGTGAAACTGAACACTGCTTCATTTCACACTGACAAAAGCTCTTTTGTGAAGGCTGCGTTAAATAAAATTTCACATGTGATTTAACCACAGCAGCTCAAAAAGATCGAGGTCATCGTGTGAGAACGGCACTGCCAGCACCGTCCTCTGATCACAGGACTAATGGTAAATCTCAAAGACAGCCTGTCATAAAGCCCGATCAGATCACATTATACTGTGTGGTTCACAGTGTGGCATCACATTGCTTGTTTTTTTTTCATGGCTGTCAGCAGGTTTATCAGTCAACTGTGAGGATTTATAAACAGTCAGGTCTATACGGCTCAACAAGTACGCCAAAGCACGAAACAAACAGCCTGATGATTAGTAGAGGTTATTTCACCGTCTTTGTCCCAACCTGTGCAAAAGTTTGACATGTGCAGGTGCTGTTATCCAAAAGAAGATGGCCGAGCACAGAAGAATAAATACAACCAGATCAAAAGTGTAGCTTCATGTCTGGCCATGGAAATACAGGAACAAGACAAGTTCATCCAATGTTTCAACCCCTGAATATCTGAAGTTAAACCATCGATTTTTAACTGTAGTTAGAGGCAAGTTGGCAGCATGAAAGCAGAAGTTAATCAGTGCTTTGCCAGTCTAATAAAAATAAATCCTCTTATGACTATCTAGGTGATGTCTATTCAGACTTTTCAAGAAGCTGCACAGCTTGTGATATTAAGTGTTGATCACTCGATCCAAAAGAAAGGTCAGAGAATTCTGACTGAGTGTTTCTCTTTGCTGAAACATGAAGGCACGAAACAGTCCCTGGGGACCGCTCCAGCTTTCTTGATTTCAAACTGAGCTGCCCCGACTTGATTATAGATCTGTGGTTTGAAAAACATCTTTGAAATATGTGTTTAAGAAAAACCTCAGAAAGATGGGTCTGATGGGAGGTGAGTCTGTGGCTTTGGAGCCTCTGAGTCCCCTGCTGCCTTCCACATAAACACATACTTTGAAAACCTAGTTTCCCATTAAACAAGACAACACCATTCATACCAAACCAAGAAAATGCACATAATGGCCAAGAATATTTGTATTTTGCTGATCTGCTAGAAGACGATTGAGGTTTGGTAAATCATACCATAATCGTTTGTGAACTAGTTCCATAAAACTGCTTTTTAATGTGAAACCATGATTTAGTAAGTGATACATGAATGATTAAGATGTTTGGAAAGCCATAACATCAACATTTTGTTCACCTTTCTGAAAGAGATGAGCAGTCACAATCTTCATGGCCACAAGGGCTCCTCCACAGGAAAACAAGGCAGTTAGCTTTTTTTTTCAAGCAAGAAACTCAGTACTAATGAAACATTAAGCAACACTACAGAAAGTATATGTTCATTTAGCTGCAGATGGTAGCTTTTAGGATATTTTGAAGCAGAGGTTTAGAGCCATCAGCTGTCATTATGACTACTGACAGATGAAGTGAATAAGATTGATAATCCTCTTACAAAGGCACCAGTGAGAGGATGAGATTCTCACATTGTGATTTGGAATAAATTCCTCCAGAGAGTTCTTACTAAAAGTGGTACGAGGAGGAGATGATGGTGAACCAGCAACAAAGTCATGGGCATCTAAAGCCCTGTTTTACATGACAATGGCTTTAGGATGAAACGCAAAAGTATTGTTGCGTTTCGGCCTCTTGTTTACATTCCACTTTCATTTCGGGAACTTTTAACTGCCATGCAAAAACAGGACAACAATAACCGTACCAATAGGGGACTGCCGTGTTGTACCTGTGCTGCTGAAACTCTTTTTTGGCGGAGGGCTACCAAACGACTCTACAATTACATTGCAAGATACAGGTCTGGCATGCATACTTCAGCGCTTTCAGTCCCTCAGCATTTCCGTGTTCACAGAGATTTTTTTCACTGCGTTTTTTACGTTTTAAAGTGAAATGCTGTGTAAACAGGGCCTAAAGCTCTACGATACCTGTGGGTAACTGGTCCATGTGGTGTGAGCCTTCAAAAGAGCGAGCTGTATCTGTTGAAAAAGTTAATGCCCGTCCTGATCGAAAAATTTCTGGAAACACAGAGCTTTGCAGTTTGTTGTGTGGGGAACCACAGCTGCAGGAGCAATGGAGAAAGATGGTTTGGGGGGAAAAAACAACTGTTGAACTTATTCTCAGTCCAATCAAGCATGTGTGGGATGTGCTGGAAACTCCCAAGACACCATACAGCAACGCACAGAGCTTTAAAAATCTAATCCTGGCATCTGGTGCAGGAAACCACAGCACACCTTCAGAAATCCAGTGGGGTCCAATGTCTTGTCTTCTGAAGAGAAAGGGATTTACACTGTTTTCAGCAGTGTTCAGCAATGTCATGGCTGATGGATGAAACATCAGCAGGATATAAACCATGCTGACCTGCCTGGTTTATGAACATATATGGCTTCTTCCCTAACTTACAGCCCTCAAACAGCTGTGAGGAAGCTATCATGAGGAAGTTTCATACCGCAGTCTGTCATAGAACAATTATAATTATAATAATAATAAACTTTATTTGTAATGCACTTTATATTCAACAATCTCAAAGTGCTACAGAGCAAGAGATACTATGATAAAAAAGAAAATAGAGATTTAGTTAAAAGGAAGACCTAAAAAGACAATTGGCAAAAAACTTTGGTAAAAAGATAAGTTTTCAAGTCCTGCTTAAAAGCATCTGTAGTCAGTGGGGCCTTTAGATGATCAGGGAGTTCCACAGCCTCAGAGCTACACAGGAAAAGGCCTGATCACCCATGGTGCAGAGCTTGGTTCTGGGGACTTGGAGGGTGTTTTTATTAGCGGAACGGAGGGTGCATGAGGAGGTCTGAGGGAAGAGGAGCTCCTTGAGGTACTTGGTACTTAATCTGACTGAGCTTACATCGGTGCATTTTCCAAACAATAACAAACAATTACCATGGCCTTTGTGGTGCTTTTTCTGCTTTTGTCTTTCCTCTCCTTTTTCTCTCCACTGTTTGGACATTATTATCACAAAAACAATGCTTTGTTCGATTCTAAACTTGAAGGCCTTCTTTGCTCTCATCTCACTTCTGCAGTGGCTGACAGAGCAATCTCCTCCTCACTGTTCATCTGAAGTGTTAATGTGGAAAGAGGGAGAAGAGGAGAAGGAAAGGCGTGATGGAAGAGGGAAAAACATGGCTGAATCAAAGGGAGGAAGAACAACATGTAGACAAGCAGGGGGATACTTCAGTGAATCGCAGCAAGAGGGATAAATCAATGGATGAAAGAGAATCCTGAAAACTGTAAGACAGACATGAATGCAGCAGAGAGATGGAGTGATGGAGTATTCATAGAAGAGATTTGCTCTCATCAGGTGCACACATGAAACAAGATACCGAACTAAGCTAGAGCAGAGCATGAAAAATAGAAATAAGGGTAAGAAGATGATGTCCAACAGTTAGTTCTGCCCCCAAACCCACACACTGAGACATACAGTACCCTCTGTTGATATCTCAAGACACAGAGATCAGACCAAACCAGCAGATGATGAAGAAAACGCACTGAGAGGGAGCACAAAGCTTTGACAAGGGAACAGATTACAGGCAGAGCTCACATGACCCCTCAGACCTGCTGTAGACCCCGAGCAGAAAAACATTAACATCTCTCCTTGAGAGGACAAGTGATGTGTGAATTATTGATTCTTTTCCTGCAAAATTCTGAGCAAATCCTGGCAAAACAGTTTCCAGACACTTCAAGGATCAGGTTCAAGGTGGTTTGCAGAAAGCTCTTAACGGCTCTTTGACCTCGAAGGCCACTTGTTTCAAAAGGGACACATTTTTTGTTAGAAGTCTCTTTTCCTCAGCTTTCAAAATGCTGATCAGTTACATCAAACTCTCTGCCTGAACCATAGACTGTATAATTAATAGATGTAGTCTCTGTGACGTCACCCGTCTGTTTCTGAAACAGATTTTTGAAGCAAAACGGTCGGCGCGGCCATATTGGAAATGAGGCGGGCTGTGAGTCTCCAGAGTAACAGCCATAGGACGCTCCACAGTCACGTGATCTGAGCTGTGCCTCTGATCGGATGAACTGGCGATCTCAATAGTGTCGAATCTGATGAGTTAGAAAAAAAACTCACCCCCGTACAGTGCATGCCGCTAGCAAAATTAGCAATTCAGACGGGAGACATTCTTTGTACCAGACTGTAAATGTGCTTATTTTGGCCGTGAAAACGGCTTTTTTTGGCTTGGTGTCTACGTGACTTTAGGTATTTCCGGAGCCAGCCTCAAGCGGACACTCGAGGAACAGCAGACTTTAGCACTTCCGCATTATCTCATATTTTCAGACCGGTGGCCTGAACACACTCCGTGGAGATACAGACTAAAAATTGAGAGACCAAATCTGCTAACATGCTGCTCACAAGTGCTTCTCCTGATAAAAGATGTTTAGGATTAGCATAGTGTAGCACTTAGTGGCTAAAGTACAATATGTTTCCCTCAGGAGTAACTGCAGACAAAGCATCGAGCTAAAAGAGAGTGTTTGGTGCACTTAAAGATTTTGGGTAGCTTTTCAGATGACTCAGGATAAATGTAAATGTTACTTTCCATCAGCTGGGGATTGCTACCTAAGATGCTCCATGTTACAAATTCATGAGGTTGTAGTATGTTTATTATGTGTATAATTCTGCACAAGGCAAAATAATCCACTGATCCATCTTTACAGAAGTCTCAGTCATATTTACAAGCTGGCTCTTTAACAGGGAGACCCACTTTCTTAAGATACAAAGGTATAATTTATTAATTTTTTCTCTCTGCTTCACCTATGATCCACAATGCCTCTGTTTCTCACCCTAAGGCAGAGAATTTAAACAAGACATTTAAATGCATAAAAAGGCAGACAAATGCACACACAGACAGGCAAACACAGGATATATACTTCAAATCATCTTCAAAGCTACTTAATTCATGTTGCTCTGTGCCAAAAATTCATCCCAACACCTGCAGTCTTTCCCCTATGTGAATATATACAGAGAAAGGATGTGAATAGGTTGGGGTCTGTCTGTGTTATAAGCATCTTAGTGTGTGAGCCCAAGCAGCCCGAGAGAGCAAGCTAATAAATCCTCTCCTGCTATGTCTGTTGCAATAATGAGACACCTCTCACCTTTCTCACTTCTCTTTCTCTCCTCTCTCTCAAACACACTCTTTCACACACCTCGGCAGAGCTTTGTGCCCTGGGGAGCTCAGGGATTCCTCTCTCTCCTTCCTATGGCAACAAAACTTTCCTCCACAACATTTTTTCCACAATGAGGCACCAAGCACCCAAATAGCCGAGCTTCTTTGGGCCATAAATCTTCATTGAATAAATTAGGCTCATAGCTTCATCCAAAGACAGAGGGAAACGCTTCTGTAAAGTGGAGCTAGGATAAGGAGAGGTTATCTGAAGACCTCCAGTTGACTGATAAGGCAGAGATAAAGTGGATACTGGCTTTAAGAAGAAAGCACTACAACTCTTTTTCTAGGATGGAACTCTTCCCTCCAGAGATGTTCTGCATAGAAAAAGGTTGATAGACTAAACAGTGTTAAACCTGAAAATAACCACATCAGCACAGAAAAACCCTGTCGCATTAAATACCGTTTTAAAAGTCATTATTTTCACATTCAATATTATTAAGACGTATCTGTGTCCAAAAGAAAAATTACAGATCTGCACTCAGATTTTCAACCAGAAGCTGCTGCAAGCAAAAAGAGCTGAAAACACAGAGAAAGAGAGAGAGAGATTTATTACTGTCAATAAACAGTAATAAATTAAAGAGTGGGAGTGCTGGGTCAGTCAAAAAAGTAGCAACACTGAAAAAAAAGATATTTATTGATCTTTTCACAGCAGTTACACTCTAAAGGACTTATAAAACACCTTCACATCCAAACATGTAGGGAGGTGCTGTACGTGGTTCGACTTACAGCTGCACTCAGGCTTCCACCTTCCTGCTGTGTGTCTCTCTGCAACTCCCACAGTCACAGATTACACGCCACAAATTCTCCACATTTACATGTCGGCACATACTGACGTTTTGTCAGCACCGTTAAGAGTCTAACAAAGACACTCTCGTCTTGTTTGTGTCTGCTTCAGATGAAGAGACAGAGCAGATCAATAGTTCCTGTAAACTCTTGAACAAAATCTTAAAATCGGGGGAAAAATGACAATAACTTGCATTTTACACTCCTGGATCGTAAGCAGGTTGTCAGTGATCAACAGGAACAGTGGAGCTACTCAACACTGAATCTTTTTTTGACACTATTAGTTCTGTTTGAATTTTTTTTGTTTGTTTTGGTTCTAACTTTTGTTCCGGAGTGTACATTTCATCTTGTTCTGATCTGGGGACTATTAACAGGGAGCTCTATAGAACTGCTCAATGATTGATCCCTGCTGCAAAAAAAGAGTAAACTGGCCAAAAAAAAAAAAAAAAAGGGACAACAGATGGAGCGCTAACTCCTTAATAAATACGCACTCCTATAAACCTCCTGAAAAATGGGTGTATGCTCATTTCCACGCACAGATCGGTATTTATTAATCTGAACGCAGATTAGGGTACGCTCAGATCCCACGTCAGGTCTGAGTTTGTGTACTTTTTTTTATGTCAGAGGGGCACGCAGTGCAGTGAGAAAAATTAAAGGTTAATGTATAATTCTATAGATGAATCTTTCCATTTCATTACTATTATCAGTATGTTAAATTTTGGTCCTTGACCGTTTCTGCACCAATGGTGTCTGTTGATGATCAAATACGACTAGATAAACCATTGATGGTGCCTAGGAGAGCGTTTTTTTCTCCAAAACAGGTGATGTTCAATTTTTACTAGCATCAGTCAAACTCACAATTATAATTTCTGGTATTGTTAAGACTCTACTGTGCTGAGAAAAAAGCTTAACGTAACTTATATGCCATATTTTCTTTTTTTTTTTTTTTTTACATGTCATATTCTCTTCTTTAATCTCTGATCCCACTCATCACCAGCATTGCCATTAGCCATACCAAATATAGTTGGTTGTCCTCTATATGAAGTCTTAGTCATCGTCTTCACACCAAGATAAACACAACTGAAACCACACTTACAACTACCTGCTGGTGTTGTAAATCTCACCTACCTGTTGCTGTGCAGAGGAAATGATAAGCAGATGAAAGCCAATCTTGTTGTATGGCGCACACCGCCTTCTGGAAGATGTAACAGTGCGACTGCTACCAGAAACTCATTTATCAGCTCTGTGTCGAGGGGAAGTGCACAAATGAGACAGCATTTCCAAAACAGAGAAGTGTTTTGTGCTGCCTTTCAGAGATGCAGTAGGTAGAGACGGTATTGCATTTCACCAGTTCTGAATATTTCAAGAGCACTTCTCTTTTGGTGAAGTGAAATGTTACACTGAGCCAGAGGCAGTGATAGGACTCTTTACTTCTCTAAACCTGGAATCGGGTCTGAAGACCAACCATGTAAAACAAAAATGGTGTAAAATATTACAAAAATACTCTGCAAGAGAGACTTCTCAAGCATTGAGCTACACAAACATCACTTTGCTCAGTATCCAGGATACTCATGTTAGAGGGAGTGCAGTGTCCCAGGCCACAAATTTCCCAAGAGACAGCTCCAGCACCTTATGAAACATGTCACAGGTATCACTCCCCTGGGTTAGATGTGATGTAAGTCATCTCAAGGTGTTTGGCTGCCTGCTGGAGTCAGAGAATCTATTTATAGTGAATACTTTCAGAAAAGAAAAGCTGAATGTCATAAAAATTCACAGCCATCGGTGATGTCTGTACTGACTCCAAACTTCATTATATTACTGCTCTCACTCTGTCATCCACTGTCTGTCTGCTGCACATGACTTCCAAATGCAGCTAAACACTGCCCCTAGGTGGTCAAAACAGTGAAGTACAAGCCAGAGTTACAATAACATTGTTTCTGTTGTTTGACCCTTTACATAGATTTTTGGGGGGGTTTTTGGTTTGTTTTTTTGATAAAATTCATCAAACTGCTGGAAAATGAAAGATTATGAGATCTATGAAAGATCATCTTCTTATTTGTTTATTGCTAATTTAGATATTAATCTATGTTTTTTTCTATGTAAATTTTACTTCACTCCTCCACTTGTCTGATTATAATTATCTTATGATCTTAAGATTCAGATCTTCATATCAGGAAAAGAGAGGTGAAGAACTCACCTTGTAGCATCTCTCTGTGATGAACTGTGCCCCATTTTTCTTTTTTAGGATCCCATCATAACCTGCAGAGACAAGAAGCATAAATGACTCACCAAAGACTTTTTTTAAGACTTCCTGTTATCTTAACACTTTTTCTCTCCTAAAGAAAATTTTAGTTAATAGATAAAGATTTTCTGAAAGGTTCAACAGTAGGTGCATCAACGGACAAAAACATAGACACTCTTTGAAATAAAACTTGTAGGAAAGATCAATTATGAGATGTCATTTATGAGCTGAATGTATTATTTAGGAACATAAAACCCTTGAAATAAACCAGGACAAAAGAATATTTATATATAACCCAAGGGTTGTGCAAACTAAACTGGAACCACTTTTTTAATAGCAAACAGATCAATAAATTTGTGTTAAAAGTGAAGTGGATAAGGCTCTGAGGCACTTTGAGGGAAATAACTGTCTTCATGAGTTACGGTCAGTCTGCTGTCTGGTGCTGAGCACTGGTGCTGACTGTTGAACTCTGAAGCTTAAAATAATAATAAAAAAAAAAATTATATATATATATATATATATATATATATATATATATATATATATATATATATATATATACATTAAACGTTTAAAGCAAAAGAAGCATGAAAGCTGTGAGTAGAAACATTTGAGTCAGCAGAAATTTTAACAATGAGCTCAAACTTGTTTTTTCATAGCTGCTTTAAATGCACTGAGAATAGACCTGTGATTCACATAAATGATGCTGTTTTAGGGGATT
The DNA here is from genome assembly GCA_030710495.1 of Labroides dimidiatus. Taxonomy (NCBI): domain Eukaryota; kingdom Metazoa; phylum Chordata; class Actinopteri; order Labriformes; family Labridae; genus Labroides; species Labroides dimidiatus. Next base: position 14,379,674 of record CM061145.1, read on the forward strand.
TTCAGACGATCAGTGTAATGTAAGTCTAATGGATGCTACATGAACTACATGTCACAGGTTCAGTAAAAAGTGTCGTGAACTCACACAGTCTTTCATGGATATCTTATTATCATTGCCAGGTCAACTCTAACAACCTCTGAACAATGCTGAACCAGAACTGGCCCCTTTCTGTGCCCTGGTTCGCTTCGGCCCACTGTTGTGGACAAACTGACCTGATTTAAAAAGACTCAATCAGAAAACAAAACAAAGGAAAGAGGACGGTGAATGAGGAAATTTGATGAGGTGGCATGAGTATTACTACAGTGTCTTTAGACTAATGGGCTAACATTATTGGATTTCACTAGATTAATGCATGCTTGGTTTTGGTTCTTTAAGCAGAATAGCTCTAACTCACTGTACAATTTCAAGGAAATTAAAATAACAGGAAGAATAAGAAACAGTCAATGAGTCACTGTCACAGATGTCGGGTGGGAGGGAGTTTCAGAGACGGGGGGGCAGAGCGACTGAAGGCTCTGGCTCCATGGTGGTCAAGCGGGCTGGGGGGATATTGAGGCTGAGAGAGGATGAAGATCTCAAGGTACAGCTGGGTTTGTTTGAGGGGGAGATCAGTGAGGTAAAGAGGGGCGAGGTTATGGAGGGCTTTGAATGTGAGAAACAGGGTTATAAAAAGGTAAACAAACAGGGTAAAAATGGCAATCTGAGAGATGTAGAAAAAGATTATTTAACAGCTGCAGATCATCTTGGAGCTTTGAGTTGATAGAAACTGAAATGTAGCCCATCAAAGCCACAGTGTTCTCACTCACCTCCTCTCCAGTGTGATGTCATTCCTTACTTCTGACATGTTCTTATCAAACATACTTTCAGAATTACCAGAAATAGACACACATTCACACATTCTCACACAGACACTTTTAGATACCATAATGCAACTTCCTCTGACCTTTCACGGTAAAGACGCCACAGCAGAAGTCTTTGAAGCTGATTCTCCCCTGAGAATCGCTGTCCAGACATTTGACCAATTTCTGCACCTGGTGGAAAGTACAGAGAGCGAAACATCAGGGAAGAAAAGACACTTCTCTGTTAAGGCACTAAAAAATAAATACAGAGCAGGTTGTTTTGTTCTTTGCACTTAACATGTCTGTCTGTCTGTCTGAGGTCCTGCAGCAAAGCCCGTCAGAACTTCTACTTTTTGTTATGTCACAGGAATGTAAAAAAAAAATCACCAACATTCTCCACAAAACATCCCATAATGATATGATTTTATTTTTTGCAAATTTATAAAAAAAGAAAGAAAGAAAGAAAGAAATCACATGTACATAAATAATCACGGCCACATAACAAATTGTGGGAAAAGTGAAGCACCGTCAACACTTTCTGGATGCACTGTAGGTTTGTTTGAAGATAGAGAGACTTTGTTTCATAAAGAGAGCTTCAGATGGACCTGGCAGAAAAATGCTGTTTCATAACTTTACTGACTCTCTCTTAAACACTACTTTTATCTTAAACTCCAGCTTCCTTCTTGCTTCAGAAGTTTCTACTCAGACTGGAAATAATGGTGATGAATGTAAAAGGGAGGCCGGGGCTCACATGCAAGCAGTTGACCAGCTTTGTTACCTTGAAAGAGCATCAGGTGAGTCCTCAGTTACAGTTTTGAATAAATTTGTTACAAGCATCCAACAAACTGTATGATGGAGTTAATGATTTTTACCCTCTATGGCAGTGGTTTTCAAAGTGGGGGCCAGGGCCCCCTGGGGGCCGCCAGGGGGCACTAGGGGGGCCTCAGAAAATTGGAGGAAAGGGGAAAAAAGTATCATCAAATTATTTTTATTTTTCTATTTTTTTTTACTCTTTTTATATAAATTTGTGCTGAAAGAACAACACGTAAACTGCCGTAATCGCCAGATTCTCAAGTTTCTGATTGTACCAAACAGCTCCAACTTTGGCATGACGATGATCCTCCTTGTTGACCTGGCGGTTTACACCTGTTATCAAGCTTGCTTGTAGCTAGCTAGCACAAAATGGAAAGGTTTCTGTCAGGAAAAAGCGGTCCAACAGCCCTGCTGTGGAGGATTCTTCTAAGAACTTATGGCCAACTAAAATTTGAAAATATGAGGCCACCAAGCCCAACCCCCCCCCACTGGTGTAATCTGTCACTCTCAGACATGCACAGGCGCACACGTACACACACACATGGGAGAGGTTTGTTTTGTTTTGGTCTTATCTGTTTAAAGTTTATTTTTTATTGGGAATATACAGTGCAAAAAACGTGTTTTTTAAAAATAATTTTCTATGTCAATCAAATCTAATAGTTATTGAAAAGCGAATAAAAGTAAGAAAAAGCTGTTTCTTTCATATTTTGAATCATTGTCTATTGGTTTGCAAAGGGGGTCCCCGGCCAGAAGCTAATGCTTTTTGGGGGACCTTGGCATGGTTAAGTTTGGGAACCCCTGCTCTATGCTACCATGTTGCCTCTAGGAGGAACAGGTTTGTGACTTACACTTGCTCTTCACTGAGGAACAATCTCTACCTAACAAAGGCATAATAAAAGGCATAGTAAATAAATACGGTTAAAAAAGTTAAGGCCCTCATTGCTTTTGCTGTGATATTTTGGGATGTCAAATGTAATCTTATTTAAAATGTGATGTAATTGTCATCCACTGAGCCAGGCAGTCCTTTATTTTGAGTATTTCTGGTTGTTTTGAAACCAGAAACTTTTAGCTGTTTCGCTCACTTTGAGGTTATCTTTTTCTCATAATGTTTTATAAACAAAACAATGTGTTTCCAAACAAATTCAGACAATTCTTGTCTTAAAAGCAACAGAGAAACTTAAAATGTAAAAGAAAAAAAATGACGTTTGGAAAAGTGCAAATAAAATCTCTATTGTCAACATACCAATAAAAATCCCTGTGTTTTGATCAGTGGGTTTTAACTTTTCATGAAGTTTATATTCACAAGGCCTTTCTCCTGTCGGTGTTCTCCACAACACATCACATTTCATCTGACAGCGACAGACAGTTTGACAGCATCACAAATATCAAACCTAAAATGTATTTTTTACACTGAAAAATACTAAAAAGTTTAAATTTGGAATGAAAATTAATTATCAAATCAAAAAATATTATGAAGTACACAATTTCAATTTTATTATTTCACGAGAGAATCTGGCCCCATAAAGTGTCTGTTGAAAAAAATTGGCCCTTGGACAAATGTAGCTGATGGTCTGGTCTTTGTGGGAAAAAAATCAACATGCAAGCTTACAGAATCTACACAGCCACCTCTAAACCATTCAGTGTGGCTTGGATTTGTTCATTCAGAACAATAAATCACAAAACAGCCATTCGTCTTATTGTTTTACTTGAAATTCCTCAGAGGCAGCTCAAACACAAAGTCTGCTTAAATGTTCATCATGAGGGAAAAGAGGCATCGATAACTCTCATCTTAAACCAGGAGTGAAGGCAGAAGGATGTACGAGTCGGACAAACTGTCACTACATGGGTGAAATTTCACATATTTGTACGGTGGATGTAGCCAAAGGGTGCCCTCGTAGGTGCACACTGACTCACGGTCCTCCCACGTTCACATCACTGCAGAAGGCTGTAGCCTTGAAGGACTCTCCACTGTGGTTGGATAACATATTATGCACTTTGCCAGTAACATTTTCACAGCACTAATTTTAGCAAAGCTTTATGACTGAAATGGAAAGAACTACAGGAGCTTTACACAACTCTGGAGGGGTGAGATGTTACTACAGCAATGTATGACATGAAATGAAGAGTAACTTCACATTCAAATGTTTTTCCTTTAGAATAAAAACTCGTGCATCTGGGCCACATAAAATAGACGATACTGATATTAGAAATGTTTTTAAATGCAGGCCCAGGATTACATCTGAATCTTTGTACTGAACTCCTTTTAAGCCCTAAATGTAACCATTACTGCCCAATGAAGTGATGGCTAATTATTGTTTCTGACTTGGCCGCTTTTTCTAAAGGCAAATTAAAAGGTAAGAAAAGCAGTCAGGGGGGGAAACTAGGATTATACGAGAGAGTGAACATTTGCATATGACTGTACTACTGGGAAAGAGAGTCACCTACTGTGTTCTATTGTAGGTCAGGTCGTCACGAAGCGGCTGCTGGGATTTGCTCATGTAGGACAATGACGAGAGGACAACACATGCAGTAGAGCGGGGAACTTCCAAGTTTGGTTCATGAAGCAGATTTTGTGTGGAGATTCAATGATCAAATGAGTGTTTTGTTCCCTTTTTTATGTTGATTCATTTTTTTGTATTTGAGTGAAAAAGCAACAGCTTCATGAATGACTCACTGGATTATAATTAAAACATAAAAAGGATGATCTAAAACAAGACGTAACAACATGTTCTTCATGGCTTCTTGAGTTGACAAATTGCATCTACTTCATTCTACCAACACATCTCCCAGGTCAGCAAGAAAAGCCTCCCCCAGGAGCTAATCAGAGCATCTGCAATGTTCCTGCTGATGAGCAACACAACAAGAGGGAGCCACACAGCTGTAGTGATCTGTTACCCTGACATGTAGCAAGACACAAAGCTGAACAAAGGATGCAACACATGAGACTAGAAAAAAATATCTAAAATACATCCAATAAGGTCTCGGCTTCATTAAAGACTGAGCTTTCTAAATCAGAAAAGTTACATGCCTCCAACAGAACTGATCAATAAGATGACAGCTTGGTGATTCACTGTGCTTCAGCTTGATAGAAGTTTATTTATCTTGATGACCTGGTGTTTCTCAGGAGAATATGAGCTCACTGAAGCACACAGACAGTGTGTGCCTTTTATTGCTTCAATAAAAGCAACAAATTGTCCTGTAAGTTTATCACCAATTCCCTGATCAGTTGGGTGAAACAGCAACCTGGCTGAGGCTTATTGGAAATCTTATGGTATAAAATGACTTCAATATAATACTTTTTCTTAAAAGAGAACAAGATTTTAACTTCTAAACACCAGTTCTATGTAAGTCATGGGTCTACCTTTAAATACAGATCAGTTGCAAAATCTGTTTGGGAAAATGAAGCTGAAGCTTCATCAATAATACTTTTTTAAATACAGGTAGTATGGCTTTAATGACTCTTAGCTCACTGTCATTGTCAATTTACGATGTCACTACTCTCTTTTCTCCAAAAGCACACAATTTTCCTACTCTTTGTTTGTTTCCACGAAGTTTCTCCTCCTTTTTTTGAACATTAGATTACTTTAACTAAAAAATGGCTAGTATTTCTTTTTATAATCTGAACCAAAACAGATAAGACAGTAAATGTATTATAAAACATGCTACTTTCTCCATTAAAACTTTAACATGTTACTTAACCCAGTGCATCACAAGATTCAAGAGAAGTAGATTAACTGAGGATCAGGCTATTTGCTGGACTCATCTCTTCCTATCGCAGGGCAGTGCCAACTTGAAACATTAAAAAGCTTTTCTGCAATACTAATGACTGACGAGCAGTCTGAAACTATTATTCAAAAGAAGACGTGTAAGCTTGCAAAAATTCTCAATTTTATCTTGTCAAGACACAAGAAAGCTCCAAGTACTCTGCAAAGTTAAGGAAAACATTGAGGGCACGTGGCAAAGTCTAGGCTCAAATGGAAAGACACGCCACTGAAAGTCTTACCTGCTCTTCTTCGCCAAACTGTGAGCCCAGCTGCACTAATTCTTCGCGGTAGATGAGACCGTCCGAGTCTCCGTCACACGCGTCAAACACCTCTTTGAGTTTCCTCACAAAAGACAGCAGGTACTTCGGCTCAGGGAGGCAGTCTTCGTCCATCTTTTTTTCTGCGTGGTTGTTTCACTTTCGGAATGTTTTCCTTGGCGTGGACCTCAAAGGCTCCATGATTGAGCTCAGCACGCGCGCGTTAATTGACGAGACATCATGGATGCTGATGCTGCGCGCGAGGGGCGGAGTAATGCTGTGAAAAGAGGACGAGACTTACCGAACCAGGAAGCACAAGTGAGGAAAGCAATCATCGCAATAAACACTTCTATCACTGGTACTACAACAACAGAAGACAATTAAACTTTTTTTTCTCACTGACTTCATTTAAAAGGAAAGACATAAACAAGAAAAGTCTGAACTGCCCTATCTTGAAACCGGAAGTGACATAAATTAGTACCCTATCACTTGGGTTGTTTTAACCATACGATTGTTTGAACTATGAATACAAGACATATAGAGACACATAGACATATGAGATTTCCTCTTTTGGAGGTAAATACAAGTTGCCATTTCAAGATGGGATATTTGTGCCTGTCAAGCCTCATCTGCAATTTATAACAGAGGAAAAGAACAGGATAGTCTTTTTTTTTATTATTTATCTTTGATCCACTGCTGGAGGTAGTACCTGAGAGAAATATGACGTGGAAAGCAGTGTAAATGTGTAGTAAATGTTTAGGGCAAATAGGGAGGAAAATGATGTGTATGGGGAAAAAAAAGCAACAAAAAACTGATGTTGGAATCATGATATAACCTATGGTTGATTTGATGTCAAAAGTTCACAAGAACTTTACCAGTATATCATCTGACATTGTGTTGACATCAGTCCTGGTGTTCATGTAAACATGCAAATATAGAGGTGATGTCTAAACCTATATGTAACCATTATTACCCAATTAAGTGATAGCACTGGGTTGACATCTGCACCTAACAGTGGGATGGCATTAAAACCTAATATTTAGGTAATGTCATAAATCCAGGTTGGGTTGATGTCAAAAACCGATGTTGATGACAAAGCCTGTTGTTGGGATTTTGACATGAACACCGTACCAATAAATTCAACTGTATCTGTATCTGGTCTGTCTCCCAGAGGCTGTAAGCAAAAACAACCTCAATATTTTGACTCCATCAGTCCTTCAGTATGGCCAATGGAGCACAAATAGATCTGGTGAAAGTCCGGGTTAACCTGATGTTGTGGTGATGTCATAAACCTAGGTTGGTTTTATATCAAAAACTCATGTTGATGTCAAACTTGAAGTTTGGGTCAAGACAAAACTTGAATTTGGTCCAATATCAAATCCATTCACTGAGTTCATACCATTCAAGCTCAGATTTAAAATCTTGACAGGGTGAGCTCAAGCTCTACTTTCACTTAACAACAGAGTGTCTAAGAGTGGGATCAGTTTCTGGGTTTATTTCCACAGATGATTTGATATGAGAGGGACCAACTTTTAGTTGACTGTTAAAAAAAAAAAAAATGAACGTCATCTCACTCAGCTTGTGGTGAGGTTGCCACAAAAACTGCACCCCCTGGTGACTGGCTGCAGTGTAGATCAAAAACTCTCTCTCCAGTCATTCCAGGTGGGCTGTAGTCAAACAAAAAATTATTACGCCCCATAAAAATGTTCCTCACATCCGTATGCTGTGGTGATATAAAGATATTATTTGGCTGCATTGTGTTCAAGTCCTTTTTTTCTCAAAAGTTTCTTTTTCATTAGTTATTAGACATTAAATCTGGGTTTTACGTCTTATTTAACAATGATTGACAGCTGCCGTTCTTGTGTAGTAAAATACATCAGGAAGGAGAGCCAAGAAGAGATTAGACTGCTGACAGAAAAAAATTGTCAACCAGCTCCTTCCAGATTTACTTAGAGTCCCTCACAGTCTTTACTGTGCAGACTGCAGCACAATGGCAGCCCCTGTGACAGGAGTTTTTGGCTTCAAAACCGTACAATGGTAAAAGGCGGAGCCACGCTGTCCATTCTATATACAGTCTATGGGTTGGCTGGGTGGGATACACAATAAGGGACAAGTGCAAACATGCCCATCCCTTGCTACGCCCCTGCATCCTGCATCCTGGTTTTAAAAGCCCCACTAGTATCTTGGCTCCATTGGGAGTTCCCTCTACAATCAGCCTCATCATCCCCTTTGAGGATATGAAGAAATCTTGATGGGGAACAATAACCACTGGCATAAAACATTTGATATGTTTATTGAATTAGTCTGACGACAGCATTTATTGATTTCTTTCATTAACACGTACATTCTTAATTGGACTTGGTCGCAATTTTACCTTAGTAATGCTGAAGTGCAGCAAAACTTTGAGGAACTTATGATCAAATTTGTTCAAGCACATGTATGTCAGCCTCCTGTCACAAGATAATCTGTAAGTAAATATTTTCTCCACCAGGATGCCTCAAGCATACATATTGCTTCATGTGGGTCAGTGACACACATGCCTGCCATTATTTATGATGTACCATGCATCAGAGCAGGGGACTCCAAAAAAGGAAGTATGTTTACAGCTTCTACTTCCCCCCATCTTCTGACTTAGAGAGGACGTGACACATGTTAAGAAAACAGAAAGAGAGAGAGAGAGAGAGAGAGAGAGAGAGAGAGAGAGAGAGAGAGAGAGAGAGAGAGAGCAAGAGCTTGTAGGTGTATACTGATTCTAAGCGTTCAGTCTACTTCTGATGGGTCAAACATGCCGGTTGTTCGTGGTGGAAAGTCACTTTGGATCTTCACTTCACTACTTTTGTTTCTACAACTTTGGGGTAAGTGTTATATAATGAAGATGTCTCTAAATTCTTTTATTTTCTTAAAAAAAGTACAGTTTCTACCAAATATATTTTGTTTGATCATATTTAGTATGCTTTTGTATAACAGTAATAATTACCATTAAATGTAAAATCCTGGTCAGTCCTCTATACGCTGTTTTGATTAATACAGGGGTAAGATTCCAGTTTAGCCATCTAATAAACTGTAATCACCAGTTTGGTAGAAATGTAGAGTTACCACATGAAGCAACCACAGCAGTATTTTTAATTTCTTTGATCAGAGCTCTATCGTTTCTCAAAGCCTAAAAATACTGAAGAGATTTGTGAAACTGAATTGACTGTACCTTTCACTCTCCTGTCTACAGGAAGTCTATCAGCCTCTACCACCCCTCCCTCTCTTCCGGCTCCTGAGCTCAACATCCACCTGAGGTCAGAGGAGTCAGTGGTATTGGTCTGCCGAGCCCCAGAAGGCCGCTCTGGGGTTATGTTCATGCTGTACAGATACAGAGAAAAGGTATTCGATTTGAGTGTCCATCTCTGTGAGTGTTTCCATGTGCTCCTGGTACTCTATTTTGATCTGGTATTTTCTTGCCTGATTGAGGTGGACTGTCAAGAGCTGCAGCCAGGTGCAGAGGAGGTTCAATTCACTGTGAGTGTACATGAAGGAGATTCAGGCCAACAGGAACTCTTTTGCTGCCTGTACAAGGACCAGGCTGGTCGATACAGTGCCTTCAGTCCCTATTTGCATCTGGAGCACCAAAAAGGCACGTGTCTATCTTATTTTTCAACTTATTACACACACTTTACTGTCATATGAAGCTGTAGATCCCTGTTTTTCTAAAAGTGGAACACAAGGTTGTAGAGTTAATGTGTTCAGTGTGCTTATGTGGTATAAAATAACAAACACTTCTATCCGCCGCTGCAAGCAGGTGTGCTCTCTGTGGCTTCTCATTGTCCTCGGCTCAGTGGGTGTGTGAAGTGTCGTTACATCCTGCATTTCATATAGAAACCACACACACACACACACAGTCACACACAGACAAACCATCAACCAGAATTTGTGCTTAGCCTTCTGTTGATGGTTACAGAGGGAGATGTGGCGAGCAGCTGTGGCATACTTTGGTTGTCAGCAATACCAAGAAATTTACTACAGATTTTTTTTAAGCTCCGAGGAAGTCGATGTGATATCACTGTGAGATTTATTGAGTTCCTCTTTGACGCCTGAGGTTTCACATTTGCTTATAGCTTCTTTGGTTGCCTGAAGTCAAAAGTTAAAGCAGGGAGGTTGGCAAATATTTTAAACCATAGACTACATAAAATATGGACGTAGTCTCCGTGTCATCACTTGTCTGTTCCTGATACAGTCATATGAAGCCAATCATTGGACAGGGCCATCTTTGATATGACGCAGACTTTGAGCTTCCGTTCTAACAGCTATAGGGCGCCCCTCAGACAAGTGAGCTGAGCTGAGCCTCTGATTGGACAAACCAGTAATCCTAATATCTTCTAAACTGCTGAGCTAGAAAAAAATTTACCCCTCATACAGTGTGTGCCTAGAGTGAAATTAGCGTTTCAGACCCAAGCCATTTTTTTTAACCGGGCTGTAAATATGCTTTTTAATGCTGTAAAAGTCATTTTTTTGGCTTGGTATGTACATGAATTCTGGTCTACCTGCCTCTAGTCAATTCTCAATGTACAGCAACTTTTAACACTTCTTCTATGCACTTCTGCATAGGCTTCATTTTTCTCTCCCGGATGTTGCCCCTTGTTTAAAACCTATACAATATTTATACAGAGCCACTATGTACCCACTTCTTTATTATGAGCTGGGGAGGATTTAGTTTACAGTCAGGCTTGTTGAGAGTAAGAATCCATCTGTGGTTCCAGCTGACCAAAGTAGCTCATTTCTCAGACCACATGAGCACAGAAGCATGGAGAAAGAAAGTCAGTTTGCTACTTGCTGAATCTCTGGTGAGGAAGCAGCTGTTGTTGTTGTTGTTGTTGTTGTTGTTGTTGTTGTTGTTGTTGTTGTTGTTATTTGAATCAGGTGAACAGTCTCATCACTATAGGCTGCCACGGAAAAGCAAACAACGATCCAGAAGTCAGAGCTGACCAATCAAAAAATACAGTGATGACAGATACTATGCAAGCCAATAAGCCAAATATCGATAATTTGATGGTACAATTTATATCCCCGAAACAGCTTCAGAAAGATTCAGTGGATGACCTGTTAATGCTTTAAATCACACAAATCAATTTATATTTAATTAATAAAAATTCCAAAAATGAGCCGATAACACAAAGTGGCCAAGAGGTTGATTTCAGTGACTAAATAAGGTAAGGAAAAAAACAGCAGACAGCTGAGTGCCTGCTGTTTTCTTTTCTTATCCTGAAGGTAACAAGCCCCTAACTCTTTATCACTTAAGTATCACACAGACCACCTGGACTTTTTTGCTACTCTGTCCTTAAAAGAGTCAGAAATTACAGCCAGAAATCTAATTTTCTCCTCTTTAGGAACTGTTTGAATTTTTTCTTTTACCCAAATGGTTGAAGAGTTATTGTAATGAGAACAGTTTGTGTTAATTATCGCCTGTGATTGAAATGCTATTGCGCATGGACTCATATGCAGTGCAGTAATACCCTGGATATAACTGTTAAGCTTTTCCTTTCTTCTTTATGGAGCCGTTTGAATTTCCTCTCTAGCCCAAATTGTTGAGTAGTTCTGGTGATATGAATTCCACATGTGTGGCACCACCCTCAGTTAAGGGCTAATTCTGCTTAAAACTTCACCATTAAAGTTTAAAGAATGTAAAATTCTGACAGGGTCAAAACAGTTACTGAGTAACCGGTGTTCTGGAGTTAAGAGTGACCATGCTAACCGATGACCTTCAGTCAAAGGTATGAATGACTGTTAGCTGAGGGTTCCCATTTCATAAACTCAAACTTCACACTGAAACGCTGGTGATTTAAATGTGATTTGTGTCTCTAACCTTAAGCTATCTCTTCTTTCTCTTTTTCTCCAGATCCCACTCGCCCCACACCTTCTTTCCCTCCTCCAGTCCTGTCTGTGATGCCCCCCTCTGGTGTGGTGAAACATGGAGACATGCTAACTTTCAGCTGCTCAGTCCCCACTCCCCCTCAGCCTCTGTCTAGCTCTAACAACAAACCAGTGACCTTCTTTTTGCTGAGGACCACTGCAGGAACAGGGGCGATGTCGTTCATTCTCCAGCCCAAAGCCAGTCGGGTTGCAAACAGTGAACCCCAGCCAGGACGCTTCTCTGTTGGGCCAATTAGGGGAGGAGAGGAGGGCGGGTATACCTGTCTTTACCAGATCAGCAGCAGAAGAAGAGTTGTTAATTCAACTGTGAGCAATATGGTTCATATCTCAATAAAAGGTAAGGGTGCTTATTTGACATTTTACTTTTAGGGCCCTCTAACTCTATGACAGCTTTGATTATTTGTTGTCTTTTGGTTTCTATCCAAATGAAACAAACTAGTGTGTTTAGCATCTTTGAGTATTGAATACTGAAACAGATTGTTAATAGAATTTTGCAGAAGTAGACAGGTCATGTGGTCAAATCAATTTTTTCTTGGCAGTCTTAAATCCATTTACAGCACATGAACTGAAAGTCCTTTTGATGACTTTATGCCAGTAAAGTTTAGCAGTGAGAAGTGAGTTGACCGAGTTGATTTATGTTGTAGTAATGGTGGACACTGGAGCTGGACTGACAAAAAGAAAAAGGGACAGAAGAGCAGAAGAAAGCTAAAAATGAGAGTGATAAACGGGCTAAAGGCTAACACACAGGTTAAGATGTTTGTGATAATGTTCATTCCATCCCACGTGCAGCAGATATACTGCAGTGATCTGATCAAACTTGAGGGTCTATCAGTAAAATGAAGAGTTAGGTTAAATTTGCTCTGCTTGGTGAGGTTGGAGTTGGTAGATGAGTGCTGGTAGGGCACAACCAGGATTCACTACTGTTACACGTAACGTACCCATCTCACAGCACCGAGCAGTGAGTAACAAACACAAAACAGATAGTCTGCTTACATTCTGGACACTAAACTACAAACTGAGTTTACAACGTTTGATTGTTGTCACACTGTGTAACTAAAAATAAATACATTACCTAATCACTTCACATACTGCAAAAAGTTGTCTTGTACAAGGAAAAATTGTGTTAAAAAGATCTGCTCTCCAAAAAAAATGCACACCTTGGTGAGTGTCATATCTTTGATACAGTGGGTGATGGGGATCATGGGAAATGGAGTCTTTTTTTCTTGAAAAACACTACAGATTCTGCTTGATTGTCCTTACAGCGCCTTAAAATAAATAAATAAAAAAAACAACATTATTTTAAACACCTTTTCACTGATAAGTACTTTTGATTGGTTCCTTTCCCAGATGCGTTGCCGAAGCCCACCCTTGTTTTTCAGCAGCAGACAGATGTTTGGCATCTGCTCTGCACAGGCTCTCCTGCGTATCCAGGTGCTGTGTTCTCCCTCTACCTGGCTGATCAGGAACTTCATGTAGCCACTCAACATGCACCCATCATTCATTATCAGGTCAGCTTCCCAGTTCCTGTCCAGTACACTCCATTGGCTTTGTACCAGTGTGATTACACAGTCCTCCTGGACGGGATGTGGAGTAGCTCTGAGCGAAGCCTCCCGCTGGCTGTAACAAAAGGTGTGGATTTACTGTCAGGCTGTATGTCTGCTTTATACAGACTGTATTTTCACCCAAAGTGTGACTTTTTGCTTTTTTTTTTCCTCTTCTAGGTATTCCTCCCCCATCATCACCAGGTAAACACACTGTTACAAAGCATTTCATGCCAAGTTTTACCTGAGTTACTTGAGGAGTTTTTCCAAAAGTGAAAATGTGTCTTTCAAAATCTCTGTGGCTATATAATTCCATCATCAGGGGTTTACAAAAATCAGATGTGACAAAATAAAAGAATGAAACAACAGCAGTTAAATCCAACTAAAACCCCTCATGAAACATTTACAAACCTCACAGTAATGAAAGTGTATTATCCGCAGATGTACCCAGTGTGGACTGGCCTCTTGTTCTGGGCTCCTTCTCGGCTGTGGTTTTGTTCCTCTGTTCGCTGGTACTTGTGGTTGTGGTTGCACACCGGAAAGGTATTACACACATGAATCTCTGACAATGCTTTCTCACAAATACATTACGCTGTCACGATTGTCTTCCCGTGTGAATTGTAGCATACTTCTTACTCATCTTTTTTCTTCCTTTTTTAAAGTAAAAGCAAGAGCAGCAGAAAAGAAGAAAAGGTACCGTCCTGATTGATGATGAGATGATCTGTGTTCCTTTAGTGACGATAAAAAAGTGGGATTTATTTGAGCAGCCTTGACACATTTAGGGCAGGTTAACTGCAGACATTTCCTCATGACTGTGATATAATAAACTGTTGGACTCTGATTTATAATTTGAAAACGCATAGTTGGTGCAGAGGAAAATTAGCACTTGAATTATCTCTGTACACCAATGTAACTATCCATTTCTCTTTGTGGCCTTGCTTTGATAGAGATATTTGAATGATATAAAGGTCATTTGTACATTTTCTTATTCAATTTAAGAACTGATTGAACCGTGGTGTTTAGTTGTTGTTACTTCCTTTTATCATTTCAGACAGGACGCACAGTTCTGGACTCAAGTTCATTCTCGGGACCATGTTGTTGGTGAGTAATATTTATGACCGGCTTTCTCTATTTTCAAAGGCAGTCACATTAATTCTGAACTATACTGAAACTGATGCAAATCAAAGCCTGACAACGTGTCGTCTCATTTGTTTGTTTGTTTGGTTTTTTTTTTGCAGACCTGACGCTCAGGCGTGAGAGCTTCCCCTCTCAGGTAAATATTTATAAACTTCTGCATCGCCAGTAATTATTCTTAAAGGATGTACTCATGAAAAAGCTCTTCAGTTCCATCTTTATTTCTATCCTTCAGTTTTCACAGATTTGAGTCAAGGCTGGTTTGATTCATTTAACCGTAAATATTCCATGAAAGGATCAGAAGTGCCAGTTGTTTCAGAGGGTTTCTAAAGGCTGTCTGACTTTTTGATGAGGTCTTAGGAAATCATTCCTAACTCTATTTGTTCCCAGTAGAAAACTGAAGCTTCATAGTTGGTCAAAACTTTATTGTTACATCTGTGAAAACATCTCATTTTTTCAGAGCTGGATACGGAAATGGCACACAGAGCATACAGGGAACTGGACTTCAAAAATTCTTACAGACATTTCAACATAATGGTGGACAAAGCTGAAAAATATGAGCCTCTAAAGTCTGCCAGTGAAGTCTCAAGGAGTCGTTAATAGAGTCCTAATCCCTGAGGGTCATTGGGGGTCACATGAACCCTGGTGTGAGTGTGGCCTTACCTATCCTGCTTTGATAGAGAATTCAAAACTTTGTTATACGTTGGCGATAAGTGGTGTCCTTCCCTTCAGAGAGGTGGTGGCATCGGATCAATGTTTTGCTGAACCTGGCCTTTTATGGAATACGTTAAGCAAAGTATCACATCAAACTTACCCTTGGAGCATGTTGGACACTGTAGGAGTAATGCTGTTTATTTTGTCACAGAGATCTGCTCGCCTGCAGTTTTCTGACTGCCTCTTTCTTTTAGTATTTCTGGTATTTCTGCAGCCACCATGTATCTCCTGAACACTCAATCTGACAAACAACTGTAAACTTCCCAGAAGGCTGGGCTATAAACACACACACACACACACAAGCACAACACCTACATTCAGAGGAACACAAATGTGCCTGCACAGAAAGTAAACCACACTGAGCCCAGAGATCTCAGGAATATTTCTCATTATGACGGTCTGCAGGGTGCTGATCTGCTTGCATTGGTTTTAATCTTTTTCATTAGTAAGAAGCTGAATGTCGGCTCCCTCCAGGCTCTCTTCTTCTTTCGCTTTGTGTTACTGGAGAGCTACCGTCAAGGACAGAACACTGTCATCGCCAGCTGACAGAGAGGCTGACCAGTTATCATGAGACTCTCACGACAGGCACTGCATATTTAATATCAGATGTGTCTGGGTCCAGAGTATCCTTGTGTTACTTTGTTTTCGAGGAGCAGCAAATTCATCCAGAAGTACTTTTTTTTTTAACTGATTTGAGTCGAACATGGCTTGTTTTTGTACATACTGCTGCTGCACCGCAAAGGAACACAGATGTTCACGTTCTTTTTTCTGACAGCAACAGTAAACAATTCAAAACTTATTTTACTCCAGCTTGTAAAGAGAGCAGTTTGAACTGAATAACTGAATTTTTGTAGCTGATTAACATGAAAAGATGATGGAATTTTACAGTTTTAGGTTAAAATCTCTCCATATAGTCTGGGGATTCGGTGGCTAATGGAAACTTAATGATGAATCTTTCTGGCTATAAGGAAGGTCACTGCTGTGGGGGCTTTCTGGCTGGCACACTTTGGTGTGAAATGCGTTGCTTTAGAGGAAGCAGCTGCTGCAATTTACACAGATTCTGAGAAAGGAAAGAAAAACGTCTCTCTTATTCCACTTTCTACTGAGAAAGGAAGATATTCATTAAAGAATAACCATACTGTAATAATGTCAAGAAAAGCTCTGAAATAGGGTCAGAGGAACTGATATGATATGAACTATTCTACAGTAAAGAACACACACTGCAGAGATCTCTAACGGCTTGCACTTGTGTGTTTATGTTTATCTGCAGGAACGGGCCTGTGCTGACGCAGCTCCAGGGACAGGCTCCAGATCCCCTTTATGGTCCTCACTCTCCACATTCACAACCCCAATCCATCAGATCCATTAGAAATGTTTGCTCTCCTCTCTCTCCTCTTCCTCTCTCTCTCTCTGTTTATACTTAATGTTGAGTTTATCAGTGTAGCGTCAGTTGGAGTTGCACAGCATGACAGGAAAGGCTATTTCCTCAGTTCCTATTTCATGTGTAGCAACAAAATTGTACAGGACACAATGTTTGTTTGATCTTACATGCCTCTGAGCCAGCAGATCTTAATACAGATTTAATAATGATTAAAATAATATTAATAAAGTTTTCTTATTTTTTAATCACTGACTTTGCTTCAGAAAATGTTGATGACAAGCCAGTGTGACCACAGGGTCTCTTGCCATTTAAGATGGCATGAAATCTGTTTTGTCCAACTTATGATTTATCATATCAATATTACAAAAGTTTTATAAAAACCAAGCGGGAACCCCTCATCTACAAATATGAAGCCTATGAGGTTTCATTTTTAATCTAACAGCAAAAGTAGAGATAGTACATAAAAAAGAAGAAAGAAGGAGAAAGAACAGGACACAAGTCACATAAAGCTTTATAAAGGTAAGCACAAAACAAAACATGTTCAGCCAGGCATGATGGACAAACAACTCATTATCCTGCCTACTTTTTCATGTAAAATTACATGCAAACCAACCATGCACTGAAATTCAGTGACTTGCAAAGCTTTTTGGGGAAATGAAAATGTACATTTGAAGGAATGAGCTACTGATTTCTTTAAACTCAGCTTTCATTTTGGATTATGATTACTCATTCTGTTTAAACAGCACACTTATTGAACACCTAAAAAATACCTCGTCTGATTGAAGATTGAATGTGTCAGAGAGTTTGAGAAATATATAACGTTGGTGTATGTGTTGGGGCAGACTTGTAGAAAAGAGTGTTGTGTTTGTGAAATCAGCCTGCTGTAGTTCTTCTCAGTGTTCTGTAGAGGGCAGCGTTAAGATGTAGTTTGAAGGTATGAAACGCAGGAAGACATTCAATACAGCTCCTGTGTTCAGAGGAATAATATCTGTGACGTGCTTGAATCCAGCCTCTGATCAGTGCTTTATTCTTCTACCTTTTAGAGCAAGGATCAACTTAAGGACATTACATTTTTAGCACTTGTGTCTTTCTTTTTTTTTTTAAACATTTCTTACATTGTTGGTGAACGTGCTAAGACTTGACTACTGTGTGAAAGTAAGAAAGTGAAAGGACTCAACAGAGTGCGATTCACCTCGTACCTGTTTATGTGGGTTTTATGGTGCACAATAACTCAGGAGAGAAGAGCTGTCACTGTACGACAGGAAGCTACAAAAAGCCAACTCTGTATTATTGTGAGTTTTATTACATTTCACTGCAGAGGGCTTTTAATCAGAGGCTGGCCTGCACACAGGGATGTATTTATTCATTTGTATTTCCCAGACGCAGGAGAAAAAGGAATGCCTTGCTCATATTTTTGTCATTGTGTGGTCAGATACACACACAGGGAAGATTTTTCAGGTCTAAATAATGTCTGATCTGTTTGAGTATTTGGCTGTACAATGGTGAGAGAGTGACTCATGAAGTTCCGCATGCTGCTTAATCTGAGTGGCACCTTCATTTGCACACACACAAACACACACACACACACACACACACACACACACACACACACACACACACACACACACACACACACACACACACACACACACACACACACTAGTGACAGCTTCACCCTGTGTGTCATCAAGTGTGTGTGTCATGAACTGTATTAGTCAGATGTATAAGAAGTGGCTTTTGCAGGCTGGAAATCATGAGACAGTAATTGCTGTTTTCAAGCTGTGTGTCTGATGTGGAAGTTTGTAGGGTATAGACTGAGAGCAAACCTAAAAGGTGCAGGCTTTTTATTAACACCCTGGAAGTTCTGGTGTTTAATGTAATCTGATGCAATGCAATTTGTATATCGTGACTGAAATGAGGATTTGATTTGGCAGGCAAATTAGATCTTAAAGTCTTCAGACCCTCCACCTGTCTCTGTCAGTGCCTTCATGTGAACAACACCAGACAGCCTCCTTACAGATCTTATGTTGCAGGGAAAGCAAATATGAACCACTGAGTGTTGTTTGAATGATACACAAGACTTAAAATATGAGCACCATCTTTAAAAGCACCTTTAACCTTTCAAAGACAGCTTTTCTCTTCGGCTCCTCTTCGTTTGTTGTGAAGTGTTTTGTCCTGTCCCTTTGAAAAACTGTCTGTTCTTTTGGGAATTGTAATTTTCAAAGCATGCAAATGATTTGAGCTGTTATTATAGTTTCGGATGCATTGTTATGGGCTAATGTTGATTCTCTGTGACTCATCTCTGCCATCATATGAGCCCTTCTCTCAAACATCAAAGCAACAAAACACCCACATCAGGCATTATGACACGCAAAAAGGATAATATGTGAGCAAATCAAAGGTATTAGCACGGAGTCTCTTTTATTGTCCGTTAACAATAAACACACAAAGGCATCAGAGTAAGTGAAGATCAAACACTCAAGTGTCACAGCATTGTGGATCTTTGGCACATAAAATCACTGGTCACTTGATTAGGTACACCTGTTCAACTGATCGTTCAGACAAATCACTAATCAGCCAATCACTTCCATAAGTACACGTACATGAAGTGCACTGCATATACTCTGCACTTACTGGAACACTGCACTAAATCTTACAGGATAGTGTTGTCCCAGATCACTTAACAGGTGCTCTTCTGCTATTCATTGGTTACACCCATCATCCATCATTTGATCTGTTCCCGCCCCGTCCACTTTGTGGCCAATATGGCGACCACTGAGTGTGAGAAGTGTCCACTGTTCCACACTCAGTGTTCGCCCATTTTGAGTGCACCAGCTGGGAAATCAAATTGCACTGTGTTTTTCCATAGTGTCAGTGTGAACACACTTATGGACTCAAAATAGTGAGCAGAAGTGCAGAAGTGCACAATTTGGGACCCAGCAATGATGAAGACGAGCTGCTGAAGTTCAAAAAGGTGATTTATGAGACTTTGAAAATTATGGTTCAGGCATATTGGTACCTCTGGCCAACATGTATGAGTGTGGCTGTAATAGAATAGAATAGAATAGAATAGAATAGAATAGAAAAGAATAGAATGTACTCTGTTAATCCCCAAATCAGGTGTCAAATGCAAACATGATATTCTTCACAGGAGTTATATTTTCCTTTTACGTTCAGGTAGTTCAACTAATCATGTTGTAGAAAATGTATTTGGCAGATATTTTTTTTTAGATATTCTGGTATCAGCATTTAAAAAAGCAGAGTCGTTATAGTTTCACATTGTTTGATCCATCAATCAAGCCGTTAACTCCTGCTTATCCTGGATTGGGTCATGGGGGAAGTCCAATCCAGCAGTCCAAGTAAACTGACCCAGACATACCTCTCCCCGGAAATGCTTTCGAGCCCTTGGCCCTTTTTTGATGGGCCAGTCAAATGAGGTAAAAAAAAAAAAAAAAAGAAAAAAAAAGATCATTCTTTACTGACGTCAAGTTTTCAGTAAAGAAATGAATGTTACAGAAATTAAATTTGTTGTAATCTGAGTTTTTTTTTCTATACATTAAAAGAATTTACTACCAATGTTTCCCTGCTGGATTCACGGTTGTATAAGCAACACTAAATAATTACACTGGAGTAAGAGCACTTTATCAAAACTTGTAACACTGTTCCACTTTAAATGAGAGTCTAAGATAAACACTTATTTGGGTAAACGCAAAACATTTGATGCGCACACACACACACACACACACACACACACACACACACACACACACACACACACACACACACACACACACACACACACACACACACACGTAGTGCTCGTCTGATAATCTGACAAAACTCACATGCAAACACACACACCCATCTCCTTCACTCCCTCTCATACTTTTGTCCTCATAACAATGAGGCATTAAAAAGAGCAGCTGCTAATCCTCCGAATGCTGACTGTCTCACACAATGCTGCCTGGATGACTTTGAACCAGCAGGACTTTGGATGACGTTGATAATGAAATATCATGGAGATGAGCGTGAAGCCGAGCAGGTGATGGTAAGGTTTGCAGGCTTCTTGCTGGGTCACCACATTAGGAAAGCAGCCAGATTAAATATCAAAGCGAGAGATAAACAGTCTGAATGTCCCGTCTGGATGGGTTGATGGTCTGAATATAAAAGAATAATCTTTAAGCTCTGACTCCATCTTTATTCCTCGACAACAAAACAGTTAGCATGCCAGAAAGCATGCTGTGTTACTCATCTTAGCTCTCATGGAGAGGGTGCAGTTTTTCTTTGTTCCCATGTTTTTAGTTCTTCTTTGTTTTTCATATTATATAGTATAAATCCAAACTTTTGTTCTTTTTCTGTCTTTAAATGCCATACATGGGTTGCTACAATAACAGGGCTGCTGGTATTGTATGATTAGTGTTGGCATTGTTGCCAAATGGGGAAGCTGCCCAGTGAGGAATGAAGCTTATTAATAATTTTGGGCTCTTAACTGGCTGCAGCTCCACCATAATAACATAGAAGCACTGTGGCAGTGGGCTGCGTCCACTCAGAATGAGCTTATGAATTATTCACAGGAGATTGGGAGGTCACTAAAGCGTGATCTGCTGATCTTACCTCCACACACTCACACACAAACACAGACACACAAACACACTCTGACAAAGGTCTACAGAGGAATTTTATCCACTGAATTCAGCATCTTCCACAGCCGTTTCCATGGAGACAGATTTTTGTTTGATCCTTAAAACCACAACATGAAGAGATTATTTGTAGAAAAGATCTGGAACATTTATGTTGTGGTTAAAAAAAGATCGCAGGTTAGGCCCTGCAGACATGTTTTTTTTTTTATTATAGACATCAATGCTTTGATTTTAGGCTTCTTAGGAACATGAGTTTTGATATTAACTTCACCACTACACTGCACATTATGTTTGCAATAATTACAGAAGAGAACACAAAACCTTAAGATTTATTTCTAAGGATAATCAAAAAATGTCCCATTTAGCCCAACATAACATCTCACCAATTCATTCTGTTTTCTCCTCCTTTCTCTTCCTCCTCTTCTCTCAGAAAGCATAGCATCCAGCCTACACTGCATAAACAATATCTAAGTAAATGTTTATATCTCATTAGAATCAATCTGAGTCTTGTTCACTTGAGAAGTCATTTTTTCAAGATATTAAAATCCAAAAATAACTCCTGAATTGCTTGTAAAGATAAAAACAATCTACCAATGGGGAAGAAAAATTTACATCTGAAGTATTTTGAAAAAAGAACATCTTAATACATTTTTTTTTCTTTTTACAAGCAATTCAGGCATCATGTTTGTCTTTAAATATCTTGAAAGATGACTTAACAGTACATCATCGGAAGGAGGTGCCCACTTGATAACCTCAGTGATGTGCTACTTCATTCATTCATCTTCTGTACCGCTTATCCTGTTCAGGGTCGCAGGTGTCTGGAGCCTATCCCAGCTGGCTTTGGGGCGAGAGGTGGGATACACCCTGGACTGGTCGCCACAGAGAAAGACAACCTTTCACACAAACACTCACACCTACAGGCAACTTAGAATCACAATTTGACCTAGTAAGCATGTTTTTTAACTGTGGGAGGAAGCTGGAGTACCCGGGGAGAACCCACGCATGCACGAACTGCGATTCAAACTGGCGACCTTCTTGCTGTGGAGCAACAGCACTAACAGCTGCTCCACCATGCAGCCCTGTGCTTCTTTGCTTCAGGCTTTTTATGGACTTACGGAGCTATGTAGTAGGTTACTAAAATTATCAGTAGAGGCTGTAATGGAGTGGAGTTCTTCATTGAAGACTCATTTTCTCTTAAAGCACAAGAACCATGTGTGAAGCTCAATTGGCAACCTCCTGCTGTGAAGTAAGATGGGGTGATGCTTTTTATCTGCTGTAACGCACTGA
This sequence comes from Labroides dimidiatus, assembly GCA_030710495.1. Taxonomy (NCBI): domain Eukaryota; kingdom Metazoa; phylum Chordata; class Actinopteri; order Labriformes; family Labridae; genus Labroides; species Labroides dimidiatus. The sequence continues at coordinate 14,401,957 of CM061145.1, forward strand.
GTTACATTTGATCAAATATAATCATGTTATAGTGAGCTGCCACTGTGAAGCTTGTTTAATCATGCTTAGAATTGTTTCTAAGCAGCATGTTTCTATAGCACACATTTCTGAAGCGTGCCAAAGAGGAGAAGTGAACCACGCTCAAGCACGATATACTTGTAGTCACACTGGCCAAATGAACTGGACTTTAGAGCTGAACCGTGCTTGGGCACGGCATGGATGTCCAGTGTAACCGTGCTCTAACTGTCCCGTAATGTAAATTGGATGAAGTGAATGTGATAGTTCAGCCAAATGCAGCCCAACACTAACCACAAACTGACATCAACAACTTTTTGACAGTGTCAGGCTTGAGGACAGGATTTATTGTCAGGCCGTCATGTGATAATGTGTCTAAGAGCACATGAGTGATAAAGAAGATTAAGATGTCTTTACAGTAATAAAACTGCTGATGATACATTGTTTTACAGTGAAACATGCAATCTAACTTCTTTACTGATTTAAACTATTCCAGACTCAGAGAAAACTCACTCAACTTCATGAAAGTTTCTCATCCTTAATTAAACTTGACTAAATTTACATTTCTCTTCAACAATGCAGTGTTGTTATTAGTTTTTGCTATTTTACATTCATTAGTCTCAAAGTTCTCCAGTACCCTTAAAAAGGCTGAGTTCTTATACTAATAGGTGGCCTTCCTCCTTGCCTCTGCTCTTATCTCTGCTGAAAGTCTCCTCATTTTGAGTTCACCATCAGTCCTTTTCCCTGTTCCCAATTCTCCTGACCCCCTTTGTAGCCTCAATCCCTGACCTCTTTCTTGCCTCTCATTCTCTCTTTCCTACAGCTCCCTCCTCTAGTCTTTTCCCACTTTCCTTTAAACAACCCCAATTTCAATCTCACAATCTTTTTAGCCCTCCACTTCAAAAAGTGAGGGTCCCACTTAGCCTTCCTTGATCCTCAGTCGCCATCTTGGTTGTGTCCGTTGATCAGGCCTGCCTCCCAGCGTTGCACCAAAGGAGTCTTCTTTCTAGGACTGAGGAGGATCTGGGTTAAGAGACGGGAATAAAGAGCATGTGAGTGCTGATTGTGAGGTGAAAGGAAGAGAGAAAGATTTGGTGGTAAAAGTGGAAACATCAGGTGAGGCGTAGCAGGAGGCAAAAACGTCAAACCTGGGAAATAGGAGTACAAAGATCAAAAGAGATGCGTGATTGTATTTTTTGCAGAGCATCATTAACTCTGTTAGTCAAAGGAAGATTAGTGTGGCTGTGCTTCGAGACGATGTTCTGTATGACCTAGTCAAACACTGAAGCCAATTTCCTCAGCAGTCCTCCATTTACTCCTGAACAGCAATCAGAAACCTGAAATCTGAGAGCACATAACCACACAGTGAGAGCGACAAAGAGAGCTGGAGAGACGAGAGCCCAGAGAAAAAGGAGTAAATTGGGCAGAGGGAAGAAAAGAAAAAAATCCCTAAGATTCCATTAACTTGTAATATGTCTCTTCAAGTACTGCATCTAACTACAAAATGGATATATTATTGTTTACAAAAGCTTAAATATCTAGTAATTAACTGAACTGTAATAAACTGTTAGGTTAAATCCCCATATTACTAGGAGACAGCTGTAATGATAAGAAATGAAAGTTGTAAGATTACAAGTACAAAGTCATAATATTGCCAGATAAAAGTCATAATGTTAAAAGAATAAGCTGTGATTTTATGTGATAAAAGTTGTAATGTTATGAGAAAGAAGCATCGACTGTTTTACTGGTTGAGTCTACTGACGTCACCCGTCTGTTTTGGAAACAGAGTTTTGGAGAAAATCGTGGACGAGAGCCATATTGGAAATGGGACGGGCTTTGAGCCTCGACACTAACAGCTTTAGGACTCCCACCTGTCAGTCAGGTGAGCTGTCCCTCTGATTGGTTGAACACGTGGCATCAGAAAAAAAAATCAACCCCTGTAAATGTGTTTACTTCTGCAGTGAAACTCGTCTTTTTTTGTCTTGGTCCATGGGAGGTTTCCAGTGTTTCCAGAGCCAGCCTCAAGTGAACACTCACCAAACCGCAGTTTTTAGCACTTGTCCCATAGTTTTAGACCAGAAGCTGCTGCTTGGAATGTCATGATGTTATGAGATGAAATTCGAAATGTTACATGGTGAAGTTGTAATATTATAAGAAAAAGGCATAATGTTACGCAAAAACAAGTTGTAATGTACATAAATTAAGTCATACAAGAACAGCATATGGGCGAACCATGGCCAAGTATTTTTATGCTTTTCTGAGGTATTTCATGACTTTATTTTTTTAATATCACATCTTGATCTCTGCAACAGTAAGATATTGTTAACAAGTAAAATCTTGTTACATTAAGACTTGAATCTTGAAATTATTATTATTATTATTATTATTATTATTATTTTATTATTATTATTATTATTATTATTATTATTATTATTATTATTATTTATTTATTTATCTCTTTTTTTTTTTTTTTTTTTTTTTTTTTTTTTTAATTTGTCTCTATTCCTTAGTCATAGCTATAAGCTTCAAGTTAACTTGGGCATGCAGGTGCTTAACAGATTTATTAGACCATCATCAGTGTATGGTGTTAACAGCCTAGTTGACCACCAAAACACTTTTTATAATTCTACAATGGTCAAATCACCAGTATGTGCAAGCTCTTTTATTAAAATTATATATTTATTGCTAAAACATAATTGTTGTTATCATAAATTCTCAAATGTACTTTTTTAACAAAAAAAAAAACAACAGAAAAAAGTACAGCAAATTAGTATTTTTCTTTATCGACAAATTAGAGTTATTTACTTATGTTACTGAACAGAAAAAAATGTTTTAATGGTTGTATGTTATTCTCAATTCATTTCTGACTTCTCAGGGAATTGCAGTTTTCTGGCTCAAATTTGGGAATAAAAATGTAAAAATCAGTTTGAAACTCCTCACTCCTATTCAGAGTGGTGAAGCGTAGGGAAATCTCTGAAAAAAAAAAGAGTCAGAGTTAAAGCACTTTATGATGCTCAGTGGTTATCCCTTTTTTATGATAGGTGCTCTAATAAATTTGTTATAGAACTGTATAGTGAGTCATGTTTCAAGTTAGAAGTTATGTGATGTTTCATTAGCTACCATCAGGACAACGCTGGCTCTAATGTTACCATATACATTTGGGAATAACAGGAAAGAAAGACCACGGGTGTATTTCATCTATATAATGAACCTCTTCTTGAAATCACTCATATAAGCATGAGAAAAAAAGTTTATTTAAACTTACTAAAAAATGTGATGCTACCTCTGTAGCTCTGCCTCCAAGTTTAACTGTTTTCCCACCATATTATCTATGCAGGTTAAGCAATGTATGTGGCAAAATTCAACTCTTTTTTAATTTTGTTTTTGATTGCTGTAGCTTTTTAAGCAATGGTGTGGCAACAGTACTGGCATTGAAAAGACCTTGAAATTATGACTTCAGCATCGCAGATGACCACCACCACCACCTGATTCTGAGGTCATAGAACAAATTCCTGGTTTCCTTCATTTTCCCCGAATGTTGGTCAGAAACCTGTTCTTTGCAGAAAGCAAATAATCTCTCAACAGCGAGAGAAAGACGAAGCGAGTGAAAGACATAGGGCGGCAAGAGGAAAGAGAACAAAATGTTATTGATGCGAGGGTCACATTGAACTGCGTAGCTTAATATTATTAAAGAGCTAAAGCCACAGAATGGTTCTCAGCTCTAATCAGAGATAACACAGTTTGAAAGAGATGCAAGGCAGGTAAGGGGATATAGAATTGACTTTTCATACGCACGCACGCATGCACGCACACGTGCACACACATACACACACACACACACACACACACACACACACACACACACACACACACACACACACACACACACACACACACACACACACACACACACAAAACCACTCAACAGACTCAGCCTCTCTGTCTCAGGGCTGTTGGCCTTCTTCTTATCTACAAAGATAAGCTCCTTGCTGTGTGTTCAATGTGTTATCAGATGTTTGTGCCCCATATTCGCTGCAAAAGAGATGCTAACATCCTCCTCCCAGGAGCCCTTCTTCATCCCTTTACAATCCGGTGCAGTTTCAAACATGCGTTTCTATTCATGCTTCTGAGAGACTAATTGAAGCCCTTAAAACAACGTTGCAATTCATGTGTTAACTCTAAGCTAAAACAGCTTTGTGATTGTGCAACCTGATACCCTTTAAGCAGAATTTACAGGAGACTCAGAAAGCTTATTTGCCTACATTTTCATGTTATGTAACCAATTCGAGAAAGTTGTAGCAAGCAGAAGAAGTTGCTATGTAGCAAGTTTTGTTGTTTAAACTTCATTGCAAAACAAATACTGGCATGGCTGACTCACCTCTGGCCGGCTTATCTTCTCCTCTTCAGCCTGGGCTGGGGGCCACATGCCAAGCTTGCCAACTGACTGGCGTACTGTACGAAAGAAAAGAATACAGTGGCTTAGGGCGGAATGAGAAGGCGCACAGTAACAATAAGGCTGTGATTTAGCTCCAATATGTGGGCAATAAAGCCTCCTTAAATCATACATACACAGAAATCTACAAGAACATTCATTGTGAGGAAGAAACAAAACGAGGCAGACAGAATTCAAATATGACTCATTTTCTATACAGTACTGAATGAGTCATGATCAATCAGATCCTGTAGTGGCACACCCTACAGGCGTGTTTATCCTTTTTTGATTGTGACCCTTTACTGTGGACACAATACTCTCCCTATTTAAGACTAACTTACAACCTTATTGCCAATAAAACACTCCCAAACAGACAGTCATACATCACACCCCTACCTGATAAACAAAGGCACCCTTTTACTGGCAAAACACGCCATTTTACAAAGCAATGCCATCCCATTTGAATGACACAAAATCTGAGTGCAGAGCTGGGCTGAAAACTATTCTGATTGGTCAAAGCCCCATAACCACAGTGGTTATTTCCTCACAGCAAAAGCAACAACCTGATCACATGTTTTATTAGGTCATACCTCAAAAAGGAATCTGGTTCATTTCATAACCACCAGAAATATTTTCCTTTGGTAGTATATATGGGTGAAACTTAAGGCGGGCCTCATCTAAAACTGGTTTAAAGAGTCACAATGAAGACTATTACAGAGCAGGATGCTTTGTTCTAATGAAGTTATACTACTATTTTTCTGTTTGCAAGTCATGGAAATCTTGGCGGTCTAAAAATTGTTGTATTATACTCTTCCTGAGTAACTACCACCAGCAATGACAGAAATGAGGACATCATTATGAATTTAAAGATGAAACAGGCTTTTTAACAACCAGTAACTTGCCAAAACTGCTAATTTAATACTCAACTCCCAACCATAGACTGTAGACTGTATAGTATATGGATGTTGTTGCTGTGACATCACCCATTTGTTTCTATAGCAGAGTTTTGAAGCCAATTGATGACAGATGCCAAATCGGAAATGCTGAACTTCACCAAGCTCTGTCTGAGTTTTGATGAGGTAAAGAGGCTGTCCTTTAGCTATGCCGTAAGAGAAATGAGGTATCTAAACCCAAACCATTTTATTATTTTGCTTTTTTTAAACAGGTCTAAATATGTTTATTTTTTAACAGCATTTGATCTATCTAACCTGAGTATGAGGTAGCAGAAGAATGCAAGATGTGTGAGTATGGTTGGAAATCTGTTATTTATCACAGAACTTGTACTGTACTCACACTTTGAGCCCAGTGACTAACTTTTGTAGATTTCACTAACTTCCAGCATGTTTTGTTCTGAGGTAGGATATATGCAGATATGCATCCTGCTTGGAAACTTAGGCAGAAATCTTGGGTTGGGTGAATCCACTTTTCTTGTCACTATAGTTTTTGCACTCTCTACATCATCGGAAAGAGCGAGAAACAAGCTAGTTATTAAATGCTGAATTCAAACCTCCTCTGAACCTCTTTCTTGTTGAACAATAAAGTGTGGAGACATGATTTAGGACTTCTCCTAAGCACAGGTTTTGCAATTAGTATGACAGACGAGAAGCTTTATTAATTATATTGAATTTCATTTTCTTGTCGACCGGCTAAAAGTCTTCCACATAAAATGATGGCCCCTAAAGGCTAATGCTGGTTTGGAGAAGCTGCTGGAGGTTTTCCACTGACCCTGAGAAAAATAAAATAATGTGCTCACTCAGCTGTTTCAGGGGGGTTTCATCATTTTTCCATAGATATAAAAATTACACACATACACACACAGAAGCATCCACACTTTTACATTGTGTGTGTGTGCTGTTATATCTCAGTACTGTACTAACCTGCTGGCGGTGCAGTTACAGGCCTGGTTATGGAGCCACATGAGTCACTTTCAAGAATTCTGTTCAGAGAGGATGAACGGATTAACTTGGTATTCCTTCTCTCTATGTTGGCTGCTCTTCCTCCTCCTCCTCCTCCTCCTCCTCCTCCTCCTCCATATAGACAGATCCTCTGCTGAAGAAGCTCCTTCTCCCTCTCTCGAGCCTCCCGGATGTCCTGCTCCACTTTAAGCAGATTGGTCGAGGTACGCAGCTTAAAGAAAGGGTTCTCCTTGGGTATCGACTCCCCTTCTTCTCCTTCTTTCTCTTTTTCATGCTCGCTCACTTTGATCCCACCATGTCCTTCAGTCCTATGTGATGAGATGCTTGGCCTTGCAAAGTCGACAACAGTGGTGGCCTCTGCTTTAGGTTTGGTGTGGTACACACTCTGTGCTGGGGTGCTCAGACTATTCTCTATGATGATGACCTGGCAGCCCGTCCCCTCAGAGAGTCCTGGTCCTCGTGGAGATGAAGAAGTCAAACTTCCTCCTTTGGGTACATTTGGGGTCCTCTCTACAACTGAACGTCTCATGGTGGACGTGTCCTGATTCACAAGGTTTGTAATGTCATTGGTGGAGTCATTAGTAGAGGCGAAGGGCCAAGATCTTGCTCTGGTTCTGGCTGGTGGAGGTAAAGTTGAGATAATAGGCGCCTGAAATGCCTCAAAGAGCCTTTTCCTTTCTTTGAGCTGGCGCACCGTGCCTTTGTGGTAAAAACCTGGAACTTTCCCAAGCTTGACCAGATCCTGCTCTCTCTGGACCTCCTCATGGATCTCATGCTGCATCTTTTTGCCTGCAAACTGCCGGTCTTTGCTTGGAAACTTCTCAGGAGTTGTTGCTTGTGGCTGAAAAAGCACATTCTTCTTCAGAGGGATGTCTACATATTCAGGCAAGGTGGGCTGCTTTGGGAGCCCTCTGGACCTTCTCAGGCTGTGTTCTCGCTCTATAGCCCGTCGGATCTCCCTCTCAATGGGAGTCTCTTTGAGTGAAGGAGCTGGAGCGCCTGGAGAAATGTTGGTGTTTCCGTCCAGAGTGCTACAGGGGGAGAAGTCTGTTGAAACTCCGCTGTCACTTTGGCTATCCTCACATGAGTCGCTCTCCATCCTGGTTTGTTTGGAAGGCACCAGTCTGTATCTTTTTGGCTTCGGCTTTCGCGTTTGAACTGCTTTAGTAAAATGCTTTTCAACCTTGTTCCTATCAAGTCCACTCTCTGTCTGCTTGCTCTCTTCACCTGTTTCGGAGCTCTCTCCCTCTGTCCTTTCCCCCGCCCTGCTCTGTGTTTCTCTCCCAGCTATAACACAAGAAGAAGTTGTCCCTCCCTCATTGGACAGCTCCATGGTTACTGTTGACAAAGGTGGAAGGGCCTGGCTGAGCACCTGTTGAGCTGTTTCCTGGTTTGCTCCCCTGAGAGCAATCTCATGTCGGATCTGCGCCAACAGCTCCTCCCTCAGTTTGGCTAATGTAACTACAGGCCTGTTTGAAGCTTGGTTTGATAACTTGGTAGAAGTTAAAGTCTGGAGGAGCTTGTATTTTAAATCAAGTTTACTCAGTTGCTGCTGACAAGACATAATATCAATACCCACTTCCTTTTCATCCTCACTGTCATCAGCACAAGGAGAAGAGCACGTAGTATTTACATCATCTGGGCTGTTTTTGTCAGAGGGAGAATAATGAGGAGCTGAATTTATTCCTTCAGCTGCAGGCTCCTGAATATCATTTTCAGCTTTATCATTATTGTTAAGACCATCTGGTGAGGAGTTTGTTGTCATATTATCATCTGTCAATTCTTCAGACACTGGATCTATGTCTTTATCCACTGGCTCAGTTAGAGGAGGTGTCTGTGGGCGTTCTGCACATTCCTGACACTCAGGGGTTAAATGTTCTTCACTTGGCTCTGAGATAATCTGTGGATCACTGCTACACTTTTCTTGGTCCTCCTCTGGGCTTGACAATCTCTCTTTCTCAAATAAATCATCTTTTAATAAAGCAGTGACGGGAGAAGATGGAGGTGAAACTTCCTCTTTCACCATCTCTTGTGTCTCCTTCACGGTGTCGTGACTCTCCTCTGTTGTTTCCTGGTTTTCTGACTCAGTGACAGGAGCACTTTCAGCAATTTTGTGCAGGATGTCAGCGTCCTGTTCTAGATTTGCCTCAGGAGTCTTTCTTTCTTGAATAGGGGATTTGTTGCTCATCTTTGAATCCACCTCTTCTTGGACCTGGGGCTTATCGACCATATCCTGCTGTGGGCTGACTGGCTCCTGATCCTGGCAGGCCACAGACATTGTTACTGTAGGGATGAGTCTTCGGTGTAAAAACCTTTCAGGTGTGTTCAGCTTCCAGGTGGTCACTCTGAGTAAATACAGAAACACAACAGCACATTTATCATCAAACTGTTTTAACTGTGACATTTAGTGTGGAATTTTTTTCAGATAATCAGAAACATTGTTCAACATTATGTGTTATACTACATTATATAGAACATTATTACTGCTGTAACTCTACATGTAATATTAAAAGAACTCAAAATTGTAAAAGTTTGTGAAATATTATAAGTTATAAATAGAAAATACATAAAAAGAAACAAATATCGCCTTATACAACCTCTAAAAATGTGATGTTTCCAGGTTAACTGATCTTTGATAAATTCAACTCTTCTTTTTATTGGATGTAAGCTTTGAACCATGTAAACACAGTTAAAAAGACTGATAGATTTACCATCAAGATATCAAATATAGCCAATAAAAACTGCAACTATTCTAAGTAAGAAATACCTGTGTCCTTATAGTTCTGGGCATATTCTACTGTGCTCCTTCTTTTCCATGGCAGGCAAGCTGTTTATAAGTGTGCTTGGCTTCATCTGTAAGGTAGCAGCTACTCCACTGTGCAGAGTATAAAGTTTTTTGCTGAACAAACCTTTCTTTGATCAGCTTACAGGCTCGGTAAATGGCTCAGTACCACACAAACATACACACACACACACAATCTGGAATAACAATAGGATTTTTCACAGGGTAGACTAAAACAAGAGTCCAGCTCTAATATTTTCAATGCATGCATATTTTAAGTTTGCCCTGTATCATTATTACTTACTCCTCTAATCCCTTTATAATAATTCACACACACACACACACACACACACACACACACACACACACACACACACACACACACACACACACACACACACACACACACACACACACACACACACACACACACTCTCCTGCTGTCTTCATTTTGGCCTTCCAATCTCCAATCTCTCTCAGTGCTGACTCATGCCAAGCCACAGTGGCTGGACTCCAGCACTGTGATCATTAAGAGGAATGTAGATCACAGCAGAGATGACTCTGACAAACTGGGAAAGATTCAATGGCCAGATAGTTGGATGCTAGTTAGAGTGTATTTCTGTCTTTACATACAGTTAATAGAGGCTGACAGCATGACACAGCGGGGTGAGTGGGGAGTGCTATATCTGTAATTATAGCCGAATAAGCAGACATTGCAGCAAAATGTGGCCTAGAGCTGGTAAATTAGGGTAAGAACAGTGAGGGTACGGAAAATCATGACAGCAATGACAGACATCGTTTACTATCAACGGTTAGTGATGAACCACTCACCAACTGCGCGCCATCACTGAGGCCCATATGAGCTGTTATTTATCTATCATCACCACAGTTTAAAAAGCTTTGGATTCTTACTGGTCAGTTAAAACTTTCTGAAGTTTGTTAAGTCTGTGAAGCCAAATGTTGGGGATGCAGCTCAGATATTACTCTGTATGATTGTCTCATCCATTCAATCTGCAAAGAAAAGATCACGAAGAAAACACAGTATATTACTTAAAACTATATGTTGCATCATAAAGATGACACAGTGAGTAAAAAATACTAGTGTGAAATGGGTGTTGAAAAGCTGCTCTAGTTAAGCTGTTTAAACACTGAATGTGGTTGGAGTTTTGGGTGTAGAACCACTGGATCACGATTGATCATGATATATGAACGAGAGAACAGGGTGGGATTACTGGCACAGTACTCAACTGGTTTAAATCTTTTCCAATGGACTGAGTGTTTTGGGTTTATAGGTAACTTAATATCTAAGGATACAATAGATGGAGTCCCCCAAGGCTCCATCCTGGGGCCTCTTCTGTTTATCATCTATTTGCTCCCGCTGGCTCAGGTTATTGAAAACAACAAAGAAAGTTACTATAATTATAAAGATGACACATTTATATGCTACAGTCTCACGACAAGCTCTGAGTAAATGTATTAAACAAATAAATAAGTAGATGTGCTTAAATGTTCTCCAACGACTAAATCTGTTTTACTATATTCTAACCTTCTGCTTTTGTTTTTTAAATTTTTGTTTGCTTGAATTAGATCTATTCTTTGAGTGTTCTTAAATATTTTCTTTCAGTATGTTTTGTTGACCTTATTAATGATTCTCTTTATGTTTTGGGTAAGGCATTTTAAATGGCCTTATTCCCTCAACGTGCCATATAAATAAACCTACCTTGCCTTGGTTCCTGTTTTCAAAAATTTGTTTCCCAGTCACCTTAAAACAATGTTTCTATGCAAATGTTAAGCAAAAATTAATCAAACTTTACCATTTTCTCTTGAAAAAATCTCTACATCAACAGAACCTTTGTGTGAAGGTGGATTCAAACAACTGCTGTGCGAATATTGCCAGGCGGTAAAACTGAAGCTGCTTTAGTGGCACTGTAAAAAACTGTCATTTTAACATCCCTATTCTGATTTCAGATAAAACTGTTTGTTTCCATCGAAGAACAACATGATGCATTAAACAGCTTATCAGGTTCAGGTTATATCCTTGACATCATGAAACGTATCCTGGCTGCTGTCTGACTGGCTGAGTTCACATGGGACATGAGCAGGAAGGAGAATGGGTTAGGGTTGACACCGTTATTACAGCATCTAAATGAGACCCGACCTCAGTCTAATACTTGAGTTCATCTATAGTGAGCCTTTAAGATGCAGCAGAGAACATCTGGAGGGAGGTGTGGAGTTTATACTCAAGTATCAGTAAAAACTTATAACAGCCACATTTGCATCTGAAATAAAGGATGCACAGGTTGTCACTCATTCACTGTGTTCCCAGTTTAAAGTTTCAGTGTGTAATGGTGCATGAAAATGAGTCTTAAATTAAAGCGAGAGGGGATTGGTGTCAAAGTTTACACTCTGATAATAAAAAAAAAAATCTCTGGCAAATCTCTGCTTAAATGGTTCTATTTTTATGCTTTCTTACGGAAATCCTCTAAAAACAAACAAGCTCAGATCATTAATACAATGACTTGGCAGTACTACAGAAGTGAAGCAATCTGCTCCTTTGTACAGTAATGTGTGTGGTAATGCATTCTGACCGCTTGGAATGAAAACTTTTCCGAAAACTTAAGTTAACAAATATTTAATAAGACATGTTCTGTTTCAGTTTTGGAGAATAATTAACCAGAAATTATTCGTTCTCTCCTCTCACTGGGTGAATGAGGTTGCAAGAGATTGCAGATTAAAACTACAGTTACATAAGAGACTTATGTTTTGCTCATTATCTACAAAGAGACTCACTTTATATCAGACGCAACATCATGATCATCATTAAAAATACATCTATGACGGCCCTTACAAACACCCCCCCCCCCACACACACACACACACACACACACACTTTTAAGGTCAGCATTGTCCTAAGGTACTGTGAGTTCTAAGGGCATTTGTCAAAAATGCAAATGAATTTAAATAAATGCAGCCAGCCTCATCTCTAATTAGAGTTAACTCTGTTGCTGTCTAATGGTTGCTGACATGGTTCTTTGCACATTGTTCAACCAGTTGCTCTGATGTGTTTTTGTCACACCAGGGAAAGCTGTTCTCTGCAGGCTTAGCTGTTAAGGATAATTTCTACTGTATAGTTAATTCATAATGTAGTCATTATTAATAAAGTTTAAACACAATATATGAACATGAACAATATTATGTTTTAAAACACCCGTAAACAGTAGTGAGTTCATTGATTCTAATTTAGCCCATCTGAAAATGTTCATTACTTTCAACAAAAATATACTCAGTACAAGACTATGCAATTACACATACCTGTTTGAAAATGCTTTGAGCTTCAGTCCAGTTGTCAAACACTTATTTCTGAGAAAACACACTTTTCTTACTTTGTGTTACTGATCCTCACAAAGGTAGTCTCTCAGCTCACAGAACTCATTGCATGCTTGCCCCCCTTGTGATCACTAACACCCTCGGTTAAATCCCTTTCTGCACGCCCACATTAGCAAACCATGCTCACATTGCAATCATTCGCTAAAACACACACACACACACACACACACACACACACACACACACACACACACACACACACACACACACACACACACACACACAAACAAGAAGGAACATGTGTGCATGCAAAAACACATGTCCTAAAGGCTTACCCTATTGTTGTGGATTTGAAAATGGATGTTGCTAATCCAATTAGCGAGCAACACACTCTAATTTTTACACTACGTGAGTGAATGGAGAACGTCCCTGAGGGGTACCGGGATGATTTTATCACTGCATGTTCTCATTATGACCTACATCTGTGAAATAAACAACCAGATTTTATTTTAAAAAAGTGTATGTTTTAACCTTTTTTTTGACATCAACAATGTGCGCAGAGTTTTTGACAGAGGTGGTCCAGCTGGTGCAATGGGGGTGGCATGTGCATGCACACTGCTAATGCTAAAATGTTCAAATGAACACTTGCCTACATTAAATAACTTCAACCTCTGACACCAAAGTATCACAGTTGCAACATCCCTGCATTTATACTTTTTATGTAAGACATGAAAACAATAAAGTGGAAACACTTTAATCTTCAATTCCATTTTTTTTAAGAATTCAGGAGATGTTCCTCAAAACGTCACAATACAAAGAACCAGCAAAAGAATGTTTTATTCAAATACTCTAAAACCATTTTGGCCAATTGGTTTTGAGCTCAGATCTCATGACATGGCACCTGAAGTGTCCAGGAGGTGTCCCCTCTCTAGACACACCCTTGCTTGACATCATATTCTAGGACAGAACCACAAATTAATCAAATATTAAGTCATGTGAATTTTAACATCCACACCAATCAGAACCTCAGATCATACATCTTTAAATAAATAGATCCTATAACGCAGTACTGCATTAGCCATTTGTAGTCATTTAACTACGATGCCTACCACAGATGACATCAGGAGTAGTGGTAGGCTATATGCATTTTGGTTGATAATGAGGTTCAAGGTGTATTTTGGAGCTATAAAAGTAACAGGTAGTGACATAAATTAACTGTAAATGTTTCTTTTCCAAGATAAACACTCAGTTTCCCATGAGAATATTCTTCATAAATACATGACTCTTTCCAAGGCCTGCATTTGTTTGAAGCAAATGAACGGAGAGCAGATCTTCTTTTAACACTACTTTTCTTTGTTCAAGATTATGTATTTATCTGTAGTTCCTGCTTCTCACAGCTGAACTTGACAGGCCAGCATGGATCTTTGTGCTGTAAATGAATTCATTGTATTTAAAAATTACCCATTTTGGCGCTGATAATCTCATTTTAAATCTTGGAGTATGAACAGGCAAATATATTACAGTTAGACTTTTTCAAAATCACTTAAAAAGTCTTCAAAGGGCCTTTAAATGAGAAATGTTCTAATTCTTTCCTTTTTTGTATTTAATCTGTTTTGTAATTGTTGTGTTTGCACTGTCATCTGCTTCAGTCCGAAGATTAATTCGCTAATGAGATAAAATCCAACTCCACTTGTGTTTACGACTACTTTATTTTTGCACATTTAAATTTTTTGTTAGTGACCACAATTCACTGCAGACTTAAACACTCATTTTTGCTGCAGTAGATAGGAAATGAAACCTGAGAACTGCTGTTCGTGAACATGTGATGAATCCTGTGTCCGAAGTAAATGACGGACGATAGCTGCTGCTGGCAATTTATTCCACTGTATGGCTGTGATTTGATCCACTTCTATCTTCTTTCCATGTCTTTTAGCACAAAATAAAGGGCTGTATTAGTCTTCACCTGCCTATTGTCACTCTCATCTGGAAAAAAGGAAATAACTATGGTCAAATACGTTGATCACAGTGCACTATGGAGAATTTTGTGGATAATAATCATTATTTGAAAGCAGCCCCTACTGAGTGGCATGTCTCCTTTGCTGTCTGATGGGAACAACAAATATTTTTCCATTTATATAATGACCTTAAATCTGTTAAAGAAACCATCCCTGAAAGTCCGTCATGCCATTCATTTCTCTGTTTCTTCATTCCGAGCTATGCTGGGTCTCAGATGGTACTGGACAAAGTTCCTTGGCAGGATCCATCACAACAGGTGGAGGCAGCTGATAACACTTCAGCTGGGCCCTGAACTCCTCCATCTCCTGCTGCTCCACCTGCCTCCTTCTACTCAGCAGGTACAGGTCCTGAGACACTCTCTTCTTTGACCTCACAGTCCACTGCATCACAACACAGTCTTGGCAGGAAGTGTAGAGGAAAGCTCCAGTGAGGTTGAAGCGATTTTGTACGTTAAAAATGAAGTTGCTGACCTCGACTACAGAAATGTTGTAGAGCAGTGGCTGGCACTCGTCACCAAAGCGGTTGATTTGGGTGTAAGCCAAGGTGGAGGTGTCACTGGAGTTGGAGAAATGCATAGTGATGCTGTCTCGAAGTTGCAGAGCCTCCATAGATGGTAAGTGACTGAGACTTCCCGCAACTAAAGCCCACCTGCCGTTTAAATGATGAGGCTCCAGCTGCTCCAAAGACTGGACCAATCTCTCACAGACAGGAGGAGCAGGGCAGCTCATGGGTATCAAGATGAGAAGAAAAACAGTAAAGAAAGTAAACATGTTGATATTAGATGTTTCCTGCTCTTGTAGCTTATTATTCTCCTTTGAATAAGTGCTTTGTTGTCTGTATGAGGAACTGTGGTCTGTTTTATAGTTTGAACTGGTTCAGAAAACTCCAGGATTAGGACATAGTACAGGTCCACAATCAGTGATCTGAGGTTAAATACTGTTATTGTGCAATGGAGGGAAGTTTGTAGTTGGCAATCTGTAATTCATTTATCCTCTATTAGGATATTTTTGAAGAAGAAAAGTGTTTGCAGTGAGGTAAGACCACCAGCTCTTGCAGGTGTGCATTTATTAGTCCGTCATGTAGATGGTCAAGTCTGTGCTTTCAGAAGATTCCACTGATTTTTCTGTCCTTTTCTGGATTAAGGAAAATGATGCAATTACAAACACAGTATTACAAACTGACCACCATATACGATCAGTGTATGCAAACACACTAATGAGTCAGGGATTATGTGCTGTGAATGAGTTATTATGTAACATAAAATCTGTACAGAGTGAGACCCCCAACGAGAAGCAGATTGTTGTGTTTACGCAAATACTGTTGATCATTACCGATGATGTAAGACCAGGTTTTTAAGCATTGCCCAGTTCTGTGGGGAACATTTCACCACTTTGAACTCTGTTTGGAGGGAAAGGGCAACTCAGAAATTAGGGGTATGGATGAAAACCAGAACTAGGATTGAGCCTTGTTATTGATGTAAAAGGATTTTGTTGTTCTGCAACTTATAAAGAAAAAGAAACCTCTCAGGTTCCATGGTTGATAATCTTATCAGTATCCTTCCAGGTTTGACTAAAATGAAGATGATCATTCACATTGAAATCTTAATATGTGCCTGCTGAACTCTTTCTGTATGTCTCTTTGCTCCTCTTGTATCTGCTATTGATTATCCAGCCTCTCATCATCATAATGTTACATTTTTGCCACACTGTCAACAGGTAGAGGAAATCCTAAACTTTATAACTGTGCTAAACTCCTTTCCTTGGATTCGTTTGGATTCATTCAGTGACCTGGTTTTCCCTGGAGTTGCTGCCGGAATTTATAGATATTATCTAGTAGCATTATTAATGCATTGCTGTGGCCATTGGTTTTGGCCAATCAGCACTGAGTATCCAACCTGGGGGGGATTTACTTTAACTCAAGGTAAAGTCAATTCTAAAAGATCATTGATTATTCATGACACAGAGAACCGTAAAAATGACATAAGGGTGTTTTTCTGTGATTTACAGCTTCATTTTTGCTGTTACTACATGTGCAAAGCCACAAATCAACCAGGTTAAATCAGATCTGCAGGAGGTAGAAACTGAAGTACCCCGAGGCTTAATGTTGGGACCCCTGTTTTTTGTTGTCCAATATACAACAATTTTACATATGCATAAAGTCTCATATAAGTCGAATAAATATAATATTTATAGACAACACAAATGTACTCTGCAGTTGGGAAGACATAGGGAAGACTTGTCCTAAATTAGTGGCTGTGTGAGCAACCGTCACAATATGAGAACCATAAACCATTTGAAATTTAGCTATTATTAATTTTCTTCTTTATGCTTGGACCAAAATCACTGACCATCCACTTTAAAAAAAAAAAAAAAAGTTTGGCATAGTTCCGGCGAATAAGCTTATTTGCTGTCGTACTGTTACGTAGCTGGACATTTGTTGCTAATCTCTCTCCAGGGCACTGAATATATAACTCAGCATTAAAGCTGGAAAAATTTAACTTGGACAGAAAAACCACTGGAGAGCAGAGTCTCATTTCAGAGAGATGATTTAATGATTGTGAACCCATATTTCTTTTAACTCCAACCCATATTTAAAATGAAGCTTAACTTAAACATGAAACATTTTGATGAATAGTAACATTTAGAAAATGTTCAATAATAGTCAATTTTATACTACTCTCAGTTTAATGCTCAAAATCTTAACCTTGAATCTGTAAGAATTTTTTTTTCTTTTTATATCTCTACCTTAAAGCCTCACTTAAATTTGAAGATTCAAATCAAATAACTGTTATTTGTGTGTTAAAGCTGTGCCACCTGCTCAAGGACTTGAGCCTCAAACCAGCAGCCCACAACACAGATTTTATTTGATTATTTTCTTGAAGACCTTGACAGAAATGCAGACACTAAGTAGAAAACAGGAAACAGAACACTGCACAAATTATTTTTAAAAAGGATTTTATAACACTGTTTTTCACTGTACTCCATGAGTCTTTCCTAAACCTCTCAAAGCACTCAGTGATGATTCATTTACAGTTTTAACATAACTCATCATCATATACTTGGAGCTACAGTCTCTCAGTCCTTTTGTTCCTCAGTTTGACTTGCACGCTGGACAGAGTTCTCTGCTGAACACAGCGGCTTGGTGGGATCCATCATCTCAGGTGGAAGACTATTGACGCACTCTACCTGAGCTTTGAACTCCTCCAGCTCCTTCTGCTCCAACTCCCTCCTCTTACTGAACAGGTACAGGTTCCTGAGTTTCCCAGAGTCCACAAAGCGCAGCAACAAACAGTCTGGACATGAGGTATGGAGGAATGTCATGGTGAGGTTATGTGTACGGGAGGAAAAGCTGCTCCCTCTGAGTGTGATGTTGGAGGGAATGTATTCGCAGCTATCATTAAATCCAAACATACGCTCCAGCAGGTAGTCGTCTGGATTGCTAGTGTTTGAAAACTTAATCCTGGCACTGTCTCTACTTTTGAACCTCTCAAGATGTGCAGGGTTTACAAGACTGGCTAACACCAAAGCCCATCCGTCCTCTGAATGAAGGTCCACATGATCCAATGGTCGGAGCAGGTCTTCACATCCCAGAGGGGCTGAACAGCTCGCAGATATCAAGCAGAAGAGAGCGATGGCACATGTAGCCAGAAACATGATGAACTTTCTAGAAGCTGGGATGTGTCGGTCGGTAGCTGTTGAGTTGGTGAATGCAGGCAGAGATCAGGTCCAACTGCTTTTTAAAGCTGTGTCAGGAACTTTTGTTTGTATAATACGTAAATTGCGGAGAGCAGAGTCCTCTTTTCACCTGAGGACTGATCGCCAAATAAAACATTGCTTTGTGATCATCCACTGTTTACAGAGAAGCCTTGACCTCTGCAAACATCATGTGTACCTTGTGAAAAGAACATGAAGTCCTTTGCTTAATTCTGCTTTACTTGAAAGAGGTGCTTTATCTTTCTCGTGACATGTAAGTGAAGTACTTCTTGTCTCAGAAGGACTAACATGAAGACAAAGGTTAGCATGGATAACTTAGTTTTCACACAGCAGCTAGCTCTTCAGAAAGGCCTGCAAAGAAAAACTTGGCTTCAACGTTTTAGAAAATTATAGAGAAAAGTTACTGAAGAAAACTTGTTGAAGTAGCATTATCTGGGTTCAATTCAGGTTAAAATCTATAAATGAGGTTCACGTGCACACAAAGAAATCTGGTTATTCATTTACCTGTATCCCTGAATACTAACAGGCGCTGTCAGTGAAAAAAAAAAAAAAGATACAACAGTTTTTAACAGATATGTTTTCACAATGTAGTTCCTTTTTTTTTTTTTTTTTTTTTTTTACATTTAGCACATTTTCCACAAAAAGAGAGACCAAACAACTGAAAATGACTTATTTGTGAGTTGACATTAATTGTTGGAATGATATGTTAAATTCAAATATACATATTAAATATAAATATTAAATCTAAATGTTGAATTTAAATCTAAATGTTGAATTTAAATCTAAATATTAAATATAAATCTAAATGTTAACTACAAATTAATTTAATTCTAAGTGTCTTGAAAAATATAATGATATAATAATCCCAATAATACTTTGGCAAGTATTCTTACTTACTGTTGAAAAAGGTTTTATCCAGTTTGAAAAAGACTAAGGGATGTTTGTGTTTTGAGGTGTTTCTAAAGCCTTGAACATAAAAGGGAAGGATGGGGTAGTTGCTCATCATCAAAACATCTGTCAATAGTCATTCCTAATTAAATTGAAGCTTAAGGTGTTTGCTTGAAATGTGTGTCTCGCTCATTTTCCAACCCATTGTAACAAAGAGGTAATGAACTATCAAAGACACTCTGACACTGTGACAACCAACCCCATCACAGGGATGGTTGTCACACATTCCAGGGTTGTTTTTCACAATGTTATTTTAAGAGGAAAAATCTTTTGAAGAGGGAAAGAAGGTAGGATAAATTTGAAAGTTTAATTGCACTGACAAGTTGTCAAATGTATAACTTACTGAATATTAACACAAAATGAGCAAAGAACATGAACAGGAAACACATCTTTAGACCAGCTTACTGTATATAACACATACATGTATATGTAACAACCAACCCCAAAGAAAATATGACAACTAACCCTAACTGGAATTTCTTGCTAGCATCAAGACTATAAACCATGTAACAACTAGTTAGCTAACTGATAACAACCTAAGCAATAGCTTTGCCTTCACACTCATTATGAGTAACAATTTTGTTTTAAACCCATTGTGATAAATCCTGGAAGGCAAATACTGAGGAGTTGAATATTTACAATTTGATATGAAAAACACAGAAAGTCCTCTTAGCTCAAGTTCAGCCACTTTACTCCAGAGAAGACTATGTAGGTGAGCTCTGATCCCAATTCTACAACTTTTCATTCCACAATTTGAGAGACAGCACCCTCTGTTGGCGAGATATAATGAATGTGACAACCAACCTGTGTGACAACTAACCCTGTTCTCCCCTACTGTCAATGGAAAAGGTGTTGAATCTCAGCCTTTTTCGTGGAGTTACTCGTATCTTGACAGCAGGCCAGGTGAGGCCCTGAATCTGACAGGCTATACTTACTGAACTACTGAACTGTTCTGTTAAAACTATGTCACTCAAAAAGAGTAAAACACACGAGGAGTCCAATCATCAGAAGAGGCAGGTCAGCTGAATCCGAGATAATTTATTCAAAGCAAGCATATCTGAACAAAGTAAATGAGTTGTGAGCTTCTGCAGATCACCCCAAGCAACTGAAAACATGATCAACAAAGAGCATTCTTATAACCCGGAGGATGGTTATTTTCTCCTCACTCCTGTCTCCGGATTGGTTGTTGCTGTCGAAAGACAAGTCTTCTTTAGGTTAGCTCCCTATAAGGAGGGAAGATCCTTCCTGATCGATGCAGGGGTTAAGAATAGAGACTGATTGCTGTGGTCATACTGAAGATTCTGCTGTGAATCAAATTGAACATTAATCAAAGGTGTCATCATGAGTTTGCTTATATACTTGGGTTTTGAACCTGGTTGCAACAGTTCTCCTTCCATTGCATTAATTCCAAAGGTGGTTGATGCATCTATGAGTTATAAGACATGGCTCTTTCAGGGTCCAGCTGGTCATCGAAGATCAGATGTCTGCGAGACCTCAGCATCGTGGCCAGGCCAGCCTGAACGGCGTCTCGATAGGGCAAAGGTCAACAGATTTATGGCTTTGTTCTGCACTCTTGGAGACAACTGGAGTCTATAGTGAGCGTGTTGCATTTTTGAGAACTCAGCAAGCTGCACTCATTTTTCTCTGTGAAAAAATCTTCTACAAAGGAAAGACAATCTAGGCATTTATTACTTTACTACTACTACTACTACTACTACTACTACTACTACTAATAATAATAATAATAATAATAACAATAATAATAATCAGCAGACTGTCTAGATATAACTAAGACAGAGAAAACACAAGAAAGCAGAATCTTATTTCAAACTGTTGATTAAATAATTCTGAACTCAATTATCTCAGCTTTTTTTCTCCCATATTCAAAGTGAGGATTAACTCTGTAAACATGACATTTTTTGGCAAACAGTAATGATGTGTTAAGACTCTTTTGATATTCTTCTTTTATTTCTGTTTGGGAAAAAAAAGTTAAACGTATGCTGCTGTCGGTTTCATACGAAAATTCTTGACTTTGATGATTTTAGATTTTATATCTCTGTCTTCAAGCCTTTCTTTCTTTCTTTCTTTCTTTCTTTCTTTCTTTCTTTCTTTCTTTCTTTCTTTCCTTCTTTCCTTCTTTCCTTCTTTCTTTTTTTCTTTCTTTCTTTCAACTTAATTTATAAAGCATCTTTCATACATTTGAGTATGTAGCCCAAAGTGCTTTACGGAACAACAAAACACTGGATAATCTTTGGTATGTGAGAAGAGTTCTAAAAGTAGTAAAGGTAAAATCAGTGCAATAAAATAAATATAACTTGTAATAAATCAGAAAAAAGAATCAGTAAAATAAATAAATAAATAAAAAATGATATTAATAGTTAATAGTAATGATAAAGTTAATACCACAGTCTGGAGCTAAAATGAAATTATTCCTAAATAAAGCTAGGTTGTATAAAGCTATTTTTCAATTTCACCCTTTAAGACACCCACAGAGCTTACTGATCTTAAGTCCCAGGGTATAGAGTTCCAAAATTTAGGGGCATAAAAGCAGAAAGCGCTCTGGCTGGTGCTTGATTGGGAGACAAGAGGAACATTTAAATGGGAAACATTCAAGGACCTTAATGATCGAGTTGGAATTTAAATAAGGTCTGCCATGTATGGAGACGCAAGGCGGTGTAGAGCTTTAAAAACAAGTAAAAGAACTTTAAAATCAATTCTAAAAGAAAGAGGGAGCCAGTGCAGAGTTTTCAGGCTGGGCCAAGATGACAGTCATCAGAGACCTGGCAAAAGCTACGGCTCGGAACCAGGAGATCTCCACACTCCTGATCAAGGGTGCTATAGAACTGGTAAACCCAGGGGGGTTTTACTCAGCTTACTTTTTAGTACCGAAAAAGACCGCATTCTGTCCATGCTCATCACTTTCCAACAAGGCAAGGCGCTGCCCTGCCCTTCTTTGTCTGCTGGGTATGCTTACCGCTGCCTCAGCTGTGGTTTCCCTGGGGATTTTGTCTCTCCTCCCCTTACAGATATGGATTCCCCTTGGACTGGACACCACACGGCTCACACACAGACAGAGGAGGGTCTTAGTGTCCGGCCAGTGTCTTCCCTCCCTTGCTTGGTGAAGGACAGGGGTTATATTACAAGAAGTGTGCCCCTGGGTGCCCTCCCATCTCACTGGGAGGTCATCTGCACAAATGCATCTCCCAAGGGGTGGGGTGCAACATGGCAGGGCCGAACTGCTTAGGGGAAATGGCCTGCTCACCACCAAGGCGAGCACATAAATGTGCTGAAACTTCTGGCAGTACAGCTAGGTCTTCAGCAGTTTCTTCCATTTCTAGAGGGAAAACATGTTATGGTGCAATCACACAACACTTTAACAGTGCATCACATCAACCATTTGGGAGGAACCAAGTCAGCGAGACTACTGCAGGTGACCTGGCAGCTGCTGACCTGGGCAGCCCCACATCTGGCCAGCTTAAGGGCTGTGTACATTCTAGGGAAACAGAACCAAGTGGCTGATTTCTTGTATCGACAGAAACCTCAGCCAGGCCAGTGGTGACTCCATCCAGAGGTTGTAAAACAGGTCTGGGATCGCTTTGTGAGAGCAGAGATGGATCTCTTTGCCTCCAGAGAGTCAACCCACTGCCCTCGAAGCTTCTCTCTGGCAGAAAATCCCAGTTCTTTGAGCCAGGATGCCCTAGGTCACAACTAGCTGAATGTCCTCCTGTATGTATTTCCCCCCTACAGCTCACCTATGCGCCTCCCAACCAGGAAGGATCTCCTGTCTCAGCTTGGGGGTCAGATATTGCATCCCAACTCAAGTCGCCTCCAGCTCTGGGTCTAGCGCCTGCAGGAACTTTGAGAGCCTTAGTAACATGCAGAGACAAAGTCCAACACACCATTTTCAATGCTCGAGCCCCATCGATCTGTCTTTTGTACGCTAACAAGTGGGAGCTTTTTAACATTTGGTGCCGTGAAAGGGGTTTGGACCCAAGACATCGCCCAGTCTCAGATATATTAACATTCATGCAAGAGTAGCTTGATCAGGGGTGGTCTCCATTGACCCTGAAGGTCTGTCCTGTCAGCATTCTGATGTGGACAACAGTACAGTTGGAAGCCACCAACAGCCACCCTTTTTCTAAGAGGTGCACATAGATTGCGCCCTCCACTGCGACCCACTGCACCAGTGTGGGACCTGTCACTGGTGCTGGATGGACCTCCTTTTGAGTCCTTGGGGCATCTGGACCTTAAGTGGCTGTCAATGAAGGCTGCGTTTCTCTTGGCCATGCTATCAGCCAAGCATGTGGATGAGCTGCAGGCTCTGTCAGTCAGCGATTACTGTCTCAGGTGGGGCCCTGACAGGTCGGGCATCACTCTCTCTCCTGATGTCTCCTTCCTTCCTAAGGTGCTGTCCTTATCCACCCCTAGTCAGCTGATATGCCTCACTCTTTTTAACACAGGTACCCCTTCTGAGCCGCTTTGCCTGTTGCGTGCACTGGAGGCTTACATTGGTGCTACCGCAGCCATCCGACAATCAGAATGTCTGTTTGTGTGCTTTGGAGATCCGCAGAAGGGCTGTGCTGTATCTAAACAGCTGCTGGCTCACTGGGTTGTTGACACTATCTCCCATGCATATGAGGCAAGTGGCAACAGACCACCATCCAGAGTTAGGTGTCATTCTACAAGAAGTGTGGCTACTTCATGGGTGGCCCTCAAGGGGGTGCCACTCAACGTTATGTGCACAGCAGCCTCATGGAAATCGCACAGTACATTTACTAGGTTCTACAGGGTAAATGTGGCATCAGCCCAGCCATTTGAGGCAGTCCTGCATCAACACCCTACTAATTCTCCCTTTTAAGGTAGGTGTCATTGGCCACCCATTCTGATGATTCCTTGTGACCTTGTTGGTATAAGTCATCCAGTGCTAAAACACCGCCTTTGGCAGTCAGTTACATACATAACTTTTGTTTTATTTCTATGGTACTATGAATCCCGAATGACCACTGTAGAGCTCAGTCGCTCAGCATTCTCATAGTTTTGCTCAAAGATTAAAGGAATGAGCACCTGATGGCACCTGAAGATATAACCTCAATGAACTTGTTCTTTACTGCAGTCTGCAGCAAAGCTTTTCATCTTTTCATCCACATGAGGGTTTCCCTTGGATTTCTGTCCATACAGGACAACTATTGGATAAAAGCTCTGACTCACCACACGTATAACAATCAGCACAGTAGCAAAAAACTCAAGGACACCAACGTTGTTTTTTCCCAACTATTTAATTTAGATTTTATTATTATTATTATAAGCTCTCAGGCAGCACGTCAGTGCCAACTTACTGCACGCAGAGAGAGACTTCAAGTTTTTAGACCTCTTGGGTTATCGAGCTGTCTAAATATTTGTCTCTAGTTTGTTTTATTTGTTGTTATCATGAATGTGTTATATCCTAATATACCTGATATGAAATTAAACCAGTGATGTGTGTTTTTCTCATTGTTATATTTATGTCCATAAATTAGACTATTTATAGCGTATTGACCAATGACATAGGGGTACATAGAGTCTCCTTCTATCTTGTCTATCCATAGTGCTGATAGAACCTTCATTTCAAATGACCAACGCTGTCTTAATCATTTTTGAGCTGAAATGATCAAAAAAGCTGCAGTGGCCGTCTTAAAAAATATTGCCACCTGAAATTACACAGATGCCGGTTTAGAATGAACTAGTATACTCAGAGGACCTAATGTGTGTCTGAAATTTGCACAGGATTATAAACACAGCCGCCCTCCACAATTAAATTATCAGAGGTCCTCAAGTGAAACTTATCTTGTGCAAATAGGGCTTCAATTTATTAAATTTATTACAATGTAACCAATGTAGGCATATTGGGCATAAAATTAAGACTCTTAAGGGATGCAGCTTGAATAGCAGAGGGCTATAATACGTTTTGCAGCTCATTTATAATGCACAGACCTACTGAATGTAATTGTTGTGGAAACTAATAGCTCTCAGGCTAACTTGGAACAATATTAACAAGCTCAGGAACAACAATTTTTTGTTCTAACTGGTCCAAGAACATAATTTTTGAGGTGAAAACCCCAAACTGAGTGTCCTTGGTGGGATACTGTTTCTGTTCGGAATGAACTGATTAGGAAAAAATTCCGCTTCGAAGCCCTGGTCATGAGTGATTCTGTTGGCATCTGCTCGAGGACCTTAGCATCAAACCAGCAGCACACAGCACGGATTTGATTTGATTTGATTATTTTGTTAAAGATCATGACACAGAAATGCAGACACTAAGTTGAACTTTGGAAGGAACACTACAATGAGTGTTGAAAGGATTTAATTACACCATCTTTAACTGCACTCCATGAGTCTTTCCCAAATCTCTCAAAGCACTCAGTTTTGATTCATTTACTGTTATAACACAACTCATCATCATATACTTGGAGCTACAGTCTATCAGTTCTTTTGTTCCTCACTTTGATCTGCAAGCTGCTCAGAGGTCTTTATTGGACACAGCTCCTTGGTGGGATCCATTAAAACAGGTGGATCCAGCTTCAGGCACTCCGCCTGAGCTCTGAACTCCTCCAGCTCCTTCTAATCAAGCTCCCACTTCTTGCTGTACAGGAACAGGCCCAAGAGTTCCTCTGAGTCCCAATAGCGCAGTGACAAACAGTCTGGACATGGGGTAGGGAGGAAGTTAATGGTAAAGTTAGAAAAGTTGGAGGTAAAGCTGCTTCCTTTGAGTGTGTAGTTGGAGGATTGATATTCACAATGGCCATAATAACCAATGATATGCTCCTGCAGGAAGTCGCCTGGATTGCTGGAGTTGAAAAACTTAATTCTTGCACTGATTATATTCTTTAACCTCTTCATATGAAATGTGTCGTTCTTTTGACTGCCTGACACCAATCAATATACCAAAAGCCCATCTGTCCTCTGAATGAAGGTCCACATGATCCAACAGTCGGATCAGGTCTTCACAGTCCAGAGAAGCTGAACAGCTTGCAGATATCAAGCAGAAGAGAGCGATGGCACATGTAACCAGAAACATGATGAACTTTCTAGAAGCTGGGATGTGTCGGTCAGTAGCTGTTGAGTTGGTGAATGCAGGCAGAGATCAGGTCCAGCTGTTTCTTAAAGCTGTGTCAGGGACTTTTGTTTGTATAACACGTTAATTGCAGAGAGCAGAGTCCTCTTTTCACCTGAGGACTCATCACCAAATAAAACATTGCTTTGAGTCACCTCTACATTCATCCACTGTTTACAGAGAAGCCTTGACCTCTGTAAACATCATGTGTACCCTCTGAGAAGAACCTGGAGTCCTTTGCTTAATTCTCTTTACTTTTGTAAAGTTGCTACAATAGATTAAAGTTACTTCATGAACTGCTTTACTTGAGGCAGGTGCCTCAAGTACATGTAAGCCAAGTACTTCTTGTCTCAGCAGGACTAAAATGAAGACAAATGTTAGCATGGATTATTAAGTTTACGCTCAGCAGCTAGCTCTTCAGAAAGGCCTGCTAAGAAAAACTTGGTTTCAGTGTTTCAGAGGGTACGATAGTCTAACAAGAAAAAAAACTTGATGAAGCATCCTTATCTGTGTTCAATTTAATATCTGTAAATGAGGTTCACATGCACACAGACTAATCTGATTATTCATATCCCTGAACACATCATAAATAATTCTATATATGTATCATATACAAATATTTGTATAAATATTTTGAATTCAAATTTAGAGACTGAAATGGTGAGGGGGCATTTATGTAAATTTTTGAATTTTCATCATTGCCAGCAGAGGTTCAGCACTCTTTAACAGATTTAAATGTATTTTATCACTGTGAAATCATGTCTGTTCAGTGATATGGAAGTTGAATGAACTGAGTCAGTGTTTAACTCATTTTGAAATAGTTTCAACCCAAACTTGCCAGATTTCATATTAGAAGCTTTTTAAATTCTAATTATTGGAAATCCATTACACGTTTGTTATGGTAAAGTTCATGTAAGGATTCGTCAACACAACAGTTGTTACCCGAGTACAGAATCCTTTCTCCCACTGTTTGTTCTTTTGTTGTGTAATGTCTTCTTTGAAGAAACGTGTCTCCTTGTGTAAACTCTGTGATTTTCAGCATTATTAAATTAAAATATATCAAAAAATACAAAACGAACATAAAAAATAAAATCTTGAACTGTGAATTTTCAGTTAAAATTTTTAAAATAAAATGTATGTTAGGTGCCTTTGAGGCAAATTGTAACAACTATGTCTAATTCAACATTTAATTTAAACCAAAGCAACCATCTTACAGGTTTAGATTTTGGGTGCCCAAGTCTTCTTTGTTGCTCTGGACATGATACATGTGGATTCCAATCTGTAGGGATTTTTTTTTTCTTTTATTAAACCATTATTTCTTTAAATGTATGTAGTTGGTGGTTGTTCAATACAACCACCAGACTTTATAGGAATGCAAATGACAATATTTTAACTTGCATTGAATTTTTCTTTTTTTCCAGAATATCAGGGGAGGTTAACTTTAATATTTGTTTTGTGTTAACTCACAGTTAAGTATTTAAAATCTCAGTGTTTCATATGATTGATTTCAAAGTGTGTTTCCTCCTAGCTGCACCGGTTTTGGATGTGTTAAGCCATCTGCTCGAGGACTTTAGCCTCAAACCAGCAGCAAAAAGCACAGCTTTTATTTGATTTGATTATTTTGTTAAAGATCATGACACAGAAATGCAGACACTAAGTTGAACTTTGGAAGGAACACTACAATGAGTGTTGAAAGGATTTAATTACACCATCTTTAACTGCACTCCATGAGTCTTTCCCAAACCTCTCGAAGCACTGAGTTTTGATTCATTAACTGTTATAACTCATCATCATGTACTTGGAGCTACAGTCTATCAGTTCTTTTGTTCCTCACTTTGATCTGCAAGCTGCTCAGAGGTCTTTAATGGACACAGCTCCTTGGTGGGATCCATTACAACAGGTGGATCCAGCTTTAGACACTCCACCTGAGTTCTAAACTCGTCCAGATCCTTCTGCTCAAGCTCCCTCCTCTTGCTGTACAGGAACAGGCCTATGATTTCCTCTGAGTAAGAATAACGCAGTACCAAACAGTCTGGACATGAAGTATGGAGGAAGTTTGTGGTGAAGTTGCATGATTTAGAGGAATAGCTGCTGCCTTTGAGTGTGATGTTGGAGGGAAAATATTCACAAGTCCCATTAAAATCAATCATATACGCCACCAGAAAGTCACCTGGATTGCTGGAGTTGAAAAACTTCAACCTAGCACTGCCTGTACTTTTGAGCCCCTCCAGATATTCTGTCTCGTTCTTTTGACTGCCTGACACCAAAGCCCATCCGTCCTCTGAATGAAGGTCCACATGATCCAACGGTCGGACCAGGTCTTCACATCCCAGAGGAGCTGAACAGCTCGCAGATATCAAGCAGAAGAGAGCGATGGCACATGCAGCCAGAAACATGGTGAACTTTCTAGAAGCTGGGATGTGTCGGTCAGTAGCTGTTGAGTTGGTGAATGCAGGCAGAGATCAGGTCCAACTGCTTTTTAAAGCTGTGTCAAGAACTTTGGTTGTATAATACATAAAACCGCAGAGAGCAGAGTCCTCTTTTCACCTGAGGACTGATCGCCAAAAAAAACATTGCTTTGAGTCACCTCTACATTCATCCACTGTTTACACAGTGGAAGCCTTGACCTCTGCAAACATCATGTGTACCCTCTGAGAAGAACCTGGAGTCCTTTGCTTAATTCTCTTTACTTTTGTAAAGTTGCTACAATAGATTAAAGTTACTTCATGAACTGCTTTACTTGAGGCAGGTGCCTCAAGTACATGTAAGCCAAGTACTTCTTGTCTCAGCAGGACTAAAATGAAGACAAATGTTAGCATGGATTATTTAGTTTACGCTCAGCAGCTAGCTCTTCAGAAAGGTGTAACCCACGTTAAAAACCCCACATTAAAAAAGCATGATATAAGTAAATAAAGTCTTTAAAATGAATAAATAAGTCATTAAAATTCGTAAATATAATTTAAATAGGTTAAAATGGTTAAGATATATGTATTTCATTGATTAAAATTCAGTCTTAAAACGTTCTGATAGCCCTTTAACGGAAACAATTTAAAAGTCTGCCTGCAGAAAATATGATGACACTTCCCCTTTAAGAGAAGCATGCACCTTGCTTCGCGCAGCTCAGCTCAGACAGAAGGCAGAAGGAGATACAGCAGACGAACACCCGAAGTTATTCAGTAAAATATTTCATCAATTGAACCCTAAAACACAGGATTTGTCTGATCAGCGACTTATGAAGACGTTCTCCTTGAGAACCAGAGTGGTTTTGGTGAGTTTTTACTGCTTCTGTTTAAACTCTGTTGTGATGTATTTTTTTTTTCAGACGTTAGCATGAGAGCGGACGATCGTTAGCTCACAGCTAAGAGCAACATTAGCCTTAATGTATTCAGATGTTGAA
This sequence comes from Labroides dimidiatus, assembly GCA_030710495.1. Taxonomy (NCBI): domain Eukaryota; kingdom Metazoa; phylum Chordata; class Actinopteri; order Labriformes; family Labridae; genus Labroides; species Labroides dimidiatus. The sequence continues at coordinate 14,431,593 of CM061145.1, forward strand.
TGTAAAGCTTTTTCAGTTAATTTGTAATTGCAGAACAACTTGTTTTCTCTCATGACCTGTCGTGCAGGTCAGGTTTTTTTTCCCTGGTTTATGAAAACTCGTTCGAAGTTGGATTTTGCCGCTGCGTGTGTGAGACGATTACCCGCGGTGCGACTGAGACAAGATGGCGAGCCACCCATAGACCGCGTTCCTGAAAAAACCCTGTTCGTGCCAGTGAGAGGATCCGCTGCACGTGGTTGGATTTGATAACACTTTCTGCCCGAGCGGTAGGAGTTGGATATTCGTCCTGTTTTCTGTTTTTTCAGCTTCTGAACTGAACTCTTACAAGGACGTATTCTGAGTTGTTTTTCTGAACTGAACTAGAAACAAAAGGATTTGAACTGAGCTTTAACTTGAAATCACCAAACTGGATTTGGGTTCGACACCATTCAAACAAGGTTTAAAAAAAAATCACAGCTGTATTGTGTTCCACTTTCATATTTGCTAAGTTTATGACTGAAGAGTGTGCATGATATACTGTGTTTTCGTTGTGGTTGGTTTTCTGTTTCAAACTGTTTGATTTTCCATTTGTGTAAAGAAAAAAAAAGGGAGTTAACTCAAGAAAAGAAAAATAAACTAAATTAGGAATAATCTGCTAAATTAAGTTAAGATAGTTAATAAAAGACTGGTCTAAATCTAAATAATATTAGCTGTCTAATTTAAAGCAGTGATCCTAACTAATTTAATTCCTAAACTGTTTCTAAAATAGTTTAAAAGAAAAAAAGGAATTTTGAGTACTGTATGTTTTTATGTGTCTTGTTTATATTTCTTATTTTCTTTCACTTGTCTTACAAAACCTGCAGGATTCCAAAGTTTGTTGATGTTCATTACACTTTATTGATCAGTTTGTGGTCAGTAAAATACCATTTTGAATTTAAAGTATCTGGTCTACCGTCTATTTTATACTCTAACCGCCACGCTTTCTGAACCAAAAACTGGTCCAGTGGCTTTTGTTCTATAGTCTGACACAAGTGCTACAAAGGCCTGCTAAGAAAAACTTGGTTTCAGCATTTAAGAGGGTACGATCGTCTAACAAGAAAAAAAAACTTGATGAAGCATCCTTATCTGTGTTCAATTTAAAATCTGTAAATGAGGTTCACATGCACACAGACTAATCTGATTATTCATGTCCCTGAACACATCATAAATAATTCTATATATGTATCATATACAAATATTTGTATAAATATTTTGAATTCAAATTTAGAGACTGAAATGGTGAGGGGTCATTTATGTAAACTTTTGAATTTTCATCATTGCCAGCAGAGGTTCAGCACTCTTTAACAGATTTAAATGTATTTTATCACTGTGAAATCATGTCTGTTCAGTGATATGGAAGTTGAATGAACTGAGTCAGTGTTTAACTCATTTTGAAATAGTTTCAACCCAAACTTGCCAGATTTCATATTAGAAGCTTTTTAATTTCTAATTATTAGAAATCCATTACACGTTTGCTATGGTAAAGTTCATGTAAGGATTCGTCAACACAACAGTTGTTACCCGAGTACAGAGTCCTTTCTCCCACTGTTTGTTCTTTTGTTGTGTAATGTCTTCTTTGAAGAAACGTGTCTCCTTGTGTAAACTCTGTGATTTTCAGTATTATTAAATTAAAATATATCAAAAAATACAAAACGAACATAAAAAATAAAATCTTGAACTGTGAATTTTCAGTTAAAATTTTTAAAATAAAATGTATGTTAGGTGCCTTTGAGGCAAGTTGTAACAACTATGTCTAATTCAACATTTAATTTAAACCAAAGCAACCATCTTACAGGTTTAGATTTTGGGTGCCCAAGTCTTCTTTGTTGCTCTGGACATGATACATGTGGATTCCAATCTGTAGGGATTTTTTCCCTTTTATTAAACCATTATTTCTTTAAATGTATGTAGTTGGTGGTTGTTCAATACAACCACCAGACTTTATAGGAATGCAAATGACAATATTTTAACTTGCATTGAATTTTTCTTTTTTTCCAGAATATCAGGGGAGGTTAACTTTAATATTTGTTTTGTGTTAACTCACAGTTAAGTATTTAAAATCTCAGTGTTTAATATGAATGATTTCAAAGTGTGTGTCCTCCTAGCTGCACCAGTTTCAGATGTGTTAAGCCATCTGCTCGAGGACTTTAGCCTCAAACCAGCAGCAAAAAGCACAGCTTTTATTTGATTTGATTATTTTGTTAAAGATCATGACACAGAAATGCAAACACTAAGTTGAATTGTGGAAGGAACACTACAATGAGTTTTGAAAGGATTTAATCAAGTTAAATGCACTCCTTGACATTTCCCAAACCTCTCAAAGCACTGAGTTTTGATTCATTAACAGTTATAACTCATCATCATATACTTGGAGCTACAGTCTCTCAGTTCTTTTGTTCCTCAGTTTTATCTACAAGCTGCTCAGGGTTCTTTATTGGACACAGCTCCTTGGTGGGATCCATTACAACAGGTGGATCCAGCTTCAGACACTCTGCCTGAGCTCTGAACTCCTCCAGCTCCTTCCGCTCAAGCTCCCTCCTCTTGCTGTACAGGAACAGACCCAAAAGTTCTGCAGAGTCCAAATAGCGTAGTGATAAACAGTCTGGACATGAAGTATGAAGTAAGGTTGCTGTGAGGTTGTATGATTTAGAGGAAAAGCTGCTGCCTTTGAGTGTGAGGTTGGAGTAGTGATATTCACATGTGCCATTAACATTAACAACATGCTCCATCAGAAAGTCCCCTGGATTGCTGGAGTTGCAAAACTTTATTCTGGCAGTGCCTGTATTCTTGAACCCCTGCAGATATGATGTCTCGCTCTCCTGAGTGATTGACACCAAAGCCCATCCATCCTCTGAATGAAGGTCCACATGATCCAACGGTCGGACTAGGTCTTCACATCCCAGAGGGGCTGAACAGCTCGCAGATATCAAGCAGAAGAGAGCGATGGCACATGCAGCCAGAAACATGATGAACTTTCTAGAAGCTTGGATGTGTCGGTCAGTAGCTGTTGAGTTGGTGAATGCAGGCAGAGATCAGGTCCAGCTGTTTTTTAAAGCTTTTTTCAGGAAATTTGGTTTACAATTGTAAGTCCAGTTCTCTTCTTGCGTGTTGACTGATTGCCAAATGAAACATTGCTCTGAGTCACCTTTGTGATCATCCACTGTTTACAAAGAAGCCTTGACCTCAAACATCATGTGTACCCTTTGAAAAGAACATGGAGTCCTTTGCTTAATTCTCTTTTATCCTGATACTTTTGTGAAGTTGCTGAAAATACATTAAAGTCACTTTATAGACAATTTCCCTTTAGGCAGGTGCTTTTACGCTTTCTCATGACATGTAAGCCAAATACTTCTTGTCTCAGAAGGACTAATATGCCACACAGATCTGGTACAGGCCCTTGTGATTTCATGCACTGACTACTGCAGTTCTGCCGCTGTAAGAATAAGGATATAAGGTCATTCATTTCAGACCCGAAAACATAATTCAATTAAAGTAGGACATGGCGTTGCCTTGGGAAGGGATGTCCAAAACAGCCACAGGAAAGCTGAACTGTCAACTTTGTCTGCAGGTCTGAGTTTGAGTGAAGGAAACTGTGAGTCTGCATGTTTGGTACAAAGAAACAAAGAGCTGTGTTTACATGTTAAGTTATCGGGGGGATTTTCTCCTGTGTCTGCCGGACTCACCAGGAAAAATACAGATTTTGCATTTTCGAAATGTAACTGAGGGTGAGACCTTTAACTTTTGTGTTTTTGGCCAGCTAATTTCTTGTTCGACCGATCAGTGGTGGAGCATTGGGTTATTTTGTTTGTTTTTTTTCTTTCTGGGACTGAAGATTACTGGACATGAGATCAACTGAGTGTGGTTGGGCAGCAGACTTAAAACCAAACAGTGACATTTAAAGTACTAAAAAGACTGTCAGACATTCATTCAGAGGGAAAGCATCCACCTTCTTAGTTTGTTTGTAATTTTATTTTTGTTTTGTTCGTTTTTTTTTTTAATTTTGGGGCGATCAATGTTTAAGTTAACAGGGTATTTTGTTGGCAATTAAATTTTGTTTGTTTGTAGCCAAATTTCTCTGGCTGCATGGGGCTCTGCTCTCTCTATCCCCCTCCCCACCCTGTTGGATTTCTCCCATGCCTTATTCATTCATACCTGCAGTTCATCAGTGATCATCAGCACCAGTTCATAAGCTCTGGCTAGAGTGAGGACCGGCACCAGAGTGTTCCAGCTCATCTAGCATGCCTCCTCATGTTTCTGCCTGCAGCCCTACTACAGCCAGGCAGCCACAGCTCTTCCCCTGGATTAATTCATTCATTTATCATTGTTCAATAAAACCCCTTAACCTGATTCGTGTGCTTCTTTGAGTTGAGCGAGATGACGTCCATTATTTTTATAGTCTATGGTCACAATTCCAGCCCTCATCCTTTATCTTGGATTGGGAGTGACAAAAATGACAAGACAGATACTCTGGCAGTTACTTGTAATTACATTTTAGGTTATTATTATTATTATTATTATTATTATTATTATTATTATTATTATTATTATTATTATTATTATTAGTTTTCTTTGGTTTAGTTTTGAAAATTATGGTCTATTAACTTAGGGTCTAATTTCTCTAATAAGAGAAAACTTGCTGAAGTAGTCCAATCTGTTTTCAAGTAAAAATTTGTAAATGAGCTTCACATGGACACTGAGTAATCTATTTATATTCCTGAATACATAATTAATATACACTCACCAGCCACTTTATTAGACACAACTGTTCAACTGCTCGTTAATGCAAATTTCTAATCAGCCAGTCACATGGCAGCAACTCAATGCATTTAGGCATGTAGACATGGTCAAGACGATCTGCTGCAGTTCAAAGCGAGCATCAGAATGGGGAAGAAAGGTGATTTAAGTTAATTAAAAGTACTTCTAGGTACTTACCAGCTCTATAAGTTAATTATTCTTTTTATTTTCTGCAGGCAAAATGTCGCATTTGTTAGACTGAACTGTCGTTTATCAATAAAAGCACCTCCTTAACGCTGAGGCATTAGAGAGTCAGGCATGAAAATGAAGAGGTCATAAATACACTCAAAATAAACACATACAGACATTTTACAACTTCCTCATGGTTGCATTCTTAAGAACACCTGCACTTTGATTTTCACGTTTGGACACACATTCACATTATTCATTGATTGTATATTTTAAAGATATCAAAGATATTTAAACTTAGATTCCATCCATCCATCTCCCTCCCTCCCTCCCTCCTTCCTCTGGGAGGATACCAAGGCGTTCCCAGGCCATGTCCTGGGGCTACCCTGGGGTCTCCTCCCAGCTGGGCATGCCCGGATACCTCCCCAGGTGTCCTGGTGGCATCCTCACTAGATAGCCCAAACCACCTATTCTGACTCCTCTCGATGTGAAGGAGCAGTGGCTCTAGTCCGAGCCTCTCCCGGATGAACCCTATCTCTAAGGCTGAGCCCAGACACCCTGTGGAGGAAGCTAATTTCGGCTGCTTGCATTCATGATCTTGTCCTTGCAGTCACAACCCTGTTGAATCTCAGCCTTTTTCGTGGAGTTTCTCGTGTCTTGACAGCAGGCCAGGTGAGGCCCTGAATCTGACAGGCTAAACTTGCTGAACTACTGAATTGTTCTGTTAAAACTATGTCACTCAAAAAGAGTAAAACACACGAGGAGTCCAATCATCAGAAGAGACCGGTCAGCTGAATCTAAGATTCTTTATTCAAAGCAAGCATATCTCTGAACAAAGTAAATGAGTTGTGAGCTTCTGCAGATCACCCCAAGCAACTGAAAACATGATCAACAAAGAGCATTCTTACAACCCGGAGGATGGTTTTTTTCTCCTCGCTCCTGTCTCCGGATTGGTTGTCTTCGTCGAAAGACAAAACTCCTTCAGTTTAGCTCCCTGTAAGGAGGGAAGATCCTTCATGATCGATGCAGGGGTTAAGAATACAGACTGATTGCTGCAGTCACACTGAAGATTCTCCTGTGAATTAAATTGGGCATTAATCAAAGGTGTCATCATGAGTTTGCTTATATACTTTGGTTCTGAACCTGGTTGCAACAGTTTTTCTTCCATTGACTGTTGTTCCAATGTTGGGTAATGCATCTATGTGTTATAAGACATGGCTCTTTCAGGGTCCAGCTGGTCATTTTTTTTTGTTGGATCAGATGTCTGCGAGCCTCAGCATCGTGGCCAGGCCAGCCTGAACGGCGTCTCGATAGGGCAAAGGTCAGCAGATTTATGGTTTTGTTCTTCACTCTGGGAGACAACTGGGGTCTATAGTGAGCGTTTGCATTTTTGAGAACTCAGGAAGCTGCACTCATCTTTCTCTGTGAAAAAATCTTCTACAACCCCACAGCTCATGACCATAGGTGAGGGTTGGAATTAGATTGACTGGTAAATCTACCACAAGGACCTGTATAGCGTCCACATCACTGCTGACGCCACCCCGATCCATCTGTCAATCTCTTGCTCCATTTTCCAATCACTTGTGAACAGGACCCTGAGATACTTAACCTCCTCCACCTGGGGCAGAGACTCTCTCCCAACCCAGAGTGGGCAGTCTGCCCTTTTCCGGCTGAGAACCATGACCTCAGACTTAGAGGTGCTGATCTTCATACCAGCTGCTTCACACTCATCTGCAAACCTCCTCAGTGTGAGCTGGAGGTCAGTGTTCCATGAGGCCAATAGGACCACATCATATGCAAAAAGCAGAGATTGTATCCTAAGACCCTCAAACCTGACACCCTCCACCACTTGGCTGCGCCTAGAAATCCTGTCTATAAAAGTAATGAACAGAATCGGTGACAAAGGGCAGCCCTGGCAAAGCCTAACCCTGACTGGGAACGAGCTTGACTTCCTGCCGGCAATACAAACCAAACTCTCACTCCAGAGATACAGAGATTGAACAGCCTGTAGCAATGGACCATCGACTCCGCATTCCCGGAGCACCCCCCCACAAGATACCTCGAGGGACACAGTCAAAAGCCTTCTCCAGATCCACAAAGTACATGTGGACTAGTTGGGCAAACTCCCATGCTCCCTCTAGCACTCCTGCAAGGGTATAGAGCTGGTCCAGTGTTCCACGACCAGGACAAAGCCCTTATTGTAATTCCTGAATCTGAGGTTTGATGAACCGCGGACTTTCCTCTCCAGCACCCTGGAATAGACCCTACCAGGGAGGCTGCGGAGTGTGATCCCCCTGTAGTTGGAGCACAACCTCTGGCCCCCCGTCTTAAAAAGGGAACCACCACCCCAGTCTGCCAATCCAGGGGCACTGTACCCGATGTCCATGTGATGTTGCAGAGACGTGTCAGCCTGGACAGTCCTACAACATCCAGAGCCTTGAGGAACTCAGGACGGATCTCATCTACCCCCAGGGCATTGCCACTGCGGAGTTGTTTAGCTGCCTGTAACTTCAGGCCCAGTGATGGGCTGGCCCCGCTTCAAGTCCTCTGGCTCTGCTTCTTCCATGGAGTGCATGTTGACGAGATCCTTAACAATAATAATAATAATAATAATAATAATAATAATAATAATAATAATAATACATTTTATTTAGAAGCGCCTTTCAGGACACCCAAGGTCGCTGTACAGAAAGTTAAAAAATGCAGATATAGATAAAAGACAACGAACAGTACAATAAAAAATAAAAGTAAAAATGGGGAAGGAGGTACATGGGAAACAGTTTAAAGGGAGTAAGAAAGTCTGAACAGATGAGTTTTGAGTTTGGATTTGAAGATGGGCAGGGTGGAGGAGTTACGGAGGTCCGGTGGGAGAGAGTTCCAGAGTTTGGGAGCAGAGCAGCTGAAAGCTCTGCTCCCCATGGTGCAAAGACGGGCAGTGGGCACGTTGAGATGGAGGGAAGAGGACGATCTGAGGGAACGGGATGGAATATTAATTTGCAGGAGATCGGAGAGGTAGGGAGGGGCGAGGTTGTGGATGGACTTGAAGGTGTACAGAAGGATTTTGTAGATGATTCTCTGGTTAACCGGAAGCCAGTGAAGTTGTTGAAGGACGGGGGTGATGTGGTGGGATGAGGGGGTTTTAGTAATGATCCGGGCAGCAGAGTTCTGGACTAGTTGAAGTTTATGAAGGGACTTTTGAGGGAGGCCGAAGAGGAGTGAGTTGCAGTAATCGAGGCGGGAAGTGACAAGGCTGTGGACGAGGATGGCGGTGGTGTGGGGGTTGAGGGAGGGGCGGAGCCGGTTGATGGAGCGCAGGTGGAAATATGCAGACCGGGTGATGTTATTAATGTGGGACTGAAAGGATAGTGTGCTGTCGAGGATGACACCCAGACTCTTAACCTGAGGGGAGGGGGAGACTAAGGAGTTGTCAATGGGGAGAGAGAAAGTATTAACTTTGGATAATGAGGATTTGGAGCCAATGAGTAGGAATTCGGTTTTATTGCTGTTTAATTTTAAAAAGTTTGAGGTGAACCATGACTTTATTTCATAAAGACAGGAGGTGAGGGAGGGGGGTGGGATAGTGGAGTTTGGTTTGCAAGAGAGGTAGAGCTGGGTGTCATCCGCGAAGCAATGAAAATGAATGTTAAATTTCCGGAAGATATGGCCAAGGGGGAGGAGGTATGTTATGAAGAGGAGGGGCCCCAGGACAGAGCCCTGGGGCACACCTGAGGTGACTGGGGAGGGGTCGGAGGAGAAAAACTTGAGCTGGACAAAATGAGTGCGGTCTGTAAGATAGGAATGGAACCAGTGAAGGGGAGTGTGGGTGATACCAATTGAGGAGAGTCTGCTGAGGAGGATGGGATGTGAGATGGTGTCGAAGGCTGCAGTGAGATCGAGAAGGATGAGGATTGAGATAAGACCGGTGTCAGCTGCAGTGAGGAGATCATTAGTGATTTTGAGAAGTGCAGTTTCAGTACTGTGGCGTGGGCGGAAACTGGACTGGAAGGGTTCATACAGACTGTTAAGGTTGAGATGTTCATGGAGTTGGGAGGAAACTATTTTTTCAAGAATTTTGGAGATGAACGGCAAGTTGGAGATAGGGCGAAGATTATTGAAGTCATTGGGATCTGAACCAGGTCTTTTCAGGACTGGGGTGATGGCAGCGGTTTTGAAAGCTGAAGGGACAATACCGGTGGACAGTGAAGAATGGATAATGGTAGAAATGAGGGGAAGGAGAGATGAGAGACAAGATTTAACCAGGGTTGTGGGGATAGGGTCCAGGAGGCAAGTGGAGGGCTTGGATTTGCGGATGAGGGTGGCTATTTCAGAGGCGCTGGGGAGTTGAAAGGAGGAAAAAGGCTGACTGCAGAGAAAGGGTTCGGGTGGGGAGAGAGGTGAAGGGATTGAACAGAGGTGCTGGTGAATGGAGCTGATTTTATCATTAAAGAATTGCATCAAGGAGTTACAGGTGTCAGTAGAGTAAAGGTGAGGGGGTAAGGAGTGGGGAGGCTGAAGGATCTTGTTGAGTAATGAAAAGAGTGATTTGGTATTTCCTTCATTTGATGAGATGAGACTGGAAAAGTAAGCAGTTTTACTGAGAGAGATGGAATCTTTGTAGTGAAGAATGTGGGTTTTGTACATATTTTTGTGTATAGTGAGTCCAGTTTTTTTGTACAGCCGTTCTAATTTGCGTCCTTGAGTTTTCATTGACCGGAGTTCAGGGGTGAACCAAGGTGCAGATGAAGAAAAGGAAACAGTCCGAGATTTCAGTGGGGCAAGAGAGTTGAGAATGCTGTTCAAACCATTATTGTAGAGTGCTGTAAGATAGTCAGGGCAGGAGAGTGAATCCGGGATTACGATACTGTCAATTTTGGAACAGAAAGTGTCAACATTAATGTCCTTTAAATTCCTGAATGAGATGAGACATGGGGGTTTGATAGCAGAGAGGCTAAGTGCAGTGCTGAATGTGAGGAGGAAGTGGTCCGTTATTGGAAGTTCGTCAGAGGTGTAGTTGGAGGGGGTGAGGCCGGAGCAGCAGAGTAAATCCAGAGTATGTCCTTTGATATGTGTTGGAAAGTCAATGTACTGATGGAGTCCAAAGCTGTCAAGACATGATAAAAAAGTCCCTGGTGAGGGGCAGATTTTTATTATCAATGTGAATGTTAAAATCACCCAGCAGTAGTAAGTTAGGTGACAGAGTGGAGAGATGTGTAAGAAGAGTGGAGAAGTCAGTTAAAAAGTCTTTGTGGGGCTTAGGGGGTCGGTAAATGGTGGCAACAACAGTGGGAGAGGATCCAGGCAGCAAGAACACAATGCATTCAAATGAACTGAAGGCAGAGACTGGCACAGGTAGGACTTTCCACTTCTCGCGGTGAATTACCGCGAGACCTCCGCCGCGACCGTTGCCACGGGGATGACAAAGGTAAACAAATCCAGCCGGCGTGGATTCATTGAGCAGCGAAAAGTCATTGGGCTGTTGCCACGTTTCAGTTAAACAAATAAAATCGAGCTTACGGTCGGTGAGGAGATCCTGAAGGAGATTACCCTTGCTTGTAAGAGAGCGGATGTTGAGCAGACCGAAGCGAACAGTGGTATTGTCATGCTTGACAGTAGCATTAGCATTAGCTGACCTGGCCAGGCCAGCTAACGCAAGGCTATCCGCGACCCTGCCGGAGTTTCTGGGTGGACGGCGGGTGGTGGACCAGAAGGATTTTATAGTCGTGGAGGAGTTGTTGAGTATGAAGTTCCTGTGAGACCCACGGTGGATGTATCTCCGGCGGGGGAGGAGGGCGATGTCCTGGTGGTGCTGCAGTACCAACGGTGGAGGCACAGGCAGATGACAGCGGATCCAGAGAAGCTCTGAGGCTGAATACCGGAGTGGTACTGCCATCGGGTGATGGCAAAACAGACAGGAGAGTCGAGAGAGGAGCAGACCGAATGAGAAGCTTGCTGGCCCGCAGCTAGTTCGAGGCCAGGTGCTAACTTCCAGCAGGTAAGCTAGAGTTGGCTAACAAGCAGGTAAAACAGGAGCAGTTGCGGGATCAAAAGTCAAACGCAGGTAGACGCTTGACTACAACAGATTCCTATCTCTGTAGCCCATTCAAGACACAACGAGGTCATAAACCATAAAAACACTTAAAATAAATAAATAGATGCATAAAATTAAAATTAAAATTAGCCGGAGAGTAGCGGCAGCCAGTCGCGCCAGCGTCCACTCAACCGGAGAAGTATTCCTTCCACCCCCCGACTACACTCAGTTGAGGTCAGCAGCTCCCCATCCCCACTGTAAACAGTGTGGATATTTTAAACTTAGATTACGTTATGAAACAACACAGTTTACCATATAAACATAGTAACTTAAATAATAATATTGCACTAGGTCACTGCAACAGTATTCCAGTTGAGTCTCTCAACGAGGTTGCCTGCAATGACATTTGGGATCTAGCAAATGTCTGTAGTGAGCAACACAGTGACACAATACCGACACAATATCAATACAGTTTGGGTAATGTGCCGCAATGCTTCATGAGGCCTCATCTACCTATCACTACTGACAACAGCACAGACAGGTAACAGCAAGCTTATTATCACACATCCACTGTGAATTGGCTTCAACCCCTGAGTTTTCAGTAGTTAGTCTGCCCAAAAGGAGGATCCAGTACTGTCCATCTTGCATGGCTGGAAGGAGTCAGGTGTCCTCCCAATAAGAGACCAAGTAATGACAGATAGTCCATCTGTGAGGAAATACTGGCTCTGCTGGCCACAAATAGAACAGCACCAAGGAGTGGATGCTTCTTTACTGCTGGGAAAATGCTGATAGATGTAGCTCATTCTTGCTGTTTCTAGTTCCTTCTTGACTACAAACTGAAGTCACGTGAGCTTGCCATGAGCCTCCTTATTGTGGACACAGAAGCGAAGACCTTGCAGCGTCTCAAGCAAAACTGGTATGGTAAGTAATACTCACATATACATTGGAAGATGCCTTCAGTGTAAACCTCACAATTTGGCCCTTTGAGTCGGACTGGTGGACTTGTGTGACTCAAAGGGCCAAAGTGGAGACTTACCAGGCTGGAACACCTATGGACTGGTTGCATCTTGATGTATTGGGCCCATTTCCCATCTCATCCTCTGGACACAATGTACATCTTGGTCATCAATAAAGGTTCAACTGGTGGAAGTTGAAATAAAGATTCAAACAAAGTTCTTGTCTTAGTGCAATTTATTCTGTATTGAAGATTCTATCATCACAGAGTTCAAATGTCTGCGAGAGAAAGAATGAAAAGTGTAAGTCTTTATTTTATAATGCTTGGCTTGTGTATCACACATTTCCTGGGAGTACTTCCTGTTATCAGTTTCACACACAAAAGAGGAAAGGAGTCAGTTCAACCAAAGCCCTTGAAAGAAAAAGTGGTGGGGGGTGGGGGGGTGTAGTGTAGGCACTATAATTGACATTCAGTATGTCGCGTATATGAGAAGAGATTTTGTTATATTGGCTGTGTCTCCATTTCAGGGGCTACATCCTTCGTGGGCCGCATTTGAAGGCCAGTTACGTCACAACTCTGCACGAAGGCTGTCCCAATTCGGAGGCTCCTCCAAATGCAGCCCTCAAATGCAGCCTTCTTTTGCCTCTTTTTGGAGGACGCACCGCTACTATCCTGCGCGGCCCTCCATATCCCAAGATCCTCGTCCACTGCTGCTCAGTCCCGAAAAAGAACAGCGGAAATTGCACAATGATGAAATTAAGAGGTGTTAATATGACTTTTAAATGTAAGCATTGGGTTTATACTTGGTTTTTACTCATTTTAACATCCAACACTGGATACGGGGAGTCAGACATTGAGCTAGATGTTTTTACTTATTGGTCATTTTGATGGATGGGGTCTTAAAAATCCATCATAAAGAAAAATGATCCCAATTCGATTAAAAATTCGATAAGACATTAATTATCAATTATATAATTTAGCATGTTATCATAATAGCGACTGAAATACAACTTTAACATTGATTATGCAGGGCAATTTATTGCTTACTGGGCAGAAAGTAGAAGACAACTAATAGAAAATACAAATTATAATACCGACCCTGCTGTCAGCAGCTTGGTAAAGAAAAAAAAAATGCTCTCATAGCAAGTGGAACCTTTTTTTTTTTTTTTTTTTTTTTCGGGTCATCAAGCGAGAAAGCGACAGAGGAGATCAGCATCAGGTTTTGCGTATTTGCCTCAGTCAGCTGACTTTGGGCGGCTGGTTTTTGCTATGGAGGCTGAAGCCCCGTTCTGCTACACTAGATAATGGAATGACCAGTGCTGCTTCAGCAAGCGTTTTAAAGTCTGGAAACATTTCACCCAGTGAAGTAATGAGCAGTTGACTCTTTGAAAGACAGGTTTCCTGATCCTTCCAGAATCTGCCTCACTGGGGGGAAATCCTGGAGCATTTGGTCCTGATGTAAAAGAGAAGGCTTCAGTCCGGTATGAGTCGTAGCAGTGCCATTTGATGCCAACAGGTCAGAGAATGTGAGATCATAAACGGGACAACACAATACCTCATTAAGTATGCACACTTACCACTAACTGGACAGGGGGTCTGCTGCAGGTGAGATATGTAATCAGGGAATGGCTGTGTGACAGTTGAAGTGGACTGGATTGCTGAGGGGGTTTCTAATCCGTCAAAATGACCTTCAGATTTTTCTGTTATTGCTAAAAAAATTCTGTCAAAAGACGGAGAATAATCAGTCAATGCGACCTCTGAGGGGAATTGGAAGACCTTCGAATTTTAACTTTCAGTTAAAATATGTGAGGCTGGTAATTTATTAGCATATGGCATAAATCAGCACTATGTTAAGTTAAACATTTTGATTGAATAAAAAACTAAGTTAAGGATTATGAATTAGGTGGCAGAAATCGTGACTTAAGGGTAAGGGCGGAGACATCTGGTGACACAACAAGGAAATACTCTGAAGGCTTGGACTGTCCCATTTAACGACTTTGGACACGGCCTACCCGGTCTCCGGAGGACATTAGAGATGTCTGAAGACTCAACTTTTCAAGGAACACTCAGACACTTAATCTGATCCTTCTCCTATTTTTCCTCCAGGTAGAATGAATCACAAGGTCTAAGACCGAGCTCTGAATATTTAGCACTGAATATTGAATGTAGTTGACTGTTGAACAAAATTGATACATTGTTTTAGATGGAATATAAAAAAGCACTTCTTCTGACATTTGATGGCAGCACCCGCAGCCTAAGAATCCAGAAGCACTTTGTCGCATTTACAAAGGTTTTTCCCCTTGGTCTAAATTCTTGCTTGTGTTGTGCATTGCTTTGGACAACAGCGTCTGTTGAAATTAAATTGTACTGTATGAAGACAAGAGTAAGCATGGATTACTTTGTTTTCACACAGCAGTTAAGTTCATCAGAACAGCCTGCAAAGAAAAACTTGGCTTTACCATGTCAGAGGATCTAACAAGAGAAAAGTTGCTGAAGTAGTCTTATCCATGTTCAAATGACAGTCTGTAAATGAGGTTCACATGTACATCAAGTAAACTGGTTATTCATATCCCTGAAGACATGAGAAGAAGACCACACTGGGTGCCACTCCTGTCAGCTAAGAACAGGAAACTGAGGTTACAATTCGCACAGGCTCACCAGAACTGGACAATAGTAGATAGGAAAAATGTTGCCTGGTCTGATGAGTCTCGATTTCTGCTGCGACATTTGCATGGTAGGGTCAGAATTTTGCGTCAACAACATGAAAGCATGGATCCATCCTGCCTTGTATTAACGGTTCAGCCTGCTGCTGGTGGTGTGATGGTGTGGGGGTTATTTTCTTGGCACACTTTGAGCCCCTTAGTACCAATTGAGCATTGTTTCAATGCCACAGCCTACCTGAGTATTGTTGCTGACCATGTCCATCCCTTTATGACCACAGTGTACCCATCTTCTGATGGCTACTTCCAGCAGGAGAACGCGCCATGTCAGCTGGAATCATCTCAGACTGGTTTTTTGATCATGACAATGAGTTCACTGTACTCACATGGCCTCCACAGTCACCATACCTTCATCAAATAGAGCACCTTTGGGATGTGGTGAAATGGGAGATTTGCATCATGGATGTGCAGCCAACAAATCTGCAGCAACTGTGTGATGCTATCATGTCAATATGGACCAAACTCTCTGAGGAATGTTTCCAGTACCTTGTTGAATCTATGCCACCAAGGATTAAGGCAGTTCTGAGGGCAAAGGAGGGTCCAATCCGGTACTAGCAAGATGTACCTAATAAAGTGGACAGTGAGTGTATATATTACATACAAATTTTTGTGTGTATATTTTGAATTCTAATTTGGAGACTCAAGTTGTGGGGATTATTTATGTAAAATTTTGATTTGACATTGTTGTCAGCAACTAGCATTACTCTTTACTAACAAGTGTAAATAAACTGTAATAATGGTGTAACCAAGTTAGGACTGGTGAGGGACTTCTGGTGAATAAAAACCCAACAACGCCACCTTGGGACTTTCACCCAAGGAATCCTATTTTTTACTCTGACCCCTTCAACAGAGGGTTTCCCCTTTTAAACACAGGTAAGTCCACAAATGAATACAAAGACGTGTTTTAGAAAAGTACAAATATATAAATCTTTATTTTATTCATAGCAAAAATACTTTAAAATGATTTTTATAAATAGACATGCAAACTGCAACAGTTGGAGGTCACTGTGGAAGAGAAGCTTAAGATGACTGGAAAACCTGATCAGGCTAAACTAAGGGGGGAAAAAAAAAGAAACACTACACATCTAATGGCAAATAGAAATGAATGTAAAACACAAGAAAACAAAGAAAGCCTGATCAACCTCTACAGCCACTGCACGGCCTCCCAAACACAGCCCGGACCAGATTGAATCCAAACCGTTTACAGCGCAGCGTCTGACAAACCGTTTACTGAGCAGCGTCTCCTGACAAACCGTTTACTGAGCAGCGTCTCCTGACAAACCGTTTACTGAGCAGCGATTAACTCAAAAAAAAGAAGTAAATTTAACACAGAACGAGCCAAACAGAAGCGCAGTTAAACGTAACAAAACGGAACTTAAGCTAACGATAATCAAGATAAAAATCTACAGCAACACAAAGCTAAGGCTTCCAAATAATGAAACAAAGGAAAACTATAAACTAAGAGAAAACAAAAACAAGAGCGAGGACAAGGACAACCAAAACAAAAAGACAAGGCAAGACAAGGCAACAGTGGCAAACTGTAACAAAAAACAACATTAGCCACCGACACAAAATCACTGCACAGAAATGCTGCAAACAAGCCCGTACCTCAGCTGTACACACCCTCACGTTGACATTACATCCACCACTTCGGCTACAAGCAGCAACGTGAACGATGCCCTGGGATGATAAGCAGAGTCATTATAGTGTTTATCACAAGTTACATGCTACAAGCAGCTCATACCTGTTCCTCATCCGGACGTACACAGGACGAAAAGGTGTTCCGACCCGTAAATATATCCCCGGGAGACAATGCGTGTGCCAATGATTGGTTCCGACCGCAGCTGTAAGGCATACCCGCTAATCAGCCGGTTACACAGGTACTACAAACCGGATTCGGTTGAAGTTGGGAAATTGTGTAAAATGTAAATAAAAACAAAATACAATGATTTGAAAATCCTTTTCAACCTATATTCAATTGAATACACTACAAAGAAAACATATTTAATGCTCAAACTCATAAACCTTATTTTATTTTTCAAATAATAGTTAACTTAGAATTTCATGGCTGCAACACGTGCAGTAGAAGTTGGGAAAGGGCATGTTTACCACTTTGTTACATCACGTTTCCTTTTAATAACACTCAATAAATGTTTTGGAAGAGGGGAGACTAAATCTCTTAGCTTCTCATGTGGAATTCTTTCCCAGTCTTGCTTGATGAACCGCTTCAGTTGTTCAACAGTCCGGGGTCTTCCCTGTCGTATTTTACGCTTCATAATGCGCCACACATTTTCAATGGGAGACAGGTCTGGACTGTAAGCGGGCCAGGGGAGAACCTGGACTCTTTTACTTCGAAGCCACGCTGTTGTAACACGTGCAGAATGTGGCTTGGCGTTGTCTTGCTGAAATAAGCAGCGGCGTCTATGAAAAAGACGTCGCTTGGATGGCAGCATATGTTGCTCCAAAATCTGTATGTACTTTTCAGCATTTATGTTGCCTTCACAGAAATGTAAGTCACCCATGCCATGGGAACTAACTCCACTTCCTCTTTGGTCCGGAGGACACGATGTCCAGTGTTTCCAAAAACAATTTGAAAAGTGAGCTCATCAGACCACAAAACACTTTTCGATTGTGCATCAGTCCATTTTACATGAGCTCGGGCCCAGAGAACCCGGCGGCGTTTCTGGATGTTGTTCATAAAGGGCTTTTGCTTTGCATGGTAGAGTTTTAACCCGCACTTACTGATGTAGTGACGAACTGTATTTACCGACAGTGGTTTTCTGAAGTTTTCCTGAGCCCATTTGGTGATATCCTTTACACACTCATGTCGGTTTTTAAGGCAGTGCCGTCTGAGGGATCGAAGGTCACGGTCATTCAGTCTTGGTTTCCGCCCGTGGCGCTTACATGCAGTGATTTCACCAGATTCTCTGAACCTCTTGATGCTATTATGGACCATAGATGTTGAAATCACTAAATTCCTTGCAATTTTGCTTTGAGAAATGTTGTTCTTAAACTGTTCAACTATTTTCTCATGCAGTTGTGGACAAAATGGTGAACCTCACCCCATACTTGCTCGTGAATGACTGAGAATGTTTGGGGAGGCTCCTTTTATACCCAATCATGGTACCCACCTGTTCCTATTTAACCATGATCACATGTTGGATGTTCCAAATAGGTGTTTGATGAGCTTTTCTCAGCTTTCTCAGTATTTTTTGCCACCTTTCCCAACTTCTACTGGACATGTTGCAGCCATGAAATTATAAGTTAATGTTGACATTGGACAGTGCTCAGCTGGGAGACTTCTTGAGTGTTTCTGTGGAGTTGTAATTCGTTATGTCTACTGTTTGCCAGAGCACATTCATGAAGACTATACTGTCCTCAAGGAGCAACTTATACAAAGTTCTGGAGTAAAAGAGCCCCCAAAAACTGTCTGCAAGAAACAAGGAGAGCTGTGGCAAGGCAAAGAATCATCAGCAGAGTTTACAGAAGAAGTGCGATACCTTGTGAACCTTGCTTATCCTGCGGCAGACCTACCACTGCAGAACTATCTAGCCACTGATCCCTTCTTGAAAAGTTTGAGAAACCAAAATATTGCCTAAAAGATAATGAATTATGACCCCCCAGTCAATGGCTGATACACAGAAGCTAGCTGAAGCCCATGATAACAGTTTCAAGGCCACCCTGGATTATGATGCTAAGACAAGAACAGGAAGGGCAAGACAGATCTCCTTGGCTGACAAAGAGGGTGAGTGCCCTGATGAACATTTCATAGCCACTAGTCATACACATAACCCCAAGTATGTTACAGAGGACCAATTCAATGTACTTATGCACAAAGTGGAGCAGCTACAGCCACTCTTCTAAAATTTACTAATGATTTGTTTTCTGTTTTTGACTCTGGACAGACTATAGGAGCAATTTTTATTGATCTTACCAAAGCTTTTGACCTTGTATATCATTATCTCATCTTGGATAAACTCCATCATATTGGTGTTGTGTTGTGATCCTGGTGAGTGGTGTGCTGCACCACTCACTTTAACTTTTCAGTTGGGTGTATATCATGTCCAGAACAACAAAAAGCTTAGGCACCCAAACTCTAAACCTGTAAGGTGGTTGCTTTGGTTTGAATTGAATGTTGAATTACTCATAGAAATTACAAACTGACTCAACAGTACCTGAAACAAAATTTTATTCTTAAAAATTTAAACTGAAAATTCACAGTTCAGGCTTTTATAATATACATTTCTGTTGTATTCTGATATTTTAAAGCATTAATGCTGAAAATCACAGAGTTTACATAATCAGTAAATGAATTATCACCTCATTAGAAAACCAGAATATTCCAGAAAGGAGAGACACGTTTCTTCAAAGAAGACATTACACAACAAAAGAACAAACAGTGGGAGAAAGGACTTTGTACTCGGGTAACAACTGTCATGTTGTCGAATCCTTAAATGAACTTTACCATAACAAACTTGTAATGGATTTCTAATAAATAGAAATTAAAAAGCTTCTAATATGAAATCTGTTTGGGTTGGAACTAAAGAGTGCTGAACCTTTGGTGGCAATGATGAAAATTCAAAAATTACATAAATGACCCCTCACCATTTCAGTCTCTAAATTTGAATTCAAAATATTTATTCAATATTTTTATATGATAAATATTTAGAATTATTATTTGTTTTCAGGGATATGAATAATCAGATTACTCTGTGTGCATGTGAACCTCATTTTCAGATATAAATTGAACACAGATAAGGTTGGTTCATCAACTTTTTTTCTTGTTAGACTATCGTACCCTCTTAAATGCTGAAACCAAGTTTTTCTTTGCAGGCCTTTCTGAAGAGCTAGCTGCTGAGCGTATACTAAATAATCCATGCTTACGTTTGTCTTCATATTAGTCCTGCTGAGACAAGAAGTACTTGGCTTACATGTGCTTGAGGCACCTGCGTCAAGTAAAGCAGTTCATGAAGTAACTTTAATCTATTGTAGCAACTTTACAAAAGTAAAGAGAATTAAGCAAAGGACTCCAGGTTCTTCTCAAAGGGTACACATGATGTTTGCAGAGGACAAGGCTTCTCTGTAAACAGTGGATGATCACGAAGCAATGTTTTTTTTGGCGATCAGTCCTCAGGTGAAAAGAGGACTCTGCTCTCCGCAGTTTTATGTATTATACAACCAAAGTTCTTGACACAGCTTTAAAAAGCAGTTGGACCTGATCTCTGCCTGCATTCACCAACTCAACAGCTACTGACCGACACATCCCAGCTTTCAGAAAGTTCACCATGTTTCTGGCTGCATGTGCCATCGCTCTCTTCTGCTTGATATCTGCGAGCTGTTCAGCTCCTCTGGGATGTGAAGACCTGGTCCGACCGTTGGATCATGTGGACCTTCATTCAGAGGACGGATGGGCTTTTGTGTCAGGCAGTCAAAAGAACAACACAGAATATCTGGAAGGGCTCAAAAGTACAGGCAGTGCTAGGTTGAAGTTTTTCAACTCCAGCAATCCAGGTGACTTTCTGGTGGTGTATATGGCGGATTATAATGGGACTTGTGAATATTTTCCCTCCAACGTCACACTCAAAGGCAGCAGCTATTCCTCTAAATCATGCAGCCTCAACGTAACCGCCCTCCATACTTCATGTCCAGACTGTTTGTTGCTGCGCTATATGCACTCTGAGGAAGTCACGAGCATATTCCTGTACAGCAAGAGGAGGGAGCTTGAGCAGAAGGAACTGGAGGAGTTCAGAGCTCAGGTGGAGTGTCTGAAGCGGGATCCACCTGTTGTAATGGATCCCACCAAGGAGCTGTGTCCATTAAAGACCCCTGAGCAGCTTGCAGATATAACTGAGGAACAAAAGGACTGAGAGACTGTAGCTCCAAGTATATGATGATGAGTTATAACTGTTAATGAATCAAAACTGTCTCAAAACAGTGCTTTGAGAGGTTTGGGAAAGACTCATGGAGTGCAGAGAAGAAGGTGTAATAAAATCCTTTTAACATACTCATTGTAGTGTTCCTTCCACAGTTCAACTTAGTATCTGCATTTCTGTGTCAAGATTTTCAAGAAAATAATTAAGTCAAATCAAATCTGTGCTGTTTTCTGCTGGTTTGAGGCTGAAGTCCTCAAGCAGGATGCACAGCTCTAATTCTAACATTCTGTCACTTTACTTTGTGTGTTGCCCCCCCAACACACACACACACACACACACACACACACACACACACACACACACACACACACACACTTACAAATAAGTATAGAAAAATAAAATTGTAGAAATGTTTTTATTATTATTATTATTATTATTATTATTATTATCTGTGCCAACATTGTATTTAAAACCATGAACATGAACTATGAATGCTTATGCTGCCTCAGTAAAAGTAATAATGACTTTTGTAGAGGGCTGATATAAAAAAATGAATGGAATGAAACACAGGTAAATAATTAGCATTTATTATTATTATTATTATTATTAATAATAATAATAATAATAATAATAATAATAATAATAATAATACATTTTATTTAAAAGCATCTTTCAGGACACCCAAGGTCGCTGTACAGAAAGTATAAAATAGATACAGATATAGATAAAAGACAACATACAGTACAATAAAAATGAGAAAGGAGGTCCATGTGAAACAGTTTAAAAAGAGTAAGCAAGTCTGAACAGATGAATTTTGAGTTTGGATTTAAAGATGGGCAGGGTGGAGGAGTTACGGAGGTCCGGTGGGAGAGACTTCCAGAGTTGGGGCATTTATACATTCAGATTTACAGTTATACAAGTCTATGATTTTCATTTAGCAGACACTTTTGTCCAGAGCGAAGTACAACACAAAAAAGATTTTAGTAGGGGTTGAAGGCAGAGATAAAAAGTAAATTCATCTCACAGAGGTAATGAAGCGTGAAACTCAGAGCATCATGAGTTTAACTGTTTTTGCCGTATAGAAAAAAAGTGAAGAATATCAAAGGAGTCTGATTTTTTTTTTGGCTGCTGTTCATTAATAAAACAAACTCACAAATTCTAAACCTGTAAGTTGGCGGCTTTGGTTTGAATTAAATATAGAATTAGTCATAGGAACTAAAAACTTGCTCAGAGACATCCAACACATTTTTTTTCATTTCAAAATTGTAAAATATATTTTGATATTGTATTCTCTGATTTTTGTAACACATTTATTCTGACCAACACAGTGTTTACACAACCAATGAATGAGTCTATATATCACCTCATTAGTAAATCAGAATATTCCAGACAGGAGACACGTTTCGTTAAAGAAGACATTACACAACAAAAGAACAAACAGTTGGAGAAAGGTCTCTGTATATTCACTGTATTGTGTTGACAGATCCTTGTACACATTTTTCCATTACAAACGTGTACTGGATTTCTAATAATTAGAAATTAAAAAACTTTTTAAATGAAATCTGACAAGTTCAGTTTGGAGCCACTTCAAAATGAGTTACACACACCTACTCAGCTCATTCATCCTGCATGTTACTTTACAGACATGTTTCCAAAGAAAGAATATTGTTAACTTCACCAAACAAGGAAAGTCAGATGTCTTACTTGCAGGAAGAAGGATGTCTTGGACTAGGGAACATATATCTTCATTTATTGTATAAGATGACAACTTACAACTAGACAATTTCCACGGAAATTGTGAGGGGGGCTCAGGCAGCATGCAACCAGTTTCATCGCAGGCATAGACTGCCAGCCACCCTCTGCACACCGTCAGCAGCCAGAGGAGCCTGATGATATACTAAATGTACTTCTTGATATACCTGGAAGTGTTTGTCTTCCCTAATAGCTGTGGGAACATAATGGCTACTCATGGGCTGACAAGTGATCTCTGATCTCAGGCCAGATTTTTGGATTAGGCATGGGTCCAAACAAGTGCTTGCTGTGCCAAAACCGTGATAGCTATCAGAAAAACGAGTGCACCGTAAGAATCCAGAGACTCTGAAGAATCTGTCAATGTGCAATTTATATCTGTAGATCCAAGATTTTGCCCGCACAGCCAAGTTGAAAATGAGTGATCCTTTGTTGAAAAACCCTGGAAGTAAATGGGGAGTGTTAGTCAGGAAAGGGCCAACTGTCAGGCAAACCTGACCATGAGCTCCGTCCATTGACTTCAAAAGCCACTTTGACAGAAGAACAACAAGAATACCTACGTTTTGATGTCTTTTTTATGTATGTGGAGTAAAGTTTGTGGATGTGAGAGCACATTGTTCAGGAAATTTCTTGTGTGTCATGAGCTGCTGCTCCCACTCTGACTGATGGTGTCACGCACTCTGAGAGCTGAGTTTTTAGGGAAAAATGTCAAAACTTTGTGTTGCTTAACCTTTATTATCTCAAAAACTGTTGAAGAAAGCACCTAGAAACTTAAGCTGTGGACAGATCTGTAAACGCTATCAAGCAAGAATGACATCTCTAGGTGAAAGTATGGCGAGGCAGGAGCAGTCAGAATAAGTGTTTTTTTGGTGTTCTCTTGGAGTCTCTGTTTATGGGAGTTTTTCGTCCCTTTTTCTGGGTTTTTCTGGTCGAAAATCACAAAAATTTTTAGAAAAGTCTTAGAAATTTAGTCCGGAAGATGAAGAAAAGACAGATATGCAACAGAAGAACAATAGGTGGCTCACGCGAAGCCTGAGCCCCTTATTATACACTCTACGGGAACGCCAGTGTAGACAAACTTATCAATTCCATGCCTGAGCATGTAAGCGACACCGACCAGAGTACAACAACCTGGAAAATAAAGGTAAGCTTAACTATGTTGTGCCGGTATTAAGAAAATACAATATGACAAAATCTCTTCTCATATAACTGATGTACTGAATGCAATAATAGTACCTGCACTATACTACCCCCACTTTAAGCATGCCAAGTCCCTTTGGTGTAACTCCCATAGAACCGTCAGCATCTGTGATGATATGGGGGGGTGTTCGTGCCCATGGCATGGCTAACTTGACCATCTGTGAAGGCTCCATTAATGCTGAAAGGTACATACAGGTTTTGGAGCAACATATGCTGCCATCCAAGCCACGTCTTTTTCAGGGACGTCCCGGCTTATTTCAACAAGACAACGCCAAGACACATTCTGCACGTTTTACAAGAGCGTGGCTTCGTAGTAAAAGAGTGCGGGTCCAGACCTGACTCCCACTGAAAATGTGTGGTGCATTATGAAGCGCAAAATATAACAACAGAAACCCTGGACTGTTGACATCGAGCAAGAATGTGAAAAAAATCCACCTCCAAAACTTTAACAATTAATGTCCTCAGTTCACAAACACTTATTCAGTGTTGTTAAAAGGAAAGGTGATGGAACACAGTGGTAAACATGACCCTGTCCCAGCTTTTTGTTGCAGGCATCAAATTCAAAATGAGTGAATATTTGCAACAAAACAACAAAATTTTATCAGTTTGAACAATCTTCTCTTTGAAGAGTATTGAATTGGATAGTGTTTAAACAGTATATGCAAATCATTTTATTTATTTATTTATTTTACACAACATCCAAACTTCATTGGAATTGGAGTTGTACCACGATGACAAAAAAAAAAAAATAATAGTTTAATAAATTAAAATATATAATGATATTTGATAATCTCAATAATACTTTGGCAAGTTTTATTTGTTACTGGTGAAAAAAGTTTTATCCAGTTTAAAAAATACTGAAGGTCTTCCTGAAACCTTTTACATAATACTGTCAGTGGAAAAGGAAACAATCTTTTTTTACACCAGGGCATTTCATTACACAAACACAATCATAATAATTATAATTATAATTATAATAATCTGCTTCAGCAGAAGTTTTAGATATAACTAGGACAGAGAAAACACTGGAGAGCAGTCTAATTTCAGACTGTTGATTTAATAATTGTGAACTAATTTCTTTTCATTCTTTATTCTTCATTTATATCTATTTGGAAAAAATGGTTAAACTTTTACTTCTCCCAGTTTCATGCTAAAAGTCTTGAATTCGAATCTTTGAGCTGATTTTACTGTTTTTGCCTTCAAACCTCACTTAAATTGGAAATTTCAAATATTAATACTGATTTTTTGCATGGACATTTTTTTCTATAAATTCTGGTGATGAGAACTTTGATTCTATGTTTTGTGTCACAGTTGAGTATTTTTAATGATTTTATGAATGTTATGGTTTGATTTCAAAGTTTCAGATCTGTGAAGATATTTAGAAGGTATATGAAGTGAATAAATCAGCCTGCCTGCACTGATTTATTTATTAAATCTGTACAATTTTGTCTTTTATTGCTTATGTGTGTGTGTGTGTGTGTGTGTGTGTGTGTGTGTGTGTGGTCAACACATACAGTAATGGTCTGTATGTTAGAATCAAAGCTGTGCCATCTGCTCCAGGACTTTAGCCTCAATCCAGCAGAAAACAGCACAGATTTGATTTGACTTAATTATTTTCTTGAAAATCTTGACACAGAAATGCAGATACTAAGTTGAACTGTGGAAGGAACACTACAATGAGTATGTTAAAAGGATTTTATTACACCTTCTTCTCTGCACTCCATGAGTCTTTCCCAAACCTCTCAAAGCACTCAGTTTTGAGACAGTTTTGATTCATTAACAGTTATAACTCATCATCATATACTTGGAGCTACAGTCTCTCAGTCCTTTTGTTCCTCAGTTTTATCTACAAGCTGCTCAGGGGTCTTTAATGGACACAGCTCCTTGGTGGGATCCATTACAACAGGTGGATCCAGCTTCAGACACTCCACCTGAGCTCTGAACTCCTCCAGTTCCTTCTGCTCAAGCTCCCTCCTCTTGCTGTATAGGCCCAGGCCATGGAGTTCCTCTGAGTCTATAAAGTGCATTGACAAACAGTCTGGACATGAAGTATAGAGGAAGGTTGCGGTGAGGTTGCATGATTTAGAGGAAAAGCTGCTGCCATTGAGTGT
This sequence comes from Labroides dimidiatus, assembly GCA_030710495.1. Lineage (NCBI taxonomy): Eukaryota > Metazoa > Chordata > Actinopteri > Labriformes > Labridae > Labroides > Labroides dimidiatus. The sequence continues at coordinate 14,457,170 of CM061145.1, forward strand.
GATGTTGAAGTACTGATATTCACATGTGCCATTAACATTAACAACATGCTCCATCAGGAAGTCCCCTGGATTGCTGGAGTTGCAAAACTTCATTCTAGCTGTGCCTGTATTCTTGAACCCCTGCAGATATGATGTCTCGTTCACCTGAGTGATTGACACCAAAGCCCATCCGTCCTCTGAATGAAGGTCCACATGATCCAACGGTCGGACCAGGTCTTCACATCCCAGAGGAGCTGAACAGCTCGCAGATATCAAGCAGAAGAGAGCGATGGCACATGCAGCCAGAAACATGATGAACTTTCTAGAAGCTGCGATGTGTCGGTCAGTAGCTGTTGAGTTGGTGAATGCAGCCAGAGATCAGGTCCAGCTGTTTTTTAAAGCTTTGTCAGAAAATTTTGGTTTACATTAGGAAAATTCCAGACAGCCGAGTTCTCTTCTTGCCTAATGACTGATCGCCAAATAAAACATTGCTTTGAGTCACCTCTACATTCATCCACTGTTTACAGAGAAGCCTTGACCTCTTCAAACATCACGTGTACCCTGTGAAAAGAACATGAAGTCCTTTGCTTAATTCTCTTTTTTTTTGTAATATTTTCTGAAAGTTGCTGACAGTAGATTTAAATAACTTCATAAACAGCTTTACTTAGGGCAGACTTTAACTCTTTCTCATGGTATATAGGCAATGAACTTCTTTTCTCAGAAGGACTAATATGATGACAAAAAATTAGCATGGATTAATTAGTTTTCACACAGAGCTCTTCAGAAAAGCATGCAAAAAAAAAAGAACTCTGATAGTTTAAATCTTTATATGGGGTTCTCATGCACACAGAGGGATCTGTGAAATGTTATTTTTTTTAAACTCAAAATTAGACCTGAAGTTTTGAGGGGTTATTCATGTAAAATTCGGAATTTACTCTCTTGGCAAAAGTGCAGCACTCTTCACTAACAGACGTAAATATATTATTTCTCTGTGGAATCATGTTTTTAAAGTCATATGCAGGATGAATGAACTGAGTCAGCATGTAACTCATTTTGAATTAGCTCAAATGTCCTGTATTAGAAAAGAATTAATATATAAACTCATTCACTGGGCATGTTTTAACTATGTTAATCTTACAATGAAAAAAAGAAACAATTGTAAAATTTTCAACTGTGAATTTTAAGTTTGAATTTTCAATAAAAATTTTATAAATTATTTCTGTTGTTGTTTTATTACTTTTTAAAAAAATATATTATTCAATTAATTTCACACTCCAAGCAGAATTTGTTTTAAATCATCTTTCAGTGTTTCAATAAAATTTTGCATTTTTTTCTCTTCTTCTGTCACCATAGTTTTAGCCAATATGCACCTTATAGCAAGAAACAGGTGAAAAACTTGGATAAAATTATTTAATTTTATTCTTTGTAAAAAAAAAAAATTCAGACATCATATATTGAGTCTTTTAAGCATTTTGTGCCTCTGTCCCCTCCTCAGCTGTGTTTGCTGTCTGCTCTGGACACAGCTCCTTGGTGGAGTCCATTATGACAGGTGGAGGCAGCTTCAGACACTCCACCTGAGCTTTGAACTCCTCGATCTCCTTCTGCTGCATCTCTCTCCTCCTGCTCAACAGGTTCAAGCTCTCTGACTTGTAAGTTGGGGACTCCACCAGCAGGGTGAACAGAGAACAGTCTGGACAGGAGGTCCTGAAGAAGGTCCCGGTAAAGTTAAAGCTCCCCACCTGCATTTTTAGAATGCTGCTGTCCACAGAGATGTTTCTGGGATAATAGTGGCACACACCTCCAACCCTGTTTGATTGTGTGTATGAGGAGTTGTAGAAATGAACGGTCACACTGTCTCTTCCTTTCACGGCTTCTTCAGCTGCAGGGTCCTCCAGACTGACTGCAACTAAAGCCCATCGTCCCTCCAAATGATGAGGCTCCAGCTGATCCAGAGGCTGGAGCAGGTCTTCACAGGACAGAGGAGCTGACCAGCTCACAGGAACAAGGCAGAGGAGGCAGGTTATAAATACAGCAAACATGTCTGTGTCCGTCTGTTTTACTGGAATATGAAGCGTTGACTGGACTGTGGTGTATCAGCACATATATACCCGCTGAAGAGGCTTCAGAAATTCCTAATTTACAAAAGAGACTCTTGACAAGCTGATTTTGTGATTGTGAAATGAAACATTTGTTGGCGATGAATGTGCGCTGGGTTTTTTTTATGTGTGGCAATGTGGGAGGTTTACGGTTAGTTACCTCATGGTTCATCAAATAAAACATTTTAACATTTAATCTTTGACAGTGTTCACTGCCAGATAAATGTGGAGTTTGCAGAGTGACTATCAACTCATAGAATAAAGACACATTCTTTACGACTTAAAAATAAGGAGATCTTTCAGCTCTTCTAAAAGATAATTAAACAATGACTAAACTATGATGCTGTTTTGACTTGAGACATAGAATAAAGCTCTTTTTTTTAATAATGGGAGAGTAAAATCTGTTGTTGTGGTTATGTCCAAAACCATAAGTTTAGCACTTTAAGGATGGAAGCTGTTAATTTGCACCTAACAATTACAAATTTAATTTTACTGTTGAAAATACTGTTTAGATTGATTCATTTTACATCAAAGCATAAATGTACAAAAACATTAGTGACACATTCTGGATCAGTTTTTCTATGTATGTTATCTGTTGTAGCTGATAGTAGTTTTCAATTTTTGCATTTTACACCCTATTATTTACACCCTATTATTTATATAATTTAATTCTGTCATGTGTGCTCTCAGGTTGGTGAGGCAGCTTTTAAATGCTGCCACGTCTGTGGAACAGCCTGCCTAAACATTTCTGAAATCAACAGATTTTTACTCCATTTCATTTACAGGTTCTGGCTTTAATCTAATTTAGAGTCACATAATTTTAATCTTGTATAGTTACATATATATTTATATTCAATTTAAATTAAATTTTAAATAAATTTAAAGTAATTTTCATCTCTTGATTCAGTTATTTACTCAGTCTTTTATCAGTATTTCTAAAAAGTGTACATTCCAAATTTCAGTGTAACATCTATTCTCTTTTACTGTACAGCTGAAGGGAATTGTGTGTGTGTGTGTGGGGGGGGGGTGTTTGGTCCCTTTATTATATAATAATAATAATAATAATAATAATAATAATAATAATAATAATAATAATAATGATAATAATAATAATAATAATAATAATAATAAAGATCGTTTGATTAATTGATATCCATTGCTCTTTAAATTTCTAAAAGTGTCACATTTTTATTTATAATGTAAAAAATAATTTGTTATATTGAGATAACAAAATAATAATTTGTTATCACGAGATAACGGTGCAAAAAAAGGAAGAAAAATCCATGGCTGTTCTCATCTTCCGTTCTTCCCTGACATGTTTCAAATAAAACTTTCTGACACTTTTATTTCTGACCCTTACATTCTGACTTGTCAGGAAAAGAAAACACAGGAGTTGCTTATAGCATCAGTATTGGCAATAATTGTTTTTTAATTTCTCTGTGAATAGAAAGAGACAGCAGAGACAATACTTGGACCTGACAGGAACCGCTGAACAGGATAAAACCAGATTAATTTCTTCATGAATAATTCCAGGTATCTTTAATGAATAAAGAGCTCTTGGAAAAAGATGATATCTCATATTTCTTTAGCCGCTTAGGTTGACAAGCTGTGAAAAATATTTTTTTGTTGCACTGACAGGACTTTATTGGTGTAAATGTTGTTAAAAGACCTCACACTATTTAGCCAAATACTTCACAAAATAACAGAAAAAGACGAGATAAGACGTTAAACAAATTTCTATTTTATGTTTGAAATAAACAACTTTTAATTTCTGCTTTTAGAGGAGCTTTTATAGAAAGATTTAGTTTTAACATATGACTGTTTTTATTCATTGTGTTCATGTAACCACAATGTTACAGATGAATTTATATAAAGCTTGTTGAAATTCACATTTGTGTTGTTTGACAAAAGCTAACGCTCTCCAAATGGGGAATTAAAATTGATCTGGGGATACAAAACCTCATGAAAAATAACTGACAGAAAAAATGTAGGAACTATCTGTTTGTTGAAAAAAAAAAAAACAAGGAAAAAAAACTTAAATACGTATGTTGAAATCTCATTGAAAATTTTCTTTATTACACATTTCCAAAGTCTCACATTCAACCTGATGTTGACATGCTTCCATCTCCTTAAGAGGAGCAACGTATACTGCATGTAGTGACTCTGGTTTTATTCTGCTAACAGACGTCATGGCACAGAGTCTCTTGAGCTTTGATTCTTTTTCTCAGGGCTGAAAGGGTGGACAAAGCTTCTCGTTGGGATCCATCACATAAGGTTTAGGCATGTTCAGACACTTCACCTGAGCCATGAACTCCTGCAGCTCCTTCGGCTCGAGCTGCCTCCTCTTGCTGAACAGACACAGTTCCTCTGATTTATAATAGTGTGAGTCCACGTTGAAGCTCAGTACCACACAGTCCGGACATGTTGTAGAGTAGATGCTCCCACTGTATGTTGCCATCCCTTCACCACTCAGCTGAAAGTTGGAGCCATTCAGTGTGGCGTTGAAGGATTCATAGAAGCAGGCAGGGCGGATGAGATTGGCCTTGGTTAAACTGGAGTTGTAAATATCAAGGACTATGCTGCTGCTTAGTGTTAAAGGCTCTGGAGACTGAATGATCCTCAGACTGTCTGCAACCATAGCCCACCTGCCCTCCAAGTCAGAAGGTTCTATTCTATCCAGAGGCTTAAGCACATCTTTACAATCCAGTGGAGCCGAGTGGCTCACAGACAGCAGGCAGAGAAAAAGAAGAGCACAAACAGAAAACATGTCTCTGTGTAGAGAAATCACAACAGCTGAAGAAAAGAAAGCCGGTCACACTGCAGCGTCTGTCTCACAGTGGCGCACAGACACAGGGGAGTCAGGTTTTATAACTGCAGTTCCTCAATATTGACAGAGCAAAGTCAACATTTACTGCGACACGTCGTATTCAGTGAGTTTACTAAAACTTAGAAATTTCAAAGTCTGTGTAAAGCAAAATCAGCTATTTTCTTCTAAACACATTAAAAGGGTCACAAAAGTATCCCCTTAAAACCTGTAAAAGTCATTCAACCAGTTAGGATTTAATTGTGGCGCTAGGATTCACAAACCCTTTCAAATTTCTATGTTCAGGATTTAATGGGCGGGTCAGAAATCAAGTTGCGTTACATCACAGGGCCATCTTTAGCATAGCACCGCCCCTACTGCTGCTGGCAGCGGTCTCCCAAAGCAGCAACCTATGGTCTGAAAATATGAGACAATACAGAAGTGCTAAAATCTGCAGTTAGTCCAGTGTGCGCTTGAGGCTGGCTCCAGAAGTACCAGAAGTCACAAACACACCAAGCCAAAAAAAGAAAAAAAAAAAGGCCGTTTTCACATCCGAAATAAACATGTTTACTGTCTGGAATGAGCCTGAGCACTATCAGTGTCTGACTCAGGGTCAGTTTCTGGCTCTGATGGCTCAAACAGGTAGGGCTGGGTCTGTCTGCTGTCGCTGCTAGCGCTAGCTTCAATTGTTACTGTAGGTAAAGGGGAGTACAAATATAACATTTTTCTAAATCTTAAGTGATTTTTATCTGTTAGAGCCCCCACACATGAAGATAAAAAATGAGGCATTGAACAATTTTGATCCTTTTGTGTGTGGCGTGCTCTGATAATCTCAACACAGCTCACCACACACATAACCATTATGTTTCACCACCGATCTAGAATCTTGTCCTCCAAGACAGAAATCTTGCGTGACCAAACAAGGCTCTACAAAATGATCTACAAAAACATAGAAGAAGAAACATAGCACCAAATGCAACTTGGAAGAAGACATAGAAGAGGGAATGATGGTGGTCTTGGGACTATTTCTAACAGAACCCCCCCCAAAAAAAAAAAAAAAAAAAAGATTGAAATGATTGAAATCATGGAGACAGCGGCAACACGGACTTTCCTCATGGACCTTCCATGTCAGGTCAGCCATGCTTGATTTGTTTACATCTGCTTCCTTGTTCCTCAGTCAGCTCACCTCCTGATTGGCTGAATTCCCTCTACAACACAACCAATGGAGTCATGGATCACACACATAAAGATTTTGGTCATAAATATTGAACAAGTTTAATACTTACGATTGTCAGCCCCGACCTTCGAAGCTGATTACCAGGACTAATTCAATCTAACACACCTCAGACCAAAGGATAATCTCATACGCCCTTTTCCTGACTACCCAAAGTTCATAGCAGTTGTTAGTTGTGCTCTGTCTGTCTAGCATTAATGATTCCACACAAGTTATTTGAGCAAGCCTGCCGGCGGTGGTCAGCCATATTGTTGCAAGGCAACTCTAAGTCCATAACTGCTGGCGTAAGTCAACACCCATAGACTTCTGAAGAAACAGGTGGATAAGATAATCTTGAAAGACTTAAAATAATTGGATGTTATCTTTCCTGGGTGGGGAAGGAGGAAATTGGGACAAAAACAGCCCTACAATCATTATGTGTCTACCCTCCTTAATGTGCTTGTACAGTACACGGAGACAGCTCCCCTCCTGAGTGTGTGCGTGGCTACAGCGCCTCTAATTGACATGCCCCCAGCACTCCTTAGCAGAGATAAGTGCTTATTTGTCCATGATTTTGAGACCTTATTTTATATACTTAGTTTTTTTTTAATCTTTCCAATTTGGATCAGTGGTCAATGACAAAGATTCCTATTTCACAATATGATTACCAATTTATTTTGCTACCCTGAATAGATCATTGACGCTGGGTTTCATTAAAAATATTTATTTGCCATCCCAAAACTTAAAGGCAGGGTTGGCAGTCACAGAAAACTAGCATGAATTTGAATGTAGCATCTCCGCAGAACTCTATTTTAGCCCCTACCCCTCCACACCTGGAGCTCCTTGCTCACGTGCACAAGTGCCGCTGATTCTCAACCATATGATTGTGACTGATTCAAAACCACAGACTCAAAACCCAAGCACATTGTTTTTGTTTTACACATTACCAGTAATCAGCATATAATCATCTTTATGCCATTCTCTGGAGTAATTGGATCCCTCTTAGTTGATCGCCATAGGGACATAAAAATCATTTTAACCAGTATAAAAAAGTGTATCTAAATCTGATTACCAACCCTTTCTTTAAGACATGATCATCCCTCAGTTGGGCAAATCAGTTTCAAAATATAGTGAACTATAGTTATAACATCAAGCTGATTTCATTTGTCATTTGTTTGAGTTGTGTTTAAAGATTATTCACTTCTCTGGCAAGACTAAAACAGTATGAAATTCATGAAACTTGAATCGGTGAGTGTGTATTTTAGTAAGGCTCTGTTGAAACTCTGAGACAGATCTGCTGCTTGAGGGACAGAAAGGCTGGATGAACACCAAGATATGTATCACAAATGTCAGTTTAATCATTCAATCATTCATCAATCATTTCAAAGCTGACATTCAAGACACTCCAGATTCCACTTTATCCTGTATTTAGTATATACAACCATACTCAGAGCTATGACAACAGCTCTGAGGCCTCTCTCTAGAGGCACATCTGGTGAGAATACAAAGGTCATGTTTTCAGTATTTCAAAATAATCTCTATTTATAACAGCCTGGAGATATTCAGCTGTGCCTGCTGTTGCTCACAAAATGACCATTTTGATATAGAAGTCAGTGTTCTGTTTAGACAGGCAATAAAAACAGTCAGGCTCTAAAGTTGGATTAGATTCTTCTCAGATAAAAGACAGAAAATAATAAAATAATTCAGCTTTAAATTCATTAAATAAGAACATGTCTGCTTCAGATCTTTGGATGTTTCAGTTTACTCTGCAATTCAGATTCAAAGAACTCACTGAACTATAAATGTAAATACATCTGCTTAAAACAATTTGTATTCAGTCGGTTAATTGCTCAACTTTTAATACATGAATTTTAATATCTTTTGAAAAACAAGCAAAATAAGGAATTAAAATCAAACAGTGTTAAATAAATGCCTCATGTTTTGGTCTACACTGAAGAATAAGAGGAGTTCAAATGGGATTTTGTAAGAGAAAGCTCCTCGAGGCACTTAAAACACTGACAAGTCCGGTGCATTTCTCAGCGTGAAACTCGAGAGGGGGAAGGAGAATTCAAAATGTGGGAGTAGCTTGTGGACTTATTGATTTGAAGAGATAATGGGGTGTTTAGGGGGGACAGGGTGTGTTATGTTTGTAACAGCAGAGACAGACTGAGGGATGCTGCAGACTGAAGAGGAAGAGAGGTCATGCAGGAACTGAGAGTGTTTACATGACTGAGCAGCACTGGCAGGTTTTGCGTTTGGGAGCCTGGGTCTCCTCTCCCTGGCCAGCCCTGGATGGGACCGGTGTCTCTAAGCTGCTCAGGCTGTTGGCTGCTGCTGCTATCTCTGCCTGGGTGTCTGGGTCTTTGGCCTGTGACAGGAGAGGGTCCTGCTCTGTCGCTTCTATCCCCATCCTCGACCTCTCCTGAGGATCAACTAGGGGAACCTCCTGGAAGTGTCCGGGCCCAGGGGTGGGGTCCTCTGCTTCTAATGCTGCCTCAGCTGCCTCTGCTGGCTCTGCTGCCTCTTCGGCTTCATCCTCTGCCTCCAACTTTGGAGTGAGAGTTGTAGACACTTCTGAGTAGACCGGCACTGGAGCCACTGTGGCGCCCTCTAGAGCATCAACCTGGCATTGCGGCTGCACAGAGGTTGGATCTTCTGATGCTTCGACCTGTTCATCGGCTTTTAAATCAGTTTCGTTTGTACTCACATCCTCCCTTGTGACCTCTTCTTCAGTTTGTGGTTGTGCCTCTGGATGGGTGAAAGTTTCTGGATCTACTTCTGTCACCACAACCTTCCCCACCTCCTCCACAGCTGCCTTTACCTCTTCAGCTGCATCTGTTTCCAACATCAGAGGAGTTTCCTCTAAATCAGTGGTCTCTTGCTGATCTTCTTTGGCTGTCAGATCCTCAGGTACATCATCGCCTTCATCTGTTATGATCACACGTTCTGCTCTCATTACCAGAGTGCCTTCCTCTTCTTCCTCCTCTTCCATGCTGACAGTTGGAGCCTCACCCTGGTTCAACTCTGGCTCTAGCCTCTGGTTTACTTCATCCTCAGAGGCTGGAGCTGGTCCGTTGGAGGTGGGCGAATCACTGTTTTCTGAAGGGCTGTGATTGGTGGTTCCTTCAAATTCACTTTTCCCATTGGTTAAGACAGCGGCAGTTTCTTTCAATAGGTCTGTTTTTTCTTCATCATTTCCTGCTTCTGAAGATTAAAGAAACAAAAAAAGACAAAAAAAATCATAAACACCTCTGTCAGCAAAACAGAAGGTTTTAGTGCATTGATTTAAGTATTTAGTTTTGTTTTATGTATTTAAATTATGTTAAGAAAATGAGCAATCAATATGCCACACTGTCATTTAGACTGATTAATAGCTTTCATTATGAACAACATAGACACCTGTTCTTGATTGCAATTAGTGGACACTTTCTCATCAACATGTCAGACTTCTGTAAAGCAAACTTGGGTTTTAATGCAGGGGGATCTGCCATCTCTGAATCTTAATGCTCTACACATCCACTTTACTGCTGGAGAAAATAAATTTAGAAGCTAACAAACACTGACAGCACAGTTTAAGCTACAGGCCATGAAGTGGTCTCTGAACAATGAAGGCTTTTGTTCTTAAAGCAAAATAGACAAGCTAGAAGAAAAACACTATGTAAATGATCATTTTTAGGCTTTCATGCAAGAAAGCTCAATTACATATAAAATGCTTTGATATAGAAATCAGTAGCATATAAAGTAGCAACAGATTATAGGACACGCCTCAGCAGTTTTGGATCAGGCTGTCTGAAGTTATAGACTCGATTTAAATTTAAACGGACGGCTCAATTTCATCTCCACAGCTCTCTTGTCCACTTCACAGCTTGGGCAGCTTCCCCACTGGCATGTCCATGAACTCACTGCCCTCTGAAAATGCAACTTATGCACTCAAGAGCCTATTAGCATAAATATATGTGAAGAATAATAAGTTTTCATGACAGTGTACAAAGTAAAGATGCCACTACGGCTTTTAATATGCAAATTTATTGAGATCACTACACAGAATATATGCATGCAATCGTTTTTATAGGTGGTTGGAAGGTCTCTGTTGGATGGGTAGATTGAAATTAACAATCAAAGCTAAGAGATGGATTCAGATGCGAATGAGGTGAGAGATGTACTTTAATTTGCGGCGGATGTGTTTCTCCACTTTGCATTCAAGCTCTCTATAAATACTGTGCTGTGTGCCTCTTTGTGACTCATGGGTCAGCTTTATACTCACCAAATCCTGCTGGGTTGTTTTTTTCACCGTTCTGAAGAACAGCATCCTGGATTATATCTGAGGAAGAAAAGATGGTGCATTTAATGCCCATGTTTTTAAATATGCAGTACAGAAATAGGAGTTTCTCTTTACTGACTCTTTGCACACTGACTTCCTGGGAAACACCACTAAGTGCACTTAAAGTTGACATTCAAAAAAATAAAAAAATAAGCATCCAAAGAAGGAATAACAAAGTTGTCAACAAACTGCATCTGGCATACACTTATCTTGTCATAAAAACTATGCACAATTAAAAAAAAGGCTTGATTTTTCCCTTCCAAAGCAAGATTTCTACTTGTTTTCATTGTAAGGAAACAAAAAGAAATGGAAAGGGGTCCAATTTTTGAGCTGAAAAGATCAAAATGCACTGATGTCATTGAATACGAATAGCATGAGGAGGCCTCACTCAAAAACGATTTTTTCTCTCAGGAATTTACAGTGGATGTCAGAGCTTGTCACATCGACTGTAAATGCTCATGTTAACCCCTTGACGGTCATGAAACTTGTATTGATTCATCAGCCTCTCTGGTGCAGAGCTCATGGAAATGCTGCTTTGTGAACTGCCCACTATAATTTCAACATTTCCTGAAGCCAAATTTTTTTTTTCCGGTTCCACTTACCTGCTCCGGCTTCAGCTACTCTCACTGCCTCCTGATGAATAAGAAAGACAGAGGAGGAGTTAGAATTACTGTGCCTCAACTGGTGAAACTGATTGAGTTGTGCATTTTGAAGTGAATATAAAAAGACATGCATCTGAATTGCAAATACTGAAGCTTTGAGAAGAAGGGGTCTTTTATAAAATGTGTTTCAATGCAAGGGGTACAGAGACACAGAGAGCAGATTAAAAAACTAAATGGAGGATAATTGTAGCAATTAAGGGGTTGTAATAGTCTGGCAGCCTGGTCACAAGGGGGAGTGATTGAGCTTAAAAGTTCTGCCTTATGTGTGAAAAGCAATCTCTTTCCTATAATTTTGCCCAGCATATACTTAATGTGTACCATAATCATGTGCCAAAGCCTCTTTCAGTGTTGTGACATGCTTTCACAGCTCTAGTATTATCAGAAAGCATCAGTGAAAGGATGTGATAATTATCCTCAGGTGCCTTTTGAAGTTTCCACTGAAGCTTTGCTGGCACAGATTCTATAAGTGCATCATTTTACACACAGGACAGGGTCAGACATTCAGAGCCTCATCTTTCCTGACAGCAAATGCTATTAAATACTGTATGTAATCCTCTGTTTATGTCTCTGGTTGCTTTTAGCTAAAAGCCAAGGTTAAGATGAATATATGATGATTACAAAAAACCTCAGAAAAAGACCCTGGAGCCACACAGCAGAAAAGGAAGAGGCTGCAGTCTTTTGTTGCAGACCTTGAACAAGGTGAGGGAAACACACTTGTGCTGAGCTTGAGGTGAAATAACAATTCCAGAGTGGATCAAGTGCTGAATTGTTTATGTAACAGCGCTGATTACATTCATAAAGTTCCTGCTTTTGAACAAGAGATGCTACATCAAAGGTACATTAAGAGGAGAAATACATTATTCATGGCAGAAAGCCAGACACAGAAGCTGTGGGAAAATTTTCTGCCTAATGGAAGATGATGGAAGCAAGCTTGTTAAACACATATTCCAACCCCCTTGGTGTCCGAAGAATGAGGAGAGTGTGTTTGTGTGTGTGTGTGTGTGTGTGTGTAGTTCTTACAGTCTGGCCATCCTCCATCTGCTCCTTCAGTTTCTCTTCTTCCTCTGCCAGGCGCTGATTCTCTGACTCCAACCTGAGATGGACACACACAAACACAAAAAAAGCAATCAAAAACCTTTTACTGCATCTCGAAACATGTTTACTACAGCTTCAAATTTGAATTCCTTCAGAGGCTGCATATTGTGTGTTTTTGTGTGCGTGAGAGGAGTTTCATAGAAAGTCAGGGAGAGTTGGACAACTGAGGTTTAAAATGAGGTGCGCTGAGTGTATCACTTTAGGAATTGACAAGACGTCCACTGCGATAAAGAAAAGTCATTATCATCATCATCATCATCATCATCAACCTTTATCTAAAGTTCTCGGAAAAATCATTGAGGGGAACCCTCGTTTTACAATGATGCCAAGAGAACACATAAAATACATAAACAGACACGAGTCAAAAAATTTAATACGGCTACAACAGGAAAGAGTAAAAACAATTAAAAAAAAAAAAGAGAATATCAAATAAAATGCACTGATGAGTTGTGTAGCTGTTACTGGTAATAAATTGTATTGTAGAATGATAGAACGCATCCAAAGGCTTTAGTGTAGTTACAGATGCGTGTCTGTAGACTATATCACCATAATCCAGGACTGACAGGAAAACAGCTTCAATAATCCTTTTTTGACAGACACGGGGAAACTTGATCTATTCCGGTAAAGAAAACTGATCTTTTGTTGTAGTTTGACAGTTAGGTTTTCAATATGACATTTAAATATTAGTTTGTTGTCTAACCAGACACTGAGATATTTGTATTCACTAACACACTCAACATTGGAACCAAACAGGGTGGTAATATTTAGGTTTCATTGTTATCCCTAGCCCTGGAAAACAGTATACATTTGGTTTTCTTGAACATTTAAAACCAATTTAACGTCTTAAAGTGTAACTTGGAGAACATCAAAGGAGTGCTGAAGGTTCTCCTTGGCAAGCTGAGCAGAGTTATCAACACAATACAATATTGTATCATCTGCGTATAAGCGAGCATGTGAATAACCCGTGGATACAGGTGGGATAATGTTGATAAAAACTGTGAAAAGAACTGGCCCTAAAATTGATCTTTGTGGAACACCAAAAGTGATCGGGATGGATCCCAGGTTCACTGATTGCTGCTGACCAGTAAGGTAGCTCAGAAACCATGCACACGCACTTGCACTAAAACCATTACAACTAAGACTTTATAACAGCAACAAATGGTCAACAGTCCAACCTTATCTGGCAGCTGTGAAGGTTGGATTACATTCCAGCTTCCTGTCAGGAGAGTATTAGCTCAACTCTCTCAAAGCATACATAATTCACAGCAGCAGCAGAAATGACATGAAAAACAAAAATAGAAAAGGGAATGCTGCACCTCTCAATTATACAGTACAAGCAGTTCAGACTATACCAAAAACAACAAAAAGAAGACAGCTCTCTCAAGCTCTGTCAGCTCTGCTAACTGTCACCAAAAATCTCCTCGCCTTCTCTCTCTACCCCCCCCCCCCCCCTCCCCCTCTGTCTCTTTCTCTCTCTCTCACACACTCACACACACGATAGCACACTGTGGCTTTACTTGTCAATGCGCTTTTCCATCTCCTGAGCCTGTGAGCCCCACAGAGGGGAGCGGGGGCTTGAAGAGTCTGGGGAAGTTGGGGACAAAGGGGGACCCTCCATCAGCCACTGGTCCCTCAGAGACTTTCTCTGGAGTGGGAGAAAAAAAGGGAGAAAGGAAAGAAGGACAAGAAAGAGTTTGATTATTTTCTTAAAATCTCAGACAAATCTTACAAAAAGGTAACAGGTAAATAAATCCCACTATATAATATACATACATATATGTATGTATATTATGACTAAGATTTGTTCTGAGCAGGACATTAAACTCTTGTGCAGTGACATGCAGATGCTCCCTGGTTGGCTAAATACGTGATGCTGACATTGATAATCAGGCTGATGATGATGACTAACAGTATCGACCTTATTCCTGACTTCCCATGGTTCATAGTGGTTGTCAGTTTTGCTCTTCTGGTTGAACGTTCTGTTTACGTCGCCATGGCTGATGATGTTAGCCTAGCTGTCATACTCACTCTAATAACCGGCTTTTAACAGCAAGAAAGGGAGAAAATGAACAAAAATCGGAGGGGAATTCATTGTGCGGATGTTTTCAAAATTTACACTAAGCTCTGTCTAGGTTTAATGATTTCACACAAGTTGTTTTGAGCTAGTTTGCAAGCAGCAGTCAACCATATTGTTGCAAGGCAAACAGAAATCGATAACCGCCAGCGGAAGTAGTTATCTGTCAACACCCATAGGCTTCTGAAGAAACAGGTGGATATGCTTGAGTTATAATTCAAAAAGTCAATTGAACTGACACAAGCCAAGCAAAATACTGGATTCACAAAAGATTATGCTAAGCAATAGCATTAGCTGTCTTTTTAGTTACCAACCAGAAGAAACACATCTTATCTCAAAATGTAGGACTCAAAAAGACAGATAAAATATAAATCTCTTCAGTGGGCTAAAACAGACACAGACTCAATTTATCAAGCAGTAAGCAACAACAGTTCATCCAGCTTTGCGTCCTCAAGTCTAATGTCTCTTAGCATCTAAAATCCCATAAAAATACAGTACCTTCTTATGACAGTCCAAACTGGATTTTTGAAAGTAGATAAAAGGTAAAACTTAATATTGTCCATTTTACTTTGCTGTAACATACAAACAACAGACCCATTTGATCCATCTGTACAGCTGTTGCTACTAGCAACAGAATGTTCAACTGAAACCAACTGCTGGTGGCAGAATGGTGAGAGAGAGAGTGTTGGTGGACAGTTATTTGAATACTTATAGGAAGAAGAAAATATTACCTACCTCAAACAGCTGCAAAATTTACGTGATAAAGGAACACTACTACTGTCACTCATATCTTATTAATACTAAAGTCATCAGAAGAAGTGGCCTTATTCAGAAATGCACATCCCTTGCATGGATGGGTGAGCAACAGCAAGCAGATATATATGTCCCTGCCATTAAAGAGCATGTATGCAAGAAAGTCAAAATTTTGGATTTTCATCTAAAACGTTTTATTAAGTATCTTATATTTTGACTTTTATCCTATAATTTTGACAATTCCTTCTAATTAAGACTTTTTATGTCATGATAATGACTAAATATCTTCAACTCATACATTTCATCTCATTTCTACTTTCTCATAATTAACTTTTCACCTTTTAATTTTGACTTGGTATCTTGTAATTTTTAATGTTTATCTCATATTTTCAATTTTTTATCTCGTCATTTCGACTTGGTGTTCCATGATTTCAGCATTCTGCTTTTATGTTCAGGGGTTGTCTCCTATTTTACTCCCTCTTTTTTTTTTCAGATTATGTCTTCCAGGTCATGTGATTGACTGGCGACCAGTCCAGGAAGTACTCTTCCTGTCGCACGAAGACAGCTGGGCTTCAGTCACCCTCGACCCTGAACAGGATAAGAGGTAGAAAATAGATGGATGGATGGATTTCTTCCATCCTCTGAAAACTGTTTGGCCCACGTCTTTTGGTTTTCACATTACTGTGACGTGGACCAGCTGAATAAGTCATTCAGCTGGTTTACATTATAATAAATACCTAAAAACATACCTAAAACATGAAGATAATGATGAAATCCATGTTTTGTAGTTAGATGACTTTAATAGCTTATGAGTTTTGGCCACTGAAGCATCAACCCCACAGGATCGAGCCAAATACTCCTGAAGATGTGGAGCAAACTGACAGTGGGTTTAAGAAAACTGATGAAGGCTGAAGGTCCTGAAGTGTTTATGGACAATGAGTCACAATAAAAAATAGAGCTGTACAGGTTTTAACATTTTTATTTATTAAAAAACAAGCTTAATTAACCTTTAAGCCTTGGCTACTTTTTTTGGGTGTCAACCAGAAAAATGGCATACCCAAAATGAAAAAGGGTATATCTCTGCATCTACAAGGCCTATTTGAATCATTCTGGTGTCAGAATAAAGGGAAAACATGTGAAACACTTAAGGTTTGACTTAGTAGCTTAGTTTCTCCTGTTCAATCTGATGATGTGATCAGGCAGGGTACACCCTGGACTGCTCACCAGTCAATCACACACCTACAGGGAATTTAGAGACACCGATTAACCTGACGAGCATGTTTTTGGGAGTACCCAAAGAGAGAACTCAAACATGCACAGGGAAAACATGCAAACTCCACAGAAAGGCACACCGGGCAAACAGGGATTTGAACTGGTGACCTTCTTGCTGTGAGGCTGCAGCGCTAACCATGCCCCACCATGCAGCTTGTTTGTCTACCCCCCCACCCCAACCCCCCAAAAAAAGGTGTGAGACAGAGCGTCAGAAAAATCAGAGTCTATGGTATTGTTTTGTTTTTCACCTCAGCTATTCTACAGAGAGAATTCTAGCATGGATTTAAAGCATGTATTCACTTTTATACTCATCTTCCCACACCACTATAGTAAATAGTCCTGACCCGGGATGAATGCTGCCTGAGGCTGCATACTACTCCCTCTTTACAGGAAAATAAAGCAAGTACTTTTAAGCTTTCCAAAAAACAACAAAAAACAACAACAAACAAACAAAAAAACTTGCAAAAAGCCCAATCCTCAGTAGCTTTTACGACTGAGTCTCCAAGCATCATCTTCTTAAGAGTCTGTTACAAGTGTGGAAGAGACACACAAAAAACACAAGCATAGCTCTTTATTTCCACTGCTTTGTTGCATTTTTTTTGTTCTAGAGCTACAACTGACATGCAGTAGTAACTCTGCTTGTATGTTCTGAATGTGACTTAAGATACCAATCACATGCAGGTAAATTTAACTGCACAAGTTTCACATACATATGGGATATTCTCTTTTCACCTTTCTATATGTCTTTCCAGAACATGAAGCATATTTTTGCACACCTTGTGTTCATCCATGATGAGTGACAGAGATAAATCAGTCAAGATGCTCTCACAGGGCAAATGGTTTTAAAGTTATAAATGTCTTTTATTGTCAACATAACTGATGACAGTGATGAAAAATCACAATGTGGTGTCACGGTAATATTAGTGGTTACAGTGCTATTTGTTCAGGCTTGTCACAAATACCTTGAACACTCCTCAGCTGTTTAACTAAACTAAGCACAAGAAGCAGATAAGCTGTTTGGAACTGGCAGAGGAGAAGCGGCAAATCTCTGCTGCTCATCCCACAAATGCATGTTCCTTTCAAACGTGGCACCAATTAAAAGGGAAATAAACAGGCGTTCCAATGATACAAGCTTTTATTGCTTAGAAGCATCGTTACTACAAAGAAATAATCTACCAAACACAAATTTCCTTACTTCTGGTGCTGTCTCTATCTCTCTGTTACACTTTAAAATTAACTGCACAGGAAAAAAATGATATGGAGAAAACTGTCCAAAAAAACATTTTAACACAAACATTACATTTAATAAAGTGGTAGTGTTCCCCCACGTCTGGATTAATAATAGTACGTTCAGGGTGACTTAGTACATATGAAAGCTGCACTGCAATGAGTTGACCTTGGTTCAAGTGCTTGTTTGAGTAAGCATCTGTGCAGCCCTTGAGCCAGACAGTAAACTCTTGCCAGCTCCAGGAACGCTGTTCTGTAGCTAACCCTGACAAGCAGGAATAAATAGAATCTGTTTACAAGGACCTTTTGGTAAACATAATTGAGTGAAATACAAAAAAAAACGAGATACGTTCAAGATAATTGAGATGATGTTTGTCCGTAGTTGAAATGCATTCCATTTTCAGCAGCTATGCCTCTCTTCCTGTATGAAACTAGGCTCTGTCTGCATGAATCTAAAAGCCTCATAGCCCCTGCAGCCCCATGTTTTCAAAATCTGGTATCCGTTAGCCAGTAGCTGCTTACTCAACTATAAGCGTCACAAAATCATCTCTGTGTTTTCTCCTGCTGTGGAGAACAAGCAGTGCTCTGTTCCCCTCCCAGAAGCCTTTGGCTTCACTGGACGCAGCCCTCTCTAAACTTTCCTGCAGGTCAGGAGCAGTGTGTGTTTAAGCTGCTGCTCCCTCTTTATCACATCCTTACATCTACCCTGGAGTTACAGCCAATGTCAGAGCTAATGAATGTAGTAAAAGCTATGACACTATCATTTAGAATCTCTGAGGCTGCAAGCATCTTGAATTTTGATCGCACACATGCAGTTCTGGCTCAGCAGAAAGATGCAAAAAACCCACCTGCATGAACAGACAGGTTGGGAATAATATGCAAAATAGGTTATTTCAAGCCAACATCTGCACACACATGCATACCTGAGTGCACACAAACACATGCTGCAAAAATTTCACACAATTTGAGGAATGTGCCCCAGGGCAGTGTAACACAGTGGAGTAGGAAGTGGGAACGCCAGTGTGGAAATGATGTGAAAACAATAGAGCAGCTCTGTGACTTGCAGTGTGTGTAAACATTCACATAAAAACTGATTTCAAAAAAAGGGAGGCTTGCTTTTAACCTTGTGAGTAACAGGCCAAATACAGGAAGTGTGGAAGGCTGTGAAGTTCATCTGTGTGTGTGAGAGGAAGTGTGTGCGTGCAAAAAGGAAATAAATGTTAAAGATATCTGCCTGCTAACAAGCATGGAGAGGAGACAAGAAATTTAGCACCGTGAAATTAAGGATGCACGTTATGTATGTATGTATGTGTGTATATATGTGTATATATGTGTATATATGTGTGTAACTGAACAAAAGAGCTTAGATAAAACTGTGCGTCACACCTTGAGCTGCTGTAGCCGCAGCTTCTCATCCTCCATCTCTCTCCTGGCTTTGTCCTGCTCCTCCTGTAACCGGCGCTTCTCCTGTCAGAGAAAAAGATGGAAGGAGGGAGAGAGAACTCAATAGAAAAAGAGGGAGTGCAGACTTATAACAGATAGGGCATGGGGAGTTCAATTATGTTCACATACAGAGAAACTGCAAACTGTGATCAGCAGCCAGACACGGATAGAAGCTAATGTGACTTCATTACAGCACAGATGCAGTGAATAAAACATCAGTGGATGAGAGTTCAAGAGGGACACCTGGTCAACCATCTGTCACAAGGACACCGTCACCACAGACATCTGGTAAACTCTATATCCCATAATGCTCAGGGCTGCTATCCCCTTGACAACCTGGTATTGAGACCAGAGGGACATCCTGGCACACAACATTGTATATTCAATTAATAATGTAGGAGCTGCAGACAGCTTAGAGAGCTTAGTCTCTTTACCCTCTCTTTCTGCGTGCAGACAAATCAGAAATTTGAGTTAAAGGAGACACGCTGCAACAAAACTTGTTAAAAACTCCCTGTAACGCTGATCCTTTAGGAGTACTTTCAGGTTGAAAACAGCTGTCAAATGACACAAAAAATAACAACACTCTCAAACCTTTTGACTTTCTAAACAAAAATAGTTTGCAATCCTGCACTGGAGGTGGTTGGTCATCCTGATGGCGACAAACACCACCTTACCCCTGAATGGTGGACCACAACAACCCGACGTAACTATTTGGCTATAACAGATCCACAAATTTCATATTTCTCTTCCTTGAGGCATTTCTGGAGTGTATAATGCCAAAAAACCCAATGTGTGATCTGATTTGATGTAATACTGGACTAAAAACATCTATAATTTTACCAACAACCTGCTTTAACCATCTGTTGGGGAGACCTGAATGACTGCGGATGGCAACACAACACTTGGCGCAGGAAATACAATTGTGAAATGACAACATTTCAAGCAAAATATATCATTTTAAAAGAGGGACACAATAGCAGAGCATGTGTTCTCGCTCCCACTCTCTCTTTGTTTGCCTGCAGAGCATGTAAATGTCAGCAGACCCTTTTTGCAACGGTAGAGCAAACAGTTCTGAATGTTCGCTCCTCTGACATTATTGTAAGACGAGGACTGGAGCCATAAATGTTACTGACAATAACTGTTTGAATTTTTAAAAAAATGACGATATTCTGCCAGAAATGAGCATGCAAGGGCAGTAGTGAATCATTTTACTGGCTACTGCCTGCAGAACAAACGGAGGATAGATCGAAAAGAAATGTTTTGCAAATCATGTCGGAGATGACAGATGAAAGCGCAGTACTCTACCTGAACTTTAATCAAGCTTCATCATCTGTTTGGATTTTGCAAATAAAAGACGCTTGGTGTTTGTGAACACTTCAGTCTGCAGGAAATGTGGAACCACAGTGACTGCAAAAGGGATGAAACGAACACATCTTAGCCAACTGTGGTCTCACACATAAGCTCTCTGTCCCAAACCAGTTGGTGATTTTGATTTAGTTCATATTATTGCCTTCCAACTATTTATTACTAGTCTATTTGTTCTTATTTGTGCACTTTTTGCACAATTGTAGTCAGAGACTCTGAGCTAAATTTTCAATAATCATTTCAAGTATGTTGTTTTGTAATTTTTTTCAAATCACAATAATCATAAGGGGAAATTGTGATAATGTGACAGCCTGAGTCTAAACCGCAAAAGTGATGAAAAAAAAAGTTGGAGGAAGGTTTCCTAAAGTTGTATCATTTAAAATCAAACACAAATGATTATGGTTTTAACAGAGATTAGTTTATTTTTTAAGCCCTCCATATTTATCAGCTTCTTTTAGCAGAGGGGTCAATTCGTGACCATGACAAACCTGAAACACTAGTTTTTCTGCCTTGTGTTTATGTGTAAAGATCCACCAGACTGTAACTGTTTTGTCAGCCTCACCTCAGAGTTCAAGATGAAAAAAAACTGGATCTGTAAGAAAAATGTGAGCTCTTATGTGTGCATGTGTGTGTGTGTGTGTGTGTGCGGACTCACAGCTATTGCTTCTAGCCGCTGTTGGTACTTCTCCGCCTCATCCATCTTGGCTCCTGTGACAGAACAAAACAGAGATGAAGGTTAGAGGTCAAGGGTTAAACAAATATGAGACAAGTCAAACGGATCAGTGTTCACCAGACTCATGCAGTGAACCCGGGCTTTCGTTTCTTCTGTGGTCATTCTTTTCTGCTGTACAGTCTGTTTTTTTACGGTCTAAAAGAGTGACAAGAGGAGACTCAGACTGTATCTTTTTTCCATCTTGTCCTCAAGCCCAGACACACTTATCATGAGGTTATAGAGGCAACACACAATCGAAACCTGACACCAATGTTTCCCATTTGGGAAGCTTTTCAAAGCTCAAGTATCTTGTTTATATGTGCCTTGGCCTCCGCCGTACTCGTGCCCCACAGTACTACACACCATACCCCCTATCCAAAAAAAAGAGAGAAAACATCTCCCCATCCTCACTGAGCCTCTTGATGTTCTCTTGACACAGCCTGAAGAACCTGGTAATTTAAAAAAGAGTGATGATGCTTGTTTTTCCCTGCAGCTGACAACAAATATGACAATATTTAAACTCTCTAAAACGCAGAGGTAATGACAGAGCACAGACTGGAGTCACACATGGCATCCAGCTTACAACAGCTCAGTCATTAGTGAGTTCCCACCATCACAAGCTAGAACTCTGCTTTAAAGAAAACCATCCTATTTCAAAGGGAAAAAAACAACATCTTCCCAGGAGAGAAACACTTTTTTTTGGTCCAACAGGTATTTTCTGCACAGGGTGTGTTTTCACAAAAAAAGAAAAGAAAAAGACAGTGAAGATTTCCATGCCATGACAGCATTAATCTCCCAGTTGCTGACTGTCCCATGTGGTGAGTAAAGACTCTGTCCAACATCAAATAACTCTTAAGCCATCGCAGCAACTGAGATCTAAAACTGGGGAAGATCTAAGCAACACAGTGCCCTATTTCTGCAGCGAACACCAAACTGTCACTGTGGCTGTCGCTAATCACCATCACGGAGCTTTGAAACACAAAAACGTGTCCGGGGGAATGTGCACACATACAAAAATATAAAATACTTTCATACGCGTATCCTGAAATACATCTTGTTCAGGCTCATGTCCAGAAATTCTCGGATATCATTTTGGGGAAGACAGTAAATAATTCTTCCAGCCGCTCATCTACTGTTAAAAGATAAAGCAGAAGGAAGAAACTTTTTCTAGATATCATATAAGATATAAAAGCTATGCAGAAAATAGAAAGTTGTCAGACACATTTCAATCCCCTGTCCTCATCCTACTTTTAAGCATTTTACAAATAAGGTTTCTCATTCCTCCCCAGAAGGTAACCCAGAGAAACTGATCCTACTGTTTCTTCTCCAATAGATCTGCTTGGGCCTTCAGGGGAGCGAGTTAACAAAGCAAGAAACTTCTCCTTCTTACACACTTTCAGGATTTTTTTTGGTGCCCCCGAGGTGTGTGAGAGCGCAGAAGTTAAGGGAAAAGAGCCCATTTGGCACAATCTGAAAATGTAGGTGAAGTGTGTGTAAGGGGGGAAACAAAAGTGTGAAAGAAGAAGGAGAAAAGGCAACATTTTTGATTAGGAACCAACCTCTGGCTTCCTTTTATTACCCTGAAGTTCTTAAATGAACTGAGGTAAGGGGAAGCAAAGGCAGGAAGATAAGGATATGTATACTGAGAATGAGAGCAAAAGAAGAAGTATAAAAGGAAAAAAAATCTAATTTGGCAATGTTTTGAATGACTGGAGGTGCAGTGACAGCTTACAGTATGAACCTCCACAGGGAGCAGAGGCTCGTGTCTCATCAGGGATCCAGGAGAGCGCCCAGAATAGAAGCCAGAGATAAATAAGCAAACACAAACAGAGGCTTTGATGAGGAGGTATTGAAGAGCTCCCTGTAGACGCACACTGATTTCGATAATTAGACATGATACAGGAGGGTAGAGGAGAGAAGCTGACAAAGTCAGAAAGTTAAGTTACAGAAAGTGGTTGAAGAGAGGATTGGCAGAGGAAGGAGTGAGAGTAACATGGCCAGAAAAATAGTTTAAGAAAATGGTCAACGTACTCCTTAAAAAACTAGATTTAATTTGACACCAATGCCTTAATCAGCCAACTCTCCAACTCTCTTTACACTCTAAATATCAGTCAATGACACCATCATTTATTAGACCCTCTAGTGTTAGTTAGAGTACCGGTAGATAAAATGTCAACAGTGAGGGGGTTCAGTTTAGCTCAGTGGTTGAAGTGCTTCAGGTGATGCAGACTCAGGATGCTGATTGTTTTACAATTTGATGTTACTAAAAAAGAAAAAACATTGCTTCATAAAGTATACAAAGTAGATCTCTAGCAGTGGTGTTGAATCACCATAGCTCGAGTCTATGTTGAGTCTCAGGTCCTCAGTGTTTGATTCCCAGTCACCAATAAAAAAAAAAAAAACAAACAAACAAAAAGTGAGAGTCGAATACAAATTTGGTCCTCTTCACCTGAGTTTGAGTCCAAGTCGAGTTCCCAGAACCTAAGACCCAGAAAAGTCCTTAGAGTAGAACACAGGAAACCCACCTTGTGGGACTTCAAGTACCTATCTTTCAGTATATAATTTTTTCTGATGAATAAAGCCAAAATTGAGTTCAGGATAAGGAATGCTGCTGTTTGACGTCAAATGACTGGTTGTGCAAATTTAGACTGACCGTGTTGGACAATTTGATGTGCAGAAAATACATTAAATTAATTTAAATTAATGTTTGTTGATCTGAATTTTGCAGTGTGGCAGTTAAGTAAAGAGTATCTACTAGAAATCATGGCTTAATTGCATAGACTGCAAGTAAAATGTATACAATAAATGCTTATTTATGTCATACTTTATCCAACTTATAGAGTATTTTTATATGCAGAAAACACCTGCAGTCAGAACTTACTCATGTAATGTTACCTCACTTATCTGTTAGAGGATGCATGAATGTAAAGTTAAAACCTGTCATAACTCAACTAAACATTGTGGAACCTTTGTTTATGTTATCTTATTTACATGACTCTGTCTACACATGTTCACACATTCACAATTCTCCTCTGCTCTCTGTATCACGCGCAGCAGAGTTCTGCCCTGATGCGCACACAGAGAGACGAGCAAACTCCTTGTTGCAGATGGAGAATTGGCAAAAAATAATGTCACAACCACCACAAGAAATGGAGAAAAAATATATTTTTTTAATGCTCACAGAGCATCTCAGTGAAGATGGCAACACTCACTCTCCTGCGAGTAGTAATGGTGAACATGTTGCTCTGCATTAACCAGCTGTAAAATCTTTAAAAGCAAAACCCACAACCAGTGGCACCTCCTTTAACATTCTGCCACACACTGTTGGTTAACAAGATGGCACTTGAATGTGCATGCAGGTGAACAAACACACGTGCCAGCCGTAGCCTGAAAACTGATCTGTTACTAAGATCCTACACCAGAAGAAATAATAAATTAGAATTAACAAAGCATTCATTGATAAATAAGCCTGAGTCCTCCTCCGAGACGTCCTTCGAGTCCTAATGCAGCCAGAGCTCAGGTCCGAGTCCAAGTCGGAGTCATCAGCACACAAGTCCAAGTTGAGTCACAAGACCAACATATCCAGACTTGAGTCTGAGTCCTGAACTGGAGTACGAGAACACTGATATCTAGCCATGACTACTTACAAACCGCTGTCCCTGGTTAGGCTTCCAAGATTAAAACACACGTCACAGAGTAACAGTTTTAAGACACTACTATCATTATAAAATATACACACAGGATCAACATTTACAATGAAAGGTAGGACTTCAATAAACACAGAGACCATTTCAACTAATGATGAAAGAACAAACGATTAAACAATAGCCACAGATTTCAACGTGTAGAGTTGGTGCTCAAATTCTTGCTTCAGTTTCAGACATTTCTTTACAAGTGAGGGAAAAACCTTAAGTTTTGTCGGCATCCGAAATTCAGATGGTAATTTATTCTGTAGTTGATACCTCTCAATGAGGAGGAAGACTAATCAAATATTGTACATCATTCTGCCAAAAATTTTCCACCAAGTGATCACATTTTAAACGAATGATTTGAAAACAGGATGTCACGTAAAGGATGCTTAAAACATCCACCCTCATTGTTTGATTTATCTTTTTTCTCTTACTTTTTTTTTTTGTCAAATGTGTGTTTATTAAAAAAAAGAGTCTTAATCTAAAATTAAGTCTTGGGGAAGTCATGTTATTTACCAGGTCATCTGACTTTTGGTGTTTATTCCTCTGGTATCGGCTATAACCCACAAATAATTATCAGAATGGATCAAAGGATTGTGAAAATATGATAAAGAATAAAAACTAACCTAGTCCAAGAGGAGAGCTTCAGATCTTAATAATTTTACCTTAAAAAGGCCCAATTTAGGAAGTCACTCAATTTGTGGCAAAAGAAATTTTGTTTTGTCATTATTGCTATGTATGAAAATTTTCACCGTAGACTTAAATTGCATGCAAAAATGTGTGAGATTCTATGTTCACAACTATTTCATTGAGATTTGAAGTCATTCATTATTTAACTTATCAGGATTTCAATTAAATAAATCCCAACTACCCCTTCTTTTCAACACAGTAACATGAAAACAAACTATTGTGATGCAACATCTTTACTGAAATTATGCTTCTTTGCACCTTAACTGTGAAATTTCACACAACTCCCACAATGCTCTACTCAGAAAGCATAGCATCCCACACCTGTGCTGTGAGACGCAGACAAAAAATCAGCACGTGCCTCTGTTAAAGCTTACATCATATCTTATCCATGTCTAAACCAAACAGTAGTAAGAAAATAAGTATGGAAATGGAATGGAAATGGACCAGTACTTATATAGCGCTTTTCTAGTCATTCTGACCACTCAAAGCGCTTTACACTGCTAGGTTCATTCACCCATCCACACCACATTCACACACTGATGGGAGGAGGAAGTTCTAATGTAAACCATCAGTTTTTAACTAACACATTCATACCCATTCATACACCACTGACCAACAGTGGGAGCAATTGGGGGTTCAGTGTCTTGCTCAAGGACACTTCGACATGTGACTGCAGGAGCTGGGAATCGAACCCTCGACCTTACGATTGAAAGACGACAACTCTACCACTGAGCCAAGTATAAGGCACATGGCTTCACAGCCGGAGAACACAGCTTGCCTGCCACAGCGTTCAATTACTGACACCTGTCCACCTGTAACACCTGTTGGATGCCAGCACAGATGGCCAAGAAGACTAAAGCTGCAGTTTCTTAAAAATGATGAGTTTTTGGTCTTTGAGGCAATAATTTATTTCGTACAGGAAAGCTTGCCAGTTGAACAGGCCGTAGGCTGTCTGACCTCAGTGGTATGACCTCCCACAACAACTCAGCTCTGATGGTTCACATCGCCCAGTCTCTCTCCTTCCCTGCACCTCACTGACACCCAGAGACACGATGGGCTGGAGGTGCTATGAAAACTTTTCTGTTATATCTTCACCACTCATAATTCACCACTCAAATGTTTTTATGAATTCATGACAGTGATGAGTCTTGATGGGCCTTCGTGAGTATTTTCAGATATTTAAAGATTAAAAAAGGTAATTAAAGTATTCTGTATCATCAGCTGATAAGTTTTCAAAATCAGTCATTTATTTGATCTTCCAATTTCAGCAAAGCTGCCAGGCACAATTTACAAGACCAAAAGACCGTGTCCTCAGATTACTTATTTTATACGACAGATGCCTCAGAGGGAGAGAGAGAGAGGAAGAAGAGAAGATTCTCAGAAATGGGTAAAGTCTTGATAAATTTAAAAATGCATTCATGTTTAGTTACTGGACAAATGATTGACAGCTTAAATTAAAGGATCATGATCCATGCAGCAGAATTACAGTTATCATCTTGTCCTTGTGAAATCCGGCACATTCTAATAAAACTACACATGATGATAATAGTATGGGTCGTGCTGAGGGAAAAAAATGAGGGAATGGTAACTAGGCAACTACAGCCCCACTTCCCCAAAAAACTGTGATGTGTAAAAAGAAGCAGATCTGATGGTTTGCTATTTACTCAGTACAGCTCCCTAAATTAAATTGCAAAAAAAGAATGTTAATTGTTTTCTGAAAAATATACCTCCAATCGTCACAAATGATTTCAGCATGTTTCAAAAAAGATGAGACAGGGACAACAAGATGACAAAAGAGTTTGACGGCTTGAAACTACATTTTCTAAAGCCCATAATGTTAAAAGATTCAGAGAGTCTGAAGAAATACATTAAAAGTAGGAAAAGCTTAAAACCAATACTGTACAACCATGATCTCTGGACCATCAGACAGCGCCACATTAAAAAAATCACTCAAAGAAACCATTGTCTATGAACAGTTTGTAGCTTTGTCTACACATGTAGGTTAAGTGTGTGCCATGCAAAGGAAAGCATGGTCTGCCAGAAGTCTATTTAAGATTGACTGAAGTGTAAACCTGTCATGTAGTCTGATGAATCTAACGCTGAGATTCTTTTTGGAAGTCGTGGAGCCAACTTCCTTTTCTCTAAAGAGTAACAAGACCACCCAACCTGTTTTCAGTGCAAAGTTCAAAAGCCAGCATTCGTGATGGTGAGGCCATGTAGACTGACCAATGCATGTGCAGCTTACACAACTGAGAAGACCCTTAAAAGCTTAATGACACATTAAACAGGTTTTGGAGAAACAAATGCTACAGTCCAGACATCACAAAATCCCATCGTCATATAATACATCAGCATGGCTTCACAGTAAAACAGTCAGGGTGTCAGACTGGCCTGCTTGCCGCCCCAATTTGTCACCTGTTCACCCACGTTTTCATAAAAAAAATACCATATCTTATGTTTTAACATTTGAAGTGTAGTCTCGACTGATATCATATTCTGTCTCTGTTATTTTTTCCCCCACAGCTTCACCTCTGGGTTTGGAGCTTTTTTGGAAGTAGGTTTGTATGTTACCCACAATGCATCATTAATTACCAATCTCTGTTACAGAGTTTCAATGCTCTGTGAGACTGCTCTCTGGCAGTGAGCTCTACAACCTAATTCTCACTCTCAACGAGGACATAATGGCAGAAGAAATGGAAGAAGATGAAGAGAAATGGAGCAAGAAGCTGTGTAAAGTGTAAAAACGCAGACTGGCTTTGTGAGAGGGTGAACTGCACTACAGACACACAAAAACCCAAATTCCTGCACAATGCTGTTTTAAAATTCAACCACACCCAGCAGTAATCTCTGAGGACTGTCCATGGGTTTCATGTGGAGTCAAATAGCACTTGCAGCGACATCTTAATTACTGACCAGGGATCAGAATTGCCATTTACTGCACTGTATGTATGAAGGAGTCTTACAAATATCTTGAGAATAGATTCTTAAAGTTAGGATGACTGATTTGTTAATTTACAGATAAACAAGTCAAATATTCAATAATTGAACTCTATGTTTAGTGTGTACATTATTTCAAGGGAGGAGATCAGAAAGAAGAGCAGCTTTCTGGACCAACATAAGGATCATGTAGCATCTTAAGTTAAACTTCACAGGCTTCAAACACAAACTTTTAGCAAATCAGCACCAAGTTGTTATGAACATTAGGTTTTTGATCGACTGAGTGAAAAAATGAAACTGTCATGCCATTTCCTGACCACCAGTTTTTGCTCATCGACTAAATAGAGCCGATTCACATGACAGAAACCTATGAACAGATGTTTGAATAAACAAAATTAGTTGCCTTGTCCTTTAAGAGAAGAACGTTTAAGATGTCTAAACAATAAATCATTTGGAGATTAATTTCTTGTACATTAGGAAGATAATAATTTAAACACTATTTCAGCTGTAAATATAGAAAGTGGTTGAATAGATTGTAAATAAAAGAATTGCAGACAGATGAGCTGAAACGATGATAAATTGCAGCTTCATTGTGAATTAAAGGAGCTTAACAGAGTGTGTTTAAGATGGCTTCTAGCTGCTTGTCAGTCCTCCAGTTTCACACCAAACTGTCAGCATAGTTTCTCTGCAAACATTCCTCCAGCTCTCAAACCAAAGAATGTATATTTGCCTTTAGTGAATATGTGAGTGTTTATACAACAATGTGTATTTGCCTAGCGGGGTGCCATGAAGTCTATATGCCGAGTGCTGGTGTGGTGACATTAGCTTTGTGGGAATGGATGGAGGAACAGCAGGGTGTCTGGTATGATAAACTTTAAGAATCATTTAGTATCACATCTCGCTCCTTTTTGATATATCTCTGGCACACAATCAAAAATGGAGAGCTAGTGAATGCATGCAAAAGAGAAATGCTCCAGCAAGAGCATGAAGCTGCAGTGTTTTCCCTTTCAGGAAAAAAACACAAACTCTGGTGTGGTGAGAATAACTGTGAACAATTCTTTAAAGACAACGTGAGCAAAATACAAAAAAAAAAAATTAAAGCATTAGCATTTTCGAAAGGCTTAATAAGGAAAGTTCTGAAAAGGATTTTTGAGAGGAGCGATCGGAGTAATCAGCAGGGTTGTCACGACAGGATTGAAAATCTGATGGGAAACGAGTTCACACGACACATACTCCATCATACACCTCTTTCCATGACAATAAAAGGTTTGCTTTTTCAATCACAAACCTCTAAAAAGTCAAGGTACAGAAAAAGTGAAATAAAACAGAAATATTAATAACATCTAAAAGCAAAGTTTATTTTCCACAGAGAGGGGAAAAAAAAGGAAAATCTTCCAGAAAGTACACAACATGTACAAATTGATAATATCAAGCACACATTTTCATTTTTTTTTTTCTATTTCACACTGCTCAGAAACTAGCTTTTAAATACTCCCCAGCAGCATAAATGGCAGTAGACATGTTGTATAATTAAGACCAGGGTGCTGGGGTGTTGACTTTAACCACATTAAGGTTTGACATGAGCTGCAGTGGAAGTAAAGAAGCGAGATGTCAGTCAGGAGACTCTAACAAGTGTCACAGGATGCCTTTTTTGTACAGATTTCACCCACGCTTGACAGATCTGCACTGATGGAGAATCATCTATCACAACAGTCACTGTACATTTCAACAGCAGCTACAGAGAGATAGTCAAGTACAAAGGATATCTACGATGGTAATGACAAAAACATAGTCAGTATTAATTAATTTGAAAATCCTCTTTTACCCTTCCACAAATTTGATAATCAGCTCTTACTAAGATGATCTAAACGTCAGGAAGGCACACAAAAAGGATAAAAGAACAGCAATCTACTGAATTGTTTGTCTCAGTAAACACAGGCTGTCTAGTGCACAACGCACAAAGCAGCTAAAATAGCTCCAGGTCTCCAGGAGGCAGGGGAGGGAGGCGGAGGTAGCCATTAAAAGGCCACCCAGTGACATTTTTGTATTTGTGTGATGATGCAGTTATACCGCTGTTAGACTGTCGGCTACCCTGCTTCTCTGCACTTTGAAGTTTCTGCTCCATTTCTTGGAGACGTGGGGATATGGTAAGGGGGTGATTATAATGAAACACAAAGAGACAGAGAGAGAGGAGGGAGAGAGAGGAGAAGAACAGGTTTGATTATCAGATGTGTGCTCCCTATTACACACAGCACAATGAGCACATCTGAGTACAGGCACTAATGGCTTTATTAATTTCTAATACATGTATCAGTGGTGCTAGCCTCAAAACATTCATCTGCTCCAGGCTCATTTACCATGCTGCAGCATCATGTCTTGTCATCCTGCTGTTATTAACATTGCTGAGCAGAACTGAAATAAGTGTAACTGGATGAAACTATATGTTGAAATGCTGTTGCTTAGCATTTCAACATAATAAAAGAAAAAATAATTTTGGAAAAAAAAAAAAACTAAAGATGTAGTTCAACGATTTTATCAAATATCACAGGATTATGAGAGTTGTGGCTGTCAAACGTAAAAAAAAAAACCTCTTGCAAATCGATGTAATGTGAATGAGGCACATTCACAGCAAGATCATCCTTATAAATAGAATCAGCATTTCTGAATCAGAATCAAAATTCAAAGCAAGTTATTTTTTTTATCCAGTTTTATATTTATAAGTACCATGCAAAACAAACAAACTGTCAAGCCAGAGTTAGCTATAAAGCTTATTTTCATTTGTTGTCCCTGGAAGATGTTTAACATACAATACAAATAATAAAACAAAAATACTAGTGTTTAAAGCAATACATACGCAGCAACTCGTTTCCATCTGAAGCCCAAATTGTATTTTTTTTTTCAGTTTATCTTTATAAACAAACATTTGTAAAGCAGCCAACAGTCTGCTCTTTCATGTTATGGCGCAGCTGCAACTCCATTCTTGTTTCTCATGGGTCTGGTCAGACTGTTAAATGGTTTGTTTTGTTGTATTGCTGTATGAAGTATTTGCCAGTTGTGTATTATTTAAGCTTGGGTATCAAGGATTCAAATTTCCAAGATCTGGTTTCAATAATGGGACATGCATTTCAATTTTACTCACTGGCTCCTAACATTAACATAAATCTTTCAGGACACAGTCATGGCAGACCCAGGTGGAAACCTCCTCCTAAAAATATGAGACATCATGGAAGTGCTAAAACCTGCAGTTCATCGAGTGTCTGCTTGAGGCTGGCTTGGGATGTACCAGAAGTACTATAAACCACATACACACCAAGCAAAAAAGGAAGCCGCTTTCAAAGCAGAAATAAACATGTTTACAAAAAATTCTTCTGTCTGAATAGCTCATTTCTGTAATGGCACAGACTGTAGGGAGGTGAATTTTTCTAACTTGGCAGTTTTGAAGATATTAAGATCACGAGTCTGCCCAATCAGGGACACAGCCCAGATGATTAACAGGTGGCGCCCTATAGTTGTTAGTGCAGAGGCTCAAAGCCTGTCCCATTTCCAATATGGCTCCCAACAACAATTCGCTTCAAAACTGTATCAGAAACAGACGGGAGACTACGTCCATTCATTAAACAGCCTTTGGGCGGACTGCACCGATCTTAGGTCTGGATTAACTCTGCTAAAGATGAAACTGATAAGTGAGTGAAACACATTTACTCGTTGGTTGTTCTGGTCTTTGGGCTTTGAAAAAGGCAAACCAAACTAAAAAGCAGAGATCAGTTCCAACAGCACTGAGGAAATGCCATTTACTGTGGAGAAGAGGACACCTTGATAACCCAGAGAAAGTAGAGGAAGGACAAAAACTCAACAGAGGGTGTGGCAAGAAACCTCTGAGCCAAATGGTGAGCAGAAGAAATCCAAAGTTACCTGTCAGTGCAAATGTGCTATGACTGGGACTCAGGAACAGAAATACTTCAGTGCCTTTCTGCAAGAGATCTGTTTGCTGAGGGTCATGGACCACTCTAACTCCCATGACAGAATCTCAGTAACGGAACTGACCTGAACAGCATCTCCTTCATGTAAGACACACACTGTTAAAAGTACCTCAAACGACTCCATTAAAAAAAACAACCAACCAACCAACCAACCAACCAACCAACCAACCAAACAAACAAACAAACAAACAAACAAACTACCCTTTAACAATAAGAAGCACATGGAAAAGTAAGTCTTCATTTTGGGCTGTAGGCTACATTAGAAACCTCAGAAGTTGGCCATCAATCCTATAAGATTATGGGCTCTGACATGGAGAATCAGGTAATGCTCATGTTTGGGAAGGCATACTTTATCAACATTAGTCATGTCACTGCAATTCAACCCCTGCAACTAAAATTAGCTGAGTGGGTATGTACAGTGTGGGAAATAAGTATTTGATCCCCTGCTGAATTTGTAATTTTGCCCACTTACATAGAAATCAACACACTCTAATTTTTATAGTTGTTTACTGTTTACAAGGATAGACAGAATAGTATATAATACTTATAACCAGTAAACAACCATAAAAAATTAGAGTGTGTTCATTTCTATGGAAATGGGTAAACTTACACATTCAGCGGGGGATCAAATACTTATTTCCCACACTGTATATCTCTCTTTAACAAGATCTATTTTGAGCCTTGACAGCTTTGATTAAATTCACGGATGGTTCGTTAACATAAGGAGTAAATTTAGACCCTAGTTCTGAGGGTTCAAAATGCACATAGTTTGGACAGATGACAAAATGACAAGAATCTGTTTAAAAGAGTTGTCAGAGGATGGGGATCAAGAATTACTCTCCCTGTTTCCCTGCACACAATCAAAGGCTGCTACTTCTGACTGTAACCCAGAAACCAAAACACTTCCAATACATAAAACATGTAATCAGTCTATGGATGATGCTTTTTAATTTAAAGCTGAAAAAATACGCTAAAAACATTTTTAGGTGTAGTTTAGACAGCCTTTCTTTACTTAAATTCCTGTGACTACAGGCACTAAATATATCAAGGCCACTGTATTGTAGAAATATCTTTCCACTGTGTCTGGGAACAGGAAAAGCGAAAACATCACTGTCGTCCAGACGATTACAGACAGACCATGAAATCTGAACGACCCTGATCTCTGAACCTCTGCGTCCTCAGCTGTCGTCACAATCTAGTGCTCAGGAAGATCCTGACTTAAACAGACAGCCAACTAACTGTACAAAAACAGCCCCAGAAAAAAATTTAATTGGAGCCAGTGCAATCAAAGAAGCAGTCGCTCTCTAGCTCGAGGGATGGACAGAGACAATCTGTTGTAAAGTGCTTTTTCATCAGCTATTGATTCGAAGCTGCTTTACAGACTGCAGCACAAATTGCATTATAGGAGATGGATATTCTGCTTATCTACATAGAAATAAATCTGACACAGTGGAAGTCTGTAGTGGTGTGTATGAGTGTGAGTGTGGGTGGGTGGTATGGGTGGAATTTGTGTGACTTGGATGGTGCCTCTGCAGCAGCACACAGCCAAGTTCCTGTGATTGACAGTCCGGGCCGAGGGAATGAAAACACTGCATTCCTCTGATGTGTGTGTATGCGTGTGTGTGCGCGAGTGAGTGAGCAAAGGACGGACAGTTAATGTGTGATATTTGTGTGCTTCTTACGTCATAGAGCTAACAGTGTAGTACTCTCCGGAGCGTGTTGGGGATTATCAGAGTCAACCATTTACATCACAGCCCGTCTCAAAGTCATTTCTCAGCGCTGCACTTCACAGCCATGACACTCCTACTTCAGCTGAACCTCTGAAGTTAAAAAGGAGAATAAAATTATGTAACTTCAAAAGATGTCATGAACTTTCCCATCTCATATTTACCATGGGGCTGTCTTTGCAGATACATGCAGTAAGCAGGCACAAATTATCACCGCAGAACACACAAGCTTGAGAGCATCAAAGGAAGCACTGAGAGGAGATATCAAAAGAAATCTTTGAACAAGTTCTGGCATTCAACAGTTACACTAAAGCAAATTTAATGTGTTGACAATTACACTAAATGATGCTGAGAGAGGAGATTGTGATGAAACAAAAACCCCTCAAAGAAGATAATTCCTCTGCTGTCATTTAGACTCAACATTAAACACTCAGAAATAGGACTGAGGAGGATCAATGGAAGTCTGTCAGGTAACACACACACAAGCACGTTTGCAGCACTCACACACACACACACACACACACACACACACACACACACACACACTCACACACACAATAAGGTCTCTGTTCAGCAGGAGGTGGGCTGGTCTTAGCCTTTTCGTGTCCCTGCCCACAGTATCCCAGTGTGGTAAAAGAACTCTTATATACACAATCACACCCTCCACTCTCCATCTGATCCGTATTTGAGCTGATCCAGAAAGTTATGAGACATGAAGAGTTCCAAATCATGTCGACCCCTCAGGGCCTCAGAGGTTGCTTTCAAACTTGTTTTGTTTTGTCCAGTGATGCTTTTCAGTAGCTTATGGTCTATTTTTAAACAGAAAAACAAACAAAGAGGTATAAAAATGAGTATTTATTGTTCGATGGGTCACTTATATGACAGGCAATTTCAGTTCTTGACTTCACATGAAGCCATACTACACTCCAGCATGGAAAGAGGAAAAGAGCCCTTGATGGCTTCTCTGCTAACAGTGAGACATAAAAATCTTGGCCGCTTTGCTGAGAAACCAGGCAAAGTAATGGCACAGTATCTAAGCTTTTAACTGCTGCAGACACTGTCAACTCTGCCATGTCATTCACTAACAATAAGAGAATAAAACCCAAACATAACATCAGTGTGTGAGTGTATGCTATGCTTGGAAATTTTCCAGTGTTTTACGACTGACTTTCTGCTCTCACTGTTTTTATTGCAAAATTACACAACTCACGGTCTACATAGCATATTTACCTTATGGAAATACACTGTAAAAGCTGCTCAAGGGGAAGACCAAGTTGAAATATCAAACTCTACAGCCATTACTGTTGCTTAAAGTTATATGTATGTGTGCTGCAGAAATTTAACAAAACATCAGTGTATCACAGGGAAAAAAGAGAAATTTTCAAGATGATTTTACAAATGTTTAGCCTTGTCGATTGCTTTAACTGTCGGGACAGACAAATTTTCTGCCTGCCTATCTGTCACAGATCAACCGGCGAATCAAAGCTTTGCCTTCAGGCTCAGCTTCCTCCTCACCACCACTATGCAGTACTGCTGATGCTGCACTAACTCGCCTGTCAATTTTACAATCCATTTTGCCCTCACTGGTGAACAACACCCTAATATGAACTACCAGCAATGTTAGACCCCAACATGGACAGAAAGGTAACATTGATAACATACAGTATTACTCTTTCAACAGAAAGAACATCACAGAAAAAAAAACAGGAGAGATGCTTGATCATGCTAAGAAAATGACAATATACTGATGAAATAACAGCATATGATTATTTATTGTGGTTAGGTAGTGATCTGAAAAAAGAGCAGACAGTACTCTGAGTGATCCTCTCTTGTTTTTATGAAAGTTATACTTAATATTTTATTACTTATGTAAAACACTGTTTATTCCAGCTCATCATTTACCAACTGTTTAGAAACTGACACATTTCAAACCTAGCATCTGTCTTTTCTCTTTATAACACTGATGATATTATTGAGTGGTCCAACCAGAAGCATCCATGTGTCTGTCTGTTAAAAGATTTCTGTGAAGGTTGCTCTTGTAGATAGCAGCTTATTGCTCTTAAAATTTCCCTCCTTTATTCGGGGTCCTCTTTTCTTCAAGCAGTGACCCCTGATTCACACATATTCCATCAGCGCTGCAGTTTTTGGCACGCACCAGTTCACACCGAATCCGCAGCCCAGTGCTGTGCACTCCACAGCAGCTGGATGGATGGATGGACTGCAGCGCGGGCCGTGTCAATGCAGTGTTTGAGAGAGCGGCCTAGAGTGGCAGTTAAGTACAGCGTAGTGTGCGGCGCTGAAGTTGTGGGACGTGCTTGTCTGAGAGTTCAGTGTTATTTTTTGGCGTGGTTGAGTCTAGGTTATCAGTACGTTATCAGTAATCAGAAATTTCTTCAGTTTGAACCGCAATCTAGGATGGTATACATTGCTTGTATAGTGAACATCGCTCGTACACTACTTTACAAAATGCATTGTGGGATACATTGAGTAGACTATATAGGATATGACCAGACTTACTCAGAATTTGGACAGCACTACAAAATGGTGTATCCACTATATAGTGCTTTATATAGTTCATATTTTTAAGATAGGGAGTGATTTCAGACATAGCCATGGACTGTAGGCTGAGTGCATGCTGATGATGTCACAGACAGGAAAACTCAATGGATTAATGTTGAACATCTTTTTCATTAAGTGCACAAAAAGCACATCCATATAAAGTCTGCTGTGCTTAAATGCATTGTATCACTCCCTAGTATCGATAAAATCGATTTTATTACCTTTTAAAACAATTTTATATCGATTTATATCGTCAGGAAAGCCAACTTACAGAGCACGGATCGATGTAGTTGGATCATAGGAATATAAATCGATACATGTGATGTAATACATGAATCGTTACACCCCTACAG
Source organism: Labroides dimidiatus (assembly GCA_030710495.1). Taxonomy (NCBI): domain Eukaryota; kingdom Metazoa; phylum Chordata; class Actinopteri; order Labriformes; family Labridae; genus Labroides; species Labroides dimidiatus. Next base: position 14,494,120 of record CM061145.1, read on the forward strand.
TATAGGGTTGCATATTCAATACAGTTCCCAGGATGTGCTAGCTTCTGATCAGTGGCCGTAACAAAAACCACCATCTGCTGCACGCCATTAAAATAATAAGTCTGGAGGGATTTGGGGTGAAAAACTCAGTTCCACAGCCATTAAAGCTGAGCAGCAGATCAGAAGTGACAGTATGGTGAAGCCTTTGTAAAACCTTGTCATCCGCTCATCAAATCAGCAGCAGGCCTACAGAGATTAACACAGCCATGCAGATCATACATATGCATGATGAAGCAGAAGAATAACATCATATGCAGCTTGGATGAGTCATCTTGGCTTATTGAGAATGATTAACATGCAGGATTAATGCTGTAATACAGCTGTGAAGAGGTCACATCGTGGCATTGGCCTAACTTTATGTGTTTCTTAGAAGTGCTCTGCTTTGGAGGTGAAAATTAGTTAAATGGCAACAGATCAAGTAGCTCTTACTCACTTTACCTGTTACGTGTTAAATGCACCAAGGTGAATTATGTTACTGTATATAGAGGAGCTAGAAGGGATTTATCTGACTGGATTTAGATATGCTGTTCATCATATGTGAAAGACCTTGCATAATTAGAGTAGAATAATGTAGAGGAAGGGGTAAGAAACTCAACTTTTCAATCCTTGTAGAAACTGTTAAAAAAAAGCATGGTTAGCTGAATTTTGTGGTTATTGGGAAACTGACTTCAACATGACTTCTTGCACTGTTTAAACTGTACAAAAACAGACAACCTATCAACCTAATGCAAACCAACTGACCTGATACACAATTACCCTTTCCTCTTTGACAGCAACCTCCCACTGTAAACATTCCACTATTGCCAAAAAATGTTTATATTGTGAATGTATTTTATAAACATAAGTTGAACTTTGTTCAAGTTGAAAGCCTGTACTTTGCAGTTTCATGTTCATACTCAAGGTTGTCCAATATTTGCACTACCTTGTCTAGCTTGTTGTCCTAGTCATAAAGGATTGCTTACTGCTGTGTTCAAAAGTACACTAAAAAAAAACAGTCAAATTCTGTGTATGTATTTCTCACCGACAAGCTGATTCTGTCTTTTCAAACAAGGAAGAATATTATATGATATGATTTATTAATTGCTCATCAAGTTTTTCTTGTTTAAACAACCATAATTAAGAACTCAATTGTATCAAACAAGGTTTTAATACCACAGATGGCAGAACTTACCAGTTAAAAGCATAGATGTTCCTGATCATTAAGACTGAAACTGCCTTTCAGAAATTCTAAATAACCCATCAGGGTAAAGGCAAACCATTCAAAAAAAAAAAAAAAAAAAACAAACCCAAAAGAGCTACACAAAAAGGGCTAAACACAGGACCACCAAATCTGCAGGTAAGTGATGTCAAAAATGTGTCAAACTCCAGCAGAACTAGCACCACAAGCCTTCAGTCCTTCTTACAGTTGGTGTCCACATGCCTGAAGTGGTTAAGCTAGTTTGACCACTTACAGCCTAAATACCATTTAATCTCTATGATTTGGATCAAAATACAGCACTACAAGAATCCATCTATTATCTGTGTCAGTTGTCATCTGGGTAGTAAAGCGTTATGGCTTTATGGCAGCTAAGTTACACCCACCAGCTAGCAGTGTTCCACTTTAGACACAACATAGAATCATATGAACTAAAACGATCTGTAAACTATGGGACTATTGTATATTTTCAGTGGTTTAGCAGTGAGCTTGTCAAATACACACAGAGATTAAGAGATGAGCAAACAGAAATACTATTTGGTTGGCATTGCTAACTATTCTCCAAGTATTGAACTTTATTTATTTTTTGTTACTAAATGACAAAAAGTGAAGACATTTCAGATGCCCCACAAACACGACTTTACAATCAGGGGCTGGTCAATACATTTGAAAAAAGTATTTTTAGGATGACATCATGATCTCATGGGCTATTCATTTTTTTAATTAAATGATTATTTGAATATTTTCGAAGATCACAACTCATCCTTAATAGTGATATATAGAATAGTTTTTTGGACTTTTGAAATGAAATTTACACACAGCATCGGACTGGCATTTTGTGTTTACAATGAAAATAAATATATTATCCTCACCAGCTAGTAAGAAATGTTAGCATACAAGGAGCACTCTAATAAAAGTCGGTGCACTATCATAAACACTATTGTCTTACATTGATTAAGACTCAGAAAAGCTCTCAGAAGCACTCAGCAGTGTTTGTACTACACCAACAAAGACAGAACTGGTAAACTGTAGGTTCACTGCTCAGCACCCCATGTGCTGCACTCAGTCCTGACCTTGTAGGACTTCAGAGCCAGATACAATGTGTTATCTACTCCAAGGGACAGACTGACTTAATCGCTGTGGTCTCAGTGTTTTGGCAGTCACGAACTCTTATATCTACGGCTTTATCTGCTCAAACATTGTGCAAAGACAGTTGAGGCATGTATTAGCATTCTTGATAAGAGGGGAAACACCGGTTTTTAACCCTGAGGTAAAATACAGTCTGTGTGTGTGTGTGTGTGTGTGAGGAGGAGGAGGGGAGATTATAGGCTAGCTTGGTTTCATGGGAAACAGAGTCACAGACTCCCACTAGCCGAATATCATTACAGCCCTTCAGCATTTTATTTCTAGTTTAGTAAACAGTGTCGGTGCCATGCCTGACACATACTGTACATACAACATCTCAAGAAGTCTCATATATATATATACTGGTCATTATAGGGAACTGTGTCTAGCATAAAAATACGTCAACAATGTGCACTTTTTTTTTTTTATAAAGTCTTTGTTCAAACAAAACCCACATCCCAATGACCTCACCTGTCTCACAGCCGGTGAATCATGAAGAGCAGAAAGAATTCTTCAGAGGAGACAGAGGGGGAGGCAAGAATGACAGAAGTGAAAAGACAGAGACACTGTATGAAAAGGGAATCCTGCAGGGAAACGCAGGTTGAAGCTAGAAAGAAAACATCAACTCCAGGGAGTTGTGTGGAGAGGGGGATCAGAGTTTGAGACACCTGTTCTGACAAGCCCTGACAAAACACACAAGGCTGTGTCACAACATACAAATTCTGCCTGCATCCACCAAAAAAAAAAGAAAAAAAAATAGCTCCAAGACACACTTCATGTTCACAACCAAACAACATGTGACAGTCTCTATTTTCTCAGTTTTTTACATGCAGATGGAGCACAGCTGCTTCACAATAGTCACAGTTTAAGAGGAACTCAACCCATCACAGTCGCAAGCATGGCTGTGTCATTTCTCAAAATGAAAGTATTGGGATTTTTGCAACTGTGTCATGGGAGAGTAGTCTTCTGTTCACTGAAAGATGAATTAATGAAGTAAATATTTGAGAATGCATTTCTCAGTGGGAAAGTGAACTACCATAACTGCTTGTTTTTAGAGTGTTTTGAAATAGACACAATTTGGTACAGCCATTAAACTGAATTTCATCTTTCAAAAAAAAAAAAAGGATTTTTAAATTTGGGTGGTGGAGTTTTGTCAGTATGCATAGTCAGACATACTTTGATGAGTGTTTGACCATTTCAGACATTTAATGCTGGTGTGTCCTTATGATCCACAAAAGCCAACAAGACCACCAGGATATTGACTTTCCTGTATACTTATTTAACTGCCTGTCACCACGTCTTCCAGGTCAGTGTTTGGTGAAAAGATTTAACAGCACACAAACAGAGAGGGCTTTTGTTTACAATTTCACATTAAAAGATTCACAGAGAAAGACTGCAAGACCAAAATGCACACTGGGTAATTTGTTATGATTGTTGTGACTTGGAGAAATGGAGAATTAGAAGATTGGTAAGTTGTGTTTGTTCGGGGCTTAGAAAGTGTGGTGCTGCCCAGTTGTAGCATTTTTTATGCCACACTTAAAGGGTGTAGGTCAGCAAGAAACACCAACAAAGTAAATTATTTATTTAAAACCGACAAAAGAAAAATACTGATTCACCAAAACAAAATCAAATCGCACCTTCTTTGCTGAATTTCCAACAAATTTTTGGTATGGTGATTCATAAGATATCCCTCTAACCTGCCTCTGAAGGTATAAGCCTAAACCAAACATTATTTTCACAGTGTTGTATTAGGAAGTAGTATTTTAAAAGGTTTAGAATACCTGTGAGCCACCAAACGCCCCACAGATGAACCCAGGGAAACAATAAGATAATTTATAAAGGTTTGTTTGATGGGTGTGGCTTCACAGCTGGACAGGCCCCAAATGTTAAAGAAAATGTTGAAACACTCAGCCCTTGGAGCCTGCTTAACCTAGAAAAGTGTGCCTCCTTGGGTTAGTACATTGTGGACTGAGAATGAAGAAAATTCAGACCCATATTGTAAAACCAACATGAAATGGAATATTTTGAATTTCTGGGTTAAAAACAGGCCAATTGTAGAAAATTTCAGCGGTCTTTCTTGGATTAACTCATTCACAGTGGATAATCCAACCCCCTACATCTATATTATACAAGCAGAAGAGACCTAAACCAACAAAAAGAGCTTGACTTGTGTAAAAAAAAAAGTTGTAGGGCATGCCCATACCAGCTTGTCAAAGTATGACATCTGAATTTTTAAAAAAAAAATTTTTAACAATTTTCTTCAGCAAACACTTTGCTTTATTTCCCCATCAGGGTTTTTCTAATCCACATTTGATGTTTCATACAGCCAGGAGAAAAGGACTTAACCCATGTCTCTCAAGTTGGATCCGGTCTTAGTCCTTTTCATCCTCTGTGACTGCTGCAAACCGCAACATTTAACACAACCCAACCTCGACATGCATGACTCTGCAAGGGCTCAATGCTGCTTGCAGCTTTAATTATTTACCATATTCAGTGATGGCTCTACCATTTGTGCTTATTAACAAACATAGCTAGTGTAGATCTTTAGTGAAGCTGTTAGCTGTGTGTTGATGGTTTGTTCAGTTCTGTGGTCTATAACTCGCCACCATGTGCATCAGGCAGAAGTTAAACTGTGTTAATGGAAAGAAGGTTTTAACCACAAAGGAATCAATCACGAATGAACATATGGAGATAAATGAGTGATGAAATCATTCTTCTTTTCAACATTGCTGATTGCAGAGTGAGTCATAGTGCTACTTTTAAAATTGGACTCTTTTAGATAACACTTTAAGATTCCTCTCAAAAAGTAAAACAGCTTGTGTTCACAAGCCCTGTAACTATTATTACTATTATCATCCTCTTTGTACTTTGAGCATGCATTTGCATGACGTGTGTCGGCCTGAGTGTGTGTGTGTGTGTGTGTGTGCGTGTGTGTGTGTGTGTGTGTGTCAAACAGGTTTGGAGAGGAATGCAGGACTGGTGTAATCCGGCCTTGGTTCATTTTGGCTATTGTCATGGAGTCAAAAGCCTGTAGGTCTGTGTACTGCAGGGCCTCATAGCTCTCTGACAATTACACACATCATCTCACAATGCACACACACACACACACACACACCCACACACACACACACATTTATCATGCACAACAGCAGCTTCTGCCATTGGCAGAATTCAGACACAACAAACAAACCAACTCAAACCGGTGTTACAGTTTTATCTTGTAACAATTCTCGGCTGACGTCACTCACCCTTGAAACTTGAATAAACTTGGAAATATGACAACATATTCACTATCAGCTGATAAGACCCAGCCATGTTGACTTGTGGGGGTTTTGTCTAAACTTTTGCACAAATAGTGTCCAGTCACTTTGAAAATGTCTCGTCAGGAACTGAACCGTTCAGCTTCCCTCCTTATAAGCCAAGAAGTTCCTGATCATCAAGAAATAATCAAGCAGATCTCGTCTTTCACCACGCAGCTATTTACCATCTCTGTGACAGTAAGTCCTGAAGATGCAGGAGAATTAATCCATTCAATAATTACAAGTTAAACTGAGACATGTAAACTCTCATCACATTATATCTGTCAACCAGGCTCTCATTTGGGTACAAATACTGACTAAATTATAATTAAGCATTTCTTCTCAGGTTACCCTTTTTTTTCTTTCTTTTTTTCTTTTTTTTGGGCTGCATTTCATTTGACACATAAATTTTGCACTTTTAATAGACTCTCTTTAGTTAATTACTAACAACCATGTCTGTGCCTTTCAGATTTTCTATTAATTTCAGCTCTTAATGGAAAAGTAGACAATTGTTTTGAAAATGTAATAATTCAAAATCAACTTCAATTGCCAAATGGTCCTGTTTTTTTGAGTTTTATAGACTTTAAACCAACATTAATTAACAGAATTGGATCCATATTTGAACAAAATCTAACAAACTTTAACAAATTAAAGTTTGATTGATCATTTAAAATGCCAGCTTTTCACAACTATGTTCAAAAGAACACAGAGAAATGTGTGAAAGCTGAAAGAGCAGTGAGACAGCAGTAGCGACACATTCATATGGACAAACTTTTTTTTTTCTAAATTCTAAACTCTTGACAAAAAAATTTCAGGACCAATTTTGTTAAAGAAAAAAAAAAACCCTTAAAATATTTGCCATCTGTTCTTCTGTGTTGTTAAAGAGGGGGTATCATGCTTTCCCATTTTTAATCATGGATATAAAGTTACAATGCTGAATGTTCAAACAAAATGTGCAGATTTTAAACAACTACATTTTCAAATGTAATAATACCTGAATCTGTCTATAATTTCTCAAAACAGTCTTGAGATTTGCTAAAATGAGGAGGTCATTGCATAACGATCTATCTGGTTCATAATACAGTGGTGTGACCATAGCTTTGTCTATGACAGGGCTCCCGAGGGCTGGCCAATCAGAGGGAATATCCCCTCTTCAAAGTTTTCAGGTTGTCAAAATAAGTAGTCTGTAGTTATTTTTTTTCTTTTTGCTAGCATCTATCTCAAAGGCAGTTTTTATTGGGGATAAATATCTCAGATATTTCCTCGGACTTGACGAAACAAAAAAACAGTCAACAAACCATCATGACTAAATCAGGGTCAACAGCCTGGTACAGGGGAATGCGTCTACTCACCAAGGCAACAATGTTTGTTTTTTAAGGTTTTGGTCAACACCATAAATATGGCCATAAACACCTTGAGAAAACTTTACACTTTACACAGTTAAAGAAATAAAGTCCCCGACTGAGGTCCTCTTAGGGAGAAAAAATAACACTTTATCGTGGCTCCATACCAGAATAAAAATGTTATTCTGAAATGAAATTGGTTTATAAAAAATATTTGTTCATTCTAAATTTGATGCCAGCGACATGTTTCAAAATAGTTAAGACAGGGAAAATAAATTACTGAAAAAGATTTTTTAATGTTTAACAATACACCTGGAGGAAATCTCCCAACAAGTTTTGTTCATCTGGAACAGGTGAGTCATAATACTGTGTATAACAACAAGAACTTCAAAGACTGAGTCTCTCTGAGGCGAAGATGGGAAGAAGTTCCCCATGATGTGGGAGACTGCCTGAACAAATAATTCAGTTTCTGAGTTAAACGTAAAAAGGCAAAGAATTTGGGGTTGTCAGCAATGGAACACAGTGTCTTTAAAAAGGCTCAAGAGAACAAAGAAAAATCCCTGGACAAAAAAAAGGACAAGACCAAAAAAAACAATACTAGATGGCTGTAATCTTCAGGCACTGAAAACAGAAATGACTCTGAAGTAAAAATCACTGCACGGCCTTAAAATCACTTCTAAAATCCATAATCTGTGCACACAGATTGTGACTGGCTTCACAAAGAGGAAACACGTCTTCATATGATCCAGAAATGCAACAAGAGACCCCTGAACTTTTGAGCAGCCTATATCCTACTTCAGGCAAGAATAAAATGACATTTCCCCTTCAAAACCTCAGAACTGGTCCCCAAAATAAACTAACAGTGAGGCCAGTTTTGTGCTGCAGAGATAAAGAAAAGACTCCATCACATGTAAATTTGTGTGTACAGTTGTACAGAAAGAAAATGAGGCAAAGCCTCCAAATCTGCATTCCTGCTCCTCCCCAGAATACAGCACTTAAAGCGTGATTGACAATTTATTACCTGCATCGTCAGAGTAAAAAGGAAAAACAACTCGCGCTGACAAAGCTGCAGTGGTAAGCAGAGACTCAAGAGTTGGCATGTTATTTCACTGAACTCTAGGAGTAAAAAGACATGCCTATATGCAAAAGAAACCGTGAAGACATCCCCAGCCGCCTCGTCTGATGATGAAAAGGATGTTTATTCTGCGTATGAATTTCTGCCAGGACTCAGAACAAAAACCACAGTGACACAAACCACACAAGCAAAAACAGGCTCTGTAAATCAGTTCAATGCAGTGTGGGTTGTAAATCTGTCGTTGACATTTTGAGAAAATCAGCAACAGGTGATTTTCTTTTAAATTGGCACAGCGAGATCTTTCGCTCATCGTTTGATGGACTAGAGAACAACATCACACATTAGCTGCAGCTTTGGAAGGACATGCAACATTAGACAGCTTGTTGGCACTGCTGAATTGTGACAGCACCTCCATCTCTTCCTCCATCCCACTGCAGAAAGGCACACATGAAAATATATGACATTAGTTCTGCTTTTCATTGATGGCATGTTGTGCTAATTCAATTTGGTGCTTGTACCCAAAAGGTGTAATGTGAAATCATGGTTTGCCTGCATTCAAAAAAACATTATCCACATATCATTTAAGTTGTTTAAGTTTTCTTTCAGTGTATATTGATGGGATTTTGAACCAGGGATCATAACCCACTTAACACATCAATGTTTGTCTGTTAGCATTAAGGATATTCAGCCTGTGACTCCAGTTTAAAGGGTCACTCTTTGAACCGTAACACTGGAAGCTGACAGAGACACATTCACACTGTCAGGTTTAAAGAAGACCATTGTTTAAGAGTCGGCAAACCAAGTCAGTCACAGCTGGGTGTGATGGCGTTATGGACGGAGGGTGAAGTATACACACTGCAGGTGCTCCACCAATAAGAAACACTCAGCTTACAGGCCTCGCGTCCCAAAGTTGATGGACATCTGGAAAGTACTGCTTTCGATACCTGAACCAGTGCTGATACCTTCATTTCAATACCAGTTCCTGAATGATACTTATTTTAGATACCAATTTAATCGGTTAGTTATTCAGCTTTATTATTTTTCCACAATGAGAAGTTTTCTTACAGAAAAAAATAAACAACAAATAATTGCCACTGCAAAAAAACAGTTGCAAACAAGTGATGGGACAGTATATACTGAGTACACCGTAAATGTGTTTATAACTAAATGACTTTACTTATGCCGATTGTTTTTTTTTTTTTTTTCATGTCAAACTATTAACCTTTCTCCTGTATCTGGGCTTTGAACCAGCAAAGGTGACCCAAAAGAGACAAGCATAAGCAGGATTCCTTTGTATGCAGTCTCCTGCTCGGACTGCAGCTTGGAGGGACTGCTGCCAGTTAGGAATCTGCCTATGAGTGTTTTGGCTAGGGAAGGGGCTCTCAACAAGCAGCGGTGTTGCAGATCAATACATGCATTCACATCAGTCTCCAAACTCCAGGGAAGTTGATAGATTTATCACTTGTCACTTTTTTGAAAAGAAAAAAAAAAGTTGCTACAGGGGTCTGAAAAGTCGATAAATATAGCAACAGAGTCGCGAAGATGGCAACACCATCCTGCATGCCGCAGCCACATGTAAGGTTACAGCCAAACTACCTACCGAATCTTGCCACCAAAAGACAAGGCCTATTTTTACCCTCAGTACTACTGTAGCATTTTGGTCGATGCCATGAAAGAACCTAAGTTTGGTACCCAGCCCCCAGTACGACCCACCAGGCAGGGCCATTTTCAGGGGTGACTTTATTACCCAAGAACTAGAGTAAGGCCCTTGTTCAACGGTCCAATTGCATGTAGTTTGTGGGTAAATTCCTGTGGCTGGAAAACATCAATATTCTTTTACTTTTGGTGGCATCAGAAAAATTTCACCTACCCTGTGGCACATGTTTTAGACATTAAAGGTAACAACAAAGAAATAAACAAGCTTGTGGCTTCTGGTCTTTTTCTTTTGCTTTTCGCTTTTTTTAGCTCATAAAAAGGTATCAACTCATTCATTCATCTTCTACCCCTTATCCTGTTCAGAGTCGCGGGTGGCTGGAGCCTATCCCAGCTGTCTTAGGGCAAGAGGAGGGATACATCCTGGACCGGTCACCAGTCAATCTCACTCTCACACCTACAGGCACTTTAGACTCACCAATTAACCTGATGAGCATGTTTTTGGACTGTGAGAGGAAGCTGGAGAACCTGCAGAGAACCCACTCATGCACAAAAACTCCACACAGAAAGGCCACTGGGCGAACCAAGATTTGAACTGGTAACCTTGCTGTGAGGCAACAGTGACCGATATACAGTTGGATTTCTGCTTCCTCTAGACTGCACTAGACTGAACCAGTTGTACCTAATATGTTGGGAACCAGAGGGGATGTAAATGTTGGAACATGTGCAGAGAACAGCTGCTTAGTTCTGACTAGGTATATACAGAAGACATTTGTCATTTGACATTTGTTTTTCTTTTTCTTTACGCAATCTCCTCAGACTGTTACCTCTACACCCACAACACATAACTTTCTAATCCTCGTCTGTCTGACTAATGCATTATTAGTGGTGTCAAATGAGGGGCATGTGTACAGTGCACAGCAGACATTATGTAAACTGAAGACTGTAAATGTTTTTTCTGTCCTCTTTTCTCTCCCAAACCTGCTGCCTGTCTGAATCTCTCTGTCTTTCGGTCAACAGATTTCTGCAAATAAAAGGAATGAGGCACACAGACACACGGGCTGAAGGAGTCAAAGAGGGCTGTTTGAAAAGCACTTTCTGTTGCAGAAGGAAGACACAAGGACAGGATGATAAAACTGCAGTTGTTAAAATTCTCCTTACTTGAGATGTGTTGACATAATAAAGGGACATACTGCAGGTCATGTTGTCATGGAGAGCAAGCTAGCGTCACTAGCTACGTTTTCATTACTCCTAGAATTGCGCAAAACCTAAATATAACAATAAGAAAATGGTAATGGAAACACCAAAACTTCAAAAAAATCTCTCAAATTTCGATAAAGTTTTTACGCTCTCATGAGGTGGTTTTTCAGAAGCTTTGATATTGAAGTTAATCACAAAAGTGCAATGGAAACACATTTTTCCACAAAAACAATCACTGGACGTGAATGAGGGGCGCACCTCCCTCACCTTCTTGGCCACAATCATCTCCCAGAAGTCCCTGGTACATGGCTTCTGCCACGCATACAGACTCTGTTGTTCATATTGTAACAGCTCTGCTGTTAGTTAGGTGTTCAGTGCAGATGTTCATGTTTTTGAAAGTCAACGAAGGCATCAGGAAGGCTGTAAGCGGGTCAGAGTGTAGCAGGAGGGAGGGGCGGAGGTGTGTGTGAGTGAGAGAGGAGGTGAGCTGGAGATGATTTTCATTCAGTCTTTGGTTCATGCCTGTTTTGAGTTGGTGTGGTCACAGCTGACAGTTGCCAGTGAATAAAAACACAAGTGTTCACAAATTGGCATCGACAACACTTCAGCGTCCGGATGGATGTTACAATATTTTAATGCCCTCAGCTCTTAAAATGATATATTTCCATGGTTACCACCAGTTAAAGTCCTCCTTCCGTCTTCCACATCCTGCAAATTGAATCTCGCGGGACGAGATTTTCAAGTTGTGTGCAATTCTAGTCGTAATGGAAACACCAGCAAGAAGTAATTGTGTTTCATCAAAACTTATGAATTATCGCTTTTATTTTGTGAAAAAGTGTAATGGAAAACGCAGCTACTGTCTCCAGTTCATTTATTGAAAAAAAAGCTGTCACAAGTCACCCTTACCCTTGTGTTTTTGTCGTTAAAGAAATTTGTAAGTGTTCTGTAATCATGTAATCGAGAAAATTTCAGTTTAGGATAGAGCAGGGATTTGAAACTCAAAATTAGAAGTAAATTTGGGGGCATGAAATTTGAAATACATTAAAAGGCATGAGGGTCTCATGTAGGGGATCATTTTGAAGCTTCTCATGTGAATGTTGGTATATCTCATTTTATCTCATTACATTTAGAAATTTAACATGAATCTATCTATTGAGATGTCCATAATGTATGTGACTGAAATCCTAAATGAGAGGATTAGCCGTTTAAGACTTAAGCCACCGTTAAATCAAGTCATGCATAACCTAGACTGAGGGAACAATGTGCTTAAAACAAGTGTAAAAGAATATCACTCAGTAAGCTACATCCCTTACTGTATGTAAAAAAAAAACAAGACTCCTTCCTCTGTGATAGAAAAATAACTATTTTTCCTCTCTTCTGTTTTCTTCCCTTAGATAATGAGGTCTAAATGACTGAAAAAAAAGAAAAACCTTCCTGTGCGGCCAGTGCCTCACTGATCTGTTGTTTCCACATGAACCATCTTTATTCACCTGGTGACGTCTGAAGCTAATCCTCTCCACAGCCATAATAATAACAGCCTGAAGCCTGTTTGTGCAATCTGAACACACAGTCAGAGCAGTGGCAATATGACACGTGTGAGGTATTATTACCCACACTGTGGAGTCGAGCTGAAATAGGGAGATGTACCAGTCGTCACAGTGAAGATTGTTTCTGATTCATAATGCAGTTCTGTGTAAGATGTAGCTCTGTGAGTATCTAACATCAATTACACTGAGGATGGACACAGAGAGAAAGACAGACGAATTTTGCTGAGGGGCAAAACGCTCCTGAGGAATTTTCCTCCTGCTGAAAACTCATCCATCATCCAGTTTTCAACTAAAAAAGTGATCACTTCAAGCCACTCTTTGTCTCCTCTTTATCTTTCAGGTTTTAATCTTCTGTGTTGTTGTCGAAGTCTGAATCTCCTGCAACACAGTTTGTAACGATCAGACTCCTGCTGATTGGTGGTGATGACGACCGCACAGATTTACATTTATTCATCTGAAGCAGCTAGCTTGCCCACTCTTACTGTCTTCTTTCTTCCTCCTTATGCATTGATTACATTTCCTAGATTCAAATCAAATGCAACTGCTTTGAAAGTAATTAATGCATCTTTGTGAAGGCACTTCAGAGCATTTGGTTTGCTTCAAAGAGATAAAATCATTCAGCTGAAAAGGAATCAGATTCAGAGTAAAATGACTGAATCTCTATATATGCTGAATGTAACATTCATAAAGATTTTAAATTGCATGAGTACTGGATGTGTACTCAGAATCAGAAGGTTAAAACTGTAAGATCAGGTGCACAGATGGTGCGTGCTATCTGGCATTAGCGCTCTTACTCATAAGGAAACATTATCATGTTTGTTAAACTGAGTTTTTTTCCAATAGGGCAGAGGGCTTGCTTTTGTTCCCTTTATCTTTGAATATACTGCTCTTAGTCTGAGCTCAATCTAAAGATACCAAAATGACAAGGACCCCATCACATCTATCTCCCCACACTCTTGCTTTATCTCAGCCCTACATGAGCAAAAAAGAAAAAAAAACAACAACACAGAAACAGACCCACACGCTTAAATGCAGGCATTCGGCCACCTTCCTTTGAAGCCAAGCAGAAGGGACGTTGGTAAACATAAGATCCTGTCCAGCACTGTGCTGCTGTGTCCTGACATTTGAATAAGTAATGAAGTTACACTCATGTGCCGCGTGTGCCACACAGCAACTTTCTTCATTCAGAAGAATCACTGATAGTTTCTGCTGGTCAAAGGGGTTTGATTTATGGATGCAACTACAACAAATGCATCAACATAACTTTAAACAGTTATCTGTGATTGTGTTAAAAAAAAGAAAAAAAGAAAAAAAAGGCTCAACAGTACAAGCTAAGCCAGGGGTGTCCAAACTTTCACAGAGGGCAACATTTGACTTTCTGAATAAACAACCAAAGGGCCAGCAGCTCTTACTAACATATTTACATATTAACCACAAAAGTAGCACTTGAATTTGTGGACTTTACTTTTAGTGGTTTCTGGAAAAATCGCTGTGGTCAAACTACTCGTGCCATTATTACAGACTTATGAAATCAAAGCTCACCTGTTCCTCAGGTGTCCCTTGATACCAGATGATTAGTGGTCAGTTTTCTGCAGCATTACGTGCTGCGTAAACATCAGTGAACTCTGCTTCTGACCAAGGAACATGTTCTCCATTAGGGGGCGATATGGGGGAAATATGTCAGGATACTTTTTATGACAGGCTCTGGATCTGGTAGTTTTGAAATGAATTTTCATGCACCAATTTGCTGCCTCTCCACAGAACCATTTCATAACTTTAATCCAGTTTTGTGTCCTCTGTTTAGTGAGACAATACTAGATTTACTTTGGCTTTGTTTGTTTGTCTTAACAGAAAATGTAACTGTACGCATATTTCAGAAAAATAATACATTGTAAGGTGAAAGCTGGGGGCCTTATGAGACTGGATCTTGGGCCAAAATTGGCACTCAGGCCTGCCTTTGGACATGCCTGATGAAGACTGTACATTTTCTTCATGTACACCAGGAGATGGTCTCTAAACAATCCTGCAAAGCTCCTCTGTACAGAAAAGCTAACAGCTGAGGATCTGAATGTGACTTTGATTTCTTCAATAGGTATAATTCTTGCAAAACTGCACCACCCTGGTTCTATTAAACACAACACGGATCTTCTACTTTTCTGATCCTGACAATGCATCTGGGTACAGGTCTCAGAAGAAAAAGTGGTGTTAGAACATCTCTCCTTGGAGGCCCATAAGGTCCAATTCTTAAAATTACTAGTGTCTCTTCCTAAGACTGAATTTTAAAAAAAAGTTCATACATGTTTCATAGCTTCAGTGGTTTAAAGATGAATGAAAGGAGAAAGCAGATCTGCAGTCTGACTAATCAACGACGACAGCGCTGAAGTTTATGATTTAAATCAGTGCAACAAGCAAAACAACACCTCGCTCCAGAACTAGCTGTGACGGTGACTGAAACATGACAGAATGACCACGGTGACATATCACATCAAACTGATGGATCTGAACCATGTGTTCAGAGGCTAACAGAGCTGATTAGATCCCACAGTGCAGTACGTATTACAGCGTTGAGGATCTTGGCTGTTTTTGTAAGTTTTATCCATTTTTAATTGAGCACTTTTGAACGGGAAGACTTGTTTGTGGAGATGAGCTCAAGTGTTTATAAGGCTTCCCCGAGACAGTAACCGTCCCATTTATAGCATTTTAAACAGCAGAGATTATCAGTATTCATCTTTTCTCTTTGACTGCTGTGAAATTTATATTTCCGTGTATCCTGTGTACTGATCTTTTATGTGCAATCTCTCTTTGAAACTTTGAGCATAAGTAAGCTTGTTAACAAACCCCCAAGAAAGTAACTCCTTCCTGAGTCAAATTAAGACAGAGGGGCGTTAACTACCCCGGATATGGCTTCAAGGCCCTCACATCTTTGCCTGACAGAAGAGGAGCAGCGTCAGTAGCTCCTGCTGGGATTTTTGCTTGTTAATCAGTATGCTTAGCTGCATGCTTGGCTGTATGTTAAGTAGCATTTGTTTGATGGGTTTTAGGGCTGAAATGTTCTTTTAATGAAGCTCAAGCACAAATCTTGCAGGGGTGCTTAGGAAAGTGATGAGACAGCTAAGTGTAGGGGAAGCAGTCACACATATGTAGTTAAACAAGGAAATGTGTGGTTAATATAATGCAAAGTGCTTGTGATCTTGACTATATGATCTGTGTGGTGTGGTATGTGCGAGTGCGTGTGGAGATGCAGCTGCAGCAGGGAAAGTGTCAAAAGACAGCATACTATCTTAACCACTGCACCATAAACTCTTTTAAATGCCCTGTAGGCTCAAAGCTTTTGGACTTAATAGCTCATAAAGCTCTGTTCTAAGAACAAACACATGCAAAACGAGCTACTGTAGGTCCTAAAAAGCTGCAAGAGACATAAAACACACAGGCTGCTGTAGAAACACTGAGGCGAAACTTTAAGATATAAAAATAAGTACAACACCTGTGATAAGAAAGTCACTGTAAACATCTGATCACGATGAAAGTAGGAATCCATGCGTGAAATGTTTCTATTAAGTTTGGCTGAGTATGCGAATTTTAGCCAGTGCCTGTAACAGTGAGGTTTACCATTAACAGAGACAGTTTGAACAGTTTGGTGACATTTCAAAGGATTCTTAGTCACTGTTTGACTCTCTGGTTAGCAATGCTTAACAGAGGTCAGACAAGTCAACAGCTGCTGGGGCTGTCCAGCTCCAACTGGGCTCATTTCCACCACTTGGCCCACTTTCAAAAGTTTTCAACCGACAACGAAAAGCGCCTAAACTTTGCTCAAATTCCTGTCGAAAAGGGTCGAAATTACCACTTACCTGTTAAAACTTGTCCCCTGGGTGTTATTGAGTCCAACAGACGGAAAACGAAACCCAGAAGGAATGTGTAAAAACTGAATACACGTCAAAAAAGGAGCAATCCTTCTCCCAGCTCTGTGAATTCTGTCGCGAAAAGAGCAAAATGCGCCCAAAACTGAACACCTGAGTCCTCTTCGTCGGACTCTCTCTCGCTCACACACACATAGAGAGATACACACCGCTCCTCTCATGAACGACACGTTGCTGCGCGTAACAAACTTTTACAGCTGTCTTTGTTTGCTCGTTTCAGAGGTAAAGTCGCCACATTGACACGAAGAGAAGTAGACCCGTCGCTGAAAAACCAGTCTCACCGCCTCCCTCCGTGTCTGGGCCCGTCCGTGAGGGGGAATGAGTCGGTGTGTCCGATGGTTACCTGACTCCAGTCATTACGGTGAGGCCAACCCTCCAGACAGCAGCTCGGCAGCAGCTTCATGTTTCCTGTTGTTGTCGCTCTAAATGACGGTAAACCATGCAAACATCTTTCCTCTTGACTTTTGCTTTCATCTAACGACCAATTTAAAATCCCATGTGAGCATAACAAGTCAACTGTGATGAAGAAAGAGTGGTTTTCTTCTTCATTTGGCTCCCACGAGTTCAAAACAAGCGAGGCATTACACCTTCATTATAGTGGCATCATTTGTCTTGGTGACACTTTTAAAAGTACTTCGTCTTAATTTTGCTCCTCAGAAGTTGTTTAGCCATTTATACTCGTCATATGCATTTATTTATTTCTCACCATAGTTTAGAAATCATTATTTATCCTAACTGTTTGGATCCTAGTAAAAGAGGTGCTCCACATTTACCTTGTTTAAAATTTTTCTACGGAAGCCCTGAACTGACATCCTATGTTAAAAAAAAAAAAAATGTAACATTGAATGTGATATTTAAATCCCTGCTTTCCCCTCCTTACTTCAGAACAACAAAGCTGTTTTTTTTTCTTTCCATTGAAATTGATTTATTTGTCTTAAAGGCACAGTTGGTAGTCACAGAAAACTAGCATTAATTTGAATGTGGCATCCTCTAAGGACCCTGTTAAGCCCCGCCCTCCCACACACAGAGCTCCTCCAAAACGACTCCCCACTCACATTCATGAGGGCCACTGGTTTGTTATCATGTGATCGTGACCAGTTCAAAAACACAGACTCAAAACCGATCCTCAGCACATTGTTTTTGTTTGCACCACATTACCAGTAATTGGGGTATAGATAGTTTTTGTCATTCTCCAGCGTACTTGGATCCCTCTAGGTTACGGCATTGAATCAGGGCTAATACAAATGTATGCACAAGAGGTGGGCAGAACAGCAAGACGGGATTTGATTGGTTTCACAAACTGGCTGCCAAACACTAGGATTAGTTGGTGTTTTCCCAGGTTTACTCCTGCTGTAGACAGCGGATATTTTTCACTCTATTTTAAGAACACATCATGCATTGATTGCCATCAGGGATATAAAGATCATTTTAATCAGTATAACAAAAAGTGTATCTAAATCTGATTATCAACACTGCCTTTAATATTTTGGCTTAACAAATCTTGATGATAAGATCATTTTCTGGTGGTTCAAAAACGACTAGACCACTGACTGTGTTTTAATATGGACGTGTGCCTCAATATTAATCCCATTTTGAGATATGATTCAAGGCATGTGCAGTAACCTGGCTTGTGGAGCTACAAACTGATGTTAAACCCCTCTCCCTAAGCAAAACATGCATTTCATTTAGTGATATGACATAAAAAAAATCCTCAGGTCTTAAAAGTCCACAGCAGACCAGGTTCTTGTGCTGGTTTGAAGCAGACACTTAATTCTACGGAGAGTTAAATAAACATTGTGTCAGTGCTTGTTGCGTTTTTTTCCTGCTATTTGCTTTGTGCTCTGCTAATTCAAGTATGCTACAGGAGCCTGTATACTTTTTGTGGGTTTTTTTCTTTCCTTTTCATTTGGTCATGTTTTGCACTTTTGCCCTCCATTAAATGAATTATTGATACTCATTCTTTTCAAAAAGAAACACCTGAACCAGCATGATTCTAAATACTACCGTCTCAGAAACCACTGTGAAAAGCATTTTGTATAGTTTTATTTAATTTTCTAGTTTGGCTAATCTTCCATCTGTTAACATGATGGGGCGGGGCTCCAAGTATTTTGACTCCTCAGTCAATGTGAACACTTGCACCTTCCATTTTATTGTTACGCTATTATTGTATTTCATTCAAGTGCTCAACTCCAGTCTCACTGTGTTTTCTTTTTTTCAGGTATTCCAGGTCCATCTTTTGAAGAAACAAGGCATCTGGGGAAAAAGGTAATGCTTGCATGAGTTTCTTTTTTCTTTTTCAATAAAGGCCGACCTGAAATGTCTCAAGGGTTTTTTTTTTTTATTTTTTTTTTGTTTGTTTTGTTTTCTGAATGAAAGGGACCCTCAGAAGTTGAAAATCTCTTTCTGCTCAAATTACAGAATCAACTTCCTGACCAGACTTTTCACATGAAAGAGAATATGGGAGTTAAATGAATACTTTACAGTTTAATACATACATACTTTGGGCAGAACTATAAAAATCTTTGCTTCTTCAACTTATTATACAGAGGAAATATTAATAATCTTCACATCAGCACACTGTCATTTTTTTTTTTTTACTACACTTTGCTATAAAATATAGTTTTCGTAAAACCTTGTGCTGCAGATATGCTGTGAAACACTTGAATGAACTTATTTTGATGCTGTTTTCTGCCAGGTTTGCAGGGTCATTGTTGAAGATCTATGCATTCATGGATCTGCAGAGTGTCACAAACTCTTTATTTATCACCGTTCCAGACAGTGTTTTCTTGTGTTTTATCTGCACACAAGTTAGTTTAATGTGTTCGGCCAGGATGTAGGTTGTCGTGTTCCCTGAAACTTGTTAATTATATTTACTTATGGAAATCCAAACCTCACTTCATCTAGTTTGTATTCAAGATAGGGCGTAGCATACAGCCTATCAAACAGCTAAAGTCAATGTCGAATTAGCAGAGGGGTGTGAGGTTTCTTGTTTGCTTGTCATGCTTTAACACCTGCTTGCTGGCAGAAAGCATGGCTGTTGCATGTGGCTGTGAAGAAAGCATGTTGGAGATGACAGAGGTGTTGAAATGTGTCAGACAAGCTGAAGCTGCTTTCTTGAACAACTGAGGAGAGTGTCAATGAATGTCAGTGAACTTAGACTTTCTTCCCTAAAGGTATTTGAAAACAAAACAGTTGTCACAGCTTCATCAATATATCAAAGCAGTTGGATTAAAACAAAAGTGAAATGTATTTAATATATTTTGAGATATTGTTAGAGCTCCCAGCACTCCATCATTTTCTGTTAAGTTTCAATCTTTGTTGAAACCTTGAAAATGAGAGACACTACAGACTCTATGATAAATAATGTTGAGTTCTGTAAGTATATAGCAGCGATGCACATAACCCCTCCAGAAAAAGTTTTTTTTACAGTGTTTGCATCTGAATGTTGCACTGTCCAAGTTCGCTTTTAAATCTGACTGTAACTTTTCTAAGCTCAATTCATGATGATCTCTGACTGCGAAGATACATTATGGTTAAATCTATGAGTGACTGCAAGGACAGCCTGAAAAGCACTTTTTAACCACTCTTTACTGTAGCTCCAAAAGATGAAACTAGGCCAAGCTATTTTTATGTATATTTCATTATAGCTTACTCATATTTCATTAATATGGCAAAACACTTCAGGCTTGTATTCTCCTGATTAATTGCTTTTTTAATATGCCCAAATCTGGAATAAGAACCCTTGAAGTACTAGTGTTAGAACATCTTTTGTCATGGTCAGTATTTTAGCCATAAATTACATCTTTGCTGACCTGGACTCTATCTTCTTTATAATCACATTTTGCAAAAAAAAAAAAAAGAAAAAAATCTGATTAATTCTTTATTGCTTAAATTCCCCAGTATGGCAGTTTGAAGCAAGGATGTCCTTGGCTGTGATCCACAGCGATGGTGTATGAAATGAGCACATCCACTGATTCAGCCTACTTCTGATTTCCCGAGACAAGAGGGAGTCTTTACATGAACAGCCAGATAGTGGGAGCATACAGCTCATGTATCACACAGATTTCCCCAAACAATAAGGTAAAACATCCCACTGTTTGTATGTGTGTGTGTGTGTGTGTGTGTGTGTGTGTGTGTGTGTGTGTGTGTGTGTGTGTGTGTGTGTATGTGTGTGTGTGTGCGTGCACGCATTTGTTGATTGAAGGTATTTTTTAGCAACCTCTTCTTGACAATACTCTGTGTTTGTGCTTTTGTATCAGTTCATACATACCAGCACCTTCTCCTTTGTTTGTGTGTGTGTGTGTGTGTGTGTGTGTGTGTGTGTGTGTGTGTGTGTGTGTGTGTGTGTGTGTGTGTGTGTGTGTGTGTGTGTGTGTGAGTGAGTACCTTTATGTGTGGCACACCATAGAAAAAGAACCATTTGTATTCATGTGCATACAATCACATGTAAAAAGGGAATGACAGCAGTAGTTTCCATTGTGGTGTGTGTTTCTAATGTGAGGGTGCATATTTATTTTTTCAAATGTTTTTAGCTCACTATGAAAGCAATTTATAGTACAGATGTTTACAGAAAAACAGCTTGTGTTCAACTGGCTGAACAACACTTTGTGTAAGCACTCAGCCACCCTTGGGCCATAGAAGTGAGTTTGAAAATACATCACGTGTACCAGCACACATAAAGTAGAGAGATGATAATCCTCAAACATTCAAGACTGTCTCTGTAAGAATTTGGTGGTATATATTAAATGACTCTAAAATACTTTCAATTTTGTTATACCTTTGACTGAAACATATTTAAAAATGTTCTTTTGTAAAAAACAAAAAACAAACAAAAAAAACCTTCATACTAAAGTAATGATAGGATTAGTATTAAAGATGCTGTTAGGGATATTCGTTTGGTGTTGATAGCAGTGACACCTTTGACAAGAATCTTTAGTGTTTTTCTGGGAAAAAAGACTCCATTTCCCATGAGCACCACCATCCACTGTCATAAAGATATGACTCTTGCCAAGGCGTGAATTTGTTTAGGAGAGCAGATCTTCTTTTTAACACTACTTTTTTTTGTTCAGGACAACTTTTGTTTTGCTGTGTTATTCACAGCCCGCTCTCTAAGACGCGTCTGTAACGTGTAAAGTTAGTGAATCCTGGTTATGTCCAACCAGAGCTCATCTACCAACTCCAACCTCACCAAGCAGAGCAAACGTAACCTCACTCTTCATTTTTTTGACAGACTCTCAAGTTTGAACAAATCGTTGCAGAATAACTGCTGCATGTGGGTTAAAATGAACATTATCACAACAGCTTAACCCATGTTTTGGCCCGTGCTCTATCATTCTCCTGTTTAGCTTTCACTTGTATCTAGCAGCTACTTTTTCAGTCCACCAATTTGTACAACCAGAAAACATAGAGTTGTAGTTTTTCCATGATAAGCTCTTTGCTTCCCTTGAAAAAGACCCTGATGAAAGTTGTGACTGTGAACCAAAGTAGAAAATTTTTGAGCCAGAATACCATGAGAAAAAGACAGAAGTCCCTTGGAACACTTAGCAGAAGGAAAAAAAAATGATGTTCATGTTGGTTTGATTCCCCTCTATGTGATTCACAAGCAGTCGCTCCGTCTTGTCTTTAAAAGAAATATTGACTTTGGCTTATTCTGTGTTATGTTCGAGTTTTGCACTTTTCTGTGAAAACTTAATACATAATTAAGTGAGTGGTGCTTATCTGTAGCAGGAGATGAGCGTCTGCTTTTGGATGAAAATTGGACACATCAGATGCCAACCAACAAGCCCAAACCTCCAGACCCTTAGATAGAGCGCAGGGTACCTACTTTGATTCAGATCATGAGATGCAGAATGGTGAAATATACTGTAGATGTGATTCTCAGGGACACTGTGCCTAAAGGAGTGTGTAAAAAGAAAGGTTTAGGGATGACAGGCTTGTGCCCTGTGTGTGTGTGTGTGTGTGTGTGTGTTTGTGTGTGTGTGTGTGTGGGTGTGTGTGTGTGTGTGTGTGTGTGTGTGTGTGTGTGTGTGTGTGTGTGTGTGTGTGTGTGTGTGTAATCATCTCAACGCTATGCATGGCTTCCTCTGTGCACCTGCTCTATTTACACAGCCCTGCAGTATCTTACCTGCCCCTGTTTTGCCCTTGACTTTGACAACTGCTCTCATTCTTTATATAACTATAAAGAGTGACGCTACATCTCATATATTCCCCTGAGACAAGACAGGACTCTCTAAAAAATCATCACACACATCACTTAAAGGGTGCTACAGACAGCTTCAGTACATACCTGCATGATATAAATTCAATAAAGTTCATATAAGATAATATGCAATAGATGTCCTCAAAGAGGCTGTAAAAAGAAGGTACAGCAAAACCTAGTGTGTCGTTCCATGTCTTTGCAGTAACCAGGTTCAGTTGTTACATAAAAACAAAAACAACAGAAATTTAAAGAGGGGGGGTTATTGTGTTAGAAAAGGCTTTTTATTGTCTCTCTAGTACCCCATAAATCTGTGTTTGTCTCTTACTGGTGTTTTAGAAAACTCTTTTTCGAATATCTGTATGAAAAGGTTTGTTAAAGCTGCTGTCTCTTTAAGGCTCCCTGCTTCATAAAACCACTTCCCTCTGATTGGCCAGCCTTCTGGAGGCCTGTCATTAACCAGTTAGGAGATTCTTATGTGATGACTTCATTCCAATTTCAGCAAGTCTCATGAAGATCTGGTGCTATTTTAGAACGGACTGTTATGAGCTCTTCACAAACAGATTCAGGGATTTCAGGTTTGAAAATATACACACATTTAGTATGAACAGCCAGCATTATGACTTCATATCCATGTCGAAACATGCAAAAGAGGGATACCCCCTCTTTAAACAAAAATGTATATTTCTGATGAGCTTTTACGTTTTTTTTTTTTACCATGAACAGCTTCATGTTATTTCGATTATACAGTGAGGCTAAGCCTAAATGGTAATACGAAGCCTAAACTAGCATAAAATGACACCTCTCATTGGGATCAAAGAGCAACAGAATAAGCTTTTGATACTGATAAGGTTTCAATTGAAAGTTTTACATTTAAAGCTTTTGTCCTGAACTTTTTCACAGATAATTATTATGGCCACAGACATCACAGGGTCAGGCTTGTGAAATTACACAAGTGTGTTTCTGTGAGATGGGAAAAAAGTTCAAGTGGGCATCTGAGCAGTCTGCCAGCCGTGTTTGTACACTATTATATGTGTAAGTGTGAGTGAGTGTATTTCTGCCTATGCACACTTCCTCACTTGTCATCCCACTCTATGAATGCACCATGTTGCCATGGGAACTATGACATCTGTGACACCACGTGATTTTATCCATCATTCTTGGAGGGAAAAAAAAGACACTTTTCCGTCAGTGGACTGGTGCCCCTCTCCAGCTGTGAGTGATTTGTTCGAGTGCTGGAAGAAGGTGGGAGGCTTTTATAATGCCTTTCCTTCACATATTTGGATAAAAAAATCTTTTCTACAAAGTGATAAAAGGATGTGAGAAGGAGGGGGATACTTAAGGATTTCCTTGCCCACCTATTGCTCTAAGATCTCATTTCTGTTAATGGCATACTGCAGCTGTTACCATAATTGCTCCACTCAAACTAGTTTTCAAAGTGATGGGGATTTCATGATCCCAGTTAATGTGTGACCCATCAGTCATACATATTTGGGGTTGATTTTAGAGCACTGATGAAAATGTCTCATTCCTTGGGTGCCTGTGGTTGAGCTAGTTGTTCATAAGTTTAAACTCCTTGGTTCAGCCTCTTCTGCATGTCAAAACATTCTTAAGTAAGTTATAAAAACACATATTGTTCAACCCATATTGTCTCAATCTAACTTGTTTTATCCATACCAAAATCAGATCTGAGGTTTTTGAACTTGCTAGTTGTTGACCTCTAATGTCGGACTGCTGTTTTACAACTGTAATTTAAAAAGGCCAGCTATTTCTTCCAATCCACTACTTACTCCCAAGCTAAGCTAATTACCTTATTTTGGCTGTGGATGAGAGAAATAACATATTTCCAATGAAATAAATTTATTTTTAACCAGTTTTACACAACATGTATCTGTTGTTGTTTTTTTAAAGAATATCCACTTTTTTTTTCTGACCACCCATAGTTCGTTGTGTTTGCCAGTTTTGCTCATCAGGTTGAATGTTCTGTTTATGTCGCCATGGAAACCATAAAGCTGATTATCTTAGTCTAGCTGTCATACTCGCTTAAATAACCATATTTTAAAAGCAAGACGTCTTTCAAGAAAGTGAAAAATGAAAAAATCGGAAGTGAAGTCATAGTGCAGATGTTTTTAGAAAAGTTTACACTGAGCCCTGTTTAGCATTAATGATTTCATGTGAGTTTTTTTGAGCTAGCTTTCTGGCGGCAGCAACCAGAAGTCGATCACAGCAGGCAGAAGTCAACACCAATCGAGTTCTGAAGAAACAGGTTGATACTGTATAAAACATAGATGTTGCCATAGTGAAGTAAAACTAATCTAATCCTCCTGCTTCAGATAGTCACATGGGTCAAGTGAAATGTGCCTGTATTACACAAAAAAACATAACCCGAAATGTATTAAAGAGGAATGAGTTTTGAAAATTTTATTGCCAAAAGTTAAGGCCCACATTGCTTTTGCTGTTATATTTTGGGATGTCAAATATAATCTATCACAGTAAAAGAAATGTAAAATTTGGTGCTATGAAGCCATTTATTTAGAATATTTCTGGTTGTTTTGAAGCCAAAAACTCACTTCAGGGTTATTTTGTTCTCTAAACAAAACAATGTGTTTTCAAACAAATTCAGTTAGCTCTTGTCCTAATAACAAAAGAGAAACTTTAAAACATAAAAAATATGCACCCCCATTCCAATGAAGTTGCAATTATTTACAAATCATGTTTAACCTATATTTAGTCCAATACACTACAAAGACAAGATATTTATTGTTCAAGATATTTATTGTTCAAACTGATTAAAATTGTTGGGTTTTTGCTTTGCTTTGCTTTTTTTTTTTTTTTTTTGTTTTTGTTTTGTTTTTTCAAAGATTCACTCATTTGGAATTGTGCCTGCACCACATTCCAAAAAAGTTGGGACAGGAGCAACAAAAGACTGGGGAAGTTGAGGAATGCTCAAAACAAACCCTGTTTGGAACATTCCACAGGTGAACAGGTTGACTGGAAACAGGTGAGTGTCATGACTGGGTAAAAAAGAGCATCCCCGCAAGGCTCAGTTGTTTACAAGCAAAGATGGGGTGAGGTTCACCACTTTGTGAGCAATTGCATGAGAAAATATTCCAACAGTTTAAAAACAATGCTTCACAACCTACAGTTGCAAGGAATTTAGGGATTTCATCATCTACAGTCCAAAATATCATCAAAAGGTTCAGAGAATCTGTAGAAATCTCTGCATGTAAGCAGCAAGGCTGAAAACCAATATTGAATGCCTGTGACTTCGATTTCATAGTGTAAAGGATATTACTACGTGGGCTCGGGAACACTTTAGAAAACCATTGTCAGTTAACACAGTTCATCACTACATCTACAAGTGCAAGTTCAAACTCTACCATGCAAAGACAAAGACATTTATCAACAACACACAGAAACACTGGCGGCTTCTCTGGACCTGAGCTCATCTGAGATGGACTGACACAAAGTGGAAAAGTGTGCTCTGGTCTGACGAGTCCACATTTCAAATTGTTTTTGGAAATCATGGACATTATATCCTCTGGGCAAAAGAGGAAAAGGACAATCTGGATTGTTATCAGCGCAAAGTTCAAAAGCCAGCATCTGTGATGGTATGGGGGTGTGTTAGTGCCCATGGCATGGCTAACTTGACCATCTGTGAAGGCTCCATTAATGCTGAAAGGTACATACAGGTTTTGGAGCAACATATGCTGCCATCAAGCCACGTCTTTTCCAAGGACGTCCCTGCTTATTTCAGCAAGACACATTCTGCACGTGTTACAACAGCGTGGCTTTGTAGTAAAAGAGTGCAGGTACTAGACTGGCCTGCCTGCGGTCCAATCCAGTCCAGTCTAGTCCAATCTAGTCCAGTGGGTGGTTGTTTATCCTGTTTAGCTCGGGTCCTCTACCAGAGGCCTGGGAGCTTGAGGACTGCTCTCTTCTGGAGTGAGACATCTGCTGTTTCTCCAGGGATCTACTGTAGCCACTTCTCCACTGTGGAGGTCGCTGCCCCAATGACCACAGGCACTACAGTTGCCTTCACCTTCCAGGCTTTCTCTAGCTCCTCTTTGAGTCCTTGGTATTTCTCTAGTTTCCTGTGTTTCTTTTTCCTGATGTTGCTATCGCTTGGGATGGCTACATCTATCTCAACGGCTTTCCTCTGCTGCTAAACTATGATATGTCCGGTTGGTTGGCCATTACCATTTTGTTGGTCTGTATCTGGAAATCCCACAGGATCTTGGCTTGGTCATTGTTAAATATCCCTCCAGGCTTTTGGTACCAGCCTCATGTGGACACTTTAGGAACTGCAGTCTTTTATACTGAAGCATTAGCTTCCTTTATTCATATCCAAGTCTGCTGCTTGATAGGAAGAGAGGTTCTTGGATTCAACTAGTGGTAAATGTAATAGACAAACTTGTAAATTTCAATCCACAAAACAAGTGTCAGGATAAGAATCAGATGTTTGGCATTGGCAGAGAAGTTTTGGCAAATTTTTCATGAGAAACCCACATACTCAGCTCTAATGTGTGGCTCCATTCAAAAGAGAAATTAATAGGCTTACAGACCAACAGTGTAATGCCTCAAAAACACTGGCTGCGTCTACATTGCAGCTCCGCTCTGCTGTGTGTTGACTGCGTTGACTGCATCAATTCACACTGGCTGCGTGTTTAGTCCGACAAGCCCCAGGACTGACAGACTGCTGGAGTTGCAAGACCATGGAATTCCCGCGCTTTCCTCTCCATTAATAAACCTCTCTTCATTCATGTTGTGTTGTTAAACCTCAAGCCTGTTGATTCCTGGCGTCTTCACTCATTGTAATGTACTCTTGCATTGGTAAAGCTAAGTATGATCTAGTTTGACATGGTTTGTTTTATTTTGAAAGTCTCAGACTCTTTTAATTTAGTTTCCGTGCACTACTTCCTGTCCCACTCGATCTTCTCTACTCTGAATTGACACGTCACAGCTCCGGCATCTGGCAAAAATAGGATGACTGCGATCTGTCGGACCAGCCACACAGCTGAACCGGAACTGATCCAGTGTAAGTTGACACATTGACTTGAATGGAAACCTATCTGATCCGGCACCGTGACGGAGTGGAGCTGCAATGCAGACGCAGCCAGTGTATTTCAGCCATAAGATTGATTGCCAAGAAGTATCGTTACAACCAAGAAATAATCTATCAAACACAAACTGACTTACTTTTTGTATTAAGTTTATGTATTCACACAGTTCACTCAAGATGTCCAAAAATACCTCAGCAGGTATCTGTGTGCCTGTAGTGCCTGAGGGACCTACCATCTGTCCAGCTGTCCACCAGGGCCATGACACGTCTAAACAAGGGCAACACACAAGTACATGAAACACACACCCACACTGTCTTTGTTTCTGCCCTGAGAGAGTTCGACAGTTTGAGGTGAACTAAGCCATGCCATTATGCAGCACACCCACACAAATACACACAAACAGCCAAAAGCTGCTGGTGAGCTTTCACCTGGGGGCCTCTGACCCACATAGGGCCATGTGCAGGACGTGTTCCACTTTTCTGCTTGGCCATGCATCATTAACCCACTGTCTACTGTAACAAGGACTAAGCTGGATTTAAATCCCAGCTCACCTGAGCTCACTTTGTCATTATTGACAGCCTGTTTGAGTCCAAAGGCACACAGACACTGACACTGCTTTCAGACCACTCGCCTCTCACCCACATGCTCTCAGTTCCTGTTAATGTGCACACAAACACAAAGCAGCAACAAATAATACCACAGAGACATAAACCTGTGCCTGATGGTTTCAGCTGATATCACAGTGGTTTCCTGGGTGCTTAAATGCACAGCGTCTACCATCTTTGCCACTGTAATGTCTCATTCTTCTGAAACACAGAGTCCCTCCTTCTCCCTCTCTGCTTTTCTCTCTCTTGTGCACATGATGTTTCTCTTCTGCTCCACTCCAGCTTTCTCATTCTCTTATTCCCTCTTCCTACTCTCTGTTTTTTCCTCCTCCTCCTCTTTACCTTCCGTTCTCTCCCTCTCACACACATGCATACAGATGCTCACACTCATACACACTCTCTCGTTCTCTTTCTCTTCTGCCTCTCTTCCTCTCCTCACATCCACAGGCAACTGTGCCAGGGAGCCTCCCTCAGCAGCCTGTGGATCCCTTCACTTGATTAATTATCCTTGAAGTGCTGTTGAAGATCATCATATTTAGCTTAGCGACCTAGCGGCAGAGTGCAGACAGATATAGACTCGGCTGGTTGGAGGCTGGCTGCCTGACAGTGTGGCGAGCTCTCTGTATCGCTCTCTATTCACACACACTGCCGTGGGGCTTCTCAGTGGCAGCGCGGCGGAAGTGAGGGGCTGTTTTTTTTTGCTTTGAAAGAGACGAGAGGGGTGCAAGGAAAAGAAGCAAGACTGGGACCAGAACAGGATAGGAATGGGAGTCCGCTGCAGGAGCAAATCCTCGTAGAGACTCTGAGGAGGGAACAGTCACTGTGCAGCAGCAGCGTCCAACGCAAACAGATTTAAGGTGAGAGTTTTAAAACCAGTTACTGCTGGGCTTTATCTTCTTTTTGGGAACAGGTTGCTCTTGAATGTGTGCATGTGTGTGACTGGGACTGTGCATCTCTATGACCCACATTGACAAAATCTCAGGTACAGAACAGGAGTGGTTCTCTGCAGGATGCTCTCTAAATTATTACTGATTTTATTCAAAAGGCTGAATTGCAATAAAAGTTTTAAATTCAATGCTTTCAAAATGTCAAAATCAATTTGTGCATGTATTTAGACATGAAACTACCAACCATAGCCCAGCATTGAGATTATGAGGACTTGGAAATTGATTTTTTCATCTTAAAATATGAAAATACAATATAGCATGTATATATATATATATATGAGTGTGTGGGTGCGCAGATAAATGGTACAATTACACACATGCACACACACAAACACACACACAGAAACATCAGCTATGCAGCACCACTTGTTGGACCGAGTTAACGTGTAATAACACTAGGATGATGAGGTGTGTGTCTGTGTGTGTGTGTGTGTGTGTGTGTGTGTGTGTGTGTGTGTGTGTGTGTGTGTGTGTGTGTGTGTGTCAGTGAGATAGAGCAGGTCTTTTGTCTGCTGTGGTGCCAGGATGAGGCTTAAGGATGCACATCACAGTGAGCGACACGGACAGCCACACAAGAGAAGATCAGTCACGCCAACCTTCTGCCTGCTTTGCTCCTTAGATAGACACATAAAGGAAGACTTTAATGCCCACCCCCCACCCCCCACACACACACTCACACAACCTCCTCTGTGTGTGTTTTAATGTATATTTACAATCCAGCTGTCTTCAGCTTCAACTTGTACAACCTGTTCTCTCTTTACTCAGGATCAATGAATGCTTTTCCACCAAAAGCCTGAAAGCTGAGTAGTAGAAGCTTGTTCTTATATTATAACAGCGGGATAATGCTGCGATTGTGCGTCCCATGAGGCACAGCTAGAGGAAAGTGAAAGACAGAAAGAATGAAAACGAGAATATGAGCTGCTGCATGAATAATTAACACACTTAAACTGAGTGAGAATAGTTTGTGCTGCTTTCTGTATTTGTGTGTGTGTAAAACAAAGCACAAAACGACACTCTGCGTATAGACATCCACACAGCGCCACATATATTTGGCCTTAGTAAATACACATACAAGGAACTCTCTGACCATGAAGCTCATCTGAGGCCATGAAGATGTCTCATGTGACTAAAAATAGACGACTATGATGAGAAATCTGTGACGTGGAACAAAAACTGCCAAAAGGAACTGATATGCCAGACAATTGAAGTTCAAGTTTTTGTACTCTGACAGCACCTGAGGTGGTTTTACAGAAATGAGGATTGTAAGTCTTTGCAAATACAGCAAGTTTGACTTAAATTGTCCACTATTCAGTACATTCCTGTTGCAGATTGGCTGCACATTTACAGTAAATCTGAATACAGGAAAGGTTTAAAAGTCTGACTGTCTTTAAAAACAAATTGAAGTTCATGATTTCTGATATCTAAGAATATAATATCATGATGGTAATACAAACACTAGTTCTCCTTTGAGTGTGCAAGATGCAGATATGTGCAGATATTGAATTTATAACAAGATGGTGTATTTTTGTGAGAATGTTTCAGTCATTTCTTCCTCTTTTGTGTTTAACAATGAAAAGTGACTGGAGGAAATTAGAGTAGTTTGAGGGTAAAAATGTGCTTTGTGACAATGATTCTTCAAAGTTGTACTGATGTACCATGGAGACATTCACAAATTCCATCCGTGTGAAGTGCCTTCCTCCCCTCTCACCAAAAACGACCATTGATTAGAGAAAGGGCTGACACGGCAGCAGAGATTCGCCCTCAGCAATAAAGTCAGTGAGATAATTGTTGTCAAGGCGAGGAGCGACCAGGCTCAGTATCTGAGGAGAACCAATTGGTAGCAGTGTGAAAAAAAAAAAAAATTCTAAGAAAGGCCGGGCACTTCAGGGCATTTGCTTTATGATTGATAAAAATCATAATTTCAGCGCTTCAAGAGCTGCTAGAGAAATTGTTTTTGCTGTTTGATCCAGAAAAGAAACTGACATTTTGTAGCTGGAGTGCTGTCATTTGCATGTCTCAGAGCCTCAAAGTATGTCTTAGTCTGTCTTTCTATTCTAACATACTCCCTCTTCAGGGATTAGAGCTTTTCTCCTACCATTTCCACCTGTTCTCCTGCCCAACCACTATTATTTCCCATTGCTGAGTCGGCTAGCTTTCACCTCACCTACTTCAGAGGAGTCTCCAAATGTCTGCATCATGACTTTGTCTCTCTTATCCTTTTCTGTCAGGCTTTTGTTTTTGATCATCGCTCCTCTGTTTTCCACTCTACTTCTCCTCCTTTCAACCTCATTTCCTCCCCATTCAACACTTTTGATTGCCAACCTGTGCCGTTGTGTGTGTGTGTGTGTGTGTGTGCACCTTGATGTATCATGCATTGTAGGCATCTCAGCATCTCTTTTTTTTCCCCTGTGCTCAGAGATGATTCGATGTTAAATTGTCAATATGAAGCACGTATGCTGTCACCTGGACTCCTGGTTTATAAATGGATGGATCAGAAAGTCGTGTCAGGAGGTCTCGGTAAAAGAGCTCATTATAGTTGAACATCTTAAGCAGTTGGACACATGGTGCTTCTGTTGTCTCTAGCTGAAGACGGAGATCACTTAGGCAGATGAGCCACACTTCTCTTAATTTCAAAGCTAAAAGAAGTTTTCAGATTTTAGCTGAAAGAAAAACAGGAACATTGTGGTGTATGAAAAGCATTTTGACAAGTTTATGTCCTTTCATACTGAGCTCCCTGAAATAAATCAAACTGGTGTTGTCAGTAGATTAAAATGTAAAAGAAAAAGTATCCACAAGCAAAATTCATACATTAGGGTCAAGTATTGAATTGTGGGAATGCATTTGTTTGATACTGTACGTTATAGTATGTTACGTTATGATGCATTACGTATCATTAAGCATAGTTATGTATTGTTACAACATATGACACAATATGACACAGTCCAATACGATCATAGACTGTATATAGAATAAACAGCGTGGCTCCGCCCTTTACCGTTGTATAGTTTTGAAGCCAAGAAACCTCAGTCACAGGAGCCACCATTGTGCAGCCAGAGTCTGCGCAGTAGCGCACTTTTTTGTTCTGTCAGCAGTTCTTAACTTTCCTTCCTGAGGTATTTTACCGTTTCCGGAAAAACTACGAACGGCAGCTGTCAATCATCGTTAAACTTGACGTAAAACCTGTTTTTTTTTTTTACCTCTTATGATTAATGAAAACAAAACATATCGGAAAAAAAGAGGACTTGAACAATGCAGCCTAATAATATCTAAATATCACCACAGCATACGGATGTGAGAAAAACTTCTATGAGGTGTAATAATTTTTAAAAGTTTGACCACAGCTCATCTGGAATGAATAGAGACAGTTTTGGACCTATACTGTAGCCAGCCACCAGGGGGGGGGCAGTTTTTGTGGCAACATCAGTTTGAGCCGAGTGAGATGACGTACATTTTTTTTTTTTTACTTACAGTCTACGGATACGAAACATTACAATATGATACTTACAGTATTAACAATGTAAACGATTCAATACATTTCAAAATGCAAAACAATAAAATACGATGCAACGTGATACAATAAAATTTGACACATGACAGTGAGATAAGGGTTGCAATGTCATCAGGTGTTTTACAGGACAATCACATGATACATATCCACATCTGATTTACTGAAATTAATACTACCCTTTGAAAGGTTTAGTGTAAAGAATCCACATAATTAGTGAAATAATTAGTGAATGTTTTTAACACCAGTTTGGTCCAGAATAACTAATTTCTGTATGTAAACCTCATTATGTTTTCATTCACTCTAAAGCAAACCTGTATGACTATATGTGTATGTTGCCACGATGCCAGCAGCCAACACTGACGTAATCAGTTGTTGTCTCTTTCTCTTCTTCCCTCTAGTCAGATTACTATCTTTTTGTGTTTAGCAGCACCTTATTGAGTCATGAAGTAGTGAATCTGATTGGCAGAGGAATCTGGTGTGAGTTCGATGATTAAAATATTTGGCATAGGTGTATTGATAACTGTATCTAACAAGTCAGTGTGACAGTATCAATCAGAAGTGAGTCCCACACCATCTTTGCACAGCTGGGTAATTTGTCCGTAGTGAGTAGTTACTGTTAATTTCCCATCACGATTCAGTTGTTATTAATGCAAATCTTGAAAAAATCCAGCTGCTTTGTGAAATGATTCAAGTGGGGGAAATATGCTGAGTAAAATGTGTAAATAACCCTGAAAAGAACAAATTCCTTTAAAGTGCATTCAAGGGAAGTTTTTATGTCAATGCGTTTGTTTGAATTTGAACAGTTACTGCTCATCAAGCTGGTTCTATGAGACGAGATGCACTCTGGTAATCACGTGTAATCATCTCAGCTGTGTGTAACTGTCTTTTTGAGTTTCAACAAAGCTTGTAGATTATTTTGAAATACATACTTAAAAATGAAAAGATTCATGGATACTGAACTTTCAGATGAAAGAGAAATTATTTGCATCTTGGCTGAGTCAACAGACCATGAAACCTTCACCCTTAGATTTACTCTTAGCCTGGAAAGTGAATAAAAGAGACTACTGCTGTATTCAGTCTCTTGTATCAGCTGGAATTCAGAGGACTGCTTTGTGACTCACTTTAGTTACAAAGCTGAAGAAGATACAAGTAGGTAAATCGTTGAAAATCAAGGTCTCTGTCCTCACCTGTCAGTCCACCTCTATCCTGGACCACATTTACCAAGATGCTCAAAGATCTTTATCTCTATCTGTCAGCTGTCTTTATTTTCTACATGTGTGTGTGCTACTAGAATTTCAGGTTTAACCATCAGGATCCTAATCCTGTCGGCATGATCAAAATACCACTTATTTTAAATGACTGGCATTTTTCCAATCCAAACCTAAAAAAAGGTATAGTCATCAGATTCTCAAGTTTCCAAAGGTGCCTGAATGTATCACAAGTGATGTTAGCAACGTGTCTAAACAGAGCAGAAAAGCAGAGAGAATTTCATCAATCTCCCAAATATAAACCGTTTGCTGTAGCTTAATTCTTTGAAAAACAGAAAATTCAGAGCTCTTTAATGCTTTCAGCAAGCCCTGAATAATCGACATACACCCTGTAGTCGCACTTCAAAAAATCTTTGAGTTTTGCTTCCCATGGAATCGTCTTGCAGGCATAAAATTTCAGCTCAGAGCCGCTCAGCACTCTGTCTCATTATTGACAGAAACTTCTTTGCAGATCGGCATGATGTCTCTGCAGTGTAGACTGCAAACTGTGTAAACAGTAGTGACAGCACTGACTGTAAATAGTTTGTAAAGAGTAAATAGCTTATAATAATGTTGTAATAATTATTGCATTGTGAGAATGTTATCTGCTCAGGAGACATTGAAAAATGAGAAAAGTGAGTAAAAAAAAGATTCCAAACATCAAATTTTGTATATTCTTTGAATGAAGTGGCGCCACTAATATTGTTCCTATGTTCCTTAGGCCTGAGGCTACCTGAAAATGTGTTGTATACAATAATTACTTATTTCTCCAATTTTTAATCAAAAAATTAAATTTCTGTTTTTCTTTTTTTTCTGATGATTCATAGCTTTAAAATTTTGTTACACCGCATGAAGACATTATTGAGTTACATCAGTCTGTAGCCAGGGTTCTCCGGAATCTATAGTGGTGCAGGACTTCACTTTGCTGAGGAAAATGAGACCACAGTTTGATTCCTGTTGTAGTAGCCAGAGCGTAGCCTTCAACAGAGACTCAGAAAGTAAACTAAGACCTTACCTCAAACTCTGATCCCACAGATGATTGGCAGTCAACTGTCAGCACAGAGGAGGCCGATGAGGACTCTTTCTGAAGACAGCAGCCTGCAGAAGACCAGCACCTACATCGTGCCCTGCTTCCTCTTCGTAGAGGTGAGTGTTGAACCTCCAATGTTCAAAACTAAGCTCTTCGGTTGCTTTCTGTGCAGATTGTACAAACCGCGAGGCTAATATCATCTGAATTTGCTGGACATATTTTAAGTGGTTTCTTTTAGAACCTATAACCAAAGAAAACCTCAAATTTAGATTATTAATCTACATTTCTGACAAATCTGTCACCCAGCACAAACTGATGGACACATGAAAGCTCACTTCAGTCTTCTCCCACTCCACACCCACTCCTACCACAACTCTTCCTTCCCTTATTTCACATTTCTCACGGCAGATTAACAACAAAGAGCGCCAGCTGGGAAATATTTTGAATTAGCTCTATTTTTCCATTCACCGACTCCCTAAAGCGGTGATTGATTGAATCGTCACAAACGGGTAATTGCCCCCTATTCACGAGTGGCTCAGTGATTACTTTCAGCAGGAGGTATTCTCACAACAAAAGCCGTCTCATGTGACCTTTTTGCTCATAATCTTTTCGACTCCTTGTCTACTCTTCCCACGACTCTTCTACGCTCACTGTAATCCCTTGATGACCTGATAGAGCGCTCGTGGCCTAGGCTGCATTTCCTAATTAATTGACCTAATTAAGAAAGGAAACCCAATTAGCCAACGTCACTGTTAACACGCTCAGAGCGCACGGGTCCTCTAAGCTCCAATAAGCTGAAACAGCTGTTTTAGAGCATTCAAACAGAGCTTTTTCCTTTGAATTCTCCCTTAAAAACTGTGATGTTTCTCTCTTACTCGAGTCAGAGCTGACGTGAAACTGTGAAAATTGGTCAGCCATGTGGTGCTATACAAAGCTGTCAAGAAAACACCATCCTGCAGGCAAACTATAGTGCTAGGAAAAGTTCTGTGCATCTGTTTGTCCCGCTGGCTCAAGCAAACAAAGAAAAAAAGACACTTTGTGAAAAATGTGTCTTATTTAGGATTTGCATTGTTTAAAAAAACACCACTTTCTCTGGTGAACTATGTTTAGCAGGATGCTTCTTTCTTTAGAACACCTGCAGGAGCACTTCTTCTGAATCTCCTGGAGGACTTTCTTCAGGCTTGCTTTTCTTGTTTTTTTTTTGTTCCCATTCACTCATTCACAATACACTCTTGAGATTCTCCTGTATTCTTTTTCGGCTGCACATGAATCGTATCCTCTCAGACACACCTTAGTTACAGCTGCATCCTTTTATTGCACAAATATCCAGCAATCCCTGCCGGTTAACATTCCATCTTTATCTTGTACTTTCTTTCCTTGCACCTTTCCCTTGGCTCATTCTCAGCATCCCTTGAGGACTTGTTATAATGATTTCAAGTTTTCTAATTTTTTTTAAAGACCGTCTGTGATTTCTTTGGGCCTCTATCTGTCAGTGCTGCTCCTCCCCTTCCTCTCATATTCTCTTTGACGGTCTCATGAGTGCTGCCCAGTCACTCTTTTCATGCAGATCCTCCACATCAGCCTCTCCAGCACTTGTTCCCTTGAGTAATTGCATCTTTTGCACCATGGATCTCTCCATTATTCCCCTTTACTTGTAAAGCCTCATCTCCTCCTCCCACTCAAAACGTCTTTCTACTGTTACAAAGACCACCTCTCTCCTCATTTTTCCTTTACGCTTCTCTCAGGCTTTATGCATCCTCAGAGGACTCCAGCATTATTTTTTTTTTTTTTTTGCTTTTTCTGCTTTTTGAATTTCTCCTCCTGTTCCTGGTCATAGCTTGCATGTTTCTGCTTGTTCTCCATCGAGTACATCCTGTCCTCATGTTCACCTTGTATCACAGACAGGAGGGTGTCATGAACAAATACACTTCAGCTGAGAAGGTGTTCTATTTGTTTGTTGGCAGTTTCTCCCCATTCGTCACCTTCTTCACCCTACTCTCAGGTGCAGCTGTTGGTTTAATGTGATTCTACCACAGCCGGAGGTGGGGTGATGTAACTCTAATCACCGAATACGCACCCACATGAATCTGTGTACATTGCAGTAGTTTGATAAAGGGCAGTTCCCCTTCCATCCGTCTGTGCTCATTCTCAAGGAGCCTGCTGTAGCATAGCTCCCCCCGGAGGGTGCTCGCTCCTTTGTTGTTATATATTAGCATCTCATTAGCCATTTTTTCTCAATTCAAACTCTCAGTCTTTTCCATATCACTTCTGATCTAGTTGCTGATTCCTGCTTTCTTTTTTCTAACAATTCAAAACTCTATCTCTCACTGTTTCCCTCTTCCCACATCATCCTATCCTGAGGATGTTTCAGTAATTTTCATTTTAAATTCTGATCCCTTGCCTGTAGTTTTCTGTAAATGTCAAGAACCTTTTGATACAAGTTGTAAACAAAAGAATATTCATGATATCAGTTGGAAAACACACTGCTGATATTGTGTGGACACAAAAACACTCTTTGACCGTGCAAGACCCATTTTCTATCACTGTCACATTATAATTTACCGAAAACATACATACATAATGATACACAATTTACAACACACATTATGAAACATGACAAATACAGGATATAGAAAATAGGAACATAGAACATGGTGTAGAATAGAGAAAATCAGTACTAAAAATACACAACACAAGATACACAATACATGAAGCGTAACACTAAAAATATGATGCCAGAAACAAAGGACACAACAATGACCTCACTTCACTGTCGAGAGCAGGAATGTCCTCAGATCTATTTTCAGAGGCCCCCAGCCAACATCTCACAGTGTATTAACTGTCACTAATATGAATCCGGTTCTAAATTATTTAAACATTTACATTTTCTGTCAAGTGCACAAACAAAACCAAAGAATATCCAGTAGCATCTCACTAAACTACATTTGGACTGCGCATAGGCTGCTTGTGTAAAGCTCTGTACATTCTGCAGAAACTCAAGAACAGCTAACGTCTGTTCTTGAATGCAGTTGTCATGATGAGAAAATGTACCTCATGACATCCAGACTTCAAAAATATATAGACAACTCAAGATCAAGTTAAACTTTTGAGACAGTGCAAAAAAGGCAAAAAATAGCACCAGAATAGCACCAAAATTAGTGAAAAAATTCAGAATACAGGATGAGAAATTTTGGGGGCTACAAATGTGTTTTGAAGGTCAAAAGTAGTCTGAAAAACAATGCTAATAAAATCCAGAAACTGATCCTGCCATAAAAAAAATCTCTGATATATTTCCCCCACATCGCCCCCTAATGGAGATCATATTCTTTGGTCAGAAGCAGAGTTTGTTGATGTTTACACAGCACTGCAGAAAACTGACACTTGATTATCTGATATCAAGAGACAGTTGAGGGACAGGTGAGGTTTTGATTTCATAAATCTGTGATGAAGGCAGGCTGTATGATGGCGCAGCTGTTTGCGCTGCTTCCTCCAGCAAGAAGATTGCCGGTTCAAATCTCGGTTCAGGCACGGTTTGCCTACCTGTGTGGAGTTTGCATGTTCTCCCTGTGCGTGCATGTGTTCTCTCTGGGTACTCCAGGCACTCCGGCTTCCTCCCACAGTCCAAAGATATGCTCACTAGGTCAATTGGTGATTCTAAACTGCCCGTAGGTGTGAGTGTGAAAGGTTGTCTGTCTCTGTGTGTCAGCCCTGTGATTGACAGGCGACCAGTCCAGGGTGTACCCCTCCTCTCGCTCTAAGACAGCTGGGATAGGCTCCAGACACCCGCGACCCTGAACAGGATAAACAGTATAGAAAATAAATGAATGTAATGAAGGCACAAGGATGTTTGACCACACGTTGTGACTGATTTATAACAGAAATCATTAAAAGAAATATGGGACAAATAGAAAATTCATATGTTCCTTTCACGTCAGAGCAGCTGTGCCCTTGGTTATTTTCATCAAATCAAATGTGGACCTCTTTGAAAAGTGTGTGGGCATCCCTGGTGTAGGTCATGGCTCTTTTTCGATCATCACCTCTTCATTCTCAAGGCTTTTCTACTTTACTTCTCTGCCAATAATGGATTTATTTTTCATCCTCTGTTTCTGCTTTATCAGTCATTTTCCTTTTTTTGTCTTTCTTTCCAAGTTATCGTCTCCTCCTTTTTCTACATTGAAATATGAGCTTTGCCTGTTTAGCTCCTTATGAAATGGTGCTTCCAAACAGATTCCCTTTCGGCTGCGTTGTACGGAGAAAAAGCATAATGGAAACAAAGTCGTCGTCTTCTCTCAGTGGATCTTTCGGTACTCTCCTCTGGCTGTCTTGCTGCTGTCTCTCTCGTCATGCTGTGAACGCCGCACAAGAGACCGGACTGGAACCGAACATAGAACACAGCTTCAAAGAACCCTCTTTAAAAAGTCATTTTGATACCACTGATTCCTGACTGGCTTCAGACGCTGGATGGGTGGGTGGGAGGAGTGTTACTCGTTCGTGTGAGCCGGCCCTTCTGTGAGAAATCTGCACTGGAGCTGAGTTTCAAAGTACTCACAGAGACTACAAGTGGACTCTGTGAGTGAATCTCACTGAGCAGACAAGTCGCAGACAGTGGGTAGTTGTGTGATATGAGCTGAAAAATTATCAACATGAGGACTTCATTAGTGATGCAGTAACCGAACACTCTATAGCTGCTCATTCATGGCAACTCTCCTTTGCAATAATGTTCAGTCTTTCTGGCCAACTTTTCTGTTCCTCTTCAGCTGCCAGCACATTGTAGCGTATCTTTCTCCTCTCCACTCCTTCCTCCTCATGCCTCGTTGGCTGCATCCTCCCGTGGCACAGCAAGCTCGGTAAAGTGCACGGACCACTGAGCATGGGACCCCATAATGTTTCAGGTCTATGGCGCGTGCTGCCTCTGATGACACTCTAAGGTGTTGGTTCATGTCCGCTCACATTTCTCATTTCTCCTACCTTCCCTGTAGATGCCCTCATTTGTGCCTGCTCAGGAGTTTCTGCATCGTCAGCTACACTTCTCCTGATTTACTTTTCCCAATGTAGAAATTTGAGGCATACTGTAGGTTTCTTTTGCAGTATATGACCTAAAAATGTGCAACAACAGAAGAATGTTTTTTTTAAGAAAATGTAAGTCATTTTTTTTTGCACACCAAGACATGAATAAACTTATTCGACAAGTCCAAATGTTGATGCCTAAAAGCTATATTGTCTTCACCTACAGTATCCCTGCTTTAAATGACAGTCTGCTTATGGCAACATAATGAATGATTGCCCTCAAAGTCTGTTAGTAAGGATGAAACTGCACGTTCTAAGTGAGAGAAAGGTTGTGTCGAGCTTTTTGATGCTCAGGACACATCTGAATGAAAGCTGATTTTTTTCCCTCAAGAGATTTCAAGTAAGTAAGCTGAGTTAGAGCAAAACGCCATGGATGAGCATTTCAAGCAAAAATAGACAATAAATCTGTCATTAGCTGTCATGTGTAAGGTTTCAAAAATCCATTATTGTGCCAGCTTTGAGCTGTGCCTTGCTAAACGTGAACATAACTTAAGTGTGGGTGGTTGCATTGTGATTGAACGGGGGTGGCAGAGCCTTTCAAAATATGTTTTACACATATTAATTATTGAAATAAGATTAAAATGTTGTTTGTAAATGAAACTATTTTCCACAAGCTAAGCACACAGTGGTACTCTGATATTTTAAGACAAGGCAAAACTGGCAAAAGCACTGAAACTATTCAATTTATACAAACCCTCAATCCCTGTAGCTACGTGCAGTGGTTCCCAAAGTCAAGGTCAGTGCACCATATGGGGTCACAAAACACTGATAGAGGGGTTGAAAAATGCCATCCAAAATCAAAAACTGTTTACAGTTGCACATTTTATCCATTATTGTACAACCCCAATCAATTCCAATGAAGTTTGGACATTGTGCAAAACTTAAATAAAAACAGAATACAATGATTTCAAAATCCTTTTTAACCTTTATTCAATCAAATACACTACAAAGACAAGATATTTGTTCTTCAAACTAATGAACTTCATGTTTACAATTCTACAACATGTAACACATGTAAGACACCTTTCCTTTCAACAACACTTAATAAGTGTTTGTGAACTGAGGACACTGATTGTTGAAGCTTTGGAGGTGGAATTCTTTACCATTCTTACTTGATGTACAACTTCAGTTGCTCAACAGTCCGGGGTCTCCGTTGTCATGTTTTGCACCTCATAATGCTCCACACATTTTCAATGGGAGACAGGTTTGGACTGCAGGCAGGCCAGTCTAGTACCTGCACTCTTTTACTACGAACACACGCTGTTGTAACACGTGCAGAATGTGTCTTGGCATTGTCTTGCTGAAATAAGCAGGGACGTCCCTGAAAAAGACGTGGCTTGGATGGCAGCATATGTTGCTCCAAAACCTGTATGTACCTTTCAGCATTAATGGAGCCTTCACAGATGGTCAAGTTAGCCATGCCATGGGCACTAACACACCCCCATACCATCACAGATGCTGACTTTTCAACTTTGCGCTGATAAAAATACGGATTATTCTTTTCCTCTTTGGCCTTGAGGACACCACGTCCATAATTTCCAAAAACAGTTTGAAATGTGGACTCTTCAGACCACATCACACTTTTCCACTTTGTGTCAGTCCATCTCAGATGAGCTCAGGCTCAGAGAAGCCGGCGGTGTTTCTGTGTGTTGTTGATATATGTCTTTGTCTTTGCATGGTAGAGTTTGAACTTGCACTTGTAGATGTAGTGATGAACTGTGTTAACTGACAATGGTTTTCTGAAGGGTTCCTGAGCCCACCTGGTAATATCCTTTACACAATGATGTTGGTTTGTAATACAGATTTCTCCAGATTCTCTGAACCTTTTGATAACATTATGTACTGTAGATGATGACATCTCTAAATTCTTTGCAATTGTATGTTGACAAACATTGTTTTTAAACTGCTGAACTATTGGCTCACGCAGTTGCTCACAAAGTGGTGACATCACCCCATCCTTGCTTTTGAAAAACTGAGCTTTTCGGGGATGCTCCTTTTATACCCAGGCATCTTCAATTCTACAATTTCATTTAGCAGATGCTTTTTTCCAAAGCGATGTACAACACAAGCAAGAATTTAAACAAGAAAGAAAAACCTTAGTAAGTGCGAAGAAAAAGTTCAAGTTAGTTGGGCCACAGTTACTCTGCCATCAAGTGCCCAAAGAAGCCCCCCCCCCCTTTTTTTTTATTTATATTTTTTGTAGTATTACATCTAAATAGTAGCCACAACTAAAATTCAATATACTTTGTGTAATATTGATCAGGATGCAATCATGGCACTCATGTGTTTCCAATTAACCTGTTCACCTGCTGAATGTTCCAAACAGATGTTCTTTGAGCATTCCTCACCTTTCTCAGTCTTTTGTTGCCACTGTCCCAACTTTTTTGGAAAGAGTTGCAGACATCAAATTCAAAATGAATGAATATGTGAGAAAAAAAAAACTATCAATTTGAACAATAAATATCTTGTCTTTGTAGTGTATTACATTTCTACATTGCCACAAGACCTCTGAGGTGACTAAGCCTGGGTAACATATGCATTAATGGCAGTGAATTGTTTTGGGAACACAGCAGTATGTGTACATAGGGTGTCTAATTATTTTCAAATTAGCTAATTTAAGTATGTTAGGCCTTTTTTTGTGTGTTATGGACTAGTCTGTAAGTGTGCTCTCACAGTAGGGAAACACCGGCCTCCGTTACTGTTAATTTTTGGGTTGCAGGCTTGTAAAGTTTGCAAACCTGACTTAGTGTGCAATGGAGCATCATGTTTGGAGCAAAAATCTGTTTTATTTGAGCTTTTTTTCCCCATGAAAACTGTTTTCTCCAAAAGAAAGAGATGTTATAACTTTATGACTTTTTGGTTCTTGATATTTCTGCCTCAAGAAATCTTTACCTGCTTGTTGACAACATCAGTGTGAACATATCCAAGCATACACTGTCCCTGCTATCTTCCACCACTCTTTGTGCAAATACGAGGACTCTGCAGCACAAGTTGCTGAGTGAAAGAGTGAAAATCGCGCTGAATACAGTTCTTCTCTGCAGCTCTTCTCTGCATGTGCTTCGACTTCTTTCCACTGCTCCCTGCTGGGTTTAACACCGCCTCAGTACAGCCTCTGCCTCCCAGAAACACGTTTGTTGCATGTGTTTATTCTTTTCTAAAGATGTTTTGTTCCTTGTGCAGAGACCGAAC
This sequence comes from Labroides dimidiatus, assembly GCA_030710495.1. NCBI lineage: Eukaryota > Metazoa > Chordata > Actinopteri > Labriformes > Labridae > Labroides > Labroides dimidiatus. The sequence goes on from CM061145.1 coordinate 14,537,365, forward strand.
CCCCCCAAACAAACTGTCTTCACATATATCCAGGCACAAAATGTGCTTTCTTTTTTCTTGCATTTGCCCTCTTTTAATACTTACAACACACGTGTTTCTCAGAGATGAAATTTCTCCAAAACAGCAGCCCTTTAAGGCACATCCCAAGACAGAAAAAGGGATTATCTTTAACTTCTTTTTAACATCTTTAAAGACAACTTATATATCATCAGGAGCTTTTATTTTCAGGTTAAAGAAGTAGTAAAAGTAGGTTGAAAAATAATTAAGTTTTAACACATCCCTGAACACACAAAACCTCAAAAGAATATCTTATCCATTAAATCTCTTGGGTTAGTTTTCTTGCTCATTTTTATAAAAATGCTCACACTCATTCTTTTCATGTTCCCAATTTCTTTTTAACCCACCCCCCCACACACACAAACACACACGCCGCAAGAGAGACAGACTAAGAGCTCATTCTCACATAATTCTCTCCCTCGTTTCTCCCTCATTATCTCAGAAACTCCATGAATAGCAGCTGTCCGCCTGTCTGCTGTGTCGGGATTTCTCTGCACTCTGGGTGGATGTTTGAAACACTTGTTAGCTGCCTGCTACCCACCTGTTATTACCTGAGGAGGGAGGGAGAGAGATAAGGGACCATATATATATATATATATATATATATATATATATATATATATATATATATATATATATATATATATATATATATATATATATATATATATATATATATATATATATATCATCTGCGTATATCGGACATAGAAGCTGCATATCCGGTGCTGCAGCTCGAGGCCAAATTATCCCAACAGAAATAGAAATAGGAAAACAGCTGTCGAAGTAAGACTAAATTAAAATAGCCTGTGTGAGATATTATCTCCTCCCTCTGCTTTGGCTTCATACTGAGCTACATGCAATTACATGATCGAGAAACACAGGCTGATTCTCACTGCTGCTTGTGCTGCATGAGGTCAGCTACATAAACTGTAAATGAGGAGTTTGAAATTGGCTTCCTTTCTGGCTCAGCGACAGATTGCATCAAAGTCAGACTTGTCAGCCAAATTGTTTCCTTTCCTTGCTAAAAAAAACTGATGCATGAAGACAATCTTTGGGAGAAAATTCAGATGGGTTTGTTTTTTCTGATAAATTTGAATAAGTTCTTGTTTTTATGTGTAAAAAGAGATTTGGATCATTTTGTAGCGCTGCAGGGTTTATTCAGGGAGCATGCATCTGCTTTTATTCTTCCTATAAAATGCAGGGGCATGCTTGTTTGCTAAGGGTTTTGCAGATTTATGTGATTCTTGTAGTGGTAGTGAATCTACGAGATAGTGTTCGAGTCGAGTGATGGAGTAAGGCAGATACTGTAGATGCAGGCGCACAAAGTGTGCATGCCAGCGAGCAGATACGGAGGGTATTTGACAGCGTGGATGATTGAGAGACGTGGAAGTCAATGCAGCATGAAGGGGGGAGACTCAAAGAGCGTGGGTTTGGGTAATGATTGAGGGAAGATGTTTTGTGACAGATAATTGAAGGGGGATGAGTTGAAGATAAACATGGCATGGTGATTTAATAAACCCAGAATTTAGAAGGACAAAAGAGGCAGAGGGCTCGATGCCGCTTGAAAAGATGAATGGCTGCTTTGATCCTCCTCTCCTCCCATGTTCCCTCTTTGTGTTTTACCTTTCTCTCCTCTTCACCTCTCTCATATATCCTCATTTACTCTCCCCTCCTCCCTCCTGTTGTTGTCTCTTTTTTCTGCCGCCTTCCTCTGTTTTATTTCCCCGTGGCACACTCAGCTCTGCCCTGGTGCATTCTGTGATATACTAATGTCTCATTAACTGTTTTATCCATCTGTTTATCTTCCTCCACTCTCCCTGCGCTGCTTCTCCCTGACCTCTCTTTAAGGCTCTGCCTCCTCCGGCTTGTCCACTCACATCTATTAGTCGCCTCATATATCTTACACTACACTGTGCTGTAGTACAATCTACTGACACCAGGCGGCAGTCAAGCCCCTTTGCTCGCTGCTTGATTGGATGATTTGCCCTTGAAGGGGAATTTATTGACTTCTTGCTCAAATCAATTAAATGCAAATGATGCAGATGAGTGTGTGAGGAGAGAGAGGTGTGTTTGTGTTTTACAGTAAAACCTTTTTATTAGCAAAAAAAAATATCAGGGGAATGTGAAACCTCAGCTGCTGTGAAATAATCAGTGCCTGTAATCATGTGACTGATAAATAATGTGAGATAACCAGGAATCCAGATCACACGGAAAGGATCAAGATGCTGCAGATTATTTCATGCTTATATAGAACAGATTTAAACTCAATGTAAAACATTTGAAACCCAACTAACACAAGTTCAACGACACAAGTTTTGCAATTAAATAGATTGGAATTTACTCCTTTTATATCATTTAATTGAAGCTGTTTAATGAGCATACCTGAAGAGCAGAGATAAAATTAAATGAACGATGGTAAATAGAATTATTTTTCATAAATTAAACGTCTCTGGGATTTTTTTTTAAAGCTGAAATCTAATTCATGATCAGTGTATTAAAAACAAAAACAGTGGTTTATATATTTATAATGTCACTCTGAACAGCTATAATTCATCCTGTAGGCCAGGGCTTCCCAAGCTTTTTAGCCATGACCCTCAAAATAGTGTTGTGTCAGAGACCATGACCTCTTGCTGTGGGAATATACCAATAGGTCAATCTGATGCCCTGTTAACACAACAACATTTCACCTTGTTTCGCTTCAAAATGCAAAAAACACAGAGAAAAAAATATGTGTTGACACAGAAACGCTGAGGGACTGAAAATGCTAAAGCATGCATGCCACGCCTGTAGCTTGTGATACACCTGTAAAGGTTTTTGGCCAAAGAAGAGGCAGGCTGATCATCTGGAATATCCACCTGTTTCTGCAGAAGCCAATGGGTGACTGCGGTTATCCACTTCCGGTTGCCGCCGCTGGCAAGCTAGCTCGAAACAACTTGCGTGAAATCATTAATGCTAAGCAGGGCTCAATGTAAACTTTTTTTAAAACATCCACACTATGACTCCACCTCTGGTTTTTGTTAATTTTGTCGCTTTCTTGCTTTCAAAGCCAGTTATTAGAGCGAGTATGACAGCTAGGCTAACATCAGCAGCTTTGTGGTTTCCATGGCAATCGTGATGAACTATGTTTAGTCAGGAGAAAGGTGGTGGTTGAACTGTGGCTTGCTATTTACACAGCAATGGTGGCTGCAGCGTTTCAGAAAAATTCCACTCTGGTAGGCCTTTCATAAAAGTTGTTTTAGGTCAGCTGAAACCCAGAATTCTGTGTAAACAACCGTTTTTGTGTTAATAGACCATACAACAGACAAAAAGAACTCGATTTTGCTGAGCAATAGAAAATTAGGCTACATATGCCATCCTCTACCACTTATATCACTGGCATCCTGGTTTAGTCCCCTCTGTGGTCTTGAGGCAACAAAAAAATATGAAAAATAGATCAAACATTTTCTGTTAGCATCTGTTTGAAGCAAATTGTTGAAATTGGAGACATTTTTCTGTACCAGACTGTAAACATATTTATTTCTACTGTGAAAATGGCACTTTTTAGCTTGGTTTGTTTGTGGTTTCCGGTACTTCTGGAGCCAGCCTCAAGCAAACACTCAACGAACTGCAGTTTAAGAACATCTGTCTGGCCTCTTGTTTTTAGAGCAGAGGTTGCTGTTTGAGTTGAACTAGTGACTCTGTGGTTGCTAATTCAAGTCCAAAATGATAATGAGTTCCTGCTGCCCCAAATATCAGGTCCCACTGAGATAAAACATGTATTCATAGAAGAAGTCTTTCATGTAAAGTTGATATTTCACATCAGTTATCCCTGGTAAATGTGACATATATCATTATGATGAAAACATGTTCGACAAACATTTATTTGACCTGGATTTAGATTTTGCTGTTTGACCCATGTCCCGTTTGTTAACACAGAGGAGGCGGGGTTTATGACCTCTGCTGCAAACGGACAGCAGCGTGAGCTCTGAACGTTTTGGCTTCACTTTAAGGGAGCTTTAGTGTTGTCTATCCTTTTTCATACATGCCATTTTTTGAGCAATTCTCTCACTTGCCAAGGTTATTTTTCTGCTTGATTGGTAGCAAATTTAAACATAAAATATATAAAAGCTCATCCTGCTATGGACTTGTCAGTGTGTGTTCCCAATATTATCTACACAATCTGACTTTTTGTTTTGATGCAACATGAGGATAATTCAGATGAATCCATCGATCCCTACTTGCTGTACATTTGGTATGACACTAATTTAATCTAATGCTTAACAAGCGGGATTAACCAAGATTTTAGATGGTGTTCTCTAGAGAAATGCTCAGTCAACTTTAAGTATTTGGACTTGGGATTAGCTGTGTATTGGTGACTGAATCATGTATGATCAGTACCCATAATGTCTATTTTAAAAGAAATCTGTCAAATCAACCGATTCAAAGCTGCCGTGTACCTTGTGCTCCATCCTCTCATGCTCATTCATTCATGCTGTAGTTTCAGCTAATTGAAAAACAGATCAGACACTTTGAGAGCAGGTTGAAGCAGCGTGTCTCCTGAGCAGGTTGAGGTTCATTTTCCCTCAGCGGGGGTGCCGTCATCTCCACACCAGTCTCCATTCAAACACTCACCTGCTGTAAACTTGTTTGACTATCTCTTGACTTTTCTGCCATCTGGCTGCTCTGCACGGGCAAAGAGCCGACCTGAATTATCCACCCCTGCTCACAGTTCATCCCCAGGAGATGCTAATGATCCCCAAAGCTGGCTTTATTCCTACCTTTAGAAATGTAGCTTTGTCTGTTTCCCTGAATTTGTGCTTAAAAGGTTTTTACAGGCTGGAGTTTCTGTCATATCTATGCCACATTAGTCTCTTTGATTTTCTCGCTCTCACTCTCTTTGAAGTGAATAGGTATGAGCATTAAGTCTTAATTCCTCCCTTTGATAAGTCTTTTAGCTTGGCTGGGTAAGCCAATAAAGGGTCATCATGAAAAATAAATACTCCTGATTTTGTAAACGCTGGGTTCACCCTGTGGCTAAATGTATGCTGAATGACTTTGGTAAATCACACCAGGTTTCATTCCACAGCAGCTCCCTCTTTTGTCAACCCTGCCAGCAGAATCAACCCAGATATTTCATTTATGGGCTGCAGGAATGTTAAATCTTTATGAATCATTTATCATTACCCGTTTCCACCTCTGCTCTTATATCAAGATTCCTACATGACGGAAGAAAATATTCCAATAAGCACCAAACATTTGACAATCACAGTCAAGTTTGAGCATTTCTGCTCCTGCACAAATACACAAAACTTCTAAAAATGAACCCCAATCTTCAGCATGTCAGTAAAAGTTTTTCAGTATTTTCTGACATGAAGGGTCATTTTTCTGCCAACTGTGTAAAATAATTATGCAAAAGTCAGCAGGAAAACACAGCAGGAAAAAATCACCACCACAAGTGTGCAGGGGTGATAGCATGGGTAGATGATGGGTACGAAACAAAATAAATAAAAACATTAGAGAGTGAATAAGGACAGTGAAGATGTCTGTGTGCATCAGTTTGCTTGTCACACCTGTATAAATCCAAAAACTGTTTTTTTAATTACATGTCCTCCTCTGGAGCAGGAAAAAACATCAACATGGTTGACCAAATGTTGAATCCATGGTCCGCTTGTTACGAGACCACTTGTTCTTGGGATTGGGATTCCACACTGTCACCTACTGTTTCAGAATGTAAAACCTTATTATAAATTAAACGACAGCAAATATTATATCTTGTGCTTTTGGTAGGAAATTGTATTATTAGAATAATGAATGATATGATCCACATTATCAGTTAATGAATGTAGGCTAAGTTGTAAAACCCTAACATTGATGTGTGATGAGGAGGACTTGCAGCATGGTATGGAAGTCATGCTTGACCTAAACATTTACTGCTGGTTTGTTGCATTAAATGCTCTGATTTTGCTTAAATCTAGTCAAGATCAGTGGTCTAAACCACCTTGGTGGATGCAAAACACTGATAGGGAAATTGCAAACCAAAACCAAAAACTATTTAATATTTTGCATATTTCATCCATTGTTGTTAAAATACCATGTGAACAAAAACGGTTAAATTTTATACAAACCACTAGATTTTTTTTTCCATATTTCAGAGTGTAATTTAAGATTCTCACATTTTTCCTTCACATATGTCACGCTATCCCCATCGAGCTCAATTAAACCATTTAACAGGTTAGATATGTTTTTGAGAGTCTAGATCTGAATCATATGCATTTAAGAAAACCTTTAGATGGTAGAATTTGTATTGACTATGTTTGATCTGTTTTTCTAATTTCTTTGTTGAAGACCCTCAAGGTGACAAAGGCAGGAATATAACAGTATCAGATTAATGGCAGATTAATTTAGGAAATACAGCAATTTGTACAGATAAGTAGCCTCATTTTCGATGGCTAAGTATCTCAGGCCTTTTTTGTTAGTTTTTGTCTGTTTCTGGACTGGCCTTTTAGTGTATTCCAACAGTAGGGGGTCACTGGCACCACTGTTTCAGGGGCTGCAGCTGAAACACTTGGGAAGCCCTTGCCTACAGCAAGAGATAAAGCTGCTCGGAATTGCTTACATGTGCTCAGACCTCTGTGGTATTTAAAAAGTAAAGATCTGGAGCTTCTTGGGACAGTGAGTCATACATTAAAGTGCATCAGCTATAAGATAAAGTTTTAAAGTGTTTGTCTTTTCTGAGTGACAAACACCTTAATAAACTGTCTGCGTTCAGATTCAGACTCAGTGGACAGAGGGACAGTGGTCTGTGCTGACCCTCTCGATTAACCTATCCGTGGTTTTATACCGTACATGCACAGGATGCTTTAAAAACAATTTTTATGCAAATAAATGGTCCAAGGTGACTGGTGCAGGTTGTGTCTCCCTGCTAATTAGAAACCATCAACTTTGAGTTGCTTTGACCTTTATTAATATTCAGACAAAGTGGCTGTGGCTGCAGAGTAAAAAAGGAAGTTGTATTTGTTCATGTAGGAGAGCGGGGAGATGAAATGTGGTTTTAGAGCTCTAAGTATTTAATGAGGTGTTCACTAACTTAATTCAGAGTTTTATACTTTAGTCACACTCATATTTTACTTGTGCATTATTGAGCAGACATGGCAGTAAGAGCTCAAACCAACATCACAGTAAATAATCTCATGTTGGTGTGAAATGACATGAACACTCTCCCAGTGAGGCTGTTGGCAGCTGTCCTCAAATATTTGTAAAAACTTTGATGAGTGTTTTTGTAGACCTCTCTCTCTCTCTCTCTCTCTCTCTCTCTCTCTCTCTCTCTCTCTCTCTCTCTCTCTCTCTCTCATCCTCCCACCTTTCTACACTTCCTCCCTCCCTCGCTCACGCCTACCATGGCTTGGCAAGAAGAGAGGGATGGATGATGGAGAGAAATGTTCAACGAAAATGTGGCTGCCCGAGTCAGAGTTCCTCCTCAGACATGGGAATTCACCCACATGCCTGCAGACACATTCAAACACGCTGTGCACATGGGAACACTCAAACACCCACTCACACACAGAGAACATGGCTATTTGTTGACTGTATGTTCACTTCAGGCTGGAAGTGTTTGTTCAAATTGGAAGCATGTGTTCCTCCATGTGCATGTCTGTCCCTCATGCTTTAGCTTGTGTGTTGAGCACATTGACCCTCTGGCAAAATGCTCTCCTCACAGAAGACTAAATTTGCCATAAAGATCAGTTATTTCTATTCATGTTGGGTTTCATGCTCAGGTTTTTTTTTAAATATCTGTAAAAGGAACAAGAAAAACAGAGCATACAAAGAAGCTGATCCAACAGAAGAGCAGAGTGCATAAGGAGTCAGAATTAGGTCAGCCTCTCTCTTGCTCATTGTCACTCTTCAGTGTGTAATAAAGCTGAAATGTGCTGCTTGTAACAAGTCTCCCCTTCCCCTCCCTATAGCGCTGGATTGATTGGGTTCTCTGTCACTCAGCTGAAAGGATAAACATGTTGGAGGAGGTTCTCTCAGCTGTTCGTCTCTTGTTCAACCATCTGCTGCTGTGTCACTTTTCCTCTTTGGTGCTATAAATCATAAAAAGGACTCTGCATTAAGTCTTTATATATTTCATTTTGGATAAATGAAAACAAAGTCAGCAAAACAGAGATAACTCCTGGTTATCAAAGATTCTGAACACCACAGACTGTGCGTAGGCTACTTTTTTTTTTTTTTTTTAAGTTTTCTATGAAAAGGAAACAACTTGAAATTCAGATCTTGTTGCAGTTTCACTGAACTAAAATTAGAGAAAGAATTTAAGGCTTTAAAAAGCTGCGTCATTAAAGGGGCCATATTATGCAAAATTCACTTTTGAATGGTTTCCTCATAACAATATGCACCCCCAGCCTGTTAACAACACCCCTCAACATGAGGAAATTCTATCCTCTCCCTCTCCTGCAAGCTGCACTTTTCAGAAAATCTCTGCTCCTGGGAGCAGTAATGAGCCGTTTTAGAAATCGCCCTTTGTGACGTCACAAAGGGCGCAAATACTCCGCCCAGCTCCCTGATTGGCTCCCTACCAAAGGTAGTTCTGCCTCCAAAAGCTTTTCCCCCACCATTTCCCCGGTCCTCAGTCATTAGTCAACACTAGTCTAACATGGCAAAGGTACGAACAAAGCATGGCAAATGCACTGTTGTTGGCTGCATGGAGCAGCACAAAAGTCTTTTTTTACCTTCATCTTCACCTGAAACTTTGATGGAAGAGTGGATTAATTTTATTTATGCCGGCGAAATACCTACAACAACCCCGAAAATGTTGTATGTTTGTGCTCACCACTTCATGGAGGACTGCTTTCTGAACGAGGGACAGCTCAAAGCAGGATTTGCAAAGACTTTAAAGCTGAAACCTGGATCACTTCCAACTATCCGTGACCCAACTAAGGTACGAGCTGAAAGTTTCAGTATTTTATGCTGCTTTACTGTAGTGGCCTACCCAGCCTCGTAGCCTGTTGACTTGTTAGCATGGCAGCTAACATGAGTCGGTGTTGGTAATATAAACGTCACACAACAAATAAATAATTGAAGAGAAGTTTTGTGACCATATATGTCACATAGAGCTTTCTTTACGCAATATCTCTTTAGTTTATGCATGTAACTTTTTTTCGCGGTGCTTTATAAGCAGCTGTTGTGAGCTGTTGTTGTGGACGCAAGTATGGGGGTTGTTTGTGTCTAAAAAATCAAGCTGATAAAGCTTCATTCAGATAAAAAGCTATACGGACAGAATTCGGTGTTTTGTTTATGCATGCAACTTTTTTTCGCGGTGTTTTGTAAGCAACTGTTGTTGTTGTGGACGCTAGTATTGGGGTTGTTTTTGTCTAAAAAATCAAGCTGATAAGGCTTCATTCAGATAAGAAGCTATACAGACAGAATTCGGTGTTTTGTTTATGCATGTAACATTTTTTCGCGGTGCTTTTTAAGCAGCTGTTGTGAGCTGTTGTTGTTGTTGTTGTTGTTGTTGTTGTTGTGGACGCTAGTATTGGGGTTGTTTGTGTCTAGCCATCATACCGGCGAACTGTGTTTGTAAACATCAGAGCACGCGCCTGAACGCAGGCCACGCCCCTCCCCAACTCTATAAAAAGAGGGGCAGGTAGGGGCGTGGCCTGCGCTGAAGGAGGGACAGCCCACAAAAACAGCTTATTCTCGGTAGAGCTCTCTAGAGAGAGTTTTCAGGCTGGCTAAAGTCCAGTAAAAAACAGTTTTTTGAGATAAAAAACTTCATATTGACTATTCTGGGACCTCTAAGAGCTATATGAACCTGCAGAAAAAGAGCATAATATGGGACCTTTAAGTTAAGGGTTATGTAATAAGATTCCCTGGTATGGTCAATTTGTTGACTTCTCCTTTTTGATTTTTTTTAATGCCTTTAATCAGAGAGGACAGGAGAGTGGATAGAGAGAGAGGAGCCACAGGTTGGATTAAAATCCAGGCTGCCTGCTGAAGGGATTGCCTCAGGCTGAGCGAAACCTAAACCTCTAGCAGCATCTAGTGCTAAAAGAAAATCCAACTTGGTTTGTCGTTTATCATCAGGGTGAAAGTTCAGTATTGTCGGTTATGTATTAACTGACATTACAATCACTCTATATTTGTATAGCACTAAATCAAAAACAAATGTAATCTCAAAATGCTTTACAGAAACTGCAAGTGTAGATTGTTCTATGTTATATTACAACATCAAGAAAAGAAAATAAGTCTGACATCATACTAACGCACCATGAGTGGAGACCTTTGCAGCATTCAGTTAGTTACAGTGGCACCATAGATTGTATACAAAATGGACGTCATCTTGCTTTGCTCAAAGTGAGTTTGCCACAAAAACTGCCCCCTCTGGTGGCTGGCTGCAGTACAAGACAAAAACTCCGCCTCTCAATTCATTCCAGATGGGATGTGGTCAAACTTTAAAAAAATATTACACCTCGTAGAAACGTTTCTCACATCCGTATGCTGTGGTGATATTTTGATATTATTAGGCTGCATTCTGTTCATGTCCCCTTTTTTCTGAAAAGTTTCTTTTTTATTAGTTATTAGAGGTTAAAAACAGGGTTTTACGTCTCGTTTAATGATTATTGGCATTCATGTGTAGTTTTTTCGGGAATAATAAAATACATCAGGATGGACAATTAAGAAGAGATTAGATGGTCTAAATAAAATATATATATATATATATACAGAGTTCCTTGTAAGTCTCTACTACGCAGACTCTGGCTGCACAAAGGCAGCTCCCGTGATGGAGGTTTTTTGGCTTCAAAACCGTACAACGGTAAAAGGCGGAGCCACGCTGTCCATTCTATATACAGTCTATGGATGGCACAGACAAAACTTCCTTTGACAGGCAGAAACCTCGGGCAGAACCAGACTCAGAGTCAGACAGACTGCTGCTGAGACCGTGTTGGGGTTAGTTAGAAAAAACTATAGAGGAAAAAATAATGACAACATGAATACAATACAGACAATGAAAGAGAAAATAAGTATGTGTACTATTTGCCAGAAATTCCAACTAATGCTAATACACTGTTTTGAATATTTAAGTCTCCATTAGGATTTATAATTATATAGTATTGATAATAGGGGTAGGAACAAAAGTGTCAGTCGTAGCAGTTGGAGTCAGACTGTTCTGTAATTAACATTATGGATGCAGCGATAATGGCGATGGTGATGATGATGGTAAGATAAGTGCTCATTTTAGTGGTGATTTCCTCACTCAGAGGTACTGAAAATAGACATTTTGAGATTCAGCTCATGTACTGTTTCCTTACAAGCAACTGCCACTGTCTCTACTTCATCTGTCTCGTCTTCACACACAGCTATCTCTTTTCTTTCTTCACACACTGCTCTCTGTCTGTCTGCCAGTCTGCATACAGAAAGCAGCAGGACCAGACGCACTTTGGTTTGCTAATCAAACAACTGAACCAGCATAACGAATCAAAAATCTTCCTGAAATGAGAAGCTACAAAAGAGTAGGCGTGTTCAAAGTCAGGTCTGGGAAGCCAATCAGGCCTGAGGTCCATTTTCATACGGCCCCCAGCTTTTATCTCACAATGTGTTAATTACGGCACTTAAATTAATCATGTTCTAAATTATGTGAACACTTATATTTTCTGTCAAGTGGAAATGCAAAACCAAAGTAACATCTCAGAAAACTACATGTGGACTGTGCACAGGCTTGTATGACGCTAAAGCTCCACAGTTGATGTGTTTAAACATGTTTTTATCATGATGTAAAAATGTGCTTCAGTAAACACATTCAAGGACACAAGACTAGATTAGAGTTATGCAATGGTGCAGAAAAGGCAAAAATTGATTTTTAAAGATACCACATAAAAAATATTCAGGGCTCAAAATGTTGTTTGAGGTCAAAATAGTCTTAAAAACATCATGAAAAACAATCCTGATAAAATCCAAATCCAGATCCTTCCATAAAACATCCTGACATATTTTCCCCATATCGCCCCCTAATGGAGAAAACTTTCCTTTGTCAGAAGCAGAGTTTGTTGATGTTTATGCTGCACGTAACACTGTAGAAAACTGACCCCTTATCTGCTATAAAAAGACCATTGAGGGACACGTACGGTGGCCCTGAGGGCTCACAGCACTACAGCTTTAAGAAAACACATGCAAAAAGACAAAACACAAGCAAATTTAGAAAACTTCATTAATTTGACAACACATGCGCAACACAAAAGTTTTTCCCGAGGTCAATTAAAAAGGATGCACCCTGTCTTTTTGCATGTGTTTTCTTAAGTTGCTGTGCTGTGAGCTCTCAGGGCCACCGTAGACAGGTGAGGTTTGATTTCATGGGCCTGCAGTGACAGTACAAGTATGTTTGACCACACTTACTGAATGATTTTTTAAATTTTATTTATTTATTTTTTATAAATAAAGAAATAGTCAACAAATAGAACATTCATGTTACTTTCAGGGTTGATAAATATGTCAGTAAGAGCCGCTGATCCTCTGTCTTTTTCACAAAATCAGCTTCATAATAAGAGCTTCAACAGAAATGAATTTTTTAAAGCATATTAAGGATGTTTTACCCAATCTAGCTGCACTGTTTTGGAAACTGAGTCAAACAAGTTGGGAGACTTGTAGATCTTTTCCCCAGCAGATATTTTGACCTCTAATAGATATGATAAACCCATGCTACATTAATGACATTCTCCTTTCCAGTAATTACTGTAATGCTGTGCACCGATTACTGGTATCATTAGTTACGCCATGTTTGGCAAGTCAAAATGTCCGCTGTGAAAATTGTTCATCCTGCATGTGCCGTGATAGCTGTACACCGAAACCAATGTATCTATGCAGATTTTTGTTTTTTCAATCCGTAATTCCACCATTTTTTAAAGGTATGGATATGTGACAGTGGCGCTGTATAGATTTTCCATATGTTGTTTCTCCATTAAGTGAAAGCACAAATTGCACCCAGCGTCAGAACACTGATTTCTTTCCTGCATTGTTTCAAGCAGCCATCAAAAAGCTGCCAGATGAGGCTCCTCGTGTTTTGCTGCTGATAAATTTGTCCTTTACTTACAATAGAAGTTAATGAAGCCAGCATTGAGGCAGAGGATTATGATGAAACCAATCAGCAGCTTGTTATATTCAAACTCACATTGCTTTTTTTTTTAACTTGTATCTTTTGTCTCAGGACATTTTTTGCCTCGGGGTGAACAAACATTGCACAAACATGTTGTTACAGTCACATATTCAGATGAGCTGACTGTGCTGCTGTGGTGAACTGTGGAGAGGAGTTAATGTGCTGTTAACTGGAGTATAAATGAACAATCATAACTTGTGCATCTGTTTCATCTGTGCAGAATAACTGTTTCTATCTTTATCGTCCCCCCTTACTCTCTTTCCTCATACCTACAATCTGTCACGGATTGCCAGCACATTTTATTATCATGTGCATAATTTAAGTCTTATAAAGGTAACATTTTATGCTCCATGGCTTGTATTTCATATGGCTGAGTTGTAGTGTGATACAAACACTCCTTAAGTTATGCAGAGAGTCACACACACTCTCTTCCTCTTCCCCCGGTTGTGTCTCCTCTCTCTCCTCTTTCCCCGGCTCTTCTTCATCCCATCTGTGTCTCACCCTTGTCCGTCTCCCATCCTCTTCCAGTTCCGTCCTTCATTCAGCGTCATTTTCTTTGATCGGTCTCCATTTAAGTCTTTACCCTCCCACTCTACCCACTGACATCGCTGAAGGGATCTCTCTCCCTCTCTCCTTCTCTCTCTCTCTATCTCTCTCTCTCTCCTTCTCTCTCTCTCTCTCTCTCTCTCTCTCTGTCCTTGCTCTCTCTTCCCACTCTCTGACTTTCTCCTTATTTGTCTCCCTCTGTCTCTATCTCTCCCTCCCTCCCCCTCTCTCATCCTCATTCCTCACTATCTCTCCATGCACACTTGATTCATTTTACACATTACGGTAGCATCCATCATTTTGCTCTGAGAGGGAAAAAGCTCTTTTTTTTAATGAAAATCCGTTTCTATATCGTTCCTCCTGGTTGTCTTGTGTCTTTTTTTGAACTCTGCTCTGTTCTGTGGATCTGATCCTAAAGCTGGAACCAATATGTTTTATTTCCAGCTGGTCATCATGGCAGGAACTGTTCTGTTGGCGTACTACTTTGAGTACACGGACACGTTCCCAGTGCACATCCAGGGCTTCTTTTGCTTCGATAAAGCCTACTCCAAGCCTTATCCTGGACCAGAGGACAACAGCAAGGCGCCACCTGTCCTCGTCTACTCCCTCGTCACCGCCATCCCCACCGTGACGGTGAGTGTGTGTTGAACTTGTTTAAAAAAAAAAACCTCCTCCACAGGTGCTCATCACACTCACAATCAATGACATGTGACACACACACACGCAGACACACACATGGATGGTTCTTCCTCATGTGCACGTGGTGACTGTGGATTGAAAGAGGGGAGATGTGTGGGTGTGCGTCCTCGTGGTTTCTCTGCTCTGTTTGTGAGGATGCGTTCCCTGTCATAACCATGGAAACGGGCACTATATTTGTCCTCCACAGAGACAGCTACAGTGTGCAGAGAGCCTCCTCTTATTTCCACTCTGCACAGCACTAAAACAGAATAAAATATACAGGCTTAATTGCCTCCCTTATTTATGCACAAGAGGAAGAGTTTCATTATTTTCAACGATGCTTTTCACGACTTAAAAATGCAAATCAGAGCAGCTTTTTAATAATTAAACACACGTACAGGATTGCAGTTTGTAGGTCATGAATGTTTGTCAGCGCTGATGCAGCAGATCATAAGCCTAAAAATTCTGCTTGCTAATTCAAGCAAGTGACTTGTGTCATCTGAGAACACAAAATCAAGGTGCAGTATTTGTATTTGTTGCTGTTATCTTTGCAAATATTCTACGACATGCAGAATTCAGTGGCAGCAGCAGAGCAGCAGCCATACTTTCCTGATGGTACAGTGGGTGGTTATTAAAAATGAATCAGCCTCACATCCTCATCAAAGCTGTCTTCACAACAGTCTGTCTTGTCCCCCACAGCATGTCTCTTTGATGTCCTGTAGTTAGGTGGCATTATAACATGGCTGCTTTGGAGCTTAGGGCAGCACACACACATAAACAAGCAGATTCACATGAAGCACATACTATATACGCTCAACAACCACTTAATTAGATACACCTGTTCAACTGTTCGATGATACAAATATCAAATCTAGAGCTGCAACAATTAATCAAATAATCAATTATTAAATTAATCATCAACTTTCAATTGATTGATTGGTTTAAGTAAACATTTTAAAAAAGAAGAAGTCCAAATCCTCTAATTTCAGCTTCATACATGTGAATATTGTCTGGTTTCTTTGCTTCTCTATGACAGTCCTGAATATCTTTGGTTTGTAAACAAGACATGATGTCATCTTGGACTCCAAGAAACACTGACATTTTTCACTATTTTATGGACCAAACAACTACTGGATTAATCAAGAGAATAATTGATAGATTAATCGATAATTGAAATAATCATTAGTTGCAGCCCCTAATCGAATCAGCCAATCACATGGTAGCAACTCAAAATATTTAAACAGGCTATAGCATCAGAATCAAGAAGAAAGGTGATTCAAGTGACTTTGAAGGTGGCATGGTTGTTGGTGCCAGACCATAGACTGTATAATTAATGGACGTAGTTTCCGCGACGTCACCCGTCTGTTTCTGAAACGGACTTTTGAAGCAAAACGGCCGGCGCAGCCATATTGGAAATGAGGCGGGCTGTGAGTCTCCACAGTAACAACCATAGGACACTCCACAGTCACGTGATCTGAGCTGTGCCTCTGATTGGACAAACTGGCAAGCTTAATATTGTGAAAACTGCCAAATTAGAAAAAAATCCACTCCCCGTACAGTGCGTGCCGTTAGTGAAATTAGCGATTCAGATGGGAGACATTCTTTGTACCAGGCTGTAAATAGGGTTATTTTGGCCGTGAAAACGGCTTTTTTTGGCTGGTGTGTATGTGACTTCTGGTACTTCTGGAGCCAGCCTCAAGCGGACACTCGAGGAAGAGCAGACTTTAGCACTTCCGCATTGCCTCATATTTTCAGACCGGAGGTTGCCACTTCTGCCAGACAAGCTGGTCTGATGAGTCTGGATTTCTGCTCCACATTCAGGTGGTCGACTCAGAACAACATAAAAGTATGGATCCATCCTGCCTGTATCAGCACTTCAGGCTGATGCAGGGGTAATGGTGTGGGGGAGTTTTTTTTGGGAACCTGGTTAAAAATCCAAAGTCCTACCTGAGCTATTGTTGCTGACCAATTCCATCCCTTTATGAGCACAGTGTATCCAACTTCTGATGGAGACTTCCAGTACACAAAGCGCAAATCATCTCAAACATGATGTTGAGTTCGCTGTACTCCAACGGCCTCCACAGTCACCAGATCTCAATCCAGTAGAGTCTCTTGGGGCCCTAGGCTGAAACTTCACCGGAGGGCCCTCTAATCAGCATATATCATCATCTTTTTTATAAATAATTAGACAGCAAAAGTTTTTTTCAAAAAATTAACACTTATTTTCAAAAGCTCAAATGTTCATAAAATAAACAAAAACACTGAACGTAAACTCTGCTATTTCAAAAATATAAATAAATGTACTGAACAATGAAAAACAGATCAATGAAAATTCATATAAGTCAGGTTACAGAAAAAGAGTGTTCAGTAGATTGCAGTTAGTTGGCACAGTATACAAATACAAGATAAAGAAATAACTTCAAGTAAAAACTAAATCAAATACAGTTTCTTAAGAGTGTGATTTGAATGTGTCGACTGTCATTGCATTAAGTTATGGGTCCCTGTTGGATGTTGAATTTTGTCAGCCCTCGGGGCTCCTTATGGTTCTGGGGCCCCAAGCAGTTGCCTGCCTTGACTGCTGGCAACTGACAGCTCTATTTGGGATTTGGTGGAATCAGAGATTCTCATCATGGATGTTCAGCTGGCAAATCTGCAGCAACTGTGTGAAGCTGTCAAGATGAAGCAAAATCTCTGAGGGGTGTTTCCAGGAGCTTGTTGTATCCATGCCCTAAAGGGTTAAGGGTTTTCTGAAGGCAAAAGGGGTCAAATTCATTCCAGTTGTGCACAAAGACAGACAGGTTAGAGTAATTATTTTATATCTGCGCAGTCACACCTTGACAGGTGAACAGGTGCACTTAAAGTTTCTGGGAGTGACTGTTTGCTGACATTCATGCTCAGCACTAGAAGGAGGCTGCACTGTGTGATAGTGTGCAGAGTGGGAGCAAAGTGGCGTGATTATTTTTTGCTATGAGTGTAAAGCGGCGTTTTTGAAAGTCAGAGCATCTGTGTTCTCTCACGCTCCAAGATACTGCATCATCCCACGAGCCTCTGTTCACATTCAGTTACAGAGCAGAAATTCATCTCACGTCTCTCTAATTTTGACTCAGACTTAAAGCCTGGTAAGGTGAATCGAGGAGCTCGTCTGACAAACTGCAGAGATGTTTCCTGTAGCTTCACACACCACCTGTGTGTGTGACGAGTGTGTGGATGTCAGGCCAAACATGACTCATCAGAATTTGAAATAGTGGCATATACTCTTCAACTTAAGATTTAAAGGTAGCCAGGTTCTTCCCAGTACCTACATTTCCCATGATCCAACTCAAATGCTTCTTTCTGAGCCAGAGTTGATGTTATACAACAGTTTTCACAGGATGAGTAATCCATCCAATGATGTGTAAAATCCATGCAGTGCTCTCAGAAGTCCTTTTGCCTCAATTTGGATTATCTTTAAGTAAATGTGTTAAATCTCTATAGAGAATGCTTTGAGCACATTCCTCTCCATGTGGAAGCCTTGCTAGGTGCCACTCAGGGTTACTGAGGCTTAAGTTGATGCCTTATTTTATAAACTGTACATACATGAGAACATGACACTGAAACAGTAGAGATTTGAGCTCAAGACAAAGTTTAAAGCTGCTGAATTGAGAGCTGTTCAGCTCAAAGTGTCATAGTTGTAAGTTAATATGGAACAGCTTTTATTTCTAAACCCTAAACACTTATCAGACACTCTGAAGAGGTTATAAGTGGTCTTGAAATAGTCTCGCTTTTATATTTTTTGCTTTTTCATAATCCACAATTTAAAATGAAATTTTCAGCACCAAAATTGGTAGTTTGTAAATGCTATTTCTCAGTACCATGTGGTCCGGTCAGATTTTCCAAGGAGAACACAAATCTGTTTACGGTACACTGACCGAAAATCACTTTGGCAAAATTATGCAATGAGACACAAGATCTGTCTTTTATTCTGAAGAAAACGGTTTCTTGGATTTATTTTGTAGTAATGGCCTAAACTTAGGCTGCACGGTGGTGCAACGGTTAGCACTGCAGCCTCACAGCAAAATGGTCACAAGATTGAATCCCGGTTCACCCAGTGGCCCCTCTATGTTTGCATGTTCTCCCCGTGCATCTGTGGGTTCTCTCTGGGTACTCCAGCTTTTTCCCACAGTCCAAAAACATGCTCATCAGGATAATTGGTGATTCCAAATTGCTCGGAGGTGTGAGTGTGAGCATAAAAAGCTGTCTGTCTCTGTGTGCCAGTCTGGTGTACACCAGTCAAAGGTGTACCCCGCCTCTCGCTCTAAGTCAGTTGTTATAGGCTCCAGCCATCCACAACACTGAACAGGATAAGCGGTATAGAAGCTGAATGAATGAATGAATGAATGAATGCCATAAACTGAGGCTGGGCTGGCAAGATTTTGAGATTTTGTTTCTCACTTGGTTAACTCACTTTTCACTGTTAAACTTTGCCAAGCAGTGTAGTGCCATCATAGGGACTTTCAGTCCACGTGCTGTAAAAAGATTTTTTTATTTCTCCTTAGGAAAATCCAACCTGATCACAGATACTGAGGAATAGCATTTACAAATAACCATTTATGGAGCTAATAATCTCATTTTAAATCCTGGATTATGAATAGGCAAATATATAGAAGTAAGACTATTTCAAGATCACTTATAAAGTCCTTACAAGGTCTTTAAACATGGCAGATATTTAAAAATGGTTGGTAAATGTAACCAGATAAACAGATGTCCCTGATATTAAGGGGAAAAGGAAAATATCATCTTACATATTAACTCAATCAATCTTTATCAATCAATCAATCTTTATGTGTATAGCACCAATTCATAACAAGTGTTAACTCAAGACACTTAACAATAGAGCATAAAGCTCCTCATTTTGTGGATACACATATATGCAAAGATACATATATAAATATAAAGATACACATATATACATCCAGCACCCAACCTGAATCCATATAGCCAATCATGAATCCCTCCATCATGGCGGCAAGAAAAAACCTTCTGTTACACAGCAGGAAATCTTGAATGTGGACCCCAGTCTCATGATGAACAGCAAATCCACACCATGCTGTGTTGGGTGTGTGGGCGAAGGAAGGGAGGTAGGAGGAGACAAGTGGACTAAAGTAGGAACTAAAGTTAGTGACAGATCCATGAACCATAGACCTGTCGTCTGATTTATTAGAGGTTAGCCTCTTGAGATGCTACATCTTGTTTTCAGGAGGGACCTCATGTCTGAATGGTAATAATCAATGGCATAATCAATGATGTTCTGACTGAAAATAAGAATTTATGGTATTGATGAACTCATGGATGCCCAGACCACAAGTACATCCCTGCCATATTTGTCTCCGTTAAGAGTAAATGTGTTAAAGGCCTCTTGAGATGTGACATCCCATTTTCAGAGGGACCTCATGCCTATATGGTGATTAAAAGAATGCATACTATAGATGTATCGATCATAGATAGCGAGATCATGCTAATATCTACATTAACAGCTATAATGATCATGGGAATGGAATGTTCCTAATGAAATGGCCAAATATGCATCATGTCTATAATTGCAGTTATTGAGGCTTCTGGTCCCAATGCTGCAGTACTACAGAACAGTGTAAATTTTAACAAACTGGCTTCATGTGTTTGCCTCTGGAACATCCACCTGTAGCCATAAATAAATCCCTGCAATGGTTTAACTCTGTTTCACTGATCCACAAAGAGGACTACTTTGCCAAGAAATGGAGAAATTGGAAATAAATGTTGTGTGGACACCATAATGTGGGTGCACATCACATTTAAAATGCTTTAATGCAACTTTGTGGGGGATTCTATCAGGTTATTAAAGAAATTGACATGAAATTGTGAAAAATGAGATCCTTTAAAAGCACAATTTAACATGTCTAAGTTGTAATATTTACAGCTGAATCGGACAAGATGATGATGAATTTAACATGTCTTAGTTGTAATATTTACAGCTGAATCGGATAAGATGATGTACAGCATTCCGCAAAGAAACAGCCTGTTTTTGCTTTTTCTTCTGCATATATAAACAATGTGCAACATGATCGTTTGAAAACAGTACTTTAACCTTTACATTGCAAAACCAGCAAAGATATGGTGAACCGCTTTGTGAACGTTCCTCACAGGAGCTTTAAAAAATACTGCCAATATTTCAAGTTTAAGTATCATTTTTAATATTTTTTCCTTGAATGTGAACTTGTGTCATTTATGTATTTATTTATTTATTTATTTATTCATTTATTTATTTATTTATTTATTCAAAGGGACAGTGCATATTAATAAACATTTCACTTCAGCATCTATGTAAATATACTATAAGGGCCATTTTCATGTTATTGTAAATAACAATCGAGAACATAAATAAAAACAATAACATCACTTACACAAAAGGTGCAAAAAAAAAAAGCATTTAAATTACTATTTAGTGAGATATTACACAATAATAGGACAAGAAAGTGAGATGATAGGATTTATATTGTGTTTTTATAAATATCCAAAGACGTATCGTAACTCACAGTAACAGAAAGAAACATGGATCGGATCGGTCCCAGCAAACTTTAAGGACACATTTCCATGGTAGATTTTATAATTAGCTTTGAGTTATGAGGCCACCTAGTAATGGTCAAAGGTTAGGGGACTGATAAAATAAAAGTGGACCTTCTTTGATTTGAATTTCGGCTGTTTTTTTTCTTTGGATTTCTATTTCACATACATCTAGAGCTGAGCTTCTAGGATGAGAGTATTGGTAGTGCAAAGGTATTGTTGGATACTGTATGAAAATCCATCAGTGCCAAAAAGAAGAGAGATGATTCAGATTCTTCATTTTATGACTTCCTGAGGGCATGATGAAAGTTTTCTGGTTTGAAGCAGAATCCAACAAGTCCCCAGGGTCTGATGAAACACAAAAGCCTGCCTGAAAATGTAAAACAAGCAGGAATCTCTGATGGTTTTCACGTCAAAGTGACCCCAGCACACACCAGAGTTGACTGCACTTAAAAACCTGATTTGGTTATAGTAGTGGAGGTGTGTGTGTGTGTGTGAGAGAGAGAGAGAGAGAGAGAGAGAGAGACAAAGAGAAAGGAAGTGAGCGGGTGACTAAAGTAGAGGTACTTGTGTGGTACTCTGCAAATATGCTGCAAGTTTCAGTGCATCAGTGAAGGTGAGTGTGGGTGGGTGGATGACGGTGCACATCTTCTCCTCCACTTCCTCTGAAATGGATTGTACATGTGCAGGTGGGAGTCCGTTTTTTTGTGTTTGTGTGAATCTTGACTGTTGCTGGGATCTGAGAACTGCTCAGAATAGCTGAAGGCGATCTCCAGGACTCTCTAAAACTGTAGCTACTTTCAATCGCACAAATACACACACGTATATGAAGCTCATTCAGCACAAAAACCATATATGAAACACGTTTCAGTCCAAAAGCAAGTTGGTTAAATATTAAAAGCACAGTTTGAGCTGCTGGATAATTATACCTGCATTTGTTTTTGAAGATGTGGGTTAATAGACACTGTAAGTGTGTGCTGATTGCACACTTCAACCCACCCGTCAGTGGACACAACTGCACTGTGACTAACCTTTGGATCAAATGGTAATAAGCTTAGGCTGTACCTGACAAAGCATGAGTCTTCACAGCAAACTGACACACATTTGGGTTAGCTTATGAAGCCATGAATGAGTGAAGTTTTGAATGAGGAGCTTATTTCTCCACCTTTCTTATGTGGGTCAGAAGCATAATGCTTTTGCCCCAGAGAGAGACGCACTAATGCTGCTAAATATAAGCCTCTCAAACAGCTGGAGAAGGCAAAGCTACGGCTCTCTTTGAGCGCAGAGACACTGAGAGTTTAGAACGCAGTGTGAGGAGAAGGGAGAACGAGAAGCTCAACAGAGGCTGTGAGAAGAGAAACACAAGAGAGACAATGAAAACGACATGAAGAAGGATGGAGAGAAGCAGAGAGTCTGTCTGGTTCCATTAATCTGCTGTCTATAATTTCTTTGCTGCTGGGTTAAACCTCAAGAGAGGCTCAATATCACAGCTCCATGTAACGGAAATATGAGGATTTAGGTGAAAGATGGAGGCAGACCGTATCATCCAGTCAAGCCAAGGTTTTTAAGTGAGAGCCACTGAGGCTCTATAAACTGCATTATGCTTAAACCAGCTACCGGATGTGGTCATGGCCACATTATGTTGATCTTTTAAGAGCCACAATATGAACATACCTCAGTGTGGAACGATGGTTAAAGAAAAGGGACAGGTTTGAATGAATGCAGGGTACCATTTACCCTCCAAAGGTCAGAGGTCAGCGTGAGATGAAGCCCAGCACTTGCAAGAAAAGCTGAAGGTGTCTTTTTCAATAAGATATCCGTTTCTCTTTTTTATCTTTTCCCATAAATAAACCAAACAGGTTACATGAAACCTTTTCAGATAGTGTTAGGGTCTGTTGTGTCCAGTCACTTTGTTCACAACTCAAACAAAGCTGGGTTTAATCCAACATTTCCAATATGGCACCCAGAAGATACAGGCTTTAAAACTCCATATCAAAACAAATGGTTGATATCACAGAAATCACGTCTATATGCTCTACTATACTCTCAGCGGCCACTTTACCTGCTGGAAGTAGCCATCAGAAGATGGGTACACTGTGGTCATAAAGAGATGGACAAGGTCAGCAACAATACTCAGGTAGACTGTGGACTTTAAACCAAGTGCAGTTGGTACAAAGGGGCCCAAAGTGAGCTAAGAAAATCTCCCCCACACCATTAAACCAGCAGCAGCATGAAGCATTGATTCAAGGCAGGATGGATCCATGCTTTCATGTTTGATCCAAATTCTGAGCCGACCATCTGAATGTGATGCAGAAATCCAGACCCATCAGACCAGGCAACATTTTTCAATCTTCTACTGTCCAGTTTGAGTGAGCCTGTGTGAATTCTGATGCCCGTTGCTGCCGTGTGATTGGTTGATTAGATATTTGGGTAACAAGCAGTTGAACAGGTGTACCTTATAAAGTGGCAGATGAGTGTATGGCCTCTCTCTATTCATGTGGTCTTCACGAAGCTCTAAAATCCTTCCATCTGTTGACCCCGGGCCAGCCTCCACTCATTATGTCAGTTTGTTGTTGCAGTAAAGGGCAATATGCTCTGGCATCGTCACAGGGTGTTTTATTTTGAATTATTATTTAGTCAAGCAGATGTTTTATTGTTTTTTTCAGCGCCTGACTTTCTGACGATCTGTTCTGTGTAAATTGATGCACCATAGCTCCGGCTTGTCCTTTACTTATTGTGGCAGAATCTTTGAAATTATTTATTTCTATCCAAATCTAGCTGTTAGAGATGCGTCATGTTTGATCCCTGGCGGATTTCACTTTCAAGACGCACCTCCTTGCTACCCACAAAGCTCCCCCTCCAGCTGCGGTAACATGCGGCGATATCACAAAATCCAATCCTCCTGACTAGACCTCAGAAAATATGAAAATGTCAAATCTTACTGTTGCCTCTGGCACTTTATTTCTCTGTCATAAACATTCTAGATGTGGGAATTGGTCTCTCTTTTTTGCATCCTGCTTACCTGCTTGGGGTCGAAAACATGTGATTTAAGTGGTGGGAGGCTGTAGGTGAGTGTTTGCGCTCCAACCGTGCTTTTGTTATGTTAATGTGGAGCAAATCATGTTGTTCAGAAAATCCGGCCTTTCCATGTTCGTTAACTTGTTCTCGCCTCCCTATCCTATATTTACCTTCTATTGTTCTTGCAATCAGAGTTGTCATCTTTGATAATCTGCATAAAAGAAACACCAACGCACACAGATGTACAATCACACACTCCTTCATATGAACATGAAGTGAAGCCGATGAGGAGAGAGTCTTTAAAGATCATGAAACAGGAGGAATAGTTCACTTTATTTAACCAATCATCCTCTTTATTCGAACATGTCTGATCTGACTGAGATTGTCATTAGTCTTCTATTCTGGAGTGCACTCACACCACAAACACTCAGTCCCATGCTTATATGCAAATTGGGCAGGAGTTTGCATATTGTTAAGCTTCAGTACAATCCCTCATGAATAATGGAGCCACATATGACAGACAGAAGAGGATTGGAAAGAACCGTGGAGCTGAGAAAAAGTCTGTGTGATGCTCTCAAACTCCTATTTGGGTCTCTGTTCCAAACTTTACACAGTGAGGGGATCACTTGTCTTGATTTGCTTGAAAGAAAACTTTTTTCCAGAACAAAAATGTGTGAAGTATTGAGTGCTTTTTTATGCTTGCAGTGTATTAGTGTAGATATGTGTGTTTCATACCCCAGAGGGATTTTCTTGATAAGGGGAGATGGCTGGAAGAGGTACAGTGCTGACCTCATATCCTTAAAACTATCTTTGCTTTCGTTGTAGACCGAAGCATGTTTTTAGGACATCATATTTTTCATGAATCTAAGTCACAGACAAAGGCTAAAATTAACCAGAAGAGTCCTCCTTTCACCCTGTTGCTCAGTAAGACCAGATGGGACTTTCAATTCGGCTTAATACAAAGCATGTTACAGCGTTAGTTAATGAAAACAGAAGCACTGACCACTGTAGCAGGGTCCATTCTGGGGAACACCAGAAGCTCAGAACCAGAGTCGACAGCAGAATAAGCTGTTCAGCATTGGCAGAGAAGATTGTTCATGGGAGAACACACGTACTCAGTTCTTCTGCTCATCACACAAAAGCATGTCCACAATTGTGGTGCTGTTAAAAAAGAGAAATAAAAAATAAACTGACTCTCTAGTGGTATGATATTTGTTTCCAAGAAGCACTGTAACAGCAAAGAAATAATCTACCAAACAGAAATTGCCTCACATTTTGTGATTAGTTTTGGAAAAATAAGTTTGAAAATCAAATTAAAAATAGTTGAGAACAAAACAGAATTTGGAGTGGAAAGATCAAGAGCAGGATGATTGTGATGCATGAAATTTAAGCAGTGTAACATGAGAGGAAGCAATGTTATACTTAGTATTAGCCATGCTGTGATTTGCTCATTTGCCCATTTGCTCAAGGCCGCTGGAGATAATCACAGCCCTGCTGATTGACAACATGACATCTCAGCCTGAGGCCTGTACTACGAAGCTGGATTTCTCTTATCGAGGTGACTTCAGGCTTAACCCTGGTTTTTCTGTCCTACAATGCTGGTTCACTTCTCACTGGGATAAATCACCATGGTAACTTACGCTGAATGGCTAACCTGCTCCAGAGCAGGTTAAATTCTAGATAAGAGATCAACCAGTATAAAAGCACCACCTCCTGACCAGTCAGCTGTCTTGGGAGATGTCCTGCCCATTCTTAGAAGATCCTGTCCACGTTAATGCGCATATCATGAGAAGAAGGTTTTCAGGGGTAGATGTAATCCTTTTGATGTCCCTGATGACATCCTGTACCAAAGATACAGATTTTCATCAGATGGACTGCTCTTCATTTGTCAACTAATGGGGTCATATGTTACAAATGTAACGCATCGCATAACTACAGAAACATGAATTTATGGAACGCACAACTACTCATGCTGTGTCAGGCCGAACAACTTACATGAGCCAAAAAGTCACTGAAGTCATAGTCGTGTGTTCTGTCTCACTGTGTTGATTCTGAAGAGGCCACTCTTCTTATAAACAGACACTTCATGGTGACGTAGGCGGGTTACGTGTGCTCCTAAAGTCTGGTTCATATTGGAGTAGTGTGACCACGGGTCGTACTGGCCAGCGGGATAATATGGGAGGGAGTAAATCATGTTTGAGTGCAGCACGGCTTGGATGGCCAGTGTGACGACACCCTGAGAAAACCTTTATCTCAGCCTCTGTTGAAGGTGAACTTTGTTTAAGGTGCTGTTTCTTTAAGGCTCCACAAACCTCCTCACCTCTGATTGGCCAGCCCTCTGGAGGCCTGTTGGGAGCAGAGCTATGGGTAAACCTTGGTGTTTGAGGCCCATCCCTCAAAAGTGTCATGAAGTTAGGAGATTCTTATGCAATGACTTCATCATCTCAGCAGGTCTCATGAAGATCTGAGGCTATTTTAAGATTCGACCATGTTGAGCAGTTTACTGACGCATCAGAAATTTCTACAGCATAGAAATAAAGGGGTTTGAAAACCTGTACAGTTTGGAAATCCAGCATTATATCCATGTTTAAGCAAAATACCCCCTCTTCAAATAACATTTTTTCAACAACTTTTCTTCTTCTTGAGTTGAATATTTTAGTACTCTTTCCTCCCCTCGTGTTTTCTTGCAAACAGCTTTTTTTTCAGGAATGTTAGTTTAAGCCACATAATGTAAATTACTTCAGAAATACCAGACATATCTCATATGAGTCTGAGAAGAAGAGGGCATATCCAAGAATAGTTTTCAGACCAATGCTGACTCATATTCTTTCAGAGCCTTCTCTCCTCTGACCCGGATGCTGCTCTGTGTGAGTATTTTGTAGAAACCACAAAGAAAAATGTCATATTTTGAACGTTGCCGATAAAAATTAAAGAAGGAACTCGACTCCAGTCTGTGGGCTGTAAACAGATTTGTCTGGATCTTTATCAGCGACAGAGGTGACAGGAATTTTAAATGAAGTCTTTGTAGGTCATACAGTTAAAGTAATATCGAATTGAAAATGTTTCATGGGTGGTTATAAACTCTTTGTAATAGGTTTGATGCCCATCCTAACAAAAAAAAAAAAAGCCACATTTGAAGGTGGAATTGGTTTTCATTTTACTGTCACGATCTATCCGTCTCTATTTGTCCATCCACCCATGTCATACAGTTTGTGTGTGTTTGTAAAAGAGACAGACAGACAGACAGACAGACAGACAGACAGACAGACAGACAGACAGACAGACAGACAGACAGACGAGAGCATCAGCTGTTGTGCTTATGAGCAGGAGCAGTGACAAAGGGCAGGGATAATAGAGGATAATCACAGCTTTATCCTGTCTCTGCCAATCACACTGGCCAGAGGATTGAGAGATGAAGACAGCAGGCCATGTAGCCCCACGTCGATGCGCCTGAGCAGCTATCCATCCACACCAGATAGCCTGTAAGACGTGCTCTAACCCACAGATGAGAACTCTAATCCAGGCATACACTCCTGCTCTAACTCAGCTGGATTAGCTGCAAGGTTTCTCCACACTCTGATCCAAGATTCCTCTGTTTCTGTGTGACAGTGGGCACAGAAACAGAAGAAATGAGAATATGAGGAGGTGTAGGGAGGCTGAATAGTTAGCAAGATAAGGAGTGAGAGGCAGAGATGAGAGGATGAACACGAACATGCTTAGAGACAAGAAAAGGAGGGTGAAGCGGAGGAAAGGGGAACGTGAACCGGGTCATACATCAAATCAGGGCGAAAACCTAACAGGATGAGATCTGTGAGAAAAAGAGAACAGGAAGAAGACACCAATTATTTTGTGGGAAAAAAAGAGAGAAAAAAGACGTTTTGGTAGCCTAGATTTTCCTCCACAGAGACCTGGGAAAGCTGCCCGGCACTGAACAACAAATCACAGAATAAAAGCAGGGTGAGACAGAGATAAGGAGGCTGATGGATGGAAAGAGTGTGGGTGATGATGAAGCTGAAGCAGCTAAATTGTCATGGTTACCATCGTCTGTGTGTGCAACAAGACTGCCTTTCTGTGTGTTTGTGTGTGTGTGTGTGTGTGTGTGTGTGTGTGTGTGTGTGTGTGTGTGTGTGTGTGTGTGTGTGTGTGTCTCAAGAAGAGCACTGAGCTCACAGTATCAACAAATGTCATGTGATATTTGCAGAAGCTTGAAGTTAGCTCGGTGTATTCCTCGTTGAAGTTTCCTTGTTTCTTACATTCAGCGTTATATCATCTTTTTTATACATCCTTAAGCTCAAAGATAAATAGCTGTGCATGGATGTGTGTCACAGTGTGGATGTTCACGGTGTAAATGGGAAGCTTAATTTAGGGTTTATCACAATATCCTCGAGCTGTTAATGATGAACAAGGAGATTTTAAACACATCTGCTTGAAATGCACAGAGACACGGGTGAAATTTCCACACGCCCCCTCAAGCATAGGTTTCTATTTATACGCTGTGACGTCAAACCAGCATTTAATGCTGTATCACTCGTTCTACTCCTAAATGAAAAACTCTTACTTATGAACAATGCGTATGAATATTGCTCTGTTGTGAATGTTTTTGTCTGTTTTCTGTATACACTACATGTCCTTCGCTGTAGAAGACACTGCAAATTTAAAATCTTTGGGATGCAAAAAAAATTCACGACACTAAGCAGCAGCCTTCAGGGATTTTGTAAGTGATCTCACTTTTATATATTTGCCTGTTTATAATACAGGATTTAAAAATAGATTTTCAACCCAAAATTGGTTATTTCCAGATGTTATATCTCAGTATCGAATGTCAGGTTTGAATTCATGGGAGAACTCAATCCTTTTAGGACACGAAGACCGAAAGTCCCTTTGATGACACAGTGCTGTTGGAAAAGTTTGGCAGTGAGAGGAGAGAAATGTTTTTTTTTCTCTGCTGAAAAGGATTTCTTGGATTTACTTTGTAGTAATGTTGGACACTGGAGCTGAACTGACAGAAAGAAAGGACGTCAGAAGAAAGCTAAACAGGAGAGTGATAGAGCACGGACAAAAACACGGGTGAAGTTGTTTGTGATTATGTTCATTAAAAACCCACATGCAGCAGTTATACTGCAGTGATCTGATCAAACTTGATAGTTTATCAATAAAATGAAGAATGAGGTCACGCTTGTTACACATTACAGACACGTCAGAGCACCGGGCTGTGAGTAACACTTAACAAATATTCTGCTCACCTTCTGGACACCAAACTATGCTACAAACTGAGTTTACAACGTTTGATTGTTGTCATGTTTTGTAACTACAAATAAATACATTACCTCAGCACTTTGCACTGATAGTGGATGATCGTACCAACACAACTGATTCCAACCAGCGTCTTTACATTATGAAGCTGATGCAGAAGTGTTAAAAACTGCAGTTCCTCGAGTGTCCTCTTGAGGCTGCAGAAACATCACTGATTATTCATGAACCCATTCACAAAAAGCTGAGCCTAACAGCAGAGATATTCAATTTAATTCAACTTCTTTAATCCCTCATGGGGCAATTAGTGTGGAGCAGCTCGTTCACATAGGAGGAAAGAAACACAAACAAAGACAAATGACGTACAAGCGATAAATAAATTACCTCCACAATAAGTTAAAGAAAGAACATCAAGAGACAACGATACTTTACAGACTGATTTAAAGTCATCCAGACTGAATGTAAAATTTAAATAAAAGAATAAATACAAGATAAAAAGATATATGACGCCAAGAGATAAAAGAGATCATTAAGAAGCTTTCAATAGTCTGACAGCAGAGGGGATGAAAGATTTTGAATATCTGTTAGTTTTACAGGCCGGTAGGACGTACCGGCATTGTGAGGGCAGCAAACAGAATTCACTAGAAAGCATGTGGCTGTCTGAAGCTACAATACTCTCAGCCTTCCTCAAGATCTGCTGGTTACAGAAAGAGCTTAAGTCTTTGTTTCATGTTGATTATGTTACAGCATATTTCGACCATTCCTGTAAGGTGTTTTCTGTCTCTGACAGAGAGCTTATGAAACCAGCAGATAAAAGAAAAACAAAGGACACTCTCAATAAAAATCTGATAAAAATGGCAAAGTATGAAAGGACGGACTGAAAAAGAGTTCAGCTTCCTTAAAAGGTGGATCCTTATTTACAACAGCCTCAGTATTGACATCAAGTTTAAGTTGGTCATCCAAATATGTGCCCAGGTATTTGTATGACTTTACAATCTCCACATTTTCATTATGTATGTAAATAAATATATTTACATCCTTGTTTAGAATAATTGTGATCCAAATCACTAATTCCTCACTGTTCAGGGGAGGACTCGTTGTTTTTGGAGATATTTAACTTACAATATTAGAAGTTTAGTAAAGGCTGTCTTGGCTGACAGGTGAGCACATTAAACATGTTTGCAATGAAACTGAAGGCCCTCTCAGACTTCACCTCTTCACCTCTTTTCCTCTTGGTAGGTGGACCATGATTTCAGTTAAGTCATTTCTAAAATGACAACCATCAACAAAACTCTGCTTCAGAGACCAGTGGCTGATGTCACAGAGACTACCTTCACCTGCCCAATCAGTGCTCATCGTAACAGCCTGAACCCTCCTTGAACAAACTTTGAGAACAAGTTTTTCAACTTTGGAGTGCATTTATATCCTCTCACCACCTTTGATTGTTTATTTTCCATGTATTCACCCTTTAGATCATCTTTGACATCTTACAACAAACAAAGCTCACACACACGCACTGTTTTGAGCTCACGCAAGTAAAAGAAGATCCTACAGTCGACTGCCACTCTGTCACAAAAAGGTTGGAAACGAAAGAAAGCCAATTAAAGCCCACTCAACCTCCACAGGCGGCTCCTCTCCAAGCTACCACTATTCCCACAGACTTCTTTTCAACTTATCTATACAGTTGTCAGAAATGAGTTACCACCCTCCTCACCAAAAACTTGTATTTACAGCTTTCTCCTCCGTTCCTTCTCAACAAAAGAGGCTGTTATCTTTCCTCTCTTAGGCAAGTCAGTTTCGCTCTCTTTTCAGCAATTTTTTTCGTTTCTCTTCTTCAATTTTTATCAACTCCTCCTTTTCTTTTTAAATTCTCCTGACCTATCCCTCTCTTTTCAGTCATGTCTCAGTCTTCTTCCCCTCTGGCTCCATCCTGTGTCTCTCTCCTTTCACAGAACTGTCTGTCTGAAGCCTAATCACAGCACCTCCTAAGACTTGTTGACATTTCTCCTGATATCTCTGACTATCTCAGGATATGAAAACATTGACTTGAAAAACGCAGCAGTTGCCTCCAGAAAACTGTCTGCGTCTGCTCAAAACTAATTGCCTGCCTCATGGTTTTCACCTTGTTCCAATTGATTTTCAAAGTTTTCTTTTAACCATCTTTAATTTTGTAAAACTTGCAGATTGAAAGTTAAAGTTGGTCTCACATACCTGCCTCTTGCACTTTAAAGTTAGGAAACTAAATTTCAAGCTTAACTCTGTCTTATCAAATATGAAACACCTCAAATCTGGATGCATTCTTATTTCCTTCACTCAGGCCCAACATCTGCTAAAAATGAATCTTGAGGCCTCACTTAGGGAAAATTGTCCTCTTTTCAACTAGGATCTGTCATCATCGATTTCTGCTTTTGTGTTTCAGACTTTTAAGTGTTTTTGTGCACGCATCTGTGGCCACTCTGGTCTCAGAAATGCTGGTTTGATGGCACACAGTGGGACAGCAGCAGACACCCCATCATGAATAAGAGGGTGTATTTTGCTATGGGCTCCTTGTTGGCACGTCAACAACCTCCATCTGCACCTCTCAAAGAAATTCTCCTCAAAAATGCTCTCACATAACCTCCCCATCTTCCTCCACATCAGAGGACAACTAATGCACTGGAAAATCTGTTGTTTTGCATTTCAGGATTGCTGAATGTCAGGCTATCTTATCTTATCCCCCAACTCGAAGACTCGTCTCCCGATCTCTCATTTTGTTCAATTCTTTCTTACGTTTCCTTTCCACTCATGCTTCCAATCTCAGACCCACACATTACAATCTACAATCTACAGTTTTATTTAGCAGATACTTTTTTCCAAAGCGACGTACAAC
This sequence comes from Labroides dimidiatus, assembly GCA_030710495.1. NCBI lineage: Eukaryota > Metazoa > Chordata > Actinopteri > Labriformes > Labridae > Labroides > Labroides dimidiatus. The sequence goes on from CM061145.1 coordinate 14,569,488, forward strand.
ACAAGCAAGATTTTAAACAAGAAGGAGAAACCTTATTAAGTGTGAAGAAATGCTTTAAGTTATAATAGTATTCCATCTAAATAGTAGCAACAACTAGAACTCAACATCAATCATACAGTATCATTCAACATTCAGCAACATGCAGCAATATTCAGTGCTTTCATTTGTTAAGAGCTCAGTCTGAGACCTTCTGATCTGACTCCTGAGGACAAAGAGGAGAAGGGTCAGATTAAGTGCCAAAGTGTTCCCTGAACAAGTGAGTCTTCAGACCTCTATTAAAAGTAGAAGAGGACTCTGCGGATTGTATGGAGTTGGGTAATTCATTCCACCATTTCGGAGCAACAGATGAGAAGAGTCTGATGAGAGATTTAGAGCCATGCTGGGCTGGAAGCACCAGGTGTCTCTCACAGGCAGAGCGTAGCGGGCGGGAAGGAGCGTAGACCTGGATGAGGGACTCATAGGAAGGAGCCGTTCTTGTCAATGTTTTGTGAGCCAGAAGAAGAGCTTTGAATTTGATTTGAGTTGCCACTGGAAGCCAGTGAAGAGGGATTGACAGCGGGGTGACGTGTGCTGTTTTGGGCTGGTTAAAGACCAGACGTGCTGCTGCATTCTGGATCATCTGCAGAGGTTTGAATGTACACGCAGGGAGGCCTGCAAGCAGTGAATTGCAGTAGTCAATGCGTGAAATCACAAGAGCCTGGACCAGGAGCTGTGTGGCCTGTTGTGTCAGGTAGGGTCTGATTCTCCTGATGTTATAGAGGGCATATCGACAGGACCGAGCAATCGAGGCCACATGAACCTTAAAGGTCAGCTGGTCATCAATCATGACACCCAGATTTCTGGAAGAGTTTGTGGGCACAAGTTGATTTGATTCAAGCAGGACACTGATGTGTGGTTGGGCAGGGGGACAGGCTGGAAAGACAATGAGCTCTGATTTGGACGGATTTAGTTGAAGGTGCTGTTCCTTCATCCAAGTGGAGATATCAGCCAGACACGCTGATATCCGCACTGAGACAGTTGTGTCATTGGTTGGAAAAGACATGAAAAGCTGAGTGTTGTCAGCATAGCAGTGGTAAGAGAAGCCATGTGAGCGGATCACTGCACCAAGTGAGGTGGTGTATAAGGAGAAGAGGAGAGGACCAAGCACTGACCCCTGGGGTACCCCTGTCAATAAGCCACGTGATTCAGACACTTTGCCTTGCCATGACACTCTGAAGAACTTACCTGTGAGGTAGGACTTGAACCATGACGGGACAGATCCTGAGATGCCAAGCTTATTATTCTAAATCTTTGGCTTTCTGACTTTTCATTAACTTTCAATGACACGTGACCCTTTGTTCATTTCCCAGAAAGCATTCTCCTGTGTGTTTCTCTATTTGTTTTTTTTTACCAGGTGTTGTTTTGTTCGGTGGCATTGAATTTGTGCAAATTCTCTTCTTTGTTTAGATTGTCTGCAGGTGTGCCCCTGTTTTTGTCTATTTGCTATCATTGAAAATATGCCAAAAAAAAGCCCCTACACAGAGCAGGGGCTGTGTTGTAAATGTCAAATTGGATGTGTTGTTTTTGCCTGACATACCACAGCAGTGTGACAGACTGCTGAATCGAGCTGTCTGTGTCTGAATGAAAGCAGGTACACAGGGAGCTGATAAGGGCAATATGGCAACTGAATGTCACTGTTGGGTTTGGATTTTACATTTAATGTTTACTTTTTCCAAATAATCGTCATAAGTACGCTTGTAAGTTCAGGAAAATCTGAATGTAAAACCACAATTTTAAACCATTTTCATCACTTCTGTTTGACTATATTGACCATCTGTGGTCACGTGTCTACTATGACATCGCTCACAACAATACACAGCAGAAGTAGTGGTGCTGACTTTAGGCCAAAAGGTATTTTTGTGAATAATTACATCTGAGGCGTATTTAGGTGCTTTGAAAGTAACATAATTGAAAAAAGTACACTCCATGGATGGTACATACCAGAGTTTGTTTCACAGGAATTACTTAAAACATGCACTTAGTCTTCTTACATTGGACAGGTTTTGGATGAGGTATAAGTCTTGATTTTGAGTAATCGAATAGTCATTAATTTATAAAGTACTGAATAACTCATGTGACTATTTCCCAACCTAGGAAATATATTTTTTCATTATTTTTACTTGAGCCTGGCTGTGCAATTGGCACACACTGACTGTAGCCTCTCTGAAAGCTGTTTGCTAACTGCCGATTAAAAACAAAAAAGAAGAAAACAGTAAAGTAAAACTGGTGTGATTCTGTGAGAAACCAGAGAAAATCACAGCTACTGTCAGTTAATAAAAGATTCTGTGAAGAACTTCTTTGGGATATATTATTATTATTTTTTTTTTTGGTTGGATAGAGATATTTTAATCCAAACAAAAGGGGTGTGGTCCACAAATGTTTGATGCAGAGGATGACTTGGGATTTAACAATAATACATCTATTCTAGTGAACACAGATGTCAGTGATCCTGTCAAATGAGGTGTGTCACCTCTGCTTGCAAAGATCTGTACTGGTTCCTTTGCTAACCAGTTTTGATATTTCAGCAGCTGTTGTGTTTGGCTATATGCAAGAGTTATGATCTGCTTCAGTTACAAGATTCATTTACTTAGATGAAATCCAACTCCACTCATGTTTGCAAGTACTTTGTTTTGAAACCTTAATCATGTGTCTTACTGCTCTCTTATGCAATCATTTTTGCTGTGATAGATACAGATGAGACCTGGAAATCATTGTTGTTAATATACACTACTCACAATAAGTTCACATGAGTGTTTTTCCTATTTGGTCTGAATTTTAATGAAATAAGTAATAGTTCCCTTTGATGTTACTATATGAGAATGAGAAAAAACACCATTTTCATTAGTTCAGTATTTATTACCCCAATGATTTAGACAATAACAAAGATGGTCCCAAATAACCAAAATTGACAAAGTCAGTAGTGGGTGTTTCCACGATTTGATGCAATGACAGCTTGACAGTGACGTCTCATGCTCCTCAGCAGCCTCATGATGTTGTTCTGAGGCAATTCGTTCAACTCCTCCATAAGTGCTACACACAGTTCTGCCAGGTCGCATGCGGGTGGAGTACAAGCATCCAGTCTCTGCTTCAGCTGGTCCCAGATGTGCTCTATGGGGTTCAGGTCAGGGGACATTGCTGGCCGTACCATACGAGGTACTCTGACTTCCTGAAGTCCAGCTGTGACAATTCTTGCATGATGTGGTGGAGCATTATCATCCATGAACAGAAAGTTGGGGGTGCTCTGGTGGAATTGGGGGATGATTGTGGGTTCTGTGATGTCTCTGAGGAAGAACATGCAGTGACTGAACCATCTACAATCACCAAATCTGTTTTGTGCTGACTGGTGATGCCTGCCCTGAGGACCATGTTGACCTTGGGGTATCGCCCACCTTGCCTTCTTCAGCAAAGCTGATGACCATCATTTCTGTGCAAGGTGACCCAACACTCATCTGTGAACAGGACGGTAGACCTCTGCTGCATTATCCAGGTCACATGGTCTTGTACCCACTGCAAACAGTCACGGTGGTGGCTTCATGTCAGTGGAGTCACCTGCAAAGGTCAATTGGCTTTCAGCCAAAGTGGTGGAGTCTGTTGCAAATGGTTTTTCTGGAAACCCCAGTAACCTTCACTTCTTGTAAACAGGCCTGCAGCTGTGTGGCAGCTGCATAACAGTCTCTGAGTTCATAGGTCCTACTGGTCATCACTGCAGTCCATCACTCGTGGGGCTCCACTCCTGGGTCTGTCAGAAACACTGCCAGTAGTTCTGTGTCTTGCTGTAAGTCTGCTGATGACACTTTGAGACCCACCAAGTTCACAAGCAACATCTGATTGCCTGCTACCAACCTGAAGATGCACTATGGTCAGGTGGTGCTGCTCGTTCATCAAGTGACGCTGTCTGTTCATGGCTGCTTGAATTATGAACTGGGAATGACTTACTGACAATAACCGCTTTCTATACCTCCAGAATGTTGAAAATGATGCCACATTGAAAAGGGTTGGCTTTTTGTATTTTTTTAGTATTGGTTCCAATATGTAAGGCGCACTGAACACAGTGAGACCATTACGTAATAAACACAAAACGAGGTGTGTCTATCACCCTAATACAATCCCAATCCCAAAAATCACTGAAATGAAACAAACATCTTATGTATGAAATCCACTAAGGACCTCACAGTATCCCTAAGTTATTGTGAGTGGTGTATTTTTGAACATGATGACTCCTGTAAGGAAAGCAAATGAAAACACAACAGCACTCTGGGTTATGGTAACTAGTTAACACAGGTGCCAGTACCATGAAAACTGCTGTAAATTCTTCCTTTGTATGTCTGTGATCTACTTTTTCCATTTCTTATAGCATGAGACTTCCTTTCCTATTATGCACCCTACTGCCCCCTAATTATCATGGTTGCACAAATAGATTACATGTTACCACAGGGGACTTTGTGGGCAAGATTATTCATTCAGTAAGTGATGTCACATGCAAAAAACCAATAACCACTTCCACATTATATCAACATATCAAGGACAAAGTTCCACTCCTATCATTACAACTGAACCCAGTCTTTGCATCTTGCTGTATATCGCACAATTACATCATTGTGGTACTGCCGATAAACACACAATGTGAGTCCTGCATGCACATTCACACAGCACGGTTCCAGCCTGCCAGCTCCAATGCTACACATTGCCAAAATCTTCCTGTTGCTACCTCCAACAGCAGGTCACGGGCAGAACGATTTCATCCAGCCCTCAACTGTCAATATGTAGGGACCATATGTTGGTATAAACACCTTGGCTTTGATTTTAGCTAACATCTGTGGTGTCAGAGTGTTTTAAGCCTTGATATGTACACATCAGAGCAGAACTTTATTACCTGGAGAAAAAAATAGGGTAAAATTTTGCAAACAGCCGTATCCAACCTTATTGAATGCCCAGGTTTTTGTTTTGTTTTGTTTTGTTTTGTTTTTCTTGGAAAATAAGAGATTGAACACACCATTATTTTGAATCATGTTCACTCACAGTTTGACCCCATTTTGTCTCCACTGACATGAGTTTGGAATGAAAAATATGTAAGATGTCACATTTTCCTTATTTGTCACCATGACTGCAAACAAATAGAAGTGTTTGTTAAAAAATGCAATGCATTGCAAAAGAGGAACTAGGTTTTATTAACCATCAGGGGGAGATTTAAAGGTTTTGGCTCAACTTCTGGGAAGCTGTTGTGCTGTTCTCTACGTTTTTATACAGTCTATGGGATTTTATGTCCATTGCCTTTTCATTTGAAGTTAAGTTGTGGAGCAGTTATATGATAATAAAATGTCAGATACCTTAAAGTGTGACACAAACAAATAATGGCGGCTGGGTGAATAGATGATTGGAGATTCTACTGTACAAATCTGACTCAACCAGGTGTCTTCTACGTGCTGTTTGCATTTGTATATCCTTTAGATATTTAGACCATACCGGATATGTGTTTACTAGATTTAATAGAAATTACAGCTTTTTAGGTTAGCTTGTAGCATCACTTAAACTTGCAGCTGCAGGGGCCAATTTGGCAGCCTTGGAATCAGCCTTTGAGAGTTTTAATTATGTTGCAATCAACCTATTTGCCTAATCTGTAATCTCAGTTTCAAGCTGACTAATTGCCATCAACAGTATTCATAAGTCTCTTATGCCTTCTGTCCTGTTGGCTGCAAGCTGACTATCATCAGTGAATGCTGTCTCCTCCACTCCTCTTCTTCCTCCTCTTCTCCCACACTCACTTCAGCACAGCATTTCCCAGAAATACATCAGGACAGTAACTGTTTATTCAGCCCTCTCTTTGCTAGAGTATAAAACATGGGCATGGAGGAGAGCACACATTGATCTTACTTATAAAACGAGCACAAAGTTTCAAACTGTAATGAGTTGAATCGTGGTGTTTGAGAGCTTTCTGTGGTCCTTTTGCTTAAATTATGAAATGACACAACCCCTTGATGCCCAGATTTACACCACAACCACAGTTCAAAGAACTGAAGGATGTTTGAGTTTGTTTCCTTTCATTCATAAATTTAAACCCTCTCTGAGCTGTGGACACCCATGTTTTTGACCTACATCGTGACTGGTACACTTTTGATTAAACTGAGTCTAGCAGATCACACAAAGACTGAAACATTACAGGGAAAATAACTGTACTTTATGTTTATCTATATCTACCATACAATAAACATTACCTATTGTATAATAAGTAAGCATTTCTACTATTTCCCATCACAATGGTCTTACCCGTTTCCAGAGGGCTGTTTTTACTGTAACCTATTACTCAAAATACTGACTGTAATATAATGACCCAAAGAATCGCCGACCATTTGACCCAGATAAAAACACTGCATACATTAAGTCCTTCTAAAGGTCTTTGAAGTGTCACATTAAGAGGACATTAAATGCTGCAGGGACTAAAGATACACTCCCCCATTATATGAAGCTTTTGAAAGTGATAGGAGATAATAATAAAAGAGAGGATAACTGTCAGAAAGGAGGACGTTGGACACAATTGTGAACCAGAGAAGGAGGGGTTTTGAAAGATATCCCAAAGAGATAACCAAGGATCACAAGGGTAGAGGGAAAGGGTGAAACAATACGTCGCTGAGTGAAACAGGCTCCTGAAAAAAAAACAAAGCTCAGAAAAATGAGAAACGAAACCACCACTGCCAAGCAGCTGATCAGAAACTAAACAGGATACCCTCCTGAGAAAGAAAACATTAAAGATGCTCAGGTATGACTACAACTTCTTGGTTGAAAATGCTTAAAATGCCAAGCCAGGAACAGAGGAAATGTTGGGTGCATAACAAAACACTAAGAAACCCATTCATGCTGACAGTATGGAAAAATATAGTGCACTTTGATTCCTCAGCTGGTGCACTCAAAATGGTCTAAAAGTTGAGTGTTGAACGCTGGACATTTCTCACCCTCAATCGTCGCCATCTTGGCTACGTAGCAGAGGAACACCTGTGAATGGTTGTGACATGTGATCATCGTTTCCAGTGCAAAGTGCAAAAGCTGCAATGCTTGATTTGAGACAACACTACCCTGTACAAACCTGTGCACTGCTCTAGTAAGTACAGAGTGTATGCAGTGTGCTTCATGTAAGTGTGCTAAGAGAAGTATTCGATTAGAGACACAGCATCAGTCTGAAAGTAACATGAGGGAGGGAAATCCCAGCCAGGTAAGACCAATATGACGATAAAAATAAATAAAACAAGGTTATTGTTAGGATGACTGTCCTCTGCTTTAGTCCTGTGATATAGGGATATCATTAACCCCTCATTGGCCTGTACCATAAAACCTGAACCTGTGGTGGGAGTATGGGGCCATGATTAACACCTGTACTGTGTGAAGTGACTTACCTGCAACACGGAGGTAAATTTGTGCTACTTAGCAGCAATAGTCCCCCCTGCCTGATCTGCAGCACCCACCTCCTCTACCAAACTGCCTGCAGCAAGGTGTTAAACCTCCAGCAGCTCCAGAGACAAAGATTGTAGCTCATGAACTGTTCGGTGATCACCTTAAACTCCAAATCCTTGTGGTAATAAATAGCACATTGAAACAAGTCAGTGATGGTGGAGAGTTAAGAGAAACTGGTTGTAATTCTTCATGATGACTTTTCAGGAACATGAGGTCATTATTTTTGTTCATACATGAATTTGTCGTGTATGTTTGTGCCTATTGTTGTTGTGAAGCAGATAACGAATGGGTTTCCTTACGATGGCATAGGTGTCTGCATTTAAGGTTACATGGGGAAATTAGCTGTCACATCAGGCGGGAACCTTCTTTGGTGGCCAGGTGTACCACCCAAAAGAGCAAAACATTTGTTTTTATTTTATTTTATTTTATTTTATTTTATTTTTAATTTTATTGTTTTTTTTAGGATGAACTGAGCTATTATACCAGTACAAAATCACCTCAAATCTGACTGAAAATTGTTGCTCAAAAAAATCTTTACAGTTGTTCAAACAGTTTTCAAATTTATACAAAGTTTTCTGTAAGTTAACCTGTTGGATTCAAGTCTTTATCACACCTGTTACAGAAGTTAAACTGGCTTGTACACAAGGCTGTGATACTGTTAGAAAAGTAATGCTCTGTATTTGAAAGCTCTCCACATGTTTTCTCATGCTGAAGATTTAAAAACTTTGTACTTTTTTGGTTTAGGTTCTGCTTTAAGGTTTTCTTTTAAGATTCTTGTTGAAGAAATGTACATGTTTGTGGGATCTGAATTTTCAGCATGCAAAGGGTACTTCTTCTAATTGTATAAAGTTTGTAGTCCAAGTCAGTATTACCCAATTAAATATCAGTCGGGTATGATCTATGCAGGACCAGGTTTGTGTTGAGAGCAAAAGAAAGTGAAACTCACACCTCTGCAATGACATCTTAGCTCCTTACTAGGATTTTTTTTCTGTTTAAACAGATTTCTTAATGCAGGTGCAGATAGCACATCACTCTGGGTTAGGAAAAAATCAATTTTGGCTCTGAATTACATCAATCTGTGGGAGTGGTTCCCAAAGCAGGGGTTGGGATCCCAGGGGGGCACACAAAACTATGAAAGAGGAGACACGAAGTGCTTTCAAAAATTAAGTAAACTATTCTCTATAGCACAATTTATCCACTGTTGTAAAATATCAACAAAAATATGGGTTTAATTTTATATATGAAAAAATCTTTGTTGTTGCAAGATCCACAAGGTGACTAAGCTATGGAGGTATTAGTGGAGGCAGGTTAATTTAGGATACACAACAAAATGTGCCCATAAGTAGTCTAACTTTCCATCAGTCAGTCAAATGAAGTGTCTTAGTTCTTTTTTCTGTGTTTGTTTTTGTCTGTTTTTGGATCGGCTTGTTAATGTATTCTCATGGCTGGTCACAGGCGCTGCTTTTTTGGTGGTCTTAAGCTGCAAAGTCTGAGAACCTCTGATCTATAATAGTTAGAAAAAGTATAGCAAGTATGGAATTACAAAAACAAACAGCCATTTCCTCAGCAGAGTGAAAACCTTGAACCTCTCTCCTTGACATCAGCAACCTAAGGGCTGCATAAACACAGTCATCCTCAAGAGACATCATTTGTGTTGACACACAAGCTTCTCAGATCTCATTGAACTTCACACTGGTGTTTCTTTGCCCATAACATGAGTCCTGGTGAAAAACCTCAGCCTTCATCTGTCACACCAAGCACAGGGAGCATTGGGGCATAAGCCTCGTCCCACGCTCTGCGCCCTGGGCCATGCATATTGTATGAGTGTGTAACCTTCATCTGTGCATGTTTCTGTCAGCAGACAGGTTAAGTGTGCAGGGTGTAGTGATGTCCAGGAGTGTGTTGCGTAAAGTTTGGTCAATTTATTCTCTGGTCGAAAGAGATCAGTGTCCTACTTGGTTTTTTAAAGCTGCAAAAATAAAAAACGCTTCCTGAATGACTCCCACAGTCTTCAGCTGTGTGCTCTCTAAATGTGTGTTCAAACTGTGATATGGCTAACAGTAAAGATTTTATGGAGGTTTTTATTAAACAGTGAGTTAATATTTTAGAATATATCATAAAGCCAGATTAAGTATGCTTGATTTATCAAATATCCACTAAACCCCATCCCCTCTTTCAGAGATATTAACCTGCATGACTCTTAATCATGGTTTGGTAATGGTTTATACAGAGGGCTGTGAGTATGAGCGATTGAAAGAGTGTAGGAGATATTAAGGTTGACAAGCTCCCACTGATGAGAGTGGATGTGAGGTGTTAATGTTTGGATACACTAATGCAGCATAAAATGAGCCAAATGGTGAGGGATAAAAGAAAAGACTGGCCAAGAGAAGTAATCATGACAAGGCTGAGGGAGGAACACTCGTGAATAATCTTGCTGTGCACCATGAAGTTGATAAATCTACAACCACGCAGTTTGAGATTCCTGTTTAACTAACTGGTTTTGGTTTTCTCCCTTTCTTTTTTTTTATTTAACCCAGATTCTGATCGGGGAAGTGACCAGCTTCTTTGTGAAGTCAGAGGGAGCTCAGGAGAAGACCATAGTGACTGCCGACTGCTGTTATTTCAACCCTCTGCTTCGCAGGATTGTGCGTTTTCTGGGTCAGTTGGAGTCCTGAGAATTAAAGGTTTCTCTGCTTTGACTAAATAGAGTTCACACTCTGAGATGAAGGCTCATTAAGGCGTGAACATCCCTGATATAAGGCCATGTCTTAAAGGTCTCCTGTGGACTAATTTCTCTGTCCCCTCTCTTCATGTCTTGCTCTGTTAATGTGATCTGTTTCTCCTCTCGGTATTTATCCAAGTTATTAGATTTCTGAGGTGGTGCATTGAAGCAAAGGCTGTGTCTGTCTGGCCTTTCACTCCCACACAGTTACCATCCAGGGTAGCCATTCAACTCCCATCTAAATGCTCTTCTTTGACTCCCACCTCAGACATTGATTCAATTATCTTGAGTTTACAAAACGTCGTCTTCTCAGCCTCTCACTTCCTCCATCTTTCTCTCACAGGTGTTTACTCCTTTGGCCTCTTCACCACCACAATCTTTGCGAACGCAGGCCAGGTGGTGACAGGGAACCAGACGCCACATTTCTTGACAGCCTGCAAGCCAAACTACACAGCTCTGGGCTGTCAGTCTCCATTGCAGTACATCGCAGAGCGCCGCGCCTGCACAGGAAACCCGTACCTGGTGGCGTCCGCCCGGAAATCTTTCCCCTCCAAAGATGCAGCGCTCAGCTTTTATTCAGCCATCTACACAGTGGTACGACACTTTTTATGGGATAGAATAGAGTCACTGTGGGATTTAAAGATGTGTGCATCATGGTTCACTACTGCTGTGTTGTAAATCAAGCAGTGAATCCCTGGACAAGCTTCTGCTTTGCTCCAGTTTAACCAAGCAAAAGCTTAAATCAGTTGAGGTGGTGCGTCTTATATAGAAAGTCAGGGTGAATATTTGCCTTGTCAAAGCTAATGTGTGTCAGGAAGCTGAAGCATGGGCATTGTTGGACTTTCCAGCAGGACAATAATCCAAAGCACACCTCAAAGTCCTCCAAGGCTTGGTTTCAAAAGAAGTTTAGGAATATTCTAGAGAGGCCATCACTGCCGCCTGATTTGAACCCCACAGAAATCCGTGGTGGGATTCAAAGAAGGCAGTTTGAGAAATCACAATTATTGATGAACTGAAGGCCACTTCCCATGAGGAACACTGCCTGAAGCTGGTGTGTGGCTCTGCATCACATTTGCAGAAGGTCATGAAAATGAAATAAAATGAAAATAAATAATAAAATGAATGAAAATAAATAAAAATGCATTTTTTGGGGGTCAAATTGGAGAAAGCACTAAACAATATTCAATGTGATGAACTGTTTATATTTTTCTTGTTTGGATTATTTATTGCTAACAGCTGAAAGTTTGTACACTTTGCTTATAGACTTTATTTGTAATTTTTGGGTGCAAATGTTTCGTCAACAGGGGCTTGACTGAAAATTGTAATCTCTTTGGGGTGAGACAAAATCCTGACCCTGTAGGGGATTCTAAACTGCATAGCCACACATTCACTTTACGTCAACCAGCTTATTAACCAGCTGTCGACTACAAAAATTAAAAAATAAACAGAGCTTAAAGATAACTGGTCTGTACAGCTACAGAATGAGGCTGGTGTTACAACTTTTAGCTCTTCGATCTTGTCCTGTACTTTTGTAAGCAGCATTTAAGAGCAGGAGCCTCATATGGATTCATTTCACGTGTGAAACATATCGTCTCCTGTGAGACTTGTCTGCAAGAAAATGAAAGTAAAGGTAGCTCAGGTTTTATCTGGTTATACAAGACAGTAAAACAAAATATAAGATTAAAATCTAAAAGTAATAAAGATTGGCAAAACAGTTAAACATTAAAAGACTCATACTCAATTAGCAAATGTTTAAGCTGAAATAACACATTGAATTTAGCTTGCTAAGACAAAAAGAGCGCTCACAGGAAATAAGGTTCTTTTCTTCAATGAACTGGAATTGCTTGTTACAGTTTGGCTATTTAAATTGCTTATTTGCAAGTCAGATCCCAAACTTAATGGGTTATTTGCTGGGTTTTGCTACACTCTTCCACAGAGTTTCATGAAAGTCTGACAAATATTTTCCAGATAACAAGATAAAAAAAAACACTAATACAAATTGCTAGCTGCATAAACACAGGATAATTTAAAAAGTTCTGGAGAAAGGACAAAAGTAACACCATATTCTTCTGAAAGGAAGGAACTTCTGATTCTTTCACAAATCCTCATTATAGGAGCTAACCTGAGTATGTGCAACTCTTTAAATCTAAAAGTTCTGCCTTAAAAACATTAAGCTCTGATTTAATTGTGCTTTAATTGTTTACACTGCTGTGTCCTTGAAGCAGCTGTGTTCACTTCTGTAGGTGTTACAAAGCTGCTCTAAAATCACAGCAGACTGCGCCCTCTTGTGGCCTCTTCAAGGTGTTTAAGCAGGAGCTCTGTCTGAATTAAATCAGCAGGCTCACTGACGACCTGTGGATCCAACACCTGTTCCAGCTCACAATGAATAAATAACAAGTTGTTTTTTTTCTTCATGTATTTCAGATGTATGTGACTCTGGTGTTTCGCACCAAGGGGACCCGTCTGACCAAACCCACCCTGTGCCTGGTGCTGCTGTCTCTGGCTGTGCTGGTGGGAGTGATGAGGGTGACTGAACACAGAAACCATTGGAACGATGTCCTGGCTGGGTTTGTCACTGGAGGAGCCATCGCTGCCTTCCTGGTGAGAAGGAGGAAAGGATTTATGGGAAGGGAAAGCAATTTCTTCCTTTCTTCTACCAGATATATTGACAGTATTTCAGTGTGTTTGGCTTAACAGTGAGACGAATAAGAACAAAAGGAGTGCGAGTGTGATGTGGGTGCAGGAGTGATGATGAGACTGATATGAATCTTTATTACTGTACTTTTAATCTTGTCGCTTGATACATTTTCTGAAAACTCTACCAGGGCCAGTGTCTACTTAAAAAATAAAAGAGCTTTCTTTCTATGTGGCCACTTGTATTTCATTCTTTCTATTCTTTTATAACATGAGTGTCCTCCATCTGTCCCAATGGCACTTAGAAATTTTATTCACCAGAAAATCCATCTATCTCTGAACCACAGTGGAGAAAAATCTCTCCTTTTAATTTTCTTTTCCCTCATGTCTCTGCTCTTTACCAGGTTTCATGTGTAATCAACAACTTTCAGCCAACCCACATTGCAATGCCAACTCCCAGTCCACCTCCAGATCACCCGGAGCCATCCATTGGGCTGCCCCTCCTTACTCTGCCCCGTGTGGAGAGTCCACTCGAAAAGTTAAGTGGCGTCCAGGTAAGGGATGGGGGAATTATTAAGGAAGACGCTTTGATGACACATCACTTATTTAGAGATGTACAAGTTGCCATTTGTGAGGGACATAATTTTGGTGAGTGCTAGCTCTTGGAATTGTAATAGTAATGTTCATGAGACAGTGTACAGCTGTGTCAGTCATCGCTCACTTTGAAGGTTAAGAGTTCAATCCTGGGTCTTGCTATCCAAAATATCATTAACTGGTGGTCAAAAGCCTTTTCCTGGAGGAAAAAAAAAAAACTTTAAGACAAAATCCTGTGTTTGTTGAAGGAATGATGACTAATATTTATCTGTCTTTTCATACTCCTCAACAGTAGTTGGTGATAATGCCCCATAATGCTAATGAACACCCACCATTTCATAGTACAGATAGAAGAAGACTCATGTAGTTGGTTTTCATGTGCTAATTGAGCATGACTCAACACGTGCATAACAACTATATTGAAAAACTTTGATGTGAGGAGTTCTTTGAATGATCAGGAGACAAGAGAATTCTAAACATTACATTTATGTATCCTGAATTGGGTAAAAAATAAATGATCTCCCATGTACTTAACCTTCATGGTCCACAGAGCAATGATCATCATCCTTTAAGTAACAGATTTCTCTCATAAATGCCAAATAGAAAAAAACTATACCATCAGAGCTAGCAAGCTTTAGCTTTAACATTGTTTTTTTACTGTACATCTGATTTAATCAAGTCCCTTTAATTTCTCCAGAATGACTACCGACTTTGAAATGAATGAAATCGATAAGGAAATTAATCGTCTGTTTTACCAGCTAGCATAGATTTATATGAGCTAGCTCACCTGTTTCAGCTCTTTAGCAGAGAGACCAGCCAGTAGATCTTCAATACAAAAGCAGGTTTTCAGAGCTTAGAAAAAATTACTTAAATTACCACTTTTAAACTACTGGTATTAATAGCTTAAAGTTTTTGTTGTTTTTGTTGTTGTTGTTGAGCCGGTGGGAAGGGGTTTTTTTGTTTTGGGTTTTTTTTTTAATCTACAGATAATTGGCAAATAATAGATGCCTGCTGCACCAATAAATTTGCCAAACAAAACACCTGCCCAAATCAGAATGGCAGCATTGTCATGAGAAGCATGTCAGCATGTCTATTTTAGCAGAAAGCTTAAAGAACAACCTCACAGAGCTTAACTTTTTCCCATTGTAAATGCACTCATTTATACTTTGATTAGCTGCTACTAATAACCAGAAGAATGAGGATGTTCTGTAAATATGTGAAACTGTGGTGCAGGTCAAATAGGAAAATACTTCAACAGAAGTAGTAAACAGTAAAAACAAAAGCAACCACTGCATTAGTGTTTCATTTTATGTTTAGCGTGTAGCCACATTTACTGAAAACTAAATAAATAAATAAACAAAAATGAATGTTTTTCACTTCATTTTAACACTCCAGTGAGAAAAATCCAGTCTGCCTTGGGCTTGAACAAACGCATTTAAAACTGTTCTTATTTATGATTGACCTCACACGGGCCACACAGAGATGCCCAAAGGGCCAAATGTGGCCCACGGGCTGTAATTTGCCCAGGTCTGCTCTCAGCTCTTTTTCTTGGGCTTTTATCTTATCCAGTGAAGACCCTGTTTTTCACAGTGTCTGAATGTTAATATCATGTCCAAAAATCATCCCTTTTCATTTTTCTGTCCCCCACTCACAGTAAAGTGAAGTTCATCGTCTCTTTTCTTTCAAGCTTTATACTGTATATAACCTATTATTTAACTAAGTAAAAGTTTCATTGAAATTAGAATATCTTTTAAAAGAGTGACCTTGGCCAGACAGCAACTTAAAGTCATAACATAAAGTAACATAAAGACAGTTCATTTGCACATGCTCAGTTTCCATTGGCTACAAGACACTTAACAGTATAAACGCAATAAAGACATCAACAAAGCATACAGCAGAATAATTAATAACTTAAAACAGGATAAGTGTATAAAAATACAGGGGGCACTAAAAGCAGGAACAACTGCCCAAACTGTTTTAACTTCACATAGTTTAGAAATAGCTTGTATTCTCAAGTTAACTCCACTTTCCTTTACCTCTTTTTAGGCTCCAGGGTTACCGTATTCTGAGATCACATGACCATCAGCCAATCCCATCCCCCACCCCTCCCGATGTGCTCCCCCCCTCGCGGCGTTGCCTCACCAGCGCAGTCTAGACCTGCCCATTGAAATCCCCCCACCTTGCCCAGCTCACCCTGAAGGACGAAATCCTCTCCGACGAGTCAAATCTACCCAGGTCTAAAGGTCCACCCAGTCACGAAAGGCAGAACAGGAGCACATGCACATGGCAAGCATGGCTGAAACATGTCATCTGCAAAGGACGGAGTAGAGATGGATATATGTCTCTCTGACCAGGTCTGTCCTGTTTGTCCTTCAAGATGGCTTCCTCTTTCTTTCAGGTGTCCAAGACCCAATGAAAGACTCGCCAAAGCCAGAGCTGATAAAGCAATACTGTGTCCTATTTCATGACCTGTTGTCCAAAAAGACCAAACAGTGACTCAAAAGACTGTTGGCTGGGGATGACTTGACAAAACACTTGATCAATAAAAAAAACAAAGTGTTTGCTTTTTTTATGATCAATAAAAATCCTAATCACTGGATGATCGTCCTCAAAGAGATCGTTTGTAACACTCAGGACAATAAAATGAGGAAGACGGATTGAGAACAAAAACTTTCGTGTCATCGAAGTGCAGGTACTGTGAGTATAACAGTACAGATTTTTTTTTCTTACTAACCAGAGACACAATCAAAGAAGAAAGCACCTTTTGGATAAATAGCACAGAAGAACCTTTGTAGAGTTCAGTGAACTGTGTTTGTATCTTTGTTTTAGGGGTTAAGGGTTTGATCTGGCTCCTGACTTTACAGAAGAGATTTACACAAACACACACATGCTGTGCTTGTGACACCAAATTTGTTTTGGGGCATCAGTTACTTTATACCTGAAGTGAAGTGAATGACATTGCCATATACTTACTATTCAGGTCTGTGTGTATAAATGTCTGTAGGTTTACGTCAAAGCTGTGAAATATTCAGAAAGTGTCATTCAATATTTTCAACCTATAACCATGTCAAGTTTTTTTGTTTAGCTTGCAGAAAGTCTCAATTTGTCTTTCCTTAAACACCTTCAATACATTTACGATCTGTTTGTTATTGATCAAATTGTTTTGTTTTTTTTTTAACTCATTGGCGTTCCAGAGTTTTTTAAGGATAGTTAATTTCACCTTTTTCACAAAGTGGCCATTTTTCTCTGACAGCATGCAGGAGGTGGGAAGCTCAAACACTGGAAGTGTAGCTGCAGTGTTACATGCTGTTATTGCAGAAATTTTGGGATATGATGTAATATAACGTGAAATAGGACACGAGTCAGTATGAGATTATATGACACCTGACCCTGAACAGGATAAGCAGAATAGGAGAAGAATGAATGCATGATACAGTATAAGAAACAATGCAATGCTGTGCGATAAAACATCATACAATGCAATGAAAAACTATCCATTCATCCATCCATCCATTCATCCATCCGTCCATCCATCCATCCATCCATCCATCCATCCATCCATCCATCCATCCATCCATCCATCCATCTATCCATCCATCCATCCATCCATCCATCCATCCATCTTCAATACCACTTATCCTGTTCAGGGTCGCGGGCTGCCGGAGCCTATCCCAGCTGTCTTAGGACGAGAGGCCAGGTACACCCTAGACTGGTCTCCAGTCAGTCACAGGCTGACACACAGAGTCAGACGACCTTTCACGCTCACACTCACACCTACAGGCAAATCAGAATCACCAATTAATCTGATGAGCATGTTTTTGGACTGTGGGAAGAAGATGGAGTACCCAGGAAGAACCCACGCATGCACGGGGAGAACATACAACCCACACAGCAAACCACCGTGCGCACTAGGATTCGAATAGGCGGCCTTCTTACTGTAAGGCAACAGCACTAACCAGTGCGCCACCATGCAGCCATAAATTATTACACAACACATAAAAAGGAAAATATGATACGACATGACAGATCGTGACATGCTTGATACGATATGTACAGTACGATACAATACAATACAACACACTAAGATTCACTATAATACTTTACGAGACAATACAATATGAAATGGCGTGACAACACAGGATACAGTACATTACAATACAATTTAACACTATAAATTACAATATAATTGCATACAATGCAATATGATATGATAATTTGAAATACAGTATAACGTAATATGGTAAGATGTAGAGTAACAGCACAAAACAAAACGATAACAAGTTATAGTTAAAACAAGATACGAGAAGTTATAACTGCTAAAGAAATGTGTTGTTTCACCTGCAGTATGGCCAGATGTCTTTGTAGTATTAAGAACCAATAAAAGAATAATAGTTTGTCCTATTTTTTAAAATAAACATGACTTAAAACCACAAAGACACTGCAGCGCATCATTATAACAGTGTTTAAGGTTCCCAGTCTGAGCATGACATCACAGGAAAATGGCTACTGTCAGCCTCAGCTCATGGTTAGCCGCATCAAATGCTAATGCTTCTGTTCAATGATGTCACCGTCACAGTTAATTACTGAGTTTCCTTCTACAGTCTGCCATTTTTTCTCACACTGATTTTTGAAAATCAATGGCACAGACCAGTGTGTTACGCAGAGGTGAGACCTCTGAGTTTTGTATAGTTTTGTACAGTATATAGGTTTCTCTTCACACTATATAAACTACATAATTGATACGTCTTAACTTGTGTGTACAAGTTGACACTGTCTGAAGTTGTGAAGTCAAAAAGAATAGAGAAAGTGTGTTTGACTTCTGACTTGTTTTGCTTCAGCTCAGTTAGAAAAGATACTCACAGGTGAAAAGAGCAGGAGAGAGCAATAGGCTATATAGGAGACAGGAGATAATTCTACGATTTGTGTGTGAGTGTGAGTGCTTGTGTGAGGAAAAGAAATTTGTGTGTACGTTTATAATGAGCACATTGTATGGCAGTATTACTGTTAATTTGGTTATCTGTTTTCTTAAGTCAAACTGTCAAACGTAGCTGCTATAATGACACACTTGTGCTTGAGTGTAACTGCAGGCCTTTAGAGGGACCCCTGCTGAGGCGTCCTATTAATGCCTGTTATAGCAGAAGGTGCTCATTACAGCTCTGAGATTACCTTCAGAAAAGCTCTTCAGTCTGAATTTTTTGTAAACAACTGAAGAGGTATAAAACAACGTAACTGTCTAAATAATGTTATTTTCATGTCAAAATGTCTCTGTTTTGTATTTATTTACCAAAATAAATTGTAATTGCCACATTTTGCTGCCAGAGTTTTTTTCTTGGGTCCCATGCAAGTGTCCAATGGGGTCCAACCCTGGTGTGTGATGGGGAGCCAGAATTCATAATGCCAGAGCCACATAACACAATCATAATAACTTTACCCATTTTCAGATGCGTATATATTTGCTTTTTCTGTTGTAGCAAATCATAATGTCTCACCTGACAAGAGTATAAAAGTTATTAACAAAAATTGTTTCAGCAAAAATATGCAGCTTTTAGTGAAAAATTTTCTGATTTGGACACAGAAAGTCAGTAAATAGTATGAATGCTGTATATTATTATTGGCCAGTACTATTGAGCCTGTCAGTGTTTTTCTCTGACTCAGCTGGCTATAAAGTGAACACATGTTTAATAAAGTCTGGGATTCAAAGCTCTACAAAGTTATGAATTATCACTCTGGACATACGAGATGATGTAATGAATAAAAACCAGCACTGAAGATGAGCTTGTTTTAAAAAGCTGAAGTCATAGTCTTTGACCACAGGGGGGCAGTGTAATTGTGGATACCTGAAAACAAGGCAAACCCAGAGAGAGAGGCTTTCAGAATTAAGCAGCTTTATTGTTTATGAAATCAAACAACATATTAGGGATGTAAAAATATTCTAAAAACAGAAAAGAGCACTTTAAAATGTTTTTCACCAGAGACCTCCACTGGCCTACATTAGGCATTAGTCAGCAAGCTAATAAATGAAATGTAATAGCACAATTACTTTGAAATGTAGACACAGGCAATGCCTCTCTCTCTCTCTCTCTCTCTCTCTCTCTCTCTCTCTCTCTCTCTCTCTCTCTCTCTCTCTCTCTCTCTCTCTCTCGCTCTCTCTCTCTCTCTTTCTCTTTATTAACTCTCCTAAATGCCCAAATCTCTTCCCGCCCCTCTTTGTGTTCTTCTGAGTTTGTGTTTGTCAGTCTTGTTAACGACAAAGCACACACACTCTCACACACACAAACACACTTGCTCACACAGAGAACTCTGCACTCTCTCTACAACATTATCTTTTCCGGAAATTGCTTCTCAAGCACAGCCGGAGCCCCATTAGAAAAGAAGAGCTCTACGCTGTAACCTTTTTAAAAAGCCATTAGTGATGCACCTGCTTCTCTCGCTCACTCTCTCTCTCTTTCTCCCTCTCTCCCTATTTGTGTGTCTTATTTGTCTCTCTTGTTAACACTGGCACACACACACACACACACACACACACACACACACACACACACACACACACACACACACACACACGCACATACACACACACACACACACACACACAAGCAAACAGCTTCTCCATGCTGATTGCCAGTCTTCACGTTCTCAGTCTTCCTGACTGACTGCCGAGCAGCACGTGCATCCTTCCTCTTCAATTAGAGCATGAATCACTGACATTTGAAAGTTCCTCGTCAGAGTGCAACACCGCTCACCTGTGTTACTCTAATGACCGGTGAATCTTTTGGACATGAGAAATGATCAGTGATGAGGTGGGGCCCTTTGAGAAACATTTTGTCATTCATGCCTAAATAAATCAGAAATCAGGGAGTAAGAGGATAACAAAAGGATAAGCTTTTAATTATAAATGTTGCCTTTCAGTTTCTCTCTCTCTCTTTTGGTTTATTGACGTCTGTAACATTCATAGGCATCACAAAAAAATATTTTGTTTTTCTTTTTAAACTGGTGTGACATGACACAGCTTACCAACATATTTTAGAAGCTTATCTTACGAAGAAAAGTAAATTTTGTCAAAGAACCAGACTACACAAAGAACATCCAATTGACAACAAACAATCAGTCATTACTTTGTGAACCCACTTCAAAAATCTGAAGTTTGACGTTTTATACCACAGGGATTATGACTTGTCTATGATTTATGATAAAATAAAATTAAATGTGACCACCAGTAAAGGTACAGCATGTTGCTTCTAGTGATATTTAGCTGAGGAGACTTGGTGGAAATGGAGAACAATTTTCATTAACATGCTTTTAACAGAGTGTTATTACCTGGGTATATGTATTCTGTTGGTATGTCTACATAAGCTGTCAAAATCCTGCACTGCCATGTTGCTATGGTAGCCCAGAATGGACAA
Source organism: Labroides dimidiatus (assembly GCA_030710495.1). Taxonomy (NCBI): domain Eukaryota; kingdom Metazoa; phylum Chordata; class Actinopteri; order Labriformes; family Labridae; genus Labroides; species Labroides dimidiatus. Next base: position 14,590,323 of record CM061145.1, read on the forward strand.
ACTAATGTGGACTGTAGGCATGCTTTTATGTAGTGAATGGTTTCCAGAATAGTCACAGGGCTGTGTCTAGAATTGTACTCCAGGTGGACATACTGATAGACAGCTCTGTTGGGGGTGGCTGAACAGGGTGGCCAACCAGATTCCAGGGCTAGTCGGTGCCACCCCAGTGGCCAGGCCCTGGTAGATTGACAGTTAGTAATGAAAGAAGAGAGTGGTTGCGGTGCACATAGACTTTTACTGTGTCCAAAATCGTGTACTTGTGCACTTACGCCTACATAATAAACTCCTCAGAAAAATTGACCATCTGGTCTGCAGAGCAGCTGCTCAACATCTCAGCACCTGATTGTGCTGCCAGGTGTTGCAGCCTTGTGTCAGGCTTGTCTTGCACCACATCAGAATACGCTTCAGGTTTGCTGGAGATGGGCAAACATGTAGTGTCTTCTCTGTACCACTGGTTGAAGTTACTGGAAGATGGTTTGATATCATACGGAGCTTGAAGGATAAACATGGATCTCACTGTCACTTGGATCCATGTTTATAATAATAAACATGGATACGAGTGAATAACAGCCATAGGAGAGCAGCTGAGTTGCGGTGTGAGGAGAACCAGTGGAGAACAGAGCAGGTGTCCTGGTGAGTGATGCTGTATGTTGCCTAATGCTGTGTTCCCATCAACTTATTCAAAGTTTGAAATAAGATACAATAACTTCAAAAATAAGTAGTAAGTGTAAGAGCTGATCATAAAGCAACGCGCTTTGAGCTGTCATTTAGAGTCCATAGAGAGAAAGACAGAGAGGTCTATCAGAAGTCTATATCCACTGACTAATCTAGTGTCAGAAAACAAAAATCAAGATTTAGCTATGGTGCTTAGCTCATGTTTCTGTCAGGCTGAATCTCTGACAAATCCTTGCTTACACCTGCCACCAGGAGCCAGGCTAGGGGCTGATGCTGCTAGTGAACCTGTAATTTCCTGTATTGACAGGACAAGACCATCAGTCTCACCTGGCTCCAGTATCCCACCCTGAGCTCCTTCATAGCGCCAGGCCCGTAAGTGTTTTTGTGACCCATGCAGAAAAGAAGCGCCATTTCTTCATCTGCACAAACAAACCAAAGCACGAAAGTTAACTCAATTTTTCTTCCTTTGGAGAAAGAGAGGTCTCAATGTCCTGTTAAGCTAGTATTTCTGTATCCAGTGCAAACACAGTATTTAATCATCTTAATGAATAGTTAAATTAAATAATACACTGTAAGAAAACACAATAAACACCACCCAAAATACCCGCTCTCACTCACTACCACCTGTTATACACATTGGATCAAAGTAAAGCTGAGTAAGAGAACGCAAGTCCCCCATGCCACATGATATGACGCCATGTTGAATTAATACTAGAGCAGTAAATCGTCTGGGAAGTGCTGTTTCCCTATTTGTTTCCATTCAGTCAAACTACTTTTTATAACCTGTGGCTGCCCTCCGCTTGTCAAAAGAATGCATGTTTAGAACAATATCAGACTGGCCTCACTTCTAAAACTGCATCCCGGCAACTTTCTATCTAGAGTCTGGGTCTGGGTCTGTGTATGATGGTAGGTTTAGGTCATACTTTACAATGCTTAAACAACCCACAAACACAGATAAATCTTAAATTTAAATGGCGACTGAGTTGCTTCTTGGGTAACAATAAAACAACAGATTACCATCCAGGCAACTTGTGTATGGATTGTGTTTTATCTCTTCTGTTACTTAATACGTTTAACTTCTAATTTTGGTTCTAAAATTTCACCTGTTAACATCATTCATTTTCATAGCACCTGTGCTACGTCTTCAGGCTGTAGGTCAGGCGTCATCAACCACATTTATCCAAGGGCCGTTTATTTATTTATTTATTTATTTATTTATTTATTTATTTATTTATTTATTTATTTATTTATTTATTTATTTATTTGTTTATTTGTTTGTTTGTTTATTTATTTATTATTTCATTTATTTTATTTATTTTTATTTTTTTTTTGCCTTTTTTTGCAGACACAATGAGGGCTGGATGCTCTCATTAAATAAATAAAATTAATATTAGAAATATATAGTTATTTCTTTTTTTTTTTTTTTTAACTTTATTTTTATTTATCTTCATTTCAGAAAATAGTAGAAAAACAGCATGTTGAATATACAAAAAATTTTTCAGGGGCATTTCTCATATACTGTATGTGAGTCTTCCGTAATCACTCTGAGACAGTTCTGTTACTCGTTGTTCTCACTTTCCGCATATGTGGTTCATTTTCTCCAGTTCTTGTCATGGGCATGTCCTCTGAGCTTTAGTTGTTGTGTCAGTTTTTCCATTAAATAGATGTCCTTGATGATTCGAAGCCAGTGTTCTTTCTTTGGGGGGTCCACTTTATGCCAGTTTCTGGTGATAGCTTTTTTTTGCTGGCTATGAGTAGAATTTTATTTTATTCCAAATTTATTCCATTCCATATTTTTTCAGAATTTGTCAGTGTTAACCATGGTTTTAACAAACTTATATCACCTGTACTGCAGTAAGCCACCAGGGGGCGGTTGCAATATTTTAGGTTTCATATATTTATGAGGTTGCCAGGCTGTTGAGCTCCATCAGATGCAGTGTTGTAGGTTGTGGAGAACACTGGCAAGAGAAAGTTCTTCTGAATATATTTAAAGTTTAGAAAACATCACTCTCAAAGAGCCTTTAGCTGAAGTTGATGCAGTAAAGCTCAGCTTTAATGAAGAATGGACTGATAAGTATGTATTTACGGAACCAACTTTTAGAAATGCTGTAGGCCTACCTGTGTGCCTCATTTGAAACCAAACTGTCGCTGCTGCTGAATAAAATAATCTGAGATGTCACCACTACACAAAGCTTGCAAGCTTCAAAGAGTTATATTCTGAACAGTCAGAGGCCCTTCAGTCAGAGAAACATTTCTACTTGAAATCTCCACACTCCCATAAAAGAGGGGTTATTAACCCGACTTCAATTGAACAAGAGAGGACAACAAGTGCGTCTCTGTATGCAACCAGTTTATTGTTATTTTTGATTTGGGGACAGGCTATGGCACAAGATAATTTGAGAGAGAGTATTTATCATTTAAATAAATAAATAAATAAATAAATAAATAAATAAATAAATAAATAAATAAATAAATAAATAAATAAATAAATAAAGTAACATGGTTTGCTCTCCTCACTGGGGTATTTTCAGTAATATTCTGGGGGCCTCTTAGAAAGCTCTGCTGGGCTGGATTTGGCCCACGGGCCACTACCTGACATTCATTAATGTAGGTAATATATAATTAATCTAATTTTACCATTTAAAAACTATGAGTATCTGTAAAACAATAGTAGGGAAATGTCTGGATAGACAATGAGTCATATTGAAGCAAAATGTATGACAGCTAATATGGTAAAACACCAGATAGCCTGAATTAGCAACTTATTAGCTTATCTTAACAATAGTTTGAAAAAGATGGAACAATTCCATTTCATTTTGTAAGTGAAGTACAATATGACATGTAAGGAGTAGGTTTGTAGTTAGCTAATGTTAGCTTCTAGTGAATAAAGTTTAAGAATGCTAACATTTGTTGTTATTTAAAAGTGGCTAACTTGTTATCAAAGAGCTTTTGTTTTCTATGTCTTGTATTTTTACCCCATTTTCACTGGCATATAAAGCTTTTTAAAGTGTAATGTAAGTACTCAGCCCTGTCTGGCTAACAGTAACTTTAGCTAGCTATATATATATATATATATATATATATATATATATATATATATATATATATATATATATACATATATACATATATATATATATATATATATATATATATATATATATATATATATATATATATATATATATATATATATATATATATATAGGTGATCTTAAAGTATCTTTGGTATTCTTGCAGTAACTCCAAGAGGCCGGGTAGGGTGTCCTCTTTTGGGGTTTTCAGAATTTGGTCTCCCTAGGTTAGCTGTGACCTATTCAGATCTTTTTAAACTTAAAGTGTGACTTATGACTCTCACTCTTTCTCTTTCTTTATTTTTTTTCAGCTGTTGATTCCTTAAGAAGAGCTTAAATTAGTATTTAATATTAGTATTTTAAGGCATTTATCTGACCTACAACCATAAACAGAGCAGTATGATGGTGTAACAGTGGCTGAGCTCTTTATCCAGAATTCAACATTAGAAAGGTTTTTTTTTTTTTTTTTTTTTTTTTTTTTTGTTTGGAAAATATCAATTTGTAGTCTCACCTTTCAATCCACACTGTTCAGAGACATCTTAAGTATTTATGAGAGGGTTTTACATTGATTGTGTGTATGTATTTGTGTATATTTGCTTGAGCATATGCACCTGTGATTTCCTGCTATTACCTGAACTTTGCTCCCTGACTCAGTGTCTGTCTGTTCTCTGTAATGCGCCTGACCCTGAGGTCACACACTGTCTGGAGCTGTATTTGTGAGTGTGTGTGTGTGTGTGTGTGTGTGTGTGTGTGTGTGTGTGTGTGTGTGTGTGTGTGTGTGTGTGTGTGTGTGTGTGTGTGTGTGTGTGTGTGTGTGTGTGAGAGAGAGGGAAGGAAAAGAAATGCATAGGAAAAGGGGAAGTGTAAGTGAGTATGTGAAGTGAGAGATAAAAAAGTATGTGGATGAGTGTGGTTTATCGTATTCCAAAACAAACCAGCAGCCCCCGGGTAATAAAAATGTACTATCTGTCATTGTAAATTACAAATATTGGTCTTCGCCTTGCTGCAGTCTCCTGATTATGCTCAACGGTCTGCCCCTGACAATTATGAAGCTATTAACACTGAGTGTGTGTATGTGTGTCTGTGTGTGAGGGAAAAAAAGACTCTATGGCTGCTTATTTGAGAAAATATGCTGTCGGTTTTTATGGCCTTGAAGGCTCCGGTGCTTTGTGGGCTCTTGAACATCAAATTTACATGTCCCCTGTCTGTCTGCTGTTCTGTGCCTGACATCTCAAAACCAAAACTAAGGAGAGGAAGAGAAGGAGAAATGTGAGAGAATTAAAGATAATGCAGCTTTGTTCTGTGGATCATTTTATATTCTTTATTACTTGTGTCAAAGTATAGCTTCTCCTGTTTAAATACTGAGTATTCAGCTCTCTCTCTCTCTCTCTCTCTCTCTCTCTCTCTCTCTCTCTCTCTCTCTCTCTCTCTCTCTCTCTCTCTCTCACAAACACGTTTTGGGTTTCAATGGGCAGCTCTTTTACAGGCCACCAGCTGAGGAGAGGATTATAGAGGGCCTTACTACCAATCCCATCCAGCATGTCTGCTAAGGAAGACCATCAACCGGATACAGAGGTCCCAGGAGACGGGATTAGAAGTAAGAACACACAGTCTCTCACACACACACACACATGCTCACACTCACCACAGGCCATCTACAAACCTGTGTTAAGACCCTGCAGGAAAGACCATTCAGTCCCATTCAGTCTATTATGATTCCAGCACTAATGACTGGCGGTCAAAGCGGTGGCTTTGTAAGACACCATGTTCCTCTACTTCTGCATTCAATATATCTCAGAGTTATTCTGACTGGATACAAGTAAAAGGCATCAATAAAAAAAATAAATAAAGGAAAAAAAACATATGTATAAGGATGACGACAAGAACATGAAATGCCTCATGATAAAGAGCTTGTTAAATGCAAGAAGACGTCATTTAATAAATGTCACAAAGGACAAAAGACACATCTCCAACAAATAGTATTAATATTAAAAACATTATACAAAATGTATTGCAATGCACCAGCCATGCAATAAATTCTTAACATGGCAGCACATTGTTTCCATTGTGTGTGTGCTTGTGATATAGCATTAGATCTAAACTCAGACTGTATGGACAGAACTACAGCTGACTCACCAAAAACTTGAGAGCGCCCTCTGGTGATGTGACGGGTTGTTGAATCAAACAGGACTAACCCCTTTCACTTCATTTTCTTTCATATAATTGTTCTTTTCACATTATATGGTGTGCACCAGTATTTGGTGTTTACATAAAATGGTTTGGAACATAGATCATTACCTCATAGTCCTTGTTGCTCAGTATGTTTGCAATACCTCTGGGATCCAGTGAGAGGACTGCCCTCTGCTTTGTCACTCTCACATATAAGACCAACTCAACACAGTAAAATTCTTCGCTGTAAATCTACAATAAATTACTGGTTACTAGTTGTATTACTTTGAAATAAATTAAATAATTAACTGTTGATATTTCACAGCAGCATCATCAGAGACCAAACAGACGGGTGATGAAGTGCTATAAATAATCTCAACAGTGCAACATTCTCCTTATTTTGTATGTTTTTATCTGCTTCTACTGGAGCTACTAATCTGCCTTTTGTTGTTTTAAAACAATGACAATAAAGATCCTCTCTATTCTGATCTGTTCTGTAATTTAATGTAAACTTTCAACTGTTACTTAATGTTTATATTTTAAAGTTGTTACAATAAAAACACAGTTTTATACTTCAACTTTACAGTTAGCATGTTCATAGAGTTACTCTTCTAGTCTGTGAAAGGATGATTTATTGTGAAATATTTCTGTTAAATATCATTAAATCCTGGTAATATTTCACATTGTACATATGTGTGTTTCTTTCACTGTTATTTTTCGTATCTAAGAGCGAAACACTGACTGGCTGCAGTATAAAAGCCACCTCTTCCTTCATAACAGACAGAACATGGCTTATACTAAAAAACTGAAATACACTTCAACACTTGATTTTCTGTTTTACATCAATGCAAGAATCTGTTCTGATGGACCTGAGAGTCCACTGGATTTTTCACATTCTAGATAAATGCACTCCACCAGAACAATGTGTCACCGCCCATCAGTGTCACTTCTTACACAGATAAAAGGATGGCAGCACAGAGTCCTGGATCAGGTTAAAGAATCTTTTCATGACCAACAAAACTATTTAAAGACAACAGCTCCAGACAGCAGTTAAACTGCTATAAAGTCTAAATAATATTCAATAAAACTATGAGCCTCAGAATCCTTGCAGGTTTTGTTGATTCATTGCATAAATGTTGCACAGGATTGCATTTTATTGTAGATCTGTCCACTATCATGAAGGATAAAGCAATCTCATAACCACGTGGATGGAGGCCCAATAAATACAACACTCAAAGATTTTATTAAATTACATCACCTCAAGGGCTTAAAACAAATACAGACAGGTTCAATTACCCCCTCAAACAAAAACATCTCCTTTGAAACAGAAAACCCTCCCTCACCAGATGTCAAAAGAAACCTCACTGAGACCAGCTGAGGTCCACGGACCCATGTTTGGGAACCGGTGCACTATAGGGCATGCTCTCCGGCGTCAGGGCTGAAGGAAGGCATGGACTACAGAGAAAGGAAGCGAGAGGGAGGAGAAGAGGAGAGGTGAGAGGTTGCAGCGGAGTTGCATGGGATGCTGCTGCTGCTGCTGCTGCTGCAGAGGCTCCATCTAAGCATCCATCGCTCCATCCCTCCATCCCTCCCTCGAAGAGAAAGCAGAAAACAAGGAGTGGTTATGTGCTTCCCCACAAGCAGGAGGAGAAGCGCACAAGGGAGAATAGAATAGCAGGGAGAGGAGGAGGGGGGCGTTTCCCTGCACGGTATTGCCTATTCTCACTCCTCGGCATGGATACAATGTGATGCATATGAAACTGCTGCTTCAGGAAAGGTGGACACAACGGTAAGTTTGATTTTTGTGCTGATACCTGAACATTAAAAACGTTTTAGAGTCAGCTGACAGCGCAGCGATGGTCGAGGTCCTATCACTTTAGACTGTCCTGAAATTACGAGAAATTTGTCATTGATCCCTGAAGTGAGAAAACAAATTGTAGATTGAAGCTTTGGGGTAAACGAGGCGTTTTGTCGCTGCGCACAGCGTGGGATTTACGCACGATCAATTAGTCATTGGCACGCGTAATGATTTGATAACTAAAAACAGGTTGGCTACAGCAGCTTCACTCCCAAGTTCCTTATCAAACGACTTGATGAAGGCTGCACCTGAATGCAGCTTAATATTTAACCAGCAGCATGTGTCAGTGTGGCTGGGACACTTCCTTTGTAGCCTGTTGGAGCAGAGACAAAGATGGTTCAACTCTCCCTGCAAAGGGTTAAAGATTCAATCCACGCTTACCACTCTGAACTGGGTTTTCCTTGTCAGTGGGAGCGGATGTATTTACAAACAAAGAAAGCTTAATATCCACGCGTGTCACGTAGGAGACAGGTGCTGGTCTATGTGCATTTTACAGTGCTTGTGTGTGGTCGTCTGCTTATCTGGGCTAGTAGGCCAAATAGAGCCTTTATGATACATTTAGGCCCAGAGGGAAGATTAAGGAAACCGACACGTCTGTTAAGTTTGCAACTGAAAGTTTCTTATTCCACACCCCAGCCTGGATTTGTTGCAAAAGCCACCACCGGGTCATTTACTTTTCTGTCTGGGTAGTGACAGACTCCACAGTGCAACCAAAATGACTGCAAAGATTTGCTGTTGCAGGCATAAGCATAAACATCTTCATAACAGCGCCTTTAGTTCCAAGCAATTAAGCAATGATGTGCAAGCAGCAGAGCCCGGCAGCCTGCTCAGTCTGTCTGTGTCTCAAGCTCCAAACCAGTTCTTGTCTTAGCCTCTGGCACTACTGCTTGTGATTCTGCAACACCAGGTACATTAAAGGATTGATAAGTCAGACATAAATATGACACGCGGACCAAACGCCTTTTATTAGCCCCTGCAGCAGGAGCCAACTCACTTTCAATCAAGTCAATTCAGGAAATGGATTTTCTTATAAAAGCATGCCAGGTGTCCATCACTGTGAAATAAAGTTCTTGTGTGGTCCATGTAGCTTTTATCGGGGTAGTTTAAAACATGTGGACAAAGGGTTAGATAGCATAAAGGAAAAGGAAAGGATGTGTATTTGCACTTTTAAATCGCCAAAAAATGCATTTACACGTATGCATAAACATAAATATTAAAAAAGTAATGAAAAATCTGTGGATATAGCGCATTTCTAAATGTTATGCAACCTTTCCGTTATCGCATAAAAACTCCAGTAACAAATAAACAAAAGGCCCCAGTCCATGCACTCCAAACTGCTTCTGCAGGCACACCCAACTATTCCAGACTCACTCCCACGCACACACAGACATACACATACACAAAAAGAGCTAAAAACTACACTAAAGCCTGCCTCCAAATTGGATGGAGACACTGGAGTGACACAGAGCAGACACACACTGGTCCTGTGTACTGAGGAGGGCAGCAGCAACAGCAGGAGCAGGGTGTATTTTTACACCAGATCCCTGACACCTCCGTACATCTCTTCACAGCTCTTGGTGAGAACAGAAGACACGTCCACTTGAGTTGTCATCATCAGCGGCCCAGACATGGACAGTTGGGATGGAGGAAAATGCATGAGGCGAGGAGGGAGAGAGAGAGAGAGAGAGAGAGAGAGAGAGAGGAAACTAGGTAATGAGGGAGACGAGTGTCAGCATCTTCTCCAGCTTTGGTTTTGGCTTTTGCAGTGACAGCGGGCTAGCATGTTGACGAACACAGGTGTGAGCGAGGTGAGAAGGTTTGTCGGTGACGAATGGGAACTTTGCCTGGAGTGTCAGGTTTCATGATGTTCAGCTTTGACGAGGGGTTAAAGGATACAGAGGCGGATGTAGGGTTAATGCACATGTCTGGGCAGATAAACAAGCTAATCTGAGGATGAGAAAGCGGCGATTGGAGGGTAAAAAGGGTAAATGAGAAGAAGGGGGTCTCAGGATGCTAGAGTGTAAAGGTTAAGGGGGGAGGACGTGAAAATGAGGAGGAAGAAGGAGAGAGAAGAAGAAGCAGTTTTCCACAGGGAGCTGTCTGTGGTGCTGATGCAAAAAAAAAAACTGCCCCTTTTCTCCCAATGAGTCTCTCTCTCTCTCCCCTCTCTCTCTCTCTCTCTCTCTCTCTCTCTCTCTCTCTCTCTCGTTTTCTCTCTCTCTCTCTCTCTCGTTTTCTCTCCTCCACAGCTGTTGATTGACAACTACTGTGTCTCTAATTGGCAAGTGTAGATGGTGGGAGAGTCAGGCGTATTCTCTGTGGGACAGGGAGAGGAAAAGAAGAAGTGTGTGTGAGTCTTCCCACAATAAGTGAGAGGAGGAGACAAAGATAGGTAGACAGAGAAGGAAGGGAAGATGTAATGGAGGAAGGCATGAAGGTGAGGGCTGAACATCTGTTTGATAATCAGTCTCCCCTCAGTGCAGTCTAACATACACTGACACCTATTTGATAATTGGTGAGCCTGCCCTCTCCCTCAGCGCTGGGCTAAACGGTTGCTTGATACCAGGGAGAGCAAAGGGACTAGCTGTTGGCAGTGCAATCTGTTTACTCGGTGCAGCTCAGGTAAAGATGCATAGCTGGCTGCCTGCGCATCTCTGCCTCAGTGTGTGCCGGCTATTGCATAAACCTACAATCTGGTTATTAGTCTCACATCGTGCACAAGACGTGACTTAAAGCGTGCGTGAAATGTGTACTGGAACCTCTTTCTGCTGCAGTGATAAACATGTTTTTTGTCTTTCTTATCCTAGGTGCTGTCCTGAAAGATTTACCTCTGTGCAGATCCCCTCCTTCCTCCTCCTCCTCACTGGAGAGCTGAAGGAGCAGAACAGGAGTGAAAAAGGAGTAACGGAGAAGGGAGGAGGTGGGCCTCTTTGCTCCGGTCTCGACCACGGGTATTCTTGGGTTGATAATACAGATGTGGATGTTATTGCTTGAGAATACGCGTAGTCGAGTGGAAGCTTTCTCATCTGAGGGTCCATAAAGCAGTAGGGTACAATGGCAGACATGTATGAATGTGCAGACAACATTAGGAGGTGACAGACATGGGCTCGGTTTAACTGAGTACCTAGAGGTGAATTTTTGTCCTACAGGGTTTATTTTGTTCAATCAGAAAGGGTTTTTTTGTTTTTAATAGAACACATTCAGGAACCAGCCAAGTCAAATCCAACCAGTGAAAAGGTTTCATCACTACAGCTTTATCAACCATGTCACTCTTCACACCTGTGGAGGAAATGAGTTTGTTTCGCTGGCCAAATTCAGCCTCTCTTGGCAACATGGGGGGGGGGGGACTCGCACCATGCCACTAAGCTAAACCCCCCAGGCATTAGTTCAGGGGGCTTAACACAAAAGTCTTCAGACTCAGACGTTAATTCCAAACCCTCTTGATTACATACTCTTGTCAGTCATTCGAGCACACAAGTGAGCCTATAATCTTATCAGTTGATGAATTTCTTTGCAGCCCTTCACACTCTGCACCAAACATTTCTTTCATTCAGACTTAATTTTAAAGTTTTGCAAAATTGGTGCCGAAAACAGCTTTTTTTTTTTAGGTCTTGGGACTGTAACGACTGCTCTGCCACAGGATGGGAGATATTTGTGCATAAGCATCACCCCACTGTTGCCTCTACTCCTCTCACACTCCTATTTTCTGTCTTCCCGGCTCATGCTAAAAATGTGCGAAGAGTTTGATGCCTGTAGCAGCAACAGGAGATAGTAACACACAAGGACCTGTCAAGGCTGCACCCGTTGCTGACATTTCAGCTTTTGGCTCAGCTGACTGGCTGTCATGATGGAGACCCACATGGATGCACATACAGGCAGACACGTATATAAACTGCACAAGGGTTCACATGATTAACATGCCTGCAGGGACATAAAGGATTGATGGGTCTTAAGAAAAGCAGCATTTGGATCCCCACGTTTATTTGAATGCACACACTGCAGCGGGGTTCGCTGAGTCCATGTGCCAGTGGGGAAATAAGGGGTTGATTGATTTTATGGGGAACTATTTTTAGTCAGAATGATGGATGCTTATGTCTTTTATTGATCAAGTTGGGGTGCAGGTCTGAAGAATTCTTAGGTCAGGTCGGGCTGATTAATCAGGTAACGGTGGAGTTGGAATAAAACGTCCAGAAATACATTTTTGGTACATTAGCATTATTGCTAAGTACTATAAATTAAAAACTCAAAGTTTCATTGCAAATTCAGCAATATATTAGCATCTGTTTGCGAATGCGCCTGTGATAAATTACACTCTTATCGTTTCCTCCTTCGTGATTTCTTACTCCTGTGTAAGCAGATCTCTTATTTATTAGCACAGAAAGTAATTATAATTTATACACATTTCACACTGACGTTGTGTAAACTTGTTGATTTGGCAAATCTGCTTTTGTGGATTTGTGTGTACTTGTGTATGCATGTGTGTGTGTTCCAAGCAACAAAATGACTATTGTGAGCACAGCTCCAGGTGCCTAGCAACCGAATCGCTGTTTCCTTGGCAACAGTTGCCTCGCACTCACTGTGTGGGTGATTGGCAGCCTTGACAACGGAGAAGGAGTGACACTTGACCTCGCGTGCTGAATGGGAGAAGAGAAAGAAGGAGCGAGAAATAGAAGAGAGAGGGGGAGGCAGTGGGAGGGGACGAGCGCAGACAGATGAGAGACTAAGTGATAATCATTCTCTATTGTAATCATCCTCCAGCGTGTTTCATAAGGCGATGGCAATACCTCTCCAGCTGGGGTCCATCATCCAACACAATACGCGGTGTGGCGCTTATGCGCTGACACACTCCTTCCTGGGTGGAGAGCCCGGGCAGGCACTCCACATCTCATCTATTATCACTCAGCCTCGCCTGGTGCACGGCCACACTCTGCTGTGTCTGCTTTCACTTGTGATCTGCTGCATCCTGCACTCAGCGGGCATGAATGGATACCAGACTCCTGAAAATGTGTCACAGTCACAGATGCCACAGAACAGTAGAGCACAGAGACATTTTACTTTGAAACTGGCACTTCCACTGCTGTGTGACACCTTTGAATAGAAGTAGTGTAATTATTAAAATGTGTTTTTTGGTGGTTCTCCATCCTTTCACTCCTATTGTACCAGGTTTAACAAAACATTTCTTCAGGGCTGGCTACACCTGTGTTAAAAGATGAAAATGTGGCACTGTGGAGAAGTGTAAACCCAAATAAAAGGTGACTTTGATTCTTTTCTTTGATTTTTCAGAGAAGTTTTATTCCAAAAATCCTTATTCGACTCCAAATTAAGGCTAATTTAATTTATGTACAGTGCTTATCAAATTTATTGGACCACCAGTCAGTGTAAGGTGCTTGTGACTGCTGACTAAATTTAACTGAATATTGCTGATTGCCAAAATATTTTTTATGATTTTGTAATGGCTAATCTACCAATATGTGCAAGCTCTTTAATCAAAATATCATCTTTACTGCTTAATTATACTGTTTTCCATGAATGTTCAAATGTACTGATTTATATATAAAAAAGCAGCAAAAATAGTCAAACCTGTTATTGTTTTCTTTTTTTATTGACAAATTACAGTTATTTTCTTATGTTCCTGAACGGGAGAAAAATGTGTTTTTTTGTTATATGTAATTCTTGATTAATTTCTGACTTCAGTGTGCTGGCTCAAATTTAGGATTAAAATGTGAATTCAGTTTAAAATTCCCTACTCCTGTTCAAAACAGTAAGGTGTAGGGAACTCACTAAAAAAGAAAGAGTTTGGATTAAAGAAATTTATGATGCTGAATGTTTTGACAGGTAGTTAAATAAATTTGTTACAGACTTTATGTTAAGTGTTTGACTCTAGACATTTAAGAAATAAAAAAAATATTTTGACTGTCATTTTAAACCAAAGTGCAATCTATAGTACAGATGAGTTGATGTTTTCAATATTTGAAGTATTGCATAATAATAATAATAATAATAATAATAATAATAATAATAATAATAATAATAATAATAATAAACTTCATGACTATAATCTCATCTTAAAATTATATTTTGTTGCTCCAAGTGGTGACGATGATGGCTTTACGGAGGGCATCCACTATCTGGAACTGATGTTCATTTCTGTAAAATTTCTTTGCCATCCATTCCAAAATGTTCTCAGTGGGATTTAGATCAGAAGAACACACAGGATGGTCCATAAGAGTGAGGTTATTCCTCTGGAAGAAGTCCTTTGTCAGGCAGCCATTGTGAACTGCAGTGTTGTCCTGTTGAAATACCCAGTCATTACCACACAGACGATGGCCCTCAGTCATGAAGGATGCCCCTTGCAACATCTCCACATAACCAGCTGCCGTTTGACGCCCCTGAACAACCTGAAGCTCCATTGTTCCACTGAAGGAAAAAGCAGCTCAGATCATGATGGCGCCCCCTCCACTGTGCCGCCTCGAAAACATCTCCAGTGGGATCTCCTCGTCATGCCAGTAACTTAAGCCGTCGGGATTGTGACAGTACAATTTTTTCTCATCAGAGAATAAAACCTTCTTCCATCTTTCAGTGTCCCATGTTTGGTGTTCTCTTGCAAAGTCCAAACTATTAATTTTGTGGCGTTGAAGGAGACGAGGCCTTTGAGGATGTTTTGTTCTTCTCTTACAGATGCGGCCTGTTGGTTAGTGGGCTGTAGTCGGCAACAGTAACAGCCTTAATTTGGGTCAAGGATCATCCTGTGTCTTGACGGACAGCCAATCAGATCCTCCGGCTCAGTGACACTGACATTTTTTGGGGTGTGCCACTTGACTTTTTTGTTCTGTGACCCTCAGGATCTTTTAAGAAATTTAAAATGACTGTCTTACTGCATCCAACCTCAGCGGTGATGGTGCATGGCAAGAGGCCTCGCTTTGGCAGCTCAACAATTCAACCACGTTCAAAGAGAGGAAAAAAAAATTTCTTTGCCATCAGGAGGTCATGACAGTGTGAATGACTGACAATAACATAGAATTCACATTTTTGCACAGATCTGGGCTTTTAAGGGCTGTGGTCTTAAACTTTTGCTCGGCTGATGAACAGCCTGTTTCAGTTCAACTATTGTTTACAACAGATCGATTTTTTTTTTTTTTGGTCTCACTCGTGTTCCTTTTTTTTGCATTTTGAAACTCTACTTCTACCTTCTTAAGATCCAACAGTGCAAAATGTAAAGTAATGCAGTTTTTCAACTGGTCTGAAGCTTTTGATCAGGAGTGTATTTTCTAACCAGTGAGTTATAGCACTCTCATAAAATGAAATAAAAATCAACAAACACGCCCCGTTTTGTCTTAATACTACTTTATTTCCAGGATCACACTTTATAAATTCACAACATTTTATTAAAAAATCCAGCTTGCTTTGAGGCTACTCAACAATTATTGCTGTTGCATAAGAAAAATTGTTTCTATTATCACTTGACTTATTGATAGGTTTACTCTATGTAAACCACTGTGTTGCTTTATAAACAAAATCTGATCTTGAAAATTAAGCTATAACTTAAAAAAACTACCTTATTTCAGAGTGATTCAAAACAGCTCAACCTAGGAGTTAAGAATAAATCTTGCACACTTTCATTCCTTTCCAGTGGAATGACCTCATGTTTTTGACAGATCTATCTTTAAGAGAGTGAAGAGAGGTGTAACAACTTAAATGAACAGAAAAGAAGTTCACTAAAGTACATTTTGACAAGTCTGAAGATGCTTATCTCTTGCTGGGTCCTGCAGCTTGTATCAGAGTGTTTGATTGGGAATGAAGCTAAGAAATCGAATCAGTTTCTCCTGTTTCAGTCAAGATCTAAACATGTCTCTCATATTGTTCCAACATTAAATCCCTCTTCCATTAAAATCTCAAAATGGGATTTAATTGTTTTTAATAGTCAGATTTCATAAAAGAATATCCAAGCAGGTGACAATATTTCCCTGTTAAAAGACAATAAAAAGCATGAAATCAAATTTTTGAGGCTTGTGTTTGGTGTATCTCAAGCATCCCTGGGACACTTTTGAATTATAAAAACTAAAAGCATCTCAATGGTGGCTGATTATGTATCAAATCACAAAATAAAAACTCTAAAGTCGAGATGTGGCTTGAGAAAGGGGAGAAATCAGAGCAGCGAGAACACTTTGGAGCAGCTTCGTGCAGATCACCAAACTGCTACTCACACAGCTGTACAACTCAAGTGACCATATGGGGAAACTGAATTATTCAAGTTTGTTAAGTGTCCCCTGACCAGCTTGATCCTAATGGGCCCGAGTTCACCAGCCACATCCTGATCCTCCCCCTTCTTGCTGAGAGATGTCCAGCTCCATGAGGGTTACTGATTGGCTGCTTCACAAGCATCTATCCAGTCACTATAAACATCGACGGGCTCCGACAAGTCTGTGCAGGAATGGGTTAAGAAAAAAGAAAATCTAGAGACAATAAGTAAGAGTTTGTGAAAACAAATGATGGCATGAACGTGGGAAATAAATACAGGAATGAAAACAAATTTTGATATCACTGATGATGATGAAAGGGGCTGTGAGGACTATCAGTTTGAAGTGGACTGAAGTGACACTCTTGGTCGGAATCACACGCACACTGTTGTGATGACGTGACTTCTAATATGGTGTGGGTTTGTTTTGGAAATGAACGGAGATCCTTTTTTTTCAACAGTACTTTTCTTTGTTCAAGACAACTTTTTTACTGGATACAACATGTGACAAGCAAACTTTGTAAGTTTGTACCATAGTTTAATAGCCGGCTATATTTAGCGCTAATCACAGTGCTCAACCTCACCAAGCAGAGCTAACATGACCTCACTCTATTTTATTGACAGACTCTCAAGTTTGAACAGCTCACTGCAGCATAACTGCTACATGTGGGTTGGAATAAACATTATCACGAACAGCTTAGGTCGGTTTTAGCCTTCATGCCCCTGCTCTGTCACTCTCCTGTTTAGCTTTCTTCTGCTCTTCTGTTCTTTTTCTTAATGCCAGTTCAACATTACAACAAAATTAATCCAAGAAAATGTTTTCAGTACAGAAAAACACAGATCTCTCTTCTCAGTACTAAACTTCATCAGCCGGCACGGAGTTGTCATAAAGACTTCGACAGGCTGTAAATTAATCCGGTCCTGTCGGACCTGATTGGGAAGCTCAGAAAAGGCATTTAGAAATAACCTTTACTGGCACAGATGATCTCATTTCAAGGTGTGGATTATGATCACGCATATATCTAGAAGTGGGACTTTTTCAAAATCATTTAGAAAGTCCTCACAGTCCCTTTAATCTATCAGAAGTGAAATCACAGAATTACTTTTAGATACAGAGAGTTTAAGTGACTTGCTCTCTTTTTGCATGACTCATTAAATAATTGTACATTTTTCCAAAGAAGGAAAAGACAAAGACACTTTCCAGTTTGTATAACCTGGTATTAATCTTTAAATGTCTTCAAGATCTTCCCCCTTGTTTAAACTTCAGACCATTTCAGCCTTTTCAATTACAAAACATTCTCACCTGTCTATCTCACAGAGCTGAAACAAGATTTAAGAGAATCACTGCTTTAATAAAATGTGGTGTTTTATATCAACAACAATACCTTAATTTAATATAAAAGTAGGTACTGTGTGCACAACACTGTCAGTCATTAATATTCAGGTGCAGATGTTAACAGGAATCATCAAACTTGAGGGAAAATAAAGAGATTCACTGCGCACAAGAGGACTGGATAGGTCCTTTTTCTCCTTTAAGAATTTCTTTATGTACCTCAAATGAGTCTTGAGCAGATTGCTGTGTGAGCCTCATGAGAGATGTAATGGAGTAACTGTTAAGAAAGACTCTAAACTCATGGTTCAGCCAGTTTTAGCTTTGTTACGGTGTTGCATCCCATGCAGTAACTCAGTCACATTATTACAGCTGTTTAGACCCTATGCCGTTATATGGCTGAAAGGCATAGGATCTAAACACCCAACATTTAACCTGACA
This sequence comes from Labroides dimidiatus, assembly GCA_030710495.1. NCBI lineage: Eukaryota > Metazoa > Chordata > Actinopteri > Labriformes > Labridae > Labroides > Labroides dimidiatus. The sequence goes on from CM061145.1 coordinate 14,608,106, forward strand.
CTTTAGGGTGCACACAGCCAAAACTACATGACTGAAAAACCCTTTGAAAAGAGGTACATGACTGTTGTAACGGACAACAAAAACTGGCAGTAAACATCAAAACAGTACTGTCACACACCAAGGAAATGCCTTCAGGCTGAAGTAAAAGGTGTCATTCAAATCCCAGTCATGTGACATGAATTAAGTGTAATTCCACCACACATTAAGGCAGTAAGATAATTATTTTCCTCATTATTTCATCTCTGTCAATACCCAATTTCTAAAGTATCTTTTAAGAAGAAATTATGATCATAAATAATATAATGTAATATGCTAACATTCAGCAGAGATTTGGTCTGTCTTTTGCACACTTGGCCAAAGCAAGGCTGTGAAACTATTTCTGTGCTCCATCATTTAACCTCTTAAAGTCAATGTAGCATCATAACACAATGAGTGTGTTGTTGTTCTTTTTTTTTTCTTTTTTTTTTGGTCCGCATAAAATATCAGGAGTTAATACTTGATCTGCCCCCCCACCCCCCACCCCCCCACACCCTTCCTAAAGGGATATTGGAAAAGTGTTGGGAGGCTACTTGGCTACTTGACTACCTGACAAGCATTTCTGATGGAGTTTGAAAGCATAATAGGCCTTGTTTGTTGCTTCACAACCAAAATCAGATCCTTGGTTGTTGTATGACATTTGGTGAAATTAGAGTGTTGACTTTTTGTTGCTGTAAGAGAAAGCTGTTTTCCTTAAGTCAATTAGGTGAAAGGATACAGGTAATAGGGGTTTGGAACTCTTCCAGGCAGACTGTGCATGATATTATCCCGGTATTTCTGCTCCTCTCCCTGTTGACAAAAGACATACCATTATGTTTGCATTTCAGTCCCACTAGAAACCAGTGATTATAAGCTTTAGCAGTAGTTCTGGGATAGGAGTTATCAGTGGCATTTTACGTACATTTTGACATCACAAGACTTCTCGTGATTGCAGAAAGGACAGGTGAACTGGGAATCTAAATCTCCCGTCATCTTCTTCTTAGGTGGGGGCTTTCTTTTAGACTTGCGACGACCCATTTCACACAAACTAAATCAAACCTGCGTCAGGAAATAAACAAAAATAGAGCGGATCATGTAACGAGGACACAGTTGACAAGTAACAATGAGCTTATACTCTTAACAAGGAAGTAGGTCTTATAAGCAGCTCCAGCAACATGTAGTTGGCAACCAACTTTGGAGGCTAATGTTAGCATGTTTGTTGTTGGTCTGTTCCACTGCACTATCAATCTTATCGCGACAAAAACCCGACTAAAACTTACTTTGGTAAGAACATATCTTTGGCTTTAACTTTTCTATACGTATTCTTCTAACTACACGTAACAATTAAGCAAAAGTTTCGATTTGTTTACCTACAGTTGTGAAAAATACACGTTGCAGTTCAGATGGAGAAGAGCTTCCTTTGGACCCAGCTTCTGTTCGCATTAACGGATTGGTCGGCTGTTTGTGCTGCGTGCTCCGTCATTGGCTACGTGACACGTCAGTTGACTCGATTTTTTTCAGTGACGTAACAACGTCTGAAACAGCTTGCTCCCGCGTGGTGGCGACAGAAGCCTACAGAGGTAAATTGTGATGTCAGAAAACTTTATTATTTGATGTTTTGGCACATTTAGCAAAGGTTTTGTCTCGAACTCGTGTTTTTTATTAACAAAACACTAGTTTTAAATGCCTGTCACATCACGTCTGATTTTACTTGGGCTTTATTTTTGCGCTAAAATTCACCAACTACTTCAAATCAACAATGCTAGCAGAACATCCTCCCCTCCAAAATAAGAATAAAAAACTTAAGGTCTTGTTTAACAGTGATTTACTTACTAGATGAGGTTTTCTGATACGCTTTAGAAAAGCATGCACTTAACACTTTACCTGTTTATCTACCCTAAAACGTAAACTTAAGGTACCGCATATTTTTCTTTATTTCTGTCGAACGGTAAAATGTCAAATGCTGTATTATTCAGCCTTACCTTCTTTTTTAGTAACTTGTCTTCATTATTTCATCCATTTATTGATTTATTCTCTACTCTTCTTCTTTGGTTTATTTTATATTTCTTATTTACCTCGGCTACTTTTTTAATTCTATATATTTATAATTTTTAAACTTGCTCCGGTCTTTTTGTCCTTTGTGTCAATGGAAGTTTTGCTGAACATTGAAATTTCTTGTTTTAAATTTACTTAAACACATGTACTCATGTTTTTTTCTGTTTTGGAAAAAAAAACTTGAATCAAAAATAAATGTGAATAAACTTTTCCATTGCAGCTAATGTAGATTTCTGACTTTAATTTAATGGTTCATATTTCAATTTTTCTTGATTCAGGACTGATATAACCTTGAAGATCAGTCATATTATCAGTTTGGATTGTTTTTGTATTTAGAAAAAATACTATTTAGATACTAGAATTATATTAGACCAAATGTTCACCAACATATGTTTAATTGAAGAAAATCTGCACATCACTTATCAATTACTTATATATGTTTTTCCGTTAAGTAGAGAATGTCGGTGATCTGGAGACTCAAAGTGGTTGGCCTTGGTGTGGTGATCCTTTCCCTCAGTGTGGAGCTGCTTTGCTGGCTCTTTCATCGCCTGAGGCCCAAAAAGGCCCTCAATGAGGTCCTCTTCTTTCCTTCAGACCTGGCCTGTGTGGAGCACATCTTTAATCCCACCGTAACTTTGTGAGTAACACAATGGCTGTGCTAACTTAAAGGAGATATCTGTGCTGCTGGTTCCCATAATGACTGAAACTACACAGAAAAAAATGCTTTCATGGAAAAGTTCCAGTAGGTTTTATCTTAAAGGTTATCTTTTTTTTCTGGTTGGAATTTTTTTCCCATATTTAGTCAGACCCTAGAAAAAAACATGTACAAGACCACTGGGGCTATTTGATGTGTTTTTGTTAATGTCAAACCTTAAAACAAAACCAGCAGTTTTCCCAAAAAGGAGGGCTCTTTTCGCTTGATGTGGCTGTTAAATCGTCAAACATAAATCTGTGTCAGCATGCATGTTTTCCAGTATCCAACTAATGAGGCTCAAAACAATGGTTAAAGGAATGGTGTCACCTTGTATAATGTCCAGCAGAGCACACTCCAGCTTCACACTTTAAAGTACTCAGTATTTTCCACAGTGTATGGCCAACAGCCTGGCCAACCGTGGCATGTTTAAAAATTCTTGATGATGTAAAAAGATGCAAAATCTCATGCTCTTCACTTTAAATTAGCAGCCCCATAAGTACTTGTTTGTAGACCTTTATTCTGAGTTAGTGCGCACACTAACTGGCAGTTATATCTGAGGCTTTTTTCCTACTGCCAGAAACTCAGCATTAGTATATATCTAGAACATAAATATCCCAAACCTTTATAGTTCTTAGTGTGAAGATTTTTTTGTTATGAATAAGCACATTTGAGCAGAAAACGACATGAATGATGTTTAATTTTCACTCTCCTCTCTCCTCTTCCAGTTCCTGTTTCTGTCCATTGCCTCATGGTGTAGAGACGTCTTTCTCCCGTCTCCTCTGCCACATTCTATCTGCTTCCTCCTCTTTGGACTTGTGTGTGTTTGCCTTTTCCCACATGGACCTGAGCAGGGCTATACTAGCGCTGCACAGTAAGGGCATCATCATCCGAGTCCTCACTGACAAGGACTATGCTGCTATCACTGGCTCCCAGATAGGAGCTCTGCGTAAGGCAGGTGAGATAAAATGACTTTTGTCTTTACTTTGCATCAATGTCAATACGTTAAACAACCTCATGAAAAATAAAACAAAAAACCCCCCACAAAAACAGACTCCAAGGATCATCTGTCAGCAGAGTTTTTTGAGACGTCACACCAACCTCTGTGGGGTCATTATTGTAGACCATTTCAACCTGAGATACAGGAAGGATGATGCGTATCTTACTCAACAGAAAGTGCTCACCCTGTGTTCTTGAATCACAAGTGCCATTGTCAGTAAGCTCAACAGGGTTCTCACTGGTGAATGGAGAGCTGATAGGAATTGTCTGCCTGAATGGAGGCTGCCTGTACAAGCACTCCTATGACTCAGAGTAATCATACTCTGAAACCTCTGAAAGATTTTGTGTCACATGACAGACTCACTCACGTCTTTCTTCCCCCCTCTTTCGCTCTCTCTCTCTTTCTCTCTTTCTCTCTCTCGGCCCTCTGCATCTAATGAATTTCTGCTTGTGCATATGGTTAAGTAAGAATTAAGTAAGTAAGAAATTGGCAACCAGGCAATGAATTTCATTAAGCAAAGTGTCTCTGAATGAGAGTGTGTTCACTGAAGACCTCACAAGAACCACTTTGGCACAAGACACAATCAACTCGTATCCTCAAATAGCTGAATCTGATTGGCACCTCAGCACACTGCTATGGCTTGGCATGCTGTCACAGTTTGCTTTGAAACTCAGAATATGATTATAAAACATCTCAGTTATGAAAGCAAGGCTGATTGATGCATACAGGATCTGAAAGTGCAGAGAAAATGGTCTTGAAGGAACATCCTCTTAACTGTCTGTGCTGTGGGGTTAAAAATTCATATGCTTAAAAATGTAACTGAAAGTTGCGTTTACTCCCTGCTGTATTTTTGTCTGTGTTCATTATGAGCTGGATTTATTCTAAGAAGCAGAGGGTCATGAGTGGCGGGCATGACTCTCTGAACGGAAATGCTCAAAAAATTTCTTAAAGAGAAAATTTGTTTTTAATCTACTCTTTAAGAGAGCTTGCATGACAAATCACTGTCTGGATTTATTCTGCAGTCTACTCTAAAAAAATACCAGTGTTTTGTGTGTTTTAGGTGATGCTTGAACAAGGTAGACGTCAACTGAATAGTAAAAAGTTCTGCTCAAAAGAATACACTGTTCCAGTGAATATGATATAATAATCCCATATTTTACGTTTTATACTTAATTTATGTTTAATAACTGCTTTAGCTATTGTTCTTAACTAAGTTTAATTTTTTACAGTGTAGCTCTCAACAAATATGTGTAAATTTGCATCTATATGGTGTTCCTAAGCATATAGCAGTCATATTTATTAATCAATGCACAGAAATTGTGATTATAACAGGCATAAAAATAAAATAAAAAGAGTAAAAAAAATCTAAACTGGCATGGGGTCAATATTTTGTTTGTATATTTGTGCACAATTTAGTTTTCTTTCAACTCCGCCCCCTCAATTATGACAAAAAAATCTGTTTGAAGCCATTGACTGAAAAAACAAAGATGCAATTTGAATGTTTTGAATTGTATTTATCTAATTCCTCAGTGTCAGGTCAGCATTGCCTATTATGTTTGGTTTGAGGTTTTTTTTTTTTTTTTTTCTTAGAGGATTTTTCAGAATCAGAGAAAGATTTCACAGCCCAGGGTCAAAGTGGCACAATATCATTTAATGAGCTCACCCCCCCCTCTCTCTCTTCTCCTCAGGCATACGTGTGCGCTTTAGTGAGGGCTCTGTGTACATGCATCACAAGTTCGTAGTGCTGGACAGTCGATTGCTCATCACCGGCTCCCTCAACTGGACACTCACAGCGGTGCAGAGCAATGACGAGAATCTCATCATCACCGAGGAGCAGGACCTGCTGCAACCGTTCATCCAGGAGTTCGACAGGTTATGGGTTAAAAATGATCCGGAAAGACACCGCCATGCAAGTGACCTAAAACATGACCACAAGCAAACCCCTGAACTGTGATCAATAAGGGGTCAAGAATTCTTGAACTTTCAGGTGGAGGGGTTGAAATTTAGCTGAGCTAGTACAAGTCTGCATTTTACTTCTTTAATTTCTTCTCTCAAGACTTGACTGACAGTGTTAGTGCTCAGTGTGATAGCTGTTTTATGCCTGAAATTTTGAACACTGTTTAAATCAGAAGATGACTAAAGCCTGAAGTTGTAAGGCTAAGTTTCAGTTGAATTAAGTTTATTTGTTTTGTTGTTAAAAAAGGTAATAGCCTGCAGCTTTTCTTTTGGGCACAGTCCAAAGATAAGATCATATCCACATCATATATTTATGTTCAGTTCTGAAGAAAAGACTTCTGTTTGTGTGGACAAGAAAATGTCTCTGTGTTTCAAATGTCACAAGTTGACTCTTTAAAAAATAGCATCTTACAGAAAATCATTTTTGATGTTTATTTTATAATCAACAATGTATTACACAACAAATTTTCCAGTCCAAACATAAGGGATTATCCAGGGTTGGTTTAGGATTTGAGAAACAGGATTATCCAGGGTAGTTAGGAATTTGAGCGTTCTGCCAAAATGATAATACAAAAACAATTCATAGTTTTCCTTGTGTGTAATAAATTACACTAGGCATAGAAACTCAGTGTACTGCAAAGGGTGTGCCTCTGTAGTCTCAGACACTATCTTGTTTGCCAAGCATCGTGGCCCCGTGGCTGTAGTTTTCCTCCTGTTCCAACATGAAAGCACCCACAGCTTAAATACATGACTGGTATCAACATTTAATGTTTGCAAAATCAAGTAGAGTGGATCTGGTTTGGACATGATGGGCTTTGTATGACTAATCCAATATTGCTCAATAGTCAGGCTGATGCCTGTTAATATAGGCAAGAACTAGAAAGTCTGACTAGTGTTTCTATACATCAGCAATTCAAATGTTTCCATTGACTGATAAAATCAGCTGCTATATTTTATCGTCGCTGTTTCAGTGCCCGATTAGAGTGAGAGGTCATGAGTTTAGAGGCGACCAGTGCGTAACGCCATCGCTATTCAACACACACTTGAGCAGAGCTTCAAGTTTATCAGTTAAACTGCGTTAAGTAGCCGGTGGGTGCCACAACAAAATCGTCAACACACTGCTTAAAACTTCAAATTAAATGTAGGTGGGAAACGCTTCAGCTAGAAATGTATAAACAATAGCTTCTAATAGTTTCAACTCACGCGTAATACAAATTTTCATGACTTAATTTGGTTTCATGTTCTTAGTTGCACGAAAATAACACAAATTTTCTAATTATGGACGCTTGAATAAACCCGTTTTAATTTGAAACTCTCCGCAGGAAGTGACGTTTGTGTATATCGCTAACTTCACATGTTTTAGGGTGGGAGTCCCGGGACAGGCACATGCAGTCTGGAGATCCGGGAGCGGAGCGCCTGAACAGAAGCGCCCGACAGCAGCGCACGCCCATCGGCTTTCAGGCAGAGGAAGAGACCGCAAAGAACACAGAGGAGACAGACTCAGAAAATTAGATGCGAGGTAAAAAAAGAAAAACATTCACTTTTTTTTCACTCGTGGATTAAAATACGTTGAAGTGAGGGGGTTGCTGTTTTTCCACCGTATGGTAGAGCTGTGTAGACATATCAGGCTAACGGTTCAACAGCTTTAGGTGAATATCCCATCAGCAAGCTTTAATCGTTGTGTTAGTATCATATCGACTGGTTTGTGATGAAATTATTTGATTAATTCCAAGTGTCAACAAGTGGCATAAACCCATGTGTTATCATAGAACCATTAACTTGGCTCGGACCTGCGAAGTACACACCCAGTTTCATTTTAACACTTCATTAAGGTCCAGACACTGACAGGAAGACCTCCCAAAAAAGTCACAAGTTACATCATAACGTGTTGATTTTATTTATGCGAAATTACCTTTTCTTTAGTCAAAATCAAGAGCGCACCGTTTTACGCATTTCATGTTGAAAGCACGCATGCGCAAATATTGATGTTGCGCTGAGTGTGCACAGTTGCACGCCGGCGGCCGGTTCCTCTGTATGATCCCTGAGGCGGTCATGCTGAGCTGAGAGATCTCAGCAAACAAGGAAGGAGTGTGTCGTCGGGGGAGTGGTGGTGAGGGTGTGTGGATGAATGGAGGGTTCAGCCCCCTTATGATGCAGGAGGTGCTGGGAGAGAGTGTGTACTGGGTGGTGATGTATGAAGAGATGACGACCAGTAGGGATGCAAAGATAGGTGGATATGAGAGAGTAGAGGAGGATAAATGGGTGTGTGTGCTTGTGTGTTCAAATGGGTGTGTCAGTGGGTCGATGAATGTCCAGATGGGTGATGGATGAAATATACAGTGTTTAGGAGAGGGGGGGAATCCATCGCCCTGGGCCTGGTGCTCAAGATCCAGTGATCCCATACATTTCATATGGTGAATCCATGTGGATAATGTCCAGTGGGTGACTGATAGAGGGAGAAAAAGTGGAGGATGCACGCTCTGGCTGTGATTCATGGCACAAGGCTAGGGAGAAATGGTAGTTGCTGGACCATTAGTAAAACAGCACTCCCATTTACCGCTGAGTATCTGCTCTGCTATTAACATTCATTTTCAGACATGTGTTAACTTAAATCGTCAAATAGCTGAGATTCCTCTTACAACGCAAGTACTGTCTCACAATTTTGCTTCCCAGAAATCCAAGTCCTCAGTCTTTAAAGAAATCTAGCTGTATCAGCAAGGGGAGCTTGGGATGAAGCCAAGTCTTACTCATTACTTTAAGTACTGATAAGTCCAGGAATTTCCCCCCCATTCCGTTTAACTGCAGATCGTCTTTTGGGCTTTTTTCAGCTTAGCACCCTGTTGGCTCACTTGTTGCATTTTGCAAACTGTTAATATACACAATCATGTTTGCTTAGTTTGTGCAGTTGAAATCTTTTGTTCACTTTTCAGATTTTTTTTATATTGAATACTATTTTGTTGATAGGTGATGGAAATGATACTTTTTACTGAGTTAATTTACTTTTATTTAAGTATAACAACAACTTATCGCACATATACTTGTTGTGTTAGCTTTCAATCAAAAATGTTCTCTTGTTGGTCTAAATGTTTTTATCTGGGGGAAGAATCCCTTTGATAACTATTTCCTGCACAGAGGTTAATTCATCTTGAAAGCACTGTTGTCTTGTGAGTTAGCCCGGCTTAACCTGTAATAACTTGTTTGCTCATGGGGATAGTTTACTGTGCTTGTGTAACCAATATATAGTCTTCTTCTTGGCTGCAGGTGTGTCCTCTGAATATTTTTTCTTTTTAAGGGTCACAAGTTAAATTGTTTATTCACATGGCCAGTCACGTGTTAGTAATTCTGTGAATTAATCACTAAGTTTCAGAAATACCAAAAAAAAAAGTGCATAACAGATTTTTGAGTTCAGAATGTTCAATGTGGTCGTGGTCGATGATGAGCTTCAAACGCCTGTATCAGAAACAGATGGGTGATATCATTGAGACTATGTCCATCTATTATACCGTCGATAGTTACTGTCAAAACACCTTGCTGCCTTTTTGAACAAAAACAAAAAGACATTTAAATTGACAAATGTACAAAAAAATGTGGATTAAAAAGCCAGAAATTTGCCTTTTTTGTGAAATAGTCATCTTTAAATAGTTACGACCTTGCTAATTTGCATGTTCAATAGTTACATGTCAAATAAAACATTCTTGAAAATAACCCCATTTCCCATTTTCCAATCCTTAAGTTAGGAGTATGATTTATCAATCAATCAATCAATCTTTATTTATATAGCACCAATTCATAACAAACGTTATCTCAAGACACTTTCCAAAAGCGTTAACAGGTCTAGACCTGTAAATGATAATACATTTTATTAACAGAGACCCAACATCAAGACAAGATAAGAAGTCTGATCTCATCTTAACCCACCCTGAGTACAGACCTTTGCAACATTTAGCAAGTTACAATGGCAAGGAAAAACTTCCCTTTAACGGGCAGAAACCCTGGACAGAACCCGACTTATGTTAGACAGACATCTGAGGAGACTGTGTTGGGATTAATGAAAGACAGAGGGAGAGAGTAAGAGAGAGAGACACACAGACACAGGGAGACAAACACAGACTCCATATTTCTGTGTTGTAGTGATGATCATGGAGAAACTGTAAAAAGCCGTAGCAGCTGGAGTCTGGCAGGTCCATGGCAGCAGGCCGTCCACAGCAACAATCCGAAGGAACCTACGTAGGACAAACTCAGAGACTCCCAGAGAGATCTTTGGTTAATAACTTTAATGGGACATTAAGATCAGAAGTTAGACTGACAGACAGAGGAGAGAGGGAAACAGACCTGATCCAGCTTTAACTATAAGCTTTATCAAAAGGAAAGTTTTAAGTTTATACCCCCTCTTCTCCCTTTTGTCTTCCCACAGATGGCACTTGCCAAAGATCCAGCCGGCCTGGAGCAGAGGGATGCAGCCGATCAGAACTTCGACTACATGTTCAAACTGCTTATCATTGGTAACAGCAGTGTGGGAAAGACCTCCTTCCTGTTCCGCTTTGCAGACGACACCTTCACTTCAGCTTTTGTCAGCACAGTGGGCATCGACTTCAAAGTAAAAACCATTTACAGAAACGACAAGAGGGTCAAACTTCAGATCTGGGTGAGATTAATCAGACATGCTGCTGGGATGTGTTGGAAAAGGCTGGATTGTTAAACAGTAAAATAGTTGTTTCATATGAAAATGAAGATCTGTGTTAGCACAAACAAGTCAGTGGTGTCACGATGAAAGTTAAGGATACGGTCTCAGGTGCATACTGTTTACGAACGTTGTTTGTCTCTCCAAGTAATGTGCTAAAATATGTAAAGACATGGTGAACAAGAGTCTTGCAGCACAAAGGCAGAAATTTTATACCCAAATTAAAGTAGCTTTTAATATTGTCAAATGAGACAGCTCAAGATTTTGGCACTGCCAGCAGATCGTCTGTGGTACAAAAAGTGTACTGTCTAAATACAAACACTTGTAGAACTTAGGTGGATCACTCATCTCATCCTTTTTTGAGTTTTTATTATTGACAAATCTTTCTAAGCACATTTGTCTCTACAGAGAGGAAACCTTTAGACTGTCTGATTTTATTTCAGATATACTGGATTATATAATTTGTGTCAGCTAATAATCATCCTGTTTCCGATTCATTCCATGAGATTGTGTTTGTGAAACTCAAATGTTTTCATAAGGATGCACCATTTAGATATATTTTTATTCCACTTTTGTTTATAAGTCAGAAAAACCTGAAGTTGCCAAAATATAATTCTTAGTCTCATCTTCATGTTAAGGAATATAGATTGTTAGATTTAACTGGTATCAAACTGAATCAGCATCGGTATCGGCCAGTGTCAAAGCCCAGAAATCAGTTTTAGTATGGGGTCTTGGAAAAGTTGGATTGGTTCATCCCAAGCCTTCATGTAATCTTCACTTATAAAACAGACTAATGATCAGTTTAATTAGTTAAATGTACAAATTTAATCTCTTTCGTTTAAGCTTTAACTCTGCTTTCATCAAATTACAAAAATTGACCCATTAAATTACAGAGCCATGTGTGGATCAGCCAGTCAGAGGTTTGTCGTTGTTGCCATTAATTATGAAGGTCAGAGTTGCCTGCCACCAACAGATTAATATTCAAATATTAGAGAGCTCTTACTTACTTTGATTTCAAATGTTTATATAAACAGACCCTGAGTTAAGCTAAAAAAAACATCCCAAATACATTCTACTTGTTTGCTTACAGCTTTCAACGTCAATACTCAGAGTAGTTTTGGACTGACATGTTTGAGTGACCAACACTAACTATTTTAACTTTAACATAAGTTGAACCAATCTGATTTTCAGGATATAAAGCAGAATGTTTATCACCGGCTAGATGCAGCAACTCACTGCATGAGTCCACACAGTTATCCCTCTCTCTCTCTCTCTCTCTCTCTCTCTCTCTCTCTTTGTTACATTAGTGGTTTTGATTGTCATTAACCTAATGAGGACAAATGGACAGGAACCAGACCCAAATGAAACATGATTTATTTGATTGAACTTGTCAAAGATGATTGCATCAAACTCCAAACACAGAGGGCTCTCTGCGGTGTATTTCTTGCCATCACTTTATTTTTTAGGCTGTAAAAGGTTAAAAAAAAAAAAAGGTGTTTGCACAATTTCTCAGAGCTTTGAGTGACATTCTTAAATTTCATACATTTTCAATCCAGTTCAACACAAAAGTAATTTTTTTGTTTCTTTTTTTCCGCTTTGTAAGATTTATTCAAATGACTTCGAAGTAATTTTCTTTGTCAACTAATGGATTAAAATTAATTCAATGCAGCTTGAACTTTAATTCAGTTCAATGATGGAAACAGACAAAATAACAGATATTATTTTGTACTGAGGAAATGAATTGATAGGCAAAGGTAACAGACTGAATTTAAAAGGCTGTAGCCACTAAATATCAAAACAGTAATTTGCACATATTTATTGAAATCACAAACTCTGGCAGAGATTTAAAGTGACAGTTTGAACCACATGCAGAGTGAGCAATGCTTTTAAAAGCTTTGTTACCCAATACAGACTGTGTCTTCTCAGCCCAGAATGTAGTCTGCTCTCTTACAAGCTGCAGCCTGTCATGGATGTGGCGTAAAGTAATCTCTCACTCTCTGGAGTTAATGACAGTTGATGTTTAACATCGTCTCCAGATGGCAGGCTTCATGAAAGATGCATGGCTAAGAGCCGCTGGAGCTGAATGTGCTTACTGGGCAGGCTGACACCCAGGACAGATCTATTACTGACTGTTAGTGGAGGGCCAGGAGTCACCCACAGCACCACGGTTTGATGAAAGCAATACATTTTTAGCTTTAATTATTCAGTGTAGCAGGACTTTTCTGCTCTGCCAAACAGCGTTACAGCTGCATACATTTGCACAAAGGGAAGGTTCTGCTGGATGCTGAGACACTTGAATGGGCTCAGCGGTAAAAGCTCGTACTTTGACTCTCACAGTATGGTCTCTGTTAGAGAAAGAGTCAGTGATGTAGGTCCTGGTTCATTTTTAACAAATCTAAAGGCTCTGATGCTTTATCGGGCTGGAGCTTAAGGTGGAAGAAATAACATCTCCAGACTTTCTTGTTGTCCTTAAGGCACTTATGCAGATCCTTGTGTGTTTAGTGGGTGGGGTCACATCAACACACAACATGAGACATTACCTCCTGTTTTAATAGTGTTAATGATTCACCTTTCCTCTCAGGACAGCAAGTTAAACATTCCTCCTCCTCCTCCCAGAATCAGTTCATATTTTCAGTACTTCATTTTGAAGAATCTGTTGTTATTTTTAATGATCTGTCGAGTCCTCTTTGTGTAGAGATAAAGTGGCTTCTCCTGTCCCTTGAGATGGGAATCTGTGTTTAACAATGAATTTATCGAGCCCCAAAGCAGGACAGTTTGACTTTTAATACAGTCTCATGTGAGCTTCACAGTCCTCATTCAACGTGCATTGTGACCATTTCACAACCTGCACTCATGAATGCGGTTAGGGTTTTCATATATTATGCCAGATAACGTGCTGGAAAAGATTTCAGATCTTAAGTTCTTTCTTAAGAAAGCCCAGTAGTGATCAGGTGTGTGACGTGTTCACAGGACACAGCAGGGCAGGAGCGTTACCGGACCATCACCACAGCTTACTACAGAGGAGCCATGGGGTTCCTGCTGATGTACGACATCACCAGCCAGGAGTCTTTCTGTGCTGTACAGGACTGGTGGGTGCATCTCTACATTTAATGTTCTACTACTATTAACCCTTTAACCTCCTCTCCTTTTAACCCTTTAACTTTCACTTCTTAAATGCAAGGGATATGAAGTGTACTTAATTTTTTAACCTTTTAACGTTACATCCAAGAAAACAAATAATTAAAGATAAAAATTAATTAATTTATTATTTTTTAGGTTGTTAGGGCACTAAGGTCAGAATACAGACAAATTATTTCAAGCTGTAGCGACGACCCAATCAGGTTTTCTCAGTTCTATGTAATTTCAATGAGATGTAGCGACTCAAAAAATGCTCTTTCAGACAGACAGTTCGGCTGTGACATAAATTAATGTTTCTGTTCTTCAAATAGGTTTTTGTGGTAAGTGCCAACCAATGTAATGGGTCATTTTGTGTTCAGAGCAAATTATGAAGCTTTTAAGGGCAGAATTTCAGTTGCTGCAGTAATAACGAACAGTGAAAATAAAAGCAAACCCAGACTTAAGGAAAAATACATGAGCCTTTTTTTTTAAGTGGTAAAGAAATCTTACAGATTGACAACTGGGACCTTATTAAACTGGATCTAAGATGAGTTTTAATTCTTGAAAAACATTGTCTTCTGTTAGGGGATTGTCTTACAGTGTTTATCAGCAAGACAGAAGGCATTATGATGCCAATTTTTATTATAATAAACACCAAGCAGGGATATTAAACAGCTGTAAAGCAGTCAAGAATGATAATGACATAACAAAGTGTAATATCTTAAGATGAGAAGCCCATGAAGACCATCTTAAATATATTTTTATTATGTCAGTGGAAAAACAAATTAAGGTATGCCCATTGCCAGACGTGTGGTCGACAGCAGTTTGTTTGAATTTTATGGTACTTAATTACCGTAAGTGGTTCATTTATCATACTTTTATTATTGTACTGCCAGTGCAATTTTTTGTATTTTATATAAATATAAAGTATGGGCTCTCATAAGTCTTTTTCTTAAAAAAAGAAAAAAGGTCAAAAAGTCGACTTTTAATCAACGTTTTCATGTAATTAGCACAGTATGTAAAATTGCTTATATCTGGAGTCATTTCACACAACAGTGTCACAGTTTGTGTTCAGGGATTGTTCATCAGTGATGCATCATATTTCTGAGATAACTGCATGTTAGAATTAATATCTGACAAGTAACTTTACTTTCTAAATCCTTGATCCAATCAGACAAAAGTTACAACATTTTCCTCCAAGAATAAAATGTTCATACTTGCATCGTACAATATACTGAGAAGGTAACCCTCTACAGAGACAGGAAGTTGTAGGAGATAAATTGTAGTTGTTGTGAAATGTTAATCTGTTGTTTTTCAGGGCAACCCAGATCAAGACGTACTCATGGGGTAATGCTCAAGTTGCGCTGGTAGGTAATAAACTGGATCTAGAAGAAGACAGGCAGGTCCCCACTGGAGACGGCCAAAGGTTGGCTACAGAGCTCGGTGAGCACACTAACACAACCACACCGGCTTTCATCACATACTCAGCAGAACACACATTACTTCATAATGAGTCCTAACCTGCTCTCTCCCTCTGCCTTCTTCCTCCAGGCTTTCACTTCTTTGAGGCAAGTGCCAAAGACAACATCAACGTGAAGCAAGTTTTTGACAAGCTGGTGGACGTCATCTGTGAGAAGATGAACGAGAGCCCCAACGGAGAGGCCGGTCAGACTGCGAACCACAAGGGAGCCGACCTTAGTGAACCGCCTCGTAAAAGCCAGGGGGGCTGCTCGTGCTGATGCCCGTGCTGGTTTCAGAGTCACATTCACACGTATACATATAAACTGTCCGAGATCTCTTATTGTGAATGTACCTTAACTTATGTTACTGCAACACTTCCATGAATGCTCAACCTCCTTTTTGTTTGGTTTTTTCCAACATGCTGACTGCAGCACTACAGATTATCTGAGTGTGACTGTACACTGACATGCCAAAGAGCTGCACTGAGTAGCTGTG
This sequence comes from Labroides dimidiatus, assembly GCA_030710495.1. NCBI lineage: Eukaryota > Metazoa > Chordata > Actinopteri > Labriformes > Labridae > Labroides > Labroides dimidiatus. The sequence goes on from CM061145.1 coordinate 14,623,577, forward strand.
CCTTTGTCCCCAAGACACTTCTGCCTTATAGATTCTTTACTGAAGGTTTAGCAGCACCCGTTACAGGTGTGGATGTGAGAGGCAGCCAGGAGCCAAATCAGCGTGGCACGGGGATCACTGTGATTTACTTGAGTCATGCTGCCCTCTTGTGGGTGTTGCATGAAAATACATCACTGTGATTGATCACCACACAAGGCATAGACTTCAGATTTCCTCTGTTAATCCTGCTGAGTGAGAGGACTGCTCGATGAAAGTCAAACGTAGCTGAAAGTTGCTGTGTCATTCTGTATGTAAGCACTTTGTCCTGACAAGTTGTTGTCACCATTTCAGAGGAATATTCTCATCTGCCTTTGATTTTTTTTTTCTTCTGACGTTGTTGATATTTTGTTTCTTGTTGTAACTTGAGAGGATAGATGCAAGTTCAATATTTTCTTCTTGGTTTATTTTTTCCCTCAGAAGTTCAGATTAAAAGCTGTGTACCCATATGTTATGACTGTTTGTTTTCATTTCATTGAACAAGATATGCGTTTCTTTAATTCAAGAAAACTTTCAAAGTCTCTGTAACGTTTCTAAAAAGTTCTTAAGAAATGAGTCACTTTAAAATACAACCTACCCTTTATCACTCAACTGTTGTATCTGACCATTACTCTGAATCTAATCAGATTATTAATTGACACCATTATAAAATTTGGCCATGACTTGGCCATAACATCATGAACGTTTCTATTTTGAGCTGAACTTTGGTCCCAGGAAATGTTGCTTACCTTAAACACAGTCAGTGACGTGAAGGGCATGAGTTTCTTTCTCTCCTATCAGTGTGTACTTTGTGTGTGAAACCTGTGGCGAGAGGATAAAGGGAGCTTGTGAAACCCTTGTGGGGCAGACACTCCTGAGTGACTGGACCTCAGCAGACAGACAGACCTCAGAGCAGAACAGGTATGACACTTATGCTTGCTTGTAACTGTTAAAGAATTTGACTAACAGATATATTTGAGTTTTACTTTAAAACCATCTTGAACAACTTAGGGATGAAATTATATTTTAGTCTAATAAGTTAAAAGGAGAACAAATGGAAAGACTTTGTCTGCCCCAAAGGTGACAGAAATCCTTCTCTGACATGGCTCAGGAGATGTAATGGATGATTAATGACAAAGTTTGAATGATGATTTGCATAAAATAGATTAGATTCTCATATAACCATCTCAAAGATCAATCTTCTGATGTGCATTTAGTTTTATATTTTTAGCCGTTTAGTGTTGTAATAGTTTCATATCTATGAGGGTGCACTTGGAAAAAAAACATTTGAACAATCAACAAAGTGATCAGCCAAATACTTTTCAGCTCAGTTCCCTTTAAATACAATGTGTGAAAGACAAACTTTGTCAGCAGCAGAAGATCGGCTACTTTATTTGTCACGGCGTTGATGTAGGAACTTCAAAAGTTGTTCAGATTCTGAGCAGCAAAAAACAACACAAACCGTTGTTTGCCTGTTTTGATCCCAAAAGGGCAGACATTAAACTCGTTCCAATAATATTTAAAAAAAAAGGAAAAAAAACATGTGACTCTGCATCTGCCATGGAAATTTTTTATTGCATATTGCCATAAGGAAACAGGACTAAGAGTTCTCATGAGCTGTTACCGTCAGAGGTGCAATAAGGAAGCGCCAAAGATCAATCACCACAGACTTATTGGAAAAGAGGGCGCTCTGAAGGTATTTTATGGGCTGCTAGTTGATAAGATACTCTGACGTCTTCATCAGTAACACAACAATCAGAATCCATTTGATTACAGCCAGATTAAAATGACATGACCATGACCTACATGCTACCTTTTCATCTATATCTCATCATTTTTTTATGGCATAGTTAAAACAGATCTAGGTTATAATCATGGCAAGTCTAAGGATTCACGTATACACCTTCATAATGAATAGTACAGTTAAATGTGCACAGCTAGTACAGGGAGTAGTTCGGAGCCTCTGTACCACATGGTGCCTCATTTCAAAAAGAGGAAACACACCGTGTGACACAAACGTGTGCCTGGTAATCCTTTAAATAACATGCAGGCCAAATAAAATGAAAATAAAACGTGTGGATGTGAACGTACCACTTATTTCACTCATGATCCAAAATTTTAGATAAGGACAGCATGAGGGCCAAGCACTCATTCAAAGAGAGAATAAGACCCCTTGTGTTTTTCCCTGCTGGTTACTGTGGTTAATGTATAACCAGAGCAAATGCCATTTGACCCACGTTAGTGCTTGCTTTTATTTAGAGCCGTCCTCTTACATACTGCGGATGTTCCCATAACTGCTAAGATACAAATTCAATCAACATCCAAGAGCATAAACAGGGAAGTGAAACCTTTTAATTTTATCAGGTAGTTTAAGGCTGAACTAACAAACCTCTTTGTTTCTTACAGTGTGGAAAAAAAACTGCCAAGATGTGTTGCTCCGGTTTCCTCAAGATTATGATGTTTATCTTCAATGGTGCCATCTTTGTAAGTAGAAAAAAGGAACTTTTCTGTCTGTGTCTGCTTTCCAGGTGTGTTTACATGTGAGTCAGGTTTGCAGTCAGTGTAGAGATTTCCTTTGAAGTGGATGTGGATTAAGTCATAGGTAGCAGGACTAGTTTGATATTTTTTAAAAACACTTTCTGCAGCAGGCGTCTGTTCTCTCACCTGTATGCTGAAGAGGAAGCTCAGGCCACTAGATGGTTAGCCTAGCTTTGCTAACCAAAGGTTACCATAGGTGGGATATGAACATTTGGCTTAAAGGGCAAAATAACATCTAGATATCCCACAGTAGAGGGAAAACTTGCTTAAGATAGCTTAAGCTTATTTAGCATCCGGAATTAAAGTAAAAAAAAATATGTTTTTAGCTTCCTATTGAAGCTTGAGGGGTTTTTTGTTTTTTTTTGAGGGGGCAAATCAGGCCCTAAATCTGTTTTGAAAACATCACGTGTGATATCAGCCTTGACCTTTTAGTCATGAGGGTGACATATAGGGTTCAGTTATCAATTTTTATTTCTAATTTAGGAAAATTCATTTTTAAAACTTTGTCTTCATGCTGTTATTAATGCATTGTTCTCTGTTATATTTTCCTTACCCATCATGCAGCTGGCAGGCGCAGCCATCCTTGGCATCGGGGTGTGGCTGAAGGTGGACAGCGATTCTTTTCTGAGTATACTAGACAGCGTGGAGAATTCTTCGACTGGGTTGGCCCAGCTCGTCTATGTCAGCTATCTGCTCATTGGGGTGGGTGCTGTGCTGGTGATCATCGGCTTCCTGGGCTGCTGTGGAGCGATGAGGGAGAGCAGGTGTATGCTTCTGACAGTAAGTGATGTTTGATGATTCAACCCCAGCTCATAGACCTAAACCCAATGAGGAAGACCTATAAAAAAAAGAGACACTGCTTCATGCTTAGCTGTGGAAACAATAAGTTTGTCATCGCCCAAATTATTACCTGCATATGTGCTAAAGAGACTGACATGGCTGTTCTTTACTGAATGTTACATACTGGTTACATGTTTTATATTATTTTTGAAATGTCTTGCTTGTACTAAAGAGTTTTTGCATAAAAAAGAACACTGTCTCATACAGTTCTCATACAAATGTGGGGATGCTGTCTAATATTTATTTATAAAGCTTGGGATGCGAATCTTTGCAGCATCTTTCCACTCACTTATGAGCAATAGAAGTCAAGTTTCCTGGCCTGTTCCTCACTCTTCTGATTAGATTAGCTTTTACCAGCACACCCAGTCTTACTGTTATTTTTCTCTCCGTTCAGTTTTTCAGTATTGTGCTGGTCATTTTCCTCATCGAGGTCGTTGGAGCTGTGCTTCTGTTCGTTTTCGATGATGTTGTAAGTGTCTTTTGAAACAAAATAACATAAATAAGGTTGACCTAGATAAATTGTAGCACCTAGAAATTTCCAAAGATCTTTCCTGAAATTGAAATAAAACTTTTTTCATCTTGTCCGTAAAGGCTAGACCCCTTCTTGAGGCTCTGGAAAATGAAGTTAGAAAGGACATTCAAGAAAACTATGGAGAGCATGAGGGTGTGACGTCTATCTGGGATACCTTCATGGGGCAGGTAAGTCTCATCCGTTGTTTCTTTTTTAATCTATTTTCATGAACTGCATAGTCCATGTCTGGTCTTAATCTGCAGTTGGGAAGTTGTTAAACTGTTTTTTTTTTTTTTTTTTTTTTTGTTTTTTTTCAGTTTAAGTGCTGTGGATACAGGAACTACACCGATTTTTTCGACTCTCCTTTTTACATCAATAGTGGAGAGAACTTTCCAACCACTTGTTGCAATGCAACATTCACAGGACAAGATTGCAGTACAGAGTATGCACACATTTCGGTATGAAGCCAAATAACTTTTGATCTGACTTTTGAGCAATAGAAAAAAAGATTTGTATTTGAACTGAATTTCACCAAACAATCTTGATCTCCATCATTTTCCCAGATGATTGATGGCTGCTTTGACAAACTGCTGAAGCTGATAGAGGACAATGCTGTGGTTGTTGCTGCTGTGGCTCTCGGAGTCGCTGCTCTTGAGGTACATAAGACATTTCAAGTCTGATCTTTTTTCAATTTAGACCCTATTCTTAAAAGACTGCTGTGTGTTCTGGTCACAGTTAATTTAAGAAGGGTCAATATACGATATTCTACAGAGTTTTATCAACGTGTTCATCTTTATGAACCATGCCACAGATCCTTATTTGAATGATTTATTTATGTACTCTTGTCTTTACAGATTGCTGCTATGGTGGTTTCGATGGTCCTATACAACAACATTGGTAACAAGGCATAGTAACTTGTGTTTGGGACTGTATGACAGCCTTTTTAGAACTCAACCTTGCAAGCATCTGTTTCATGTGCAAATATTATTCTTGATTCAGACTAATAAAAAGCTCTCAATGCTCCACAGGCCACAGGCCATTTAGAGAATTGGTCTGTAGAGCTGATGTTTTCTTAAAACTGCACATTTCTATGAGTTATTTATGTTTTAGTACTGCTTATAGCTGGTATTGCATGTGCTGATACATAAAGTTTTGTGTCATGATGCACAGCACAAGAGGAATGTGTCAGTTGTTCATATCACTTGCATACAGTCAATTAATGTGACACTTTTTATGTTTGATCAAATTGACATAAACATCACAGTCTTTACTTCTTCTGGTTTTCGTTGGCAGATTTTTACATATGTTTTTATTTGGTAAAGATGTTGTACAAATGCACACTTGTTTAGATTTTTATAAATCAATTTGTCATTGTCGGACAATATTTAAGTAATCAGCCTGTACTGTATATTAAACTGTACACAATTAAAAAAACAAAAACAACAAACTGACCGGATCCATGCTTTTTTGTACTTATAAATATCTCCTATCACAGAGATGCTCTTACAATATTATGTGTTGAAATGTAAAAGCCATGTGTATGGGAAACTGGTACCTGAAGCTTTACCTGGAAAATAATTATTGAAATAATTAACTGTTTTTTTTTTTCTTTCTTTCTTTTTTTTTTTTTTTTTAATACTAACATATTTTAAAAATGTTTGAGTTTGACCAACAATGGTATTTTCTTTTAATAAAAAGGTAGGCCTAGATAAAGTGATTTATTAAGAAGATTTGAAATGACAGTGACCTGATGACTCTTGCTGGAGAGTACAGCACTGCGTTACACTGTGAAGTTTGGGACACTACACGCAAACTATACTGTATGATTAATAAATTAATTATTAGTTTAGTACATCCATTTGTGCTAACCCTTTTATTACGAGCTGTTTCGTTTGTTATTCGTAAAACAAATGAAGGACAATTAATAGAAAACGACCGCCACCGTGGTGATCAAATCAAATCCAGCACTGAAGATGCTAACTGCTAGCACGGTGGGGACACAACAAGCCCAAAATTGGAGGATAAAGAAACTGTAGTTCGGACGGCGTAAAGTAGGACCGGCAGATACAGACACTTCAATACGGTAAGTTAATGTTGTGTGTTGAATGTAAACGGACCTCGTAATCTACTTTGTTTGCTACAGCTAACACGTACTTGCTAGCTAGTTGGAAGCATGTTTTGTTGTATCAGTAAAAATCGCTGTTGAATTAGTTTGCATTATAGGGATTCTACTCACAGATTTGGTATATAGTAGATTTACTTGAGCTTTTAGTTGTGGCTGTGAACCGTTTTCTATTTGTTGACGACAATTGCATTTGTGTTCGGCTTAGCATCAGGCTCTCCTCATTTATACACCTGAGAGACACCTTCAAAAGTTAAAACCAATTTGGAAAAAACAACAACTCTGCAGTTTGTTACCACGTCTCATGGTGATGTGATTGAACCTTTATCTCCCTATAAATACTATTATAATTTTTTTTTTTTTTAATTGATGATTTTCTGCCTCATATTGAGCAACTTGAAAAGAAGTTGAAGCTGCGGTTGGGCGTCTATCTCAGAGAAAAAGTTGTGTTTTTCATTTGCTGCATTGCTGCGAAGAAAAGCCTTGTTGATGCTACTTTCTCTCCTTTCATTGATTATAGTTTTAGAAAGTCACACTTCATCTCACTGCCTTCATTCTCTTGGTACTGTTTACCATGGACCTCTGGGGTTCATCACAAAGCTAACTGTGTAACTCTCTAACCCGTTACTTTAATCAGGGCATGTCTCAGGCAGTTCTTAATTTTACTACCTCTCAGCTATTTCATCTGTTTGATTTGAGAAAAGCTGGAAGCTTCCGTCTTCCTTCACTCTGTGACTCAGTCACAAAACTTGTTTTTGCTCTCTGTCCTCAGAGTGTCTTGAAACAGGAGAAAAATGTTTTTGGTCCTCTGCTCCTGCAGCCTGTAATTTGCAGAAAAATTGGGGTCTGAATGTATTTAAAAACAGACTGAAGGTGCTGGAGGAAGATGTGGGTGCTTTGACTGATAACTTTGTGTTATGTGATCAAGGATATTTTTGAAATGTTTAAAAAATTTGCATTTTTTGTTGAAACTCTGTTGGAATGTGCTTCTGCTTGACTTGGACACGATTGTGAAAGAGATTTTTGATCTCATTTAAGGTTTCCTGGTTAAATAAAGTTTAAATAAAAAAGCCTCTTTCTTGCTAGTAGTTTGAACTGAAATTACAACAGATTTTGAGTTTGGTATACAAACACGTGGAACTGTTTCTGTAGTGTTTGATATTTCATAGATCTTAAATTTTAAAATCCTAACTCAGATGCATTTTAAACAGAAAGCATCGGTACACGGGCACTGCTCGCAGCTGTTTCAGAGAGGCTGTGAAAATTGTAGATAGTGTCTTCACCTGTCTAACACCTAAAAGATGGACAGCAGGAATTAAGACTGCGAAAATATTTTTGCATTTAGCAGCTACCAAGACTTTTTACAGATGTTGAGTTCACACCTTCTGTCCTAATGTATGTGGCTACTGACACAACTAAATGCCTATTAAACATCAACTTAACTGTATGCATTAGCTATTAGTTGTTTCTTGGCACATTCTCAGTTGAAACCAGGTGTTAAAAACAGTTAGAGGCTCAGGGTGAGAAAGCATGAGAAATTTTGAAAGTGAGACTCAAAATTAAGTTGAACTGGCAAGATTTTTTTTTTGTCTGTCCAGTTGGTCTTGGTCGTTTTCCTTTTGTCACTTTAGAGAACTTCAGACATTATATGAGTTGAGAAATATCTTTATGACACTAATTTCTCACTGTCTGTCAGTTTCTCACATAAATCAGTCCAGGATTAAACCAACTCATTTTTCCAGCTACGTGTGTGGAAGTTCATTTTTACAGCACCTCGACAATGAAGACAAACATTAAACAGCTTTGAAATCACACAGAGAAGCAGAAAGTGTGATCCATGTGGTGCAGCCTTATTAGCTGACTTTAATTTTTAATCTTGCTGTGTAAATGACATTTCTGTAGGTTGTTTTCTTCTGATCTGTTCCGACAGGTAAAATCACACAGGGCAGAATACAGTGTGTAAGTCAGCAGATATGTTTGCACCAAGCGGATGCTAGTTAGTGAATTTTAATGTTTGCTCCGTGCCAGCTGCTGAGGCAGCAGGTTGTCCTGTCACATGCCCCCGACACAGATATCAGATGACCCTGTGCGACGACATCACGATCTGGAAACGTCCTCCCCATCCATCTTGCTCACTTTCCCGCTGTGAAACAATCATAAAACAATTTGTTCCGCAGTTAAAAGCTACGTGTAACAACGATGTGTTGTGTTCTCTTGTGTGTGTCATCTTTATGTCTGGTTATGTGGGTGCAGTCTTGTAAAAGTTGATTTGGAGTGGAGAGTACATGAAGTTAAGCAGAGAAGCTATACAATGCTTGGAAACGTCACAGGTACAAAGGTTCACACCGAGGAAGATCAGGAAACTATAAAGCAGTTTCAGTAAACACACATTTGGGTAACTGTGTCGTCATAGTGATGTATTTCTTAGAAAGCTTTATCACAGCAGGTTTGCATCTACACTGTTTTTTTTTCCTTTTTTACCCTCAATAAAATAATTTATGTTGTAATCAAAATCAAAATTATGATTCAACACATCCATAAATTGCTCTGAGCCTTTTAGAACATTGAGCTTCTTTTCTTTCCCCTCTCAGCTTTTCGTTTTGCTTTTGAAGCTGTGGACTTTCTTTTTCTTGATCTGGCACTTTTTGATAGTTTACAGAAAAGTAAGGCCTGTCCAGAGGCTACAGAAATGTTCTGGATACATGTTACAGATTCCACCTGTTCAGCTCTTATTGGCCGTGCAGGGTCTCTACAAACTAAGGTTGGTCAGGTTGTTTCATGTGTAACATCTCAAATTTGAGCACATTTTCCCATTTTAGCCTCACTCCACTGGCTGCCTGTTCATTTTAAAATTCTTTTATTTGCTATTAAATCTCTCAATGGTCTTGCCCCGCCCTACCTCTCATAGCTTCTGCAACAATACACACCCACCTGCTCTCTTAGGTCAGCTGATCAGCTGCTCCTGAAGGTCCCTCAGACCAGGCGGAAGTTCAGAGGGGACCGTGCGTTCGTGGTGGCGGCTTCTAAGCTGTGGAACGTGTTACCTCAACATGTTAAAGAGGCCTCTTCCCGCCTTGTTTTTGAAACGCGTCTTAAAACCCACCTTGTTTCACTGGCTTTTAACACACACTTCTAATCGCCATGCCTTCTTTTTACTTGTTTTTTTTTTCTTTTGAAAACATTACCTTCTCTTTGTTTTTGTGAAAAGTGTTCTCTTATCTCTCAGCGTTCTTTTATCTCTTAATGTTCTTGTAAGTTGTTTTAAAGTGCTTAACAAATAAAGTTGGGTTGGATTGGATGTCATTGGGTTTTATTGAATTGATTTCAGTTAATACAATGAAGGGTTTTTTCCCCCTTTCTATTTTGAGTGACTCGGTTTGGTGACTGACTCACACTTGCCGAACCAAGTTTCTCCTTTCATTTAAAAAAAAAAAGGTTTGTCACACCTCAGCTGCTGCTTAAGGCAAATGTGCTAACTCTGTGAAAAGCGTCAGTAGAGTCATTCGGTTTTATAAATGTGTTACTGAGACTTTGTCTTGTGTTAAAAGACAAGAAAGAAAGCAGAGACCGTGTTGGACGCTCGTCATGTGTTGAAAACAGATTAAAAAAAACTTTCTGTAAGTGTGTGAGAAACAGAGAGATGTACGATTAAAAACACTTCAAATGTCATAAACTGTTCATGTGGAACAGACTGTCTCAAAGACAGCAGGCTGTGATGTTAGGAACATGGTGGTGAAGTCTGCCCTCTTGTGGAGAACATATATTCTGCAGATGAAAGGAAGTCTACTCACTTTGTTAGATTTCTTGAGATGTCCTCACACTTTTTGTCACTAATATTCCTCTGAAACAGTTGAAGGAAAGTCTTCACCAACATAAGTCTTTTTAGGATTAAATCCTCCCGCTCGTTAGTGAATCTGTCTGGACCTTAGTGTGAAGGGCCAAGCAGGGAGATCTTGGTGTCTATGAGAAAGTCAAACACTTTGGATGTTATGACACTGTCAGCCAGTCTACCTTTCAGCAGCCACTGTGTGATCAGGTCATGGCTGACAGAGCACACTGAAGTCTAATGGTGTAATGATGGGCTGTCAGTGGGGAGGCTGTGGGAAGTATAGATAGGAAATGGCTTGTTTACGAAGAGACCACAAAGCCATTACTGCTTTACAACCAAATGTTGCAGGAACACCTGCTGAATGAGGCTTTTATTGTCGACAAGATCATCTTTTTAATTGAAACGGTCCTTCACAATCGAACCGAAGAAATTCATCCTCAGTTAATCTGCTGCTTTTCAACCAGTTCTTCAAGTTTGTTTTAGAGTTTCATAGAGCACATCCTCCACATTTATGAGATGTAGAAAAGTTTCCCAAAAAATCTATTATTAGTGCACAGATTAGAAAAAAACAACAAATTTTCATGCTGATTGCGGCTTTATTGATTGATTGATTATACTTTATGTTCATGTCACGCAGGAAAAGTGCCCACTCCTAATGGGTTAAAAAGACACCAGAAATACTGTTGTAGTGTTTTAGATAAAGAAAGTCAATAAATAAATTCATAACAGTTCAAGCGTAGCGTGATCTTTTCTCAACTCATTAGTAAACAATACACTCTGCTAGAGCTGCAACAACTAATCACATAATCGATTTATTAACGATTACTAAGTTAATTGTCAACTATTTTGATAATCGGTTAATCAGTTTAAGTAATTATTTAAGAAAAAGAAGTCCAAATTCTCTTACTTCAGTTAGATACATGTGAATATTTTCTGATATCTTTGCTTCTCTATGACAGTCCTGAATATCTTTGGTTTGCAAATAAGACATTTGATGATGTCATCTTGGACTCCAAGATACATTGACATTTTTCACAATTTTTTGACATTTGATGGACCAAACAACTACTCGATTAATCGAGAGAATAATCGATAGATTAATCGATTATGAAAATAATTGTTAGTTGCAGCCTTGCACTCTGCCTTTTTTCCCAAGCTTTGCAAATAAAATCTGCGATGGCAAAAGTTCCTTTTCTGAAACAGAACTCAAATTTTTCATAGTCATCAAACCAGAAAAAGGCAACTTTAATCAAAGACATTTTCCTAAAAACTAGGTCTCTTAGGTCATCATATAGTGGACAGTAAAACAAAAAATGAATCTCAGTCTCACTTTCACCAACGTTACACAGCAGACACACTCTGTCTTCTTCACGAATGGCATTAAACCTACCAGTCTCTATGGCTAGGGGTAAAGTATCTGAGCCCAGCTGTGCACATAATGATCTCTGCATCATAACTGTTCTTCATAAGACAGTACGTTTGTAGTTTTGGTTTACACCATGTATCCACAGACCACTTTTGTCTGTATTTAGTAAACATAGAACTCTTAATGTCCTGAATGTCACAAAGTGACTTATTTTGAAAAATGTATGACATGTTATGAGTTTTAAAGACAGATTTCATCTCTTTGGCCCAGGGGTGACAGTGAGGAGCAGAGACATCCCAATTACAAATCTTCTTCCAGTCTCTTCCAGAGCCTCAGCATTTCACTTTGTGTCTGATGTTTGGAAGCTCCCATCCCATGTCTCCACTCACAGCCAGGATTGATGTGAATATATGGACACCCAGTAAGGCACAGATTGCTCTGTAATGTACAGAACTAGAACTCTGATTCTCCTGGGACCCCCAAACACCAGAGGCAGAGTCAGACACTGGGCATACACATGAATTATAGAGCCGAGTGTAAGTTTGAAATCCAAGATTACACCAAAGAGTTTAACTTAAATACCAATCCTAACGCTCTACCAGCTGACGGAGAGAGAACGCTCACTGCTTCTTTAAATGTCATGTGTTCCTCTAATGTCAAACCAACATATTTATTATGATCAGTATATGCACAAATGAACCTAAATTAAAAACAACACAGCTTCTTTCAGCAGATTGAATGGAAACTGTTTTTGACAGTCAAACTGAAGAAATTCATCCTCAGTTAATCTGCTGCTTCAACCAATTCTTCAAGTTTGTTGCAGAGTTTCATAGAGCACATCCTCATCATTTATGAGATGTATAAAAGTTTCCCAAAAAATCAATTATTAGTGTACAGATAAGGAATAAATAGCAAGTTTTCATGCTGTTTGTGGCTATAAATTATCGTAATTGTTACATTTTGCACATTGAAATGATATACAGAGGAACTCAGCCAATCCCTGACATAGATTTTAATCAAATAAATCAGATCTCCAAAATTAAGTTTATGAAATGAAATTTGTTTCCCTCCAAATATGCCTCAAATTGTTTTACTTTGGACGTCAAGGACCAAACTCTTTGATTTTTTTTTTTACCACCTTCCTCACCTTGACACTGGGATCCTCTCAGTCTGGCAACCATCCACAAGCTGAGGTTGTAAACCTGGTGTGACGTCTGATCTGGCGTGGGAAATGTGACACCTTCTGTGCATTTAAACACAGGTGAGAAATGTCAGCTACCTGTATAAAAGGCTCTCCCCATCACACTCTCAAAGCACTGACAGCAAGGTTACCGTTTGGAACCTTGGACCGAACCACCTGACAAAGATTTATTTTAGAATTTTCTTTCTAACTTTTTTGATATTTTTGAATCAGATTTGAAAAATAATTGCAACTCTTCTACTTTCACTGTTTTTTTTTTTTTCCAAGAATGGCTTCCCTGAAAATCCTGCTCTTTCTCTGTTGTTGGACTTCAGCTCTTACACTGCCTCACCATGCCTTTGACAGCATTTTGAAAAGGTCAAGAGTGGATTTTGAATCATCGGGCAGTGGACCAGACGAACCTGTCAGAGGAATAGTTAAAGTGGTGCAGCTAAACCCTCTGTCCCTGCCCCACTCAAGCTTCTTCAGACGAGAACTGACCCCCAGAAGAGCCCCCTCCCTCGGTTCTAGACTGTCCTTCCCTGCTTTCTTAGCAAGCGGGCGTCCAAGCCAGACCTCAGCTCGTAAGACCCCGGTGAGTCCACTGCATCACCTGAATCCAAAGAATGACGTAGAGCCAAAGAAGAGGCAAGGCCAGCAGATGTGGCAGAGAGCCATAAGTAAAGGGGAGAAGATGCACCTACCAGTCAACCTGAAAGACACCAAACAGACATGCAGCGCAGTACCTTTCACTCAGGTAAGAGCCAAAGAATTTTCAAAGGATTTTCTTTCATGTCTCTGCCAAATTTGTGTCTGTGCATCACATGACCGAGAACATTAAAGCCCCAGGCAGAAATCTGCACCTGGTAATAAAACTGACAGAAATTTATAGTCATGCCTCTTTGTGACCTATGAAAGTCAAGACAGACTGCTGCTATATAGTCATTGTAATGCTTTAAACCAATGTCATGGTGTCTGCACATCGCAGAAACAGGCTTATTAATATTTACAATGCAAAATATCATACAGTTCTCTGAAGGCTTAAAAATCATTTAGGGAAAAAAGCCCACATTTACAACTATGCCGAGCATAAAGAAAACATTAAAATGCAAGATAAACAAATAAAAATCAAACCATAGAAGAAAAAAGATGATCAGTCAAAAACAGACACACAATTCAAAAACAATGTTAAAATAGAGTGAGTTTAAATGGGTGCATCCAAGGTTCAGATGTTCATCAAGGATCTAAAGGGCCCATAAGAGAAGAGAGCAAACAAACAAAAACAATAATTATCATTGTAAAAGAAGTCAGAAATGGATGAAAAAGTCAATAAAAAATTAAATAAATAATGAATAATAATTAAAAATAATCATCATAATAAATAGAAAATATAATTCAGGCTTGATGTGATGGTTTTTTTTATTTATTTTTTTATGAATAGAGGGTGAAATAGCATGAAAAAAAATATGTTTAAGAGTTTGAACCAACATTTAATGTATTATGTGGACTAACAATGTTCACTGGCACAATAAAGTGTAAAAGAAAAGAGAAGAGAAGTGCGCTCATTTTTTAAGTGCTTTGCAGTGAGTCCCAAGCAGATGGTGCAAAACCCCCTAAAGAAGAATGAACTCTGGGAAGGTGAGTCAGTCATCATCTAGTGTGATCTGCTCCAGAGGATCAGACAAGCTGGGAGGGAATACAAAGAGGTAGCATCCATAAAGAGCTAAATAAATACACAGCTCACCTCTCAGAGTGGACCACCCAACCTCTTCATACTGGATGCACTAATGTGTGTCGTAAAGATCACAGGAAAAAGTCAAAGTTTAGAATGAGAAACTGCATCAAGTGGTATCAAGGTTGTAGCTGAAGCATGCAGCTAGAAATGTATTCTTTAAGAAAAAGACAATCCAATACCAAAGCTTTTGGCCAAATTTGAAAGACGACTCTTATAAGAAACTTTCTTGTTTATCCAAACGCTAAGATATTTGACTGTTAAAAGAAAACATAGTGAGATTTCTTATTGGAAAACACAGTTTAATGTGCACAGAACTGGATTATTTATAACAGAAAACATACCGCTTTGTTCAGAGGAGGCTACAAAACTGAGCTTTAACATATGCAATGTCTGTAGTGGTATTTTTTGGTTCTGTTGTGATAATCCACACCAAGTTTCATCTGATGTCATTGCACAGGAGGACCTCAGATTCTGTGGTAACAGTGTTCTGCTTTGTATCTACATTTAAGTCATGTCTATGAAGGCAGTCTGACACATAATGATCATGTTACAGCTCAGAATTGACCAGCAACTGACGAGGCATTGAGCCATAAAACTGTCTGCATTTGTAAAAGCGAGACAAGTTTATTTTTATAGCACAATAACTTTAATTGACACAATAACACTTAAAGCTCAGGTCAGATGTCAGCTAACATTAGCCTTTTGGCATTTTTGCTAGTTAATATCAGTGTGTTAGCTGTATTTTAGCAGTATGTGATGGACTATTAGATGTTTTATGCTTCTTTTAAGTACAAACACTGAAGAAGTACCTCAAGTTTTTCACTATCTTACGTCTTTTCAGATTTTTATAACAGTGATAGATAATCATTTTTGTCAAATGCTACCTTGACCATGTGACATTATAACCCCATTTGAGCTTTCCATCCGAGGCCTAGTAGGAAACTATCAAGGTATATTTGGAAAACATTATTCCTGAGATGTTTTAGCTAATCTTGACCCTCTTTTTCTCCCCCCAGCATGTGACAGCAGAAGGATGCAGCACAGTGATGGTGCACAACAAGCTGTGCTTTGGCCAGTGCAGCTCCCTGTTTGTGCCGTCTGAAGGGGAGTTCACGGGGCCGGGAGCCACCGGGACAGGGTCACTCCACCACCGAGCCCCCTGCTCTCGCTGCGCCCCGTCCAAATCTCATACTGTGACCGTGCCACTACGCTGCGGAGCTGAGGTCAGGGAGAGGCGGCTGGTGGTGGTGGAGGAGTGCAAGTGCGAGACGGGCAGAGAGGAAAAGAGTGCTTCTGAACATCTCTAATTTGGTTACTTGGGTTGTTACAAAAATGCAGAACAGATCAGTTGGAAGGAAAAGGAGTGACTGATAAAAACTCAGATCACTTCAAAGATGAGGACTTGTTTCACCTAACTGATAAGACTCTTGTGTTCTGTGTTCATGTGTATCTGTTTGTAATTGTTAATGAGTCTGAATGTGTTATTCAGAAATGTATGATGTGCTTACCTCTACTACTCACTGATGACTAAATGACCTGTATTTTGGTCATGCTACTGACGGATCTGTCCATGCTGGACTGGAAAATGTGTTTAAATTAAACTGATATATTGTGATCTGTCATATTGTCAGTGAAGTGTCTCATTTCTCCCCTTTTGCCTGCCATTGCTAATTAGTTTTCCGCTAACACTGTTAGATTCACGAGTGCAATGTCGCTTGCATGCAATGCCGAAGTAAAAACATGACGAGCGTTTGCTGTTTTTCCCATCCACTCTCGTATTCAAGTGTTCAAGCATCAGCTTCTATATTTTATTAAAAAGCCCTGTTCCAGCGACTTTTAGCACATAGCACTTACATCTGAAAGCACCAAGCTAGAGAGCAAACGAGCTATTGAGCACGAGTACTTAGCAGTAAGCAAACATAATTGTTTCAGCATGGACCCCTGAATTATGTATAGGAACCGCCTATTCTCATGCCCAATCTCTTTTCAGGGTTGTTGTGGGAATTTGAACATCCTTCTTTGCAGATGCACTCGAGTGGCTGAGCATGTGTGATTATGTGTGTATGTGCTTTTTTTTTCAGTTAGGGTCCATAAAACCTATTATTCATTTATATCCTGGCACCTGGGTCTGGTAGAGTGAACTCATCCCACACATCTCTACATACATTCTCAGAGGAGCATAAAGAAGAGGGCTCTTTACGTTGCCTTGGCATGTTGTCAAAATGACTGTTTAGATGGCTATTTGCATTCACGTGGGCTTTCTGAAAAGTGAAAGCGTTCATTGCGCTACGGGGGTTGCATTGAACCCCTCGGATTCCATTAGCATGTGATTAGCATCTTGGGTTGATGGCTATATTTTCCAAGATTGATGGGACAAATATTTGCCCAGGTCTTAACTATGAGGAATTAGGGGCCTCTCTTAATCAGGCACTTGTTTTTTTTCTCGATATGCAGAATGTAGAGTGGATTCCCGGCTCAAACAGGCCTGCTAACTGTGAACAGACTCTGCTTTTTAATCCTCAGAGAGCAGATTCTTTGTGAAAAACCTGGATCACATTAATTCATACCTAAACCTGTGCTGAGTTCTTCTATCTGTTTCTGCCACTGCACAATAACACACTTGCTTGTATTTGTAATCTGCCCACTGCGCTTTCATATGTGATGGTTGCATTGGAGGGAGAGCCATGATCTCACTATCTCACTGTCTATTCTTTTCAAACTCTGTACCCCTCTTCCTCCATTTTTTTACTGAAGAAAGAGATAAAAAAGAAAAAGGGGCATAGTGGAGGGAAGAGAGGGAGGGGAGGTGGATGAGGAGGGAGGTAGGGGAGGGGGTTGAGGAGGTGGTGGTGGTGGTTGTTGATTGAACAAACAAGGTGCACAAGAGAGTGCACCACTTAGCAAGACAGATGTCAGCCCCCTTTGCATTGTGGGACTCGGCGGAGCACTCCTGCGTCATTAAGGATGGCCTGGTTCCCATGGCGAGGGGGAAAGGAAGGAGCGAAAAGGAGGAGGGCCCGCTGCCAAGTTCAGCGCCTCAGGGATCAGATCAGCGTCACAGGGTGCTAAGTGGCCTAGTTAGCGCTTTAAAACGCACAATGAGCTGCCTGCTCTTTCTCTGTGTGTGTAGGCCTTTTAACTGTCAGACGTGGAAACGGTTGGGAGGTGCATGATTGGGGGGGGGGGGGGTTCAAATGATACCAGGTCAATCAAGGTATATCAAGGGGAATCTGAATTATTAATTAAGAATTTGAGACCTATTTTATTCTGAAGTATTTCTTTGAAACTTGTTTTCTGAGTTTCTGAGTTTAATTACCAGCATGAGGTGCTTACTTTGTTTCTCTGTGTTCATAATTGACGTGAAAACAAATATTCCCAGGTTGGCTAATTGTGGTGCTGTAAAACTTTCTGTTTTTGAATTGTATTGAGGAATTCTTTGTCTTTCTCATGAGATCACCAAAGAGAGACAGAAAAGAGTGGGATCCAAACCCTGGGCCAAGGCTGCACAACATTTCATGAAACATAAGTGTTTGCAATGAACACTTTGCAAAAGTCTGAAATCATCACAGTGAGTATGAAACGTTATTTCATGTGAAGAATCCATGTTTACTAACGCAGACTGTGTTCATTTACCTGTTGTATGAATACCTTGGTGTAAGAGCTGTGCTTTTACCCAAGTTAAAGCTAACCACCTGCTACCCTCAGATTAATTAACGTCAATATAGTGTTGAAAAGATGTGCACATTGTTTGAAAAGCAGATAGATGTGTGACATGTAAATTACAGCTTGATTTGACTTGATTTATTGGGTGTACTTTGCATTTTTACTAAATTGATAAATTAGGTAATGACATTTATTTTCCTCTCACTGTGCCTACAGGTGAGCAAACTGTATATTCCTGACTTCCTGCGTCCCTCTGAATCTCATGCTAATCAGAGCTAAGCTAACTAAATAGCTTCATTGAGCTGGAAGAGCATCTCCCTTTCCATTTTCTCCAGCCTGTTGGAGCGCTGCTGGAGCTGAACCGTCACAGTAGACTGGACCAAACTGGACAGGGGATCAGGCTCATAGACCTGGCACCAGCAGGTGAGAACAAATAGGTGTCCATCATGCATTGCTCTCTGGACAGCGACAGTGATGGCGGCAGGGTCTGCCTGGAGAAATGTGACAACCTGTTAAGTCATAAACCAGACAGAGTCTTCTCACCTGAATCCCATGGGTGCAGGTTTTCTGCTGGAGGTGTCAGGCTCTTGGTGTGAGAGGGTCTGGACTGCAGCTAACATCTACCTCCCCACTGATCTGGTGGTACACGCTCGCTCGGTGGTGTTAGTCCGGACCAGCTGGTCAAAGTTGGCTCTGCAGGAGATGATGCCCCAGGTGAAACCTGCCAGTCTACTGCAACCCTGCCCGTCTGCCAGCATGCCTGCCAGGCTGTCTGCTGAGTGCTGAGAGGAGACAGAGGAGGCTATAGCCTGCAGGTCTGGACAACATTAAAGTTTGTCACTGGGTAAAGTCCTGTAATAGTTTAAGTGTCCTGTAGTAAAACTCTTAAAGCAGCACAACCAGTTAAATAAAACTGGTGGATGCCAATGTCCCATTTTTGTCTTTGGTGTTTTCAGGCTAGAAAGAATCCATCACCTCCTGTCCCGTCCCAGGTGGAAAAGCTCCTGCAATGTCACACTAATGGAGGTAAGACGCATTATAACCCCTTGACTTCTTCTAGATCAGGGGTCTCAAACTTGTGGCCCGCAGGCCAATTGCAGCCCCCACACAATATTTTGTGGCCCCCTGCCTGAAATCAAAGCTTTGTGTTAGTGCGGCCCGTGTGTTTTTTCTTACATTCATCTGGGTGTTTTATATTTTTTAACACTTGTGAGCTACCATAGCTCACACGAATTAGCAATTGGTCACTTGTAACATGTTTGGTCACCGAGTCGAGGTAAAATATATCCTGTCACCTCGTGCTATACGGTGTTTGTCGGTGTTTGGATCATGTGTCTTTTTGGCAGCACCTATCTGTGTGAAAAGCTCTTCTCCACAAAGAACTTTAATAAGTCAAAGTTCAGGTCCAAACTTAAAGATGAGCATCTTAAAGCCACACTGAGGGTCTCAGTTGCTTCCTGCTTCAAGACAAATGTTCTGAAGAACTGTTCATGTTTTGCATGTTCTGACCTGTTAAGACTTGAATACTTGAAGCCCTTTTTTTGTGGAACACTCGATTCAGCCCAGCCTCACCCAGACACTACCTCCAGTGGCCCCTTGGTGAGTTGAGTTTGAGTCCCCTGTTCTACAGTTGGGAGCAAAATTATTCAACCCCCGTGCTGTGTTGGGGTTTCAGGCAAAACATAATACTTTTAAGCTGTTTTAAGTCATGAGATCTGAAGAGATGTTAGGAGACTTAGGTTGCAATAAATTAACAGTATTCATATACTTCCAGGTTTGTGTGATCAGGGAATTGTAATGCTCTGACCTAGCCAAATATACCTAGGGTGTGTGGGGGGTTGAATAATTTTGCTCCCAACTGTAGATAGTTTCAGGACATTCTGGCTTTGATACTTTCAGGCTCTTGCTGTTTACAAATGGACCTGACAGCAGGAGAGTAACTGTTTCTGATGCACCCTTGCAACTCAGTGTGCGCTCTTTGGTTTAGGATGGACAGTATAAAGCTGTGTACAATACAACGCAACAGTAGCATAAATGATACGGAAAACTGCTGAATAAAGAGCAAACAACATTACAACAAGTATCTTCCCTTACTTTTACATCCGCCAACTTCTTCAGCAGGAAGAAGCCTGGATAAAGCTTGGGTTGAAATATTTGGATGGTTATATTCAGACATGCAGCCCACCTGGATAAATCAGGAAATTATCAAAAATGTGTGCAAGTGTGAAAGGAGCTTTAGAGACAAAAAAAAACACACTGGTTGAATTTTTAGATAAGTGCAAGAAAGATTTTATAAAATATAAATAATGTGTGTATAAACCATGTGCCTGATTTTGATTTCCAATACAGCAGCAACAACTTGCAACAACAGTTTTTAATGTTTCATGTTGGTATCAAGTGTTTTTTAATGATTGTTGAGGACATGATTAAGTCCTGATGCCTCACTCATATTCCTTTAAGGGTCTTATTTCCTGGGGGGGCAGAAGGCCCTTTTGTTATTCTGAATCAACTTTCTTTCTTCAGCATGCTGAACCAGCTGTGATTTTCTCAGAGTGACAATAGAACGACAGACATCTCCTCCTCTGACTTTCTCCTGCAGTTAAAAGTATCACTGATTGTATTTGTGAGGTTTTCTTTATTTGTCTGTGGCCGTGGCGTGGCAGCAGCAGTGTGCTCGAGTGTTAAGCTGTCTCTGTCTGTAAACCCTCTCCTGGAGTATGATGATGATGATGATGATGATAGTGATGTTTCTGTGGCAGGTGCGGTCCTGCGTGCCGTGCAGGTGATGTCTCTCATGCTCACTTAGCTAATGACTCCAATTAAAGTAATTAAGAGCTGGCACGGTGAAACCTGCTCACCCCGCCTGCTGCCAGCCCATCCATTCCCCCTTCCTCTTTATCAGCACACATCAGTGCCCACCTCCAGCCATTGCCTATTTCAGACCACAACATACCATCACCCAGTGTGCTGCCCTGCCCTCCTGCCCTCCTGCTCTCCTGCTCTGTCTGAATCTCTCTCTCATGGGCACATCAGCCATCTTGTGCTTCTGCTGAGGCCTCTAAAAGAAACATGAAGCCTAAAATCAGCTAAACGCTCCACTTCAGGAGCACTTAAGAGACCCTCAGCTCAACTTATTGTCACAGAGACAGCTATGGAGGGGTAAGAGCGAAGGCCGGGTCCGACGGGGGGGAATAAAGAGGAGTTAAATAGGGAGAGGGGATGCGAGCCAGGTCCTAACGAGGGGAGAGATAATTGTTTTGTTTTGTTAGGGGCCCTTCTTCAGCGTGGAGGGAGTTGAAATGACACGCCGCACATGGTTTTTGGATGAGGTGGTGCTGAAGGGAGGAGGTGGTGGGGGGAGATGCCGGCTTGGGGCAAGAGCGGTGAAAGTGCAGAGGAGGGTTGGGGAGGAGGGTTCCAAGTAGCTGCAGCCTCAATGCAGCGCTGTTTATTGAGCTGGCAGCTTCTCAAGCTCCCATGAAACTTTGATTACAACCATGCACATTGTTGTCTTCAACTCACAGCACATTTAGACGACTTCAATGTCAAAATAGACATTAATCACCGAGCAGTTCAATATCACTGTCCTCAGATTCCAACAGTGGGAACGAAAACACCAGGCCAAGCTGGAGACACAACTTTGGCTACAAAGCCCGGTTAGATTTATCAAAATTTATGAAACGGCAAACATATGCATCTCTTTTGCTTGGTGTTCTTTCAACACTTGGATTCCCAGACTGACAGGCGATGTTCCTGGATTTGTTGCTGGCATTGCAGTGGGAGCACTCTTCCAGAATCTCATCACATGTTCAAAGAGAGAAAGACTTTGATGTGAACCCCGATTTACCTCCTTCATGTATCCATTCACTCAGGCACATTCGCTCTTTGTTTGTTTTTCGTATTAAACTGGGAAGCGGTGCAGCTACACACAGCTTTGGCTCTTTATTAAGTGTTAAATACGTGTAAAAGTTGCCATTAAACTTTCTGCAGGGTACCTGCAGTCATTGTTTCTTTTTCTGCCTCGAACAATGACACTGTGAAAAGCGTTTCTGGTGAGTTCAGAGCCTCGTGAAAACCACCATCATCAAAATTACAGCTGAGCACACTTTGGTAATCTGGCTACAAACACCAGCGAGCAAATTATCCTGGTGGACGGTCTCCTCGAGCCAGGCCGGCGAATCACCTCCAGAAGCCTGTCACCACTTCCATGAAGATAAATGGTATCATTACACAGTCTCCATCAAGCATTAGCTGATCTGGAATCCACTTCCTGCTCAGAAATGGCTGCATGGATTACTCTCAGTCATGAGATTGCACTGACAAAATGTAAAACGATATCGCTCTCTTTTTTTTGTTTTGTTTTTTTTAAACAGTGCTCCTCAGATGCTGTCGTGGACGTTTCACTACAAAACAGTTTGTTAATTTCCTCATCTTGAATTATGGTCATGAGACACTAATCTGTGCTCTGTCTGTTAATAGGATCAACACATATAAAGCCACAATTCATCCAACAACATTCTGCCAGTGTCATAGATATCTGTCTGCAAACAGTAACCCTCGCAGTGGGCAGAGGAAGAAGAGGGCCATGCCAGTGAGCGAGAAAGAGAGAAACAGAGGACGAGTGATTGAGAGAGAGACAGACAGACACATAGGAGGGAGGGAAAAAAAAGGGGGGAAAGCAGGGCGCCAGTGTTGGAGAGAGATAGGCCAAGTGAGAAAGCGAGGGAGTGTGTGCATGTTGGAGTTTGTGTGGAGGGGTACAGAGGAAGGGGTGCAGGTGGCATGGAGCTGGCGCCGGCCTGGCCCACTGTCCCCTGGCAGTGCCCGGCTCCATCTGTCATCAGCAGGAACATCTGCAGCCCAAGGTGCCCTTGTCACCCAGCGTTAGAGTAACGAGTTTGGCGTTTCCATTAGTCCGGGGCCCTCGCCCGCCCGGCCTGCTCTCGCCAAAACTCTGGCATTTTGGGTGTGAGCTTGTGTGTGTTTGCCTGTGACTGAGTGTGTGTCCAGATATGAGACAGAGAGGAGCAAGCTGGGGGTTTGTTTGTCAGTTTGTGCCACAGTGTGTGTGTGTTTCTGTGTGTGTGTGTGTGTGTGTGTGTAGGAGCCAAAACAACATGGCAGTGCAGAGCGTTGACCCAGCTGGGCTGAGCAGGCATGTCGAGTCATGTCCCCTCCTGATGTGAGCGTGCCCAGTGCGCTCCCACCGCTGCCAGACCTCCACCCCCCCCCCCCTTCTCCACAATCGCTCTCACTCTTTTCTCCCTCTCTCATCTTCCTGTCTTCCATCTGTCCGCCTCCCTCTTATCTGTCCTCTCTCTCCCTTACCTCTTTGTGCCCCTCGTAGCTTCCTCCTCTAGCACCCCAAGCCTACACCAACATGCCGCCTCTGAGCGATGTACATTTTCATCTTCCTGGTGCCTAAAAAACAGATGGTACTTCTTTCCCCGTCTCACTCTTTTCATCCCTCTCTCTGAGCTTTCCCCCCTCCTTCCTTTTTGTCCCGTGTTTCTCTCCATCCAGCCGGCGTAGCACTGATCCTAACTGGCAGTCCACCTGTTTATCCAGTCTCTTCCCTCCCGCTCTCATTTAAACACCTGAATTTTTTTCACTCCCTCTCAAGGGCAATAACATGGTTTTAATATTACTTATTACTTTAACATGACATTTTGCAAAGACCAAACACGGCTTTACACAGTTATCAACTCCACTTTTTTTCCCCAAGATGGCTGCTGTTTGTGTTTGCACCACATGGTGGCTCTAACGAGCAGCAATCTGTCTCACCATTAATGAACCCAGCTTTGGCTGCAATTGTGTCAATTACCCACAGAATACTAATCAGACAAACATGGGCTCATCAGAGTGAGATAAGATTGATTATTCCTTTTTTATTTTCTGTATGACACACAGGCGTGCATTGTAAATCAGGTTTGACAGCATCTGTGAAGCCTGAGTTTTGCCTGAAGGCCAAGGAGGAACTAGACACCTCTTCACGAGGACTCCACATTCAGCAGGCCTTGGGTAAGTTGGACTTTTCTTGGAGTGTGTGACACATAAACACTTTGCACAAATACAGCCTCGAATTGTTTTTTGTGCAACATTTCGAAGGTCTGACTCAAAGCTGCAGTTTTCGTTCCTTGACACCTCAATCCCAGCAACTTCCTGTGAGGAAAAAAGGGCCTTTGAAGTTATAGTTTAGATTTGTTTTGTTGTATTTTTTTCCTGGCCTGTCCTTCAAAGGTTCCTCACTCTCCTATAGGAACTTTCAAAAGTGTGGGTTAGCGACATAAAGAAAAGGGAAGCGACAACTGCTAATCAATAAGATTTCTCCAACCTTGTTTTTTTTTTTTTTCCTCCAGTCCTCCTCCCCACCCCCCCACCCCCTCTCGAGGCCTGCGGCATTCAAGACGAGCCAAGACGAGCTTGGCATTGTCGAGCACGCCTTAAAAAGAAACACCTGCGAGGTGGAAGACTTAAAAAACCGGCAGAGAAGAAAAAAAATCCTGCTTTTCGCAGCTCTTAAAAATGTTGGCAAATGTTCCATGGGTTTTCTGGGAACAAAACAGTAAAAAGAAAGAGCTCCCATGCAAGTGAAGACAAAAGGGGATGGTTTTCCATAGAGATGGAGGTGTCATTACACTTGAGACGGTTGCCAGATTTGGACTTATCTTACCCCCCCTTTCCCCCCACCCCCACAGCCGTCCTTGTATCTATACTATCTTAGTTTATTATCAGTTCTGAAGCGGTGTGCACAACCAGTAGTGAATGATAATATTTAGCTATTGAGAAAATATGTATGTGTTTTTAAGTGGGAGATGAGAACGGGGGAATGTGCGGAGAAACAAAGATGGAGCCGGGGAGGGATGGGAGAGGAGAGAGAGGAAACTGGAAAGGGGGGGAACTAAAGCAGATGGCACTCTTGGCATGCACGTCTCTCTTAAATCTGTTTCTGCTGTTTTTCTCATGTGCACGAGGCTTTAACCCTGTGGTAACCTGTGTCCCAGCCTGACCCTGAACCTGACTGCTGTATGTAACAAGCCTGCAGTGTGTGTTTGTGTGTACACGCTCGAGTACGTCTGTGTCTGCACACTCATGTAGTCGGCACCCTATGGAAGAATCAGCATCAGCAGTCTCTCTCTCTCTCTCTCTCTCTCTCTCTCTCTCTCTCTCTCTCTCTCTCTCTCTCTCTCTCTCTCTCTCTCTCTCTCTTTCTGTGTGTGTCTGAGTAGTTTCTTTTCCAAACTTCCCACTGTGCTGCTTGAATCTCAAGCTTTACCTGAGAGACACTTCCTCATATTTGAAGTAAAGGTTGCTTCCACTCTCTGCTGTGTTATCGAAAGGTTTAAAGTTATCAGGCTCCGTTAGGGGGACCCCAAGATCACTGATATTCTTTTAAATACAATCCCTTCTTAAGTTTTATTTTTAGTTTCTGTACTTTTACTAACGCGCAGATCCAGCGATCAGTCAAAGAGATTTTTGAAACAAGTAAATGAATCTAATTTTATACATCACACTGAGCCAATTTATTAATGCAGGTGGATCTTAGCATCACCGTTTGATTGTTTCAGTTTTTTCTGCTGATCACTGATGTTACCCTGCTCATGTTTGATGTAGAAAAGCCAAAAACGAAACAAATGTTTCAAACAAAGTCGGTCTTAGCTTCTGAAATGTTTTCAGTGCTGCCCCTGATTGACTCCCAGTAACTCTTGATCTCTGAGTTGTCCTTAATCAGATTCAGAAATACTTGTTTTAACCTGGAAAGAAATTCAGTATACACACATAATTTACACATCTTGCATACAAGCTTTATTTCAATAAAAAAATCAGAACATTTAGTTGATTTAGTTCAGGGGGCTGCTACATGATATTGTTTGTATACATAAATGCTTCACCTCTTTGTGTGACATGCACATACAGTGAACTGACAGTCGTACATTTTCTTGCTTTTTATGTTGGATCCTTTGAGTGTGATTTGACAACTTACACTTGCAGTTTGTTATTTTAAAGTAACTTTGAAATAACTAACTTATCACGTGGTCACTTTTGCTGTGTGCTTTTTGTTCTGACTACTTTAATCCAATGTTGATTGATCACAGTTTTAGAGTAGAGTTGATTTCCCTGGTGTAGTTTTATTCTACTTTGAACTCCTATTTTATATTTTATAAAGATTTAGAGTAGAAGTTCAAAAGATGTTAAAGTCATAATTCTGACTTTTGAACGATGAGAAAAAAAGGCAGAAATATTACTTTGATTTCAGAGCTCTGAGAAACAGAAAGGTAAAATTCTGACTGTGATCTCAGAAACCTGAGGAAAAAAATATAAACTGATCCATTCTTAGTTTGTTATTGTAGATTACTAAATTAAATAGAAGCCCCTGTGATGAGTTTTTATGTGGTAATGGTAGATGTTAGAAAAACAATTTACAGCAGAAAAAAGCCTTCCTGCTTATTTTTTTACAGTAAATATCCAGAATGAGTGATTCCTTTGATGTCCAATTTAACCTTTATTTAACCAGGTAGGTCAATTGAGAACCAATCCTCATTTTCAATGATGACCTGGCCGATACAAAGTGATACGAAGTGTCAGATGAAAACAAGTGAAGACAGAAAATATTACATCTCAGATCAATCATAAACAAAGAGTAGAACATGTGATATATAAGATGATATGAGTCAAGGTTAAAAAACTTAAAGCAAGTGCAATGATGTTAAAGTAAAGAGTGCACTAATTTTCTTGAAAGAGAGCAGGTTGTGTATTTGTTCAGTTAACATCCCCAGTGCATGTATAAAAATAAGAATAAGGACAGCTGTGAGAGGTGCAGCTTTGTCTACAGGGTGCTCCAAAATCAACACTAACAGAGAGCTCCTAACAGGAGCTTGAATCAGTCAATTTTGTCTCACTCCATTAGTCACACTGCAAAAACTGACATTCAAGCAAGTGTGTTTTTGTCTTATTTAAAGTAAAAATTGCCTTATTGTACTTGATATGAGCCACATTCAACAGACAAGTCCAGGAACGTGTCTTATTTCAAGATATTAAAAGATAAAAATAAGGTCTGAATTACCTGCAACAAGTCAAAAAATCTGCCAGTGGGGTAAGAAAAAATTACTTGTCAAGTTTAGAATAATGTCTAAATACAAGAAACTTTCACTTACTCCACCGGCAGATTTTTTTACTTGTTACAAACAATTCAGAGCTGATTTTTGTCATTAAATATATTTAAATGAGACATGTTTCTGGACTGGTCTGGTGAATGAGGCTCATATTAAGTCTAAAAAGACATTTTTACTAAAAATAAGACAAAAGCACTTCCTAAGAGTTCAGTTTTTTGCAGTGCAGGAGTAGCTTTGATAATGAAACAAACAGAATTTAAGCCACAAGCGGTGATAAGTGGGCCCTAACGCCTGTCAGTGATGCTTAATGAAGGCCTGAGCAGAAACATATAACTTCCTGTGGACAGTAGGGGGCGCTGCAGTTTAAGTTGAAAAGTAACGTATAGATGCCCTCAGATGTGTGTATATTTTGGTCCATATCCAATTTTGTCTATAAGAGCTGTTGAGATTTTTATTTTGCCGAAAATAATTGTTAGCTTCGGTCATTGTTTGCAGCCACGCCCATTGAGTTACGAAAAATCCTTTGATAAGTTTTAATCGTCAATGTGTCTAGTACACTCAACATTTTTTTAAGATGATCAAAAAAAAAACAAAAAAAACACTGGAAGTACAACCAAACATGTTGCCTATAAATTGTGAAAACTGGACGTTCAACTCAAGTTTCTGAACTTCCTGTTCAGAATTCACCATGGTTATAAGAGTCCTTTTTGTAGGTCTTGGCATGATAGTCATGTGCACCAAATATCAGGCCGGTAGCTTAAAGTAGCCGGAGGGACTGAGTTTTTCTCACCCGGGTGTGCTGTGGAACTAAAACACTGGGTTCATACATTTTTCTCTGTGACTGATTTTTGTGCAAAGTTTGGTGAGTTTTGGTGCACGTTGAAAGCACTTAATTTGGGATTAAAGGTGCAGAAAGAAAGAAAGAAAGAAAAAAAGAAAGAAAGAAAGATAGAAAAAAAGAAAGAAAGAATAATCCTTAAGGTTTCTAGAGGGCCTTTGACCCAATTCTCGGGCTTGGGCCCCAAATATAAAACTGGATTTTTTTCTTGAAAAAAAGTTTTTCTTTTGAATCTACTTGTTCTCTTAAAAAACACATTGAACTAAAGTTTTAGTATTACTGCTCTCCGCTTTACTTCCATAAAGCCTCTTAATTCTTCCACCACCACTGGAATTAACAGTTCTTTTGATATGGCACAGTTTTGACAGCTTGTTCGCTTAATTTCAGTTAATAAGTTTCAGCGCCATATTGTAGTTGCTCCCCCATCAGTCCAGTCACAGCTGCTACAGATCAAAAAAAAGTTTGTTAGCCATAAAAGCCCCGTCTGCAAACTGAAGCATCTTATTTTTAGCGTCACAAGCAGAAATTCACAAAACATATTTGCTGTGAAATGTAAAATGAGGCGTGACTTGAAAAGCAACAATAAATCAGTGCAGCTTGTGATTTGATAAGAAAAAAAAAGAAATCCCTGCAAGGTTCAGGGCCGTTTATTTAGGCCACTTCCGTGTCTGAGCGAAGAGAAACCTTCATGCGCTGACTCTCAGAGACAGACGTTAGATTTCACTGAATGCACATCACTTATACGTGGGGTGCCGCGCTGCTGTGAGCTCATTTGCATAATCTCCCGTTTAAAGAGGGATGTGCTGGAAGCTGGTGGGGGGCTGATGGTGTAAGGGCTGGGAGGTTGTACAAAGTGCCCATTGTGCGGTCCCAGGATAGGGAAAATGCCCTGTAGGGCCTGGTAAGTGTGTGTGTGCGTGTGTTTGTGAATGTTTATCTCTGTGTGTCTGTGTGTGGGAGCCACACCTGTCAGGGGAGCCTGAGGGAAGCAATGAGACCACTATAATGAGTATGTACGTGTATGTGTGTGTGTGTGTGTGTGTGTGTGTGTGTGTGTGTGTGTGTGTGTGTGTGTGTGTGAGTGCAGCAGATATTGTCAAAGGGATTTCATTGAGATAGACAAGAGCGTTCAAATCAGTGGGTCATGTCAATCTTTTATGTCCTAATTGTTTCCCTTTATTAACTTGGCTTGTTATTACACCATTTTCTCCCTCCCTCACACACACACACACACACACACACACACACACACACACACACACACACACACACACACACACGTATGGTCACACATACTCCCACTCACTTTCTCCCACACTCAGCAGTAACCGCACTCCTCATCGTGCCAAATCATAATCTACCCAAGACGCAGCGGGCCGATAGGATCAGACTGCAGAAATAATGGTAAAATCAGATCATTTTTTTCAGAGCAGAAGTGCTGAAATAGCTGGTGGCTGTGTCTCTAATGGTAAAACGTAATGCGCAGCAATCTGCTTAATATCCCCGCCGCACTCATTAGATTAGAGAACATTAAGGAGATTGGAAGATTTGCACTCTATTGTTTTAGCATTGAAACACCGGGGCACGGAGGCTGCACTGCTAATGTAGAAAGACAAAGAGGCATCAAAAATACAGAAGGGTGGCTGAGAGGCTGTGTTAGGAGTCAGACAGGTGAACGAGCGAGGTCGCAAAACATAAATAATCCATGAATTGAAATACTTGTGGAAATTCATTCACCTCCTGTTCACACAATCTCAAAAAAACGCAGAGAAGAAACTTTTCTAAACCTCCCACAACATCACAAACATCACTGCACAGTTATTTCTGTCTTCATCAGTATGGGAAACAGTAGCAGCCTGAAGTCTTCCCCCTATTGATGACTAATTCCTCGCCTGGTTTGGCTCAGGGCGCCGCAGAAAGCAGTGTGTGACCACCAGCAGTAAAAAGCAGCGCCTTGCTGGGATTCAGGAACGTTATCTGAGCTCAAAGTCCTAATTCCACACTGGGAATTCTGCCATCAGTAACATAATAAGTCCACTTTGGTTTAGAGGGAGGGAGAAAAAGTTCTTTTTTTTTATTTTGCTCTGGAGTCTTGGCTCTCTGGGTTGTAAAGTTCCTCAGGCGAGCGTAAACAGATCAACAGAAAAACAGCAATTTTATTTCACAGGCTCCCAGCAGTGGTACCAGCTAATAAGAACTATTAAACTCGTGTTCTCCATCCTGGGGAGGCTTTTTTTATTATTATTATTTTTTCTTAAGGCAAGTTATATGACCTGGCTCTATTGGGTGTTTTACACTGCTGGGGTGAGCAGAGATTAGTGTTGCATATATTCACTGCAGAAGAACTTGTCGGAGGCTTGTTTTTCCAAAGCCGTTTGAATCCTTGGCTTCCTCGCGTCGGTCTCACTCTGAAATCAGAATTTTTGTCATTTTAAGAAAGTTTACAAATGAACCAACTTTTATTTTTATTTTTTTTTTCCTCTTTTGCAGTAGTTATTTTTCAGGAGATATTTTTTTCTGAACTTGTTTGTGTAAAGCTGTGATTTCTTCCCTTATTGGAGACTGTAGCAGAGATTGGCAGAGAAGGAGATAGACCACACTCCTCACAGAAAGAGCTGAAAAGAGAGCTAGAAAGCTCCAAGATATTAAACATTTTACACTCGGATTAAACCAGAAAATTAAATGCACATACAGTTTATCATGATGCTTTCATTACCTGAATACTTCCAGAAATCTGATGCTGTAAATCCATCAGGCTTGTAACTGTTACAGGATTGTTCCTCTGATATTTACATGAGCTTTCGCTCACATACAGCAGTTTTCGCTTTTAATACCAATATTAATTCTTCCAAGCTGTAAGCTTGTTATTTTTTAATAAAACTAAATCACAAACATGTTGCCTTATTTCAGATCAACTGAAGCGTTGAGCCTGATGTGACGCAGATTTGAATCTCTGTGAGCTCCATTAAGTCCAGGTGCGTTACATTTATTGAGCAAAGAAACTGGCGATGTGAGTTTTGTCCCTGAAGAGAAAAGCTTTGTTTGGGATGTGATTTAGGTGAGATTGAAGACTAAGCCCATTTCATATTTAATTGCTTATGATTATTTTAGGGCTACACTTCCTCTTTGCAGACAGATTTGCCGTTTGTGACATTATTTACAAGGATGATTATTAAAAACACTCTTTGTGTCAGAGTGTTTGAGGTGATACCAGAGAGGGAGACAAATGCGGTTAATGACGTCACTCTGAAAAATGTACAAGAGGTTATAAATCATCAGTGAAGTGTGTCTGGAGATATGATTTGGGTTACTCAGATATGCCCAACACAGACTTTAGAAGAGCAATCCGACAGCAACTTCATAATCAAACAATCTCTGTGTGCAAACTACACATTAATCCTGATCAGGATTTCATGTAGTTTATTCTCAGTGCAATAAAACAGCAATCAAAAACACAAGGTGCATGTTACTATAGAGACGGTCGTCCTCTAAGTGTACTTTAGATGCCCACTCTTCTCCCATAACGCTGTGGCACGCACAAATAGACAATCTCGGTCTAAAGATTTCCTTGCGAGTTCAAAACCTGATTAAATTTGAATGAGTATGCTGATGTTTTATATAAAAAACAACATTCTGGCGAAAAGTATTGCTGTGCAAAGGGTAAAAGTCACTTCAGAGTAACATCATACATAAACCACTAGAGGCCACTAGAAGCCCTGTCCATAGGACTGTACAGATGTAAGAGGGGCAGCATGTAGAGCACAGCTACACTCTCCTCAGCAAGATTTAGTCCAAATTAAATTTACCAAAACTGACAAAAACCACAACTTTTTGTTCCAACTTTAATTCTATTTTTTTAACTTAAGTCGTGTAAAGACCCTGTGAGAAGTGAAGCCCTCTGATTTTGACACTGATGTCTTCACAGACCAAGACGACTATCAGCACAAAGATCGATCGTTCCAATCCTCTGATAAGTGAAGCCTCAAACAGCTGCTGTGAAGCAGGTGGCAGGCGAAGTGATTATATGCACACTGCAGATATTTGCCATTTTATATTATCCATGGCAGAGATTCTTGATGTATTTATAGTACATGTAAAAAATGTTAAACACTACCTACACATGCACAGGACAGGATCAGCAGAGAAAGAAAATGCACGGCTGTGTCCACAGGGGCTGCCAAAATTGACACAAACTGTAATTTTCTCACAGGAGCTTTAAATGGAAACACAAATGTATTTTTTTCCCCACTAAAACAACATCTTAAATAAAAGGAATAACTATTATATTTTACACAACTTAAAGGTCTAATTTAAAACAGAACTTGACTCTTTGTTTTTCAGATTTTGCCATAATTTGAGACATGCTGCAGATACTCGAGGCTTCAGTTCTGTTCACATCACTCGAGGTTAAGCTGCCCAAAATGTGCACTGACTGCTTACAGAGAAACCAAACTGTGGTTTTATTTCGCCCAAATACAAATTTGATCTTAAGGAATAATGTGATATTAAGAACAGAATGATCTTTGATGTGGTTACACTCAAAATCAGCCGCACACTCCAGTTACTAGCACAGGCTCTGACCTTTACATTCATCATTATCTGTTGTGTTTACCGCATGTTACTTCAGCACTCACTGTTAATTATTTTGGCTCAGCGTGTGCAAAATTAATGCACACGCGCAGACAAAGTTACACACACAAACATTAGCAGGGACAAAGAAAGATGCCAGTATGAAAACATTAACCATCAGTGGAAATCCGGAGCCAATTTTAAAGTTAGCATTTGGATTTGAGTCTCTCCGGGGTAAGTTTAACCAAAACAAACACAGAATGTACCCGCAGAAAATGCATGTGTGCTGTTTTACTTGGAGCCAGTTTTTTTTGTTGTTGAGTTTATAATCAATTATGTGTCACAGCCTGAACATGCTGCGCTATTTATTACCTCACTTTTCTTCATATACAGTAGAAATCAATGAAAACAAAAAGATCTGAATGCAAACTGCAGAAGCATGAACAAATATATATATATATATATATATATATATATATATATATATATATATATATATATATATATATATATATATATATATATATATATATATGTATATATGTATGTATGTATTAAATGTAAATATGTATTTATTTGTATTTATAGTAGGAGAGGAAAGAGAGAGAGGAGTGTGTGTGTGTGTGTTTCTGTTTGTGTGTGTGTGTGTGTGTGTGTGTGTGTGTGTTTGGGAATATATAGATTGTAAGCAGCATGAGTTGGCACGCAGAGATGAACTCACTGGCTTTTCGCTCTCTCGGGTTTCCTACCAGTGTCTAAGCATTTAGCCGAGGTTGGCACAAGTTGTCCGTTATGCACTCACACACACATGCACACACTCAAACAAACATACACAATTGTATGCTTTATAAGGTGCCCAGTGATGCCATGGCAACCCCATATCCTCAGCAAGAGGGAGGATGCTGTGTGCCAAAAAAATGCCATGGTAACTTTTTTTTTTCCAAAGTCACGTTGCCCAGAAACCTTTGAAGCTTATTAAGTGAAACCAGTAGGGAGAAAATGGACAGAGAGAGAGAGAGAGAGAAAGAGAGAGAGAGAGAGGGAAGGAAAGAGAGAGGGAGGGATGGTAGTGCGTCCTGTTCCAGGGCCAAAGTGGGTCTTTGTTTTAGGGAAGGGAACATTGTGAACCTGCAGAGAGGAGGCACAGCGAACTCGCTAATGGTGCCTTCAATGAGTTTTGACTTATGGCTAAAAAGTACATCTAAACATTTAATGACTGGAACAGAGCATTTGTTTCTGATGATTAGAAAAGACCAACGCTCATGATGCATTCAGGCTCACATTTTCAGCTACTTTGAAAGGTTGCACCGGTCTGCTAGCTGGCATTACATGGAGTTGGCAAGAAGCTGCTAATGGGCAAAACTGGATGGAGTACAGAGTGTGTGTGCATGTGAGTGTGTGTGCAGAAGTGTGCGACTAACATTTTGTATAATATGTGTGTGTGTGTATTGGTTCTACTCATGATTATACCTGTGTGTGCAAAGTTGTTTGTGAGAATGAATGTGCGAGAATGAATGTGTCCATATATACCTTTTTCTTTTTATGTTTGTGTGTTTGTGTTTTTGTGTGTGTGTGTCTGTGTGTGTGTGTGTCTGTGTGTGTGTGTGTGTGTGTGTACCCTCGCTGTGTAATTAAATCAGTCCATTTCTCCTTGAGTTAGCTTGCGGCGCCAGCGGTGCTGCCCAGTGAGACAGTGTCGGGGTCTGCCAGTTTCATTAGCCCTGATGGATGACCTCATGACAAGCATTACACTCACCTACACTTCAAATAGAACACACACCAACTTTGGATGAGTGGAAAAGTAAATCTGTGAGTACGTGTGTCCATGCCCGTGTGTGTGTCCGTGTGTCCATGCCTGTGTGTGTGTGTATACATGCGTACATTTGCTGCATGTGTGCCAACAGGGACAACAGCAGGGGTATTTCATTTCATGCCCCTGTGCCCTGAAACTACTACATGTGTGTGCTTAGATTTGTGTATTTCAGTGTTGTAATTATGTACACATGTGAGCAGGCTACAATTACATTTTCATGTTTTTAATCATACGTGTGTGAGTGAGTACTGTGTGCAAAGGACCATTGTTTTGTCCCACCATGAGTGTGTGAGACGGCCCCGCTCTGCGCATGTCTGTGTGTGCTGTGTACACTGTGCACCAGGGGCAGGGCTCGGTGCTTAGTTAGGATTTTTTGGTGGCGATTTCCATATTGCCTGGGGTCATGTGGGCACCGTGCCCACTCCTGGTGCTGTGGGTGCCTGCTGAGGCGTGGGGAGATTAAAGCGGGCGCACGGTGCCACAAAGGGGCCTGTCTAGTGCTTTTTAATTCCTCTAAATTAGGGCACCGTGCCAAGGCAGCTCCCTGCTATGGCAAACACTCCATAACTGGCACCATAACTACTGCGCAGCAAGACACACAGACAGACAGAGAGAGAGAGAGAGAGAGAGAGAGAGAGAGAGAGAGAGGACGAGAGAGATGCTGAAGAAGTAAACATTCCCTCACTTGGTCTCTTTCACACACATGCATACTTGTAATTAGCAGTCTGTAGCCTTTGCTAGTTTGCAGGGGACTGTCTTGGTAATCAGTCACATCACTCAAGTCCTTTTCACTGAGTTCAGGAGCAGTGATGTCAGAATCAGCAGTGGAATGTGCACAGGAGTGTGTGTGTGAGTGTGTGTGTGTGTGTTTGTGTGTGGATACCCTAAGGGCAGTGGCACCAAACTAAAGAAACAGTAGGTGGACACTTGGTTGGTATTCGTGTGTGTGTGTGCGTTTGCATCATGCCCTCAGGGTAATGGCATGCTGCTAAAGGGCTAGTGTACCTACACTGGGGTGTGTGTGTATGTCAGGTCTCAGAGGTCCTTTCCTCTGTCTGTATAATCCAAATCCACTTTCTGAGGTGCGGCGTTGGCATCAGTGCATCAGCTCAGAGTCCTGCCAGAGACCGCTGCTTCCTCGTTGTAGGACGCCTGATACCTTTGTATCAAGCTGCATTTCAGTATCACAGTTAAAAAGAGTTTGAACGCTCCAGAAGTGAAATAATTTGAAACATAAACACAAATTCTGGCCTTTTCCGTCAAAACATGCGACACAAAGCGTTCGCAGTGTGATGCAATACATCATCTTGGAGAATATTTCATGTGCATCTGTTTGTGTGAACGTGTCTGCATACAAACACTCGTGTTAATCCCAGTCTCTCCCAGCATCTGGAGCCTTGACACAGTTTAAAGGGCTGGCTGTGTCCGTTCAGAGCCAGGCCAGTGCTCACAGCAAACACACACACACACACACACACACACACACGTAAAAACATACAAAGCCACACACACACAAACACACACACACACACACACACACACACACACACACACAGCTATCTAGGGCACCAGAAGGCCCAGGCGACGCCAAAGCAGAGGCTGCCCACTTTGGCACCATGAGGTGGGGCTGCGCTGGCGCTTTGGGGGGAGAGAGAAATGGCAAGGGTGTGTGGTAGGTGCTGGGGGAGAAAGGGGGAGTGGGGGTTGATGGGTGGGGGGGGTGCTCATGTGTGTTTTTGCGATGGTGTTTATGAAGAGGAGGGGGGCACCTGGCATCTGATAATAACCCTGGGAAAACGCCCATTCCCTCTGAAGAGGAAGGTACAGGGGGAGGAGGAGGAGGAGGAGGATGTGTGAGAGACGGACAGTACAGAATGTTCGTCAAGGTGTGTGTGTGTGTGTGTGTGTCCATCCAAGTGTCTTATTCAGGTGTTGTTTCGGACTTTGCTTGGAGGACAGGTGCTGCTTTTCATCCCTACATTGGCATAGAAGAAGAAGCACCAGAAGAAGAGGAAGTAGTAGAAGAAGAAGTGTTGTCTTCATCCTACCTCAGACTCTCTCTCCTCTCTTGTCCGTCCCTGAAAAACCGCTCCACATGGATCTGACAAGAAAGACTGAAACTTTAACAAACACAGAGACGTATGAACACAGACCACAGGAAGTGGACTTTCTTCATCCCTTGATGTTGTCTGTACCCCCCCCCCCCCCCCCCCCCAACACACCCCACACCCCACCCATGCTATCCCCTCTCCTCTATGTAGCACCACAGATGCCCATGTTGCCCTGCAACAGCTGTCTCACCATGTGCCCTACCAAGTGTTGCCACCCAATGGAGGGGGAGGAAGTGAGGAGGAGGGAGGAAGGGAGGGTGCGAATTTGGATGGAAGGGACAGGGTCATGAATATTAATTTTCTCTATTTCCTTTTTAATCCCAAAAATGAGCTTTTATTGCCTACATGGACATCATGTTTCGTTCTGTCTGGATTATTGATGTATGAAAAATCATTATTTCTTCTATGCTCACCCTCATCTTCCCTCTCTGTGTCCTCTTTAGGTGTCTCTATCCGTCTCTCTCTCCTTCTCATTTGGTTCTGGATTCGGTTGAGGTGATGGCCAGCGCCCATGTTTCCCCCCCTGGTCACAGGAAGCCCCTGGAAAGCAGAGCGGAGAAGGCGGGGTCGTCAGTCCGAGGGCCTGTTTCCTATTGGTGCAGCAGGTTAACGACACTCAATTTGACCAATAGCCATTAGAGGGATGCATAGTAACAGCGGGGCATGCAAAGGGGGTATTTTCAAATGCAAACACCGGTCCAACAAGTCAGGTGCAGGTTCCAGACTCGATTCCAGTGACAGAACAAAATGGAGGGCCGGAATGGTAATGCCGCCATTTTGGGGCAAAATATTTTGAGTATGCGAGCCATGATTCCTTACTGAGTCGAAAAAAAAAAGCAGTTCAGACTACAGAGCAAAGCCATGGCAACTAAAATATGACCTCATGCATCTCTGTTTGTTTGCTCAAATCTCTTAATAGCACAAAATTAATGAACAATAAACAGTATATTTTTTTCCTTTCCAGAACACAGTGTGGTTTAAAGGTGCCACAGTCACCGCTAAGCCACTGTAAATATCCTGCTAATTACTGAAAATTTGTTCAAAGACTGACATCTGTGCTCACAAAGAAAGCCATACCTGTGACTTTCATTTTTTATTTTCAAATTGGAAAAGTAAAGCAATGAGGGGAAAAAGATGCCAGGCCAGATGGATCCCAAAGAAAAGTACCATCCCGAGAAAAGCGATGCCATATACTCTTCCCCTGAGGTCTTCACTCCACGCTAAATAACCGAAAGTGGAGAGCCGGAGACGCCCAGTAAAAGAAAACTAATAAAAAAGTATAGGAAAAAGTATGCAAGGAGTTGGTGAGCGAGTGTGGCACGGCACCCTGCTTGTGTATTTGTTCATTTAATTTTGAAGGGATGAAAGCAGACAGGCATAAAGAGGGGCAGACGTAGAGAGATCACAGCATCGTGTACCGTATTGGTGGGTAGCGTGCCACACAGTCTGCCTCCTAAAGCAATAAATCTGAAACAGCATAATAGATAAACGCAATTCAGAACACAAAATACCCTGCGAGGGAAAACTAATAAAAAACGGAGTGATTAAGTGGAATCAGAGCTCTTAGGCAGTATCTGGAGACGGGAGCTGTCGCCATACAAAGACCAGAGCGGGCCAACACGACAGATGAGAGAGCATAGGGACGGGGGGCCGAGAAAACGAGGGGCTAAAAGCAGAGGGAGCGAGAGACAGATGATGGAGGCGAGGAAAGGAGGGATGGAGGAGAGAGGGAGAAAAGTGAGGGATGGATGGGGCAGCAGATCAGAGGGAGCCTCTTGTGTGTCTTGCTCTCCCTTTAAAGGAGAGCCAGGAAAGCAGATTAGGAGTCCTCTTTTCTCCTGGGGGAGCACATACACACATTTTCTCACACACACACACACACACACACACACACACAGACACAGACACAACCTTCATTTAAGTGCCCTTCTCCTCCTCTTCATCACGCAGACATTAAACTAACTTTTATACTTCTCTGACCTGCCCAACCCAGAACAAATCCACCTGCTGCTGAAACCATCCCGCTCTCAGAGAGGATGGATGAGGATAGTGGAGACAAAGTGACAGTGTGTGTGTGTGTGTGTGTGTGTGTGTGTGTGTGTGTGTGTGTGTGTGTGTGTGTGTGTGTGTGTGTGTGTGTGTGTGTGTGTCACAGTTTAGATGAGCACACATCAGGTCACGTTTGCTAACTGTTTATGACACAAAAAGGAGAGATGTGAGGAAGGATCAGCCTGCTTCAGAGGGAAGTGGACACAAATACAGGCTGCAGCGTGTCTCTGTGTCCTTGAGGAGAGGTTTTGGGTTTCATATGTTGTCCATATTTGAAAAATATTTACGACAGAAATAAAATAAACCAAAATTTCATTAATCTAACTTCAAAAAATACATAAAGTTAGTCATTTAGTCTCTAGAATGTGAAATATCATCGCCACAGTAGCTTAGTTTACAACAAAAAAGTTTTCTTATATGCAAATTAAATGTGCAGCAAAACAAATACATTTCCTTTCTATATATTACAAAAATGATGTCTTATTTATACTGTAATAAATTACATAAGTTGGTTGGTAATCTTTTGCTTTTGTGGACAGAAAAGAAATCCAAACATTTTCTTGTTGAGCCTGTATTCATAAAACTTTGGTAAAAGTGAAAGCAGAAATATCACAACCTCCACCAAACTAAGACTCCTCATCATCTTTATCATCATCAAAATTATGATGCTTATCTGATTTTATGCTGATACAAAATTTCCGATTCAAAGACTGAACTTGAGCTTTATCACTTTAACTGAGTGTAGGGGTGTGTGTGTGTGTGTGTGTGTGTGTGTGTGTGTCTGTGCTTTGTGTGCGTGTTATCAAAACTGAGCCTAATGTCAGCCTTTGATAAACAAAGACACTTGTGCACACATAACTTTAGCAAATTTCTTGGAAAGTGGAGGTCTGTGTTCAGAAAGACAAACGGCTCATCCCGCCCGCTCGCTCGCTGCTCGTGTTTGACTCCGGCTCACAATCTTTGTCGCTGTTTCCTTGCAGTTAAAAGTGCACAGCTTCACAAAGCTTCAAAACTGCGTGTTTACTTTTCAGCAGGAGGACATAAAGTACTGCAGTCCTGTGGGCGAATATTATACTTAAACATCTGCCAGTTTGTAGTGCACTTAGGGTCTGACAAAAGTGACGAGCAGAAGTATTTAAAGAAGTTCTGGAAATATCAGAGTATGAAGATGAATGACCGCTTTTGTTGCTTATAACAAAATCAAATTAGTATAAATGATTCATTTATTTGTTTCCAGTCCGTCGAGGCTGCAGGGCTCCACTCTTGAGCTGATTTCAACTTCTTTCCATTCTTAAGCTTTTAGTTGAATCGGTAACAAAACATCCTTTTTCTATAAATAATCAAATGTCATGAAATTCTGTGATGTAAAAACTACAGATATGAATATTAAAGAATCAAACGTACAATATGTACCTTGAAATTTCAAAGAGTTAAAGTGTAAAATGCATAAAATCAGAATCAAATATCAACTCTGCACTTTATTTTCCTCATTATTCCTGTTTGAATGAAATTATTTTCCCCTGACGTAGGACATGCCCTTGAAAGTGTCCTGTATGACCTTCAGATCCTGTCTTTGACAAACAAATCAAAGGATATTTGGTTTGATTCCAGAAAAAAACTAGTTCATATGTGAACAAACAGCTCTGAGAGATGGTCACTTTCCCTTTTTTTACAGGCTGACATCTAACATGATGTGACTTTCGTGGTGATCATTTTTGGATTTATCAGTTTAAACTAATTTTCTTTGTTAGGATATTTCATATTTTGACAGTTTTGTGAATGTGCTTGAGTTTGCGAACTCTTTGAGTGACAATTAAGGTATTTCAAATCATACTCAGAATGATTTTGAGAACATGTGAGCAAGTGTATTCAAACCTAGCTTTGTCTCTAAATTTCCCTCCTCTAAAGTTACAATTCAGGGGAAAAAAATGAAACGGAAAAAAACATAACTTTTTTATTTTCTTTTCAAATTTTGGGTGTTTTTTTCTGTATGAGTAAATGTGTGTACTTTTTGGTGTCATCTTTTCAAACAGTCAAAACAAAACAGCCTTTAATAAAGGCGTAAAATGTTCAGGACCTTTCGGTGGCTCGGCGGACTGAAACACACACTGTGTTCCCTGATCTGTTGTTCCATGACAAACACCGCTTATTCTTTCTTTCCACTCGTTTTATCTGCTTTCAGCTTAAAGCTTGGACGAACCCAGAATTCATACGTTTTGGTCTCATTGAAAGATTTCAGCATCGTTCTGATTATTGTCCAGGCCTTAATCAGCAGCGTTTGATGAAGTCAGACCTATATGACGGTGCAGCACTGTGGGAAACTCCTGAAGGGAAAGTGTGCTGCAGGATGTGTAGGTTAAAAAGTCTCCATGACTCTGCAGAGGGAATGTGCTCGTCTGGCAGCAGCAGTGTGAACATACTCCACCCTCCATCCCATTTTGCTGTGCCAGGCCCGGGCATTCCTCTCCCCTCCAACCGCCGCTTCTTTCTCTCTTTCTTTCTTTCTGTTTCACACAAACACAGAGTTACTCTCGCTTTTTTTTTTTTTTTTTTTTGTTCCTTTGCAACTACTTCAAACCAACTATTTCCTTCCTTCCCTTTACTCCACACATACATTTCTTCATTTCCTTTATTTCCCTTCCTGCCTTCCATCTTTTTTTTCCTCCATCTCCTTCCCTTGCTCCCTCAGCTGCTCTCTCATTTGGGTTTATTTGCATGGCAGAGCGTAAAGGATGCAGACAGTGTGAGCAGGGCCAGCAGAGCCCTCCTGTGTCCGTCCAGACCCGAGCTGAGATTTGTAATGCTACACAACACTCGGCCGTGCAGGGATAAAAACCTCGGCTGCTGCTCACAAAAAGAGCCTTGTGTTTTTTCCTTCCCTTTCCGCTGCTTATTGCACTTTTTCTCGCACAGAGGCGCAGAATTCTCCAGACTGGTTAAGGGAGAAAAAACTTGCTGTGCTGAGTTTGATATATGGTTTTTGAGCAGAGTATATTTTTGTGTTTAATTTTCTCCTGACCTGAGGGCAGAGAGAGAGCAGGCCTGGCGTCATGGCGGCAGGAGTCACAGTAAAATATGTTTTATGAGGAGGGACTGCAGAACAGAGGCCTTGATTTTTTTTTTATTATTCGTATTGTGTGTTTGTTGCACTTTTTAATGCTGCTCCGCAGTGTTACAGACACCACAGGCACTGTTACGTACCAGAATATGGTTTATAAGGGGACTCTTTGCACAGATGACTTTATTTACCTCTATTCGCTCCAAATATGGATTTTTTTCAACGATCTGAGTAGGTCCTTATGGATTTGTATTTTGCAGGAATTGTTTACATTTTGCAGTGAAGCTGCAAGGTTGAGCTTTTTTCTTTCCTGGGTGTTTATCATAAATTACAGAGCAACATCTGCCCGCTGTCTTTCTGTTCAGGCTGTTTTGTTTTGAAGTTTTGCTTGAATGCACTGTCAAAATCATGTGTTGCATTAAATTATTAAACTCAAGGCTGAATAAGAAACTTAGGGTTTTAGTTAAAGGGCTTTTGCATTGTGCTCCGTCACTGTTTGATTCGTGGACTTTTTCCGGGATTTTGCGGATTAAGAGAGTCTCCCCTTAATACTTAAAAACCAAAATGTTTTTACACTTTAGAATCTGTTGATGTCCGTTTATAAATCTGAATCTTTTTGACACTGCCGCACACCTTTTTTGCCCTCCTCCTGGCAGTCCTTCTTGTCTTGTAAATGATGTTAAGATATATATTTTCTCTGATTTGCCTTGAAGCCATTCATTCATACGTTGCTTTTCTCTTGCAGTTTCTTTTTTCTATATTATTCTTCCCTCAGAGTTTCAGTTGATAGCTGCAGCTTTGTTCCACTTAGAGAACTAAAACTTCTAATTTTGGGAAACAACTTTCCCTGATTCATTTTTGGATTTGAAGACAAGTGTTTGAGACTTAGAAGAAGTCCCTCCATGCTGTCTGATCTCTGCATGTTTAAAACTCTGATCCTTCAATGTGCCTCTCTCTCGTCACTCTGAGGTTCAGGGGAACTTGTTGCCCACATAATGCTCGATCTTTAAACTGTGTGCTCTCAGAGCCACTGTGGTCTGCTGTAATGTCTAGTTTAAGAAACTGCGGTGAAACACGGCACTCAAGGCTTTCATTAACCCAAAGCTCGGCCTAATTGACGCTTACATGCTGCCTCAGTGATCTGGTCCAGGTTTTTGTTTTTTTTAACATTTATTTGATTTTGATTTTTTTTTCTCAGAAACATTTAAAAGGAAGAAAACTCATTTACTTTTCTATGATTTTGCACCGTTTAATATTTGGTTTTCCTGATACAAACCAAAGATTTATGACCATATTATCAGAGTTATTTTCTTACTGTGCCCTTGGTCTCCACAAAATTAAACTTTTTAATGGCCCTGTTGGTTTGGATGTCATGGACAAAATATTTCTGAGAGAAACAGTAAGATTTAGACCAGAAGTCCACATTGTCATCATCATTATTTGTAGAAAAAAACATAAGAAATGTTGCCTGATAGAAACGAGGTCATTTGCCATAAGCATATGGTGCAACAGCATCAGGGCATCACTTTCATTATTATTCAGGCCACATTAATAGACAAATGATGTGAGTTTTTTCTACAGAGCATTAATAAATCAGTATACACATTTTTAATGAGCAAATTAAAATGAAGGCTTATTGTTTATTTGATATAAATTATATTTTGTTGTTTTTTTTACATTTTAATAATTAATGGTGTGGCTATTTTATTGTGTTATAAATACTTAATTGATTATCCTCGTTTGGTTGACTTGTCATGAAATCTAAGGCCTGTTCTTCCAATTATATCACCAGTATTTTTTCACCTTCTATTTGTATGAAACGCGGGGATTTTTACCATTTTATGTAACTTTCAGTAGTGTTTTTTTTTTTTTTACTGTGTAGTGTCCCCTCAGCTTTGTCTTACAGGTGGACTCATTCCCGTGGGCAGCGTGTCTTTATTTTCCCCGTCCTTTTTCGATTTTTGAAATTATACCGTTGAACTTACTGTGCAAGATGAACGAAAATTAGAATAAATAAAACGAAAATGTTGAAATGTAGAAAATGTAAGTTGGAAATGAATCAAAGTCAAACAAACATAAGTGTCTGGATGTGCTTTCATCGAGCTGCACGCATTAGTCCATTAATATTAGTATCTTTTTTTTTTCGTTTGACAACCACCTGTGCTCGACTGTAGGTTGATCATCTAACCCGGATGTCATTTTTCTTTGCTATCTACCTGCAGATCTCAGGAACAGTCTCCGGCCTGCTGAGTGCTCCGGTGACTGATGCCTCGTGCTAAACTCACTCTGCACTCTAACTGTAAGAAGTCTGTTTGTCAGGCATTTAAGGGTTAAGAAAAAATCATGTAGCGGGATTATTTGGGGTTTAGAGGGTCTTTTTGGTGTTTTTCCAATCAACTGGTCATCCTCCAAACAGGCCGGTGGGCACGCGCGGGCTCGTCGTCCGTCAGCATCTACAAAGAAAATGAAAGAGAAACACTTTGTTAATACAGCGGGGGAAAAAAACACCAATTTTATTTAATTCCTGGAATCTAATGTTTTATTTTAATGCCTCTTAATGATATGCCATTCAGTCAATAAATCATCAAGTTATTAAAAAGAAGAGTTTTAGAAATTGTAATATTATTATTTTCGACGTAATTTTTGTCGTTTTGTATTTTTTTCCGGTAATTTTCCGCAATGCCATTAGGCTTTTTTCCTTAACGTGCTGCATGTGGTCACAGTTAACTAGTCTTTTTTCTAAATAATAATAATAATAATAATAATAATAATAATAATAATAATAATAATAATAATAAACTTTAATTTCTTAAATGTTCAAATTGTGACTGTCCTAGTTACCAAC
The DNA here is from genome assembly GCA_030710495.1 of Labroides dimidiatus. Lineage (NCBI taxonomy): Eukaryota > Metazoa > Chordata > Actinopteri > Labriformes > Labridae > Labroides > Labroides dimidiatus. The sequence goes on from CM061145.1 coordinate 14,667,772, forward strand.
ATTGTGAACACATCAGCATCCTGTTTTTTCAAAGTTCGCACCTTGCGAGCATCAGTAGGCTAACGATTTCAAAAGTGAAGAATTATTGAAGAGACAAATTAGCCACAGGTAAGAATCATATTTGAGCTCAAACACTTAACATATTTCATAGCTTTCTACATCAGTTAGATTAAACAAATAGGATTTTTATTTTGTGGAAATAAAAATAAAAAATTGACAGAAAATATTCCATTTGATCAAAGGTTTTACTTGGAGTTGCTTAAGGGAATCTGATAGTCCTCAGGTTAAGGCTCGAATATTTGTCTTTATTCTAAAGCGTTATCCTGTTATTCAAGAGTCCTTTTTGATCTCAGTGTGAATTTGTAGTAAAAAATGTCAGAAAATAACACAAAACTCATCCTTGCTGTGGAATAATAGAAGCCACCGAGGCCTCTTTTACAACGTCTTTAAAAGCACCAAAATGTGCCCTGCACACTCATGTGAAACTTCATTTAATCATCCAAATTAGGCTGAAACAAAAACTTGAATCCCCAATTCAATGACAGATGAATAATTGATGTGGCCAAATGTGTGGGGAGGTCAACCTTTAATTATTGATCAGCCGTCATGTTGGTGGAATGTCATTAGACGTCTGATTTGGAAAAAGGCGGATAACGACACACGCACTGAGACTGGAAGCAGGAGCGTTTTGCACGCAGACACAAGGTCAGGATCACTTCTACAGCTGTAAGAGTGAAAACATTTTATGTGCTGTCTTAATTTTTACTACATGTTTTTTTTTAAAATTTCACAAGAAACTGGTTCAACACTTTGTTAAACCTTTAAACCTTTACACTCTGTTATATCTTTAACTATTTTTAATTCTCTATAAGAGGAAAGTACTGATGTGCTCAACGTTCCCTCGCTTTTGGTCAAACCACTTTTATCAGGTGAAGTTTTTAGGGACTATTTTCTTTGTATGCAGTTTATGTTTTTGGACAATATGTGTCCTCACAAGGCTTCTCAACGCATTAAGTTGTGTTAAAATTCTTAAAGTTAATCTTTCTTATCCCAGCACTTGTTCAATGCACAATCTAAACTCGTTTTCCTGGTTTTAAACTTGCCTGTTGCCCTTAACAAGCAGAAATAATGCCAACGTGTGACGCTCCTGCGCACTGCCGCTGCAGGCCTTCAAGCCACACAACCAAAGCACTTAATGAAATAAAAGCACATTTTTTAATGTTCTGGAGTTATTTCCTCAAAGTTACATCATTTATATCTCACAAAATGTGTGTTCTTTGTGAGAACACAGTCGTATTCAGTCATATTTAATCCTGTTGCTTCTCTGCGTCACTCTGCTGAAGAGTGTGTGACAAATCTGTGTGAAGGTTTTAAAGTTAAAGCTTGTTAAAATCTATCATAGCTTTTACAGTTATGGTTGGAATATTGGGAGAATACATTCAAGCAACCCCAGAAAAGCCTTTTTCGGAACCCTGTGTTCAAGCTGCTCTCTGACCTTTCTCAGTCCTGACTGACTCACTGACACCTGACAATCATTTGTTTGATTTTTGCGCATGTAACCACAAGAATCCTCCTCTCCCTTACTGACTTACTTAAATGAACCCAATTGAACTTCTCGTTGCTTGATCTCCGCCCCAGATTGCGGCATTAAAAACTACTTAAATCGACCTGGGAGCAGCTCGGGTCGTGCCCGGCCGTGCCCGCTGCAGTGCCACTCTGAAACCTGTAGGTAGGAGCCAGCGCAGCCCTATAATCCCCGCCGTCCGTGATTTAGCCCCTGGTCCTCCTAATTCTCCTAAAGCCCCAGCTGCTCCCCTGGCCACTGCGCTCTCTCCGCGACAGCCTGCACACCGCTCACTTTATTAATAATTCACCCAATAATTCACCAGCTCGACGCTGCAGGCTACAGCAGCGTAAACAACTGCCCTAATTCCCAGCCTCGTATATTTTTTGTGTGTAAACAGTTTGCACGCTTTGAGGTGAACCATTTAGTGGCTGATATTTTTGGGGAAGGGGAGTGCAGGCTGTCTGTCAGCCGTAGCGCACGGAGAAGCTTCCATATTTTACGCACAGAGCTCCAGTGAAGCCCGCGGACCGACTTTTCCGAGCCGCTGTACAGGCATTCTGCAGCAGCGATCTGAAGGAGAAGAAGAGAAAGAAGACGCGATAACGCAAGCTGCTCTTTCATCTCGTCAGCTCTGAGGAGGAGGCGGCAGCGAGGGACCAGGGGTGTCCCCCCGTTTTGTGTGTGTAACACGCCGCGTGTGTGCGCGGCCGTGTGTTTGTGTGTGTTTGGAACAAGAGAGAGAGGAGAGAGAGAGATACGAGGGTAAAACAGATCGGACGCGCCGCGCAGGAGACAGCCGCTTTTGGACACGTTTTGGAGACAGACAGCAAGAGCTGCACGCGGAGAAATAAAAAGAAAGAACTTACTTTGCATCACCCCCGCCGTCCCTTCGTCGTATCGTGCTACTGATTTTATTTTTGGAGCTTTTTGGCGACCCCAAGTTCTGCCGCTGTTGGACGCACCTCGGGACTTGGACGCAGACGTCTCCCTGCTTTCTTTCTGCTGGACATGGGCGCATCTGAGGCCACACAGCGGTAGACGGAGGGCTCGGAGCTGCTGTCCTGCTTTCCTCCTATCTCTTGCAGAGTGGACCCACTTTTGAGAGCGCGTTTTTTTTCCTCAATCTGGGCCTAAGGCCGACTTGTTTAAAGGTCCTTTTTTTGCTTCCGGCAACAGCGAAAGAGACCAAGTCTTCCTCCCTCAGCCCGCACTCCCTCTCTCACTTTTTTGGAAGCTGAACTTTTAAAGGAAAATGGGGCATTGAGAGGGTTGGCAGATCTCCCCACGCTATAATGGTACGTGCTGTGTAACTCAATAGTTCCCCTCTGTTGGCTCTATAGGGTGAAGTCTATAGGACTGAAAATAAACCAAACATAGCAGTGTTTAACTGAAGCCCTGCAGGCTTTTTGAGCCTCCTAATTTCTTTATAAAAAATCTGCACTTTATTCAAGGCGCAGTGTGGGAGCCGGCTGTAGAGTGTGAGGCCAGGGATGACGATACAAGTCACCTGTGCGCACTGTGTGTGTGTGAGTGAGGGTGTGTGTAGACGTATGTGTAAGGGAGAAAGAAAGACAAACTATCACGCGCTTTAGCACAATAACCTTTATTCTTACAATTTCGATCATTTAGAAGCATCAAACCTCACTCTGCTCGGTCAGATATTTAAAGACATTTCATATGATGACTGACCCACATTACAATGTGCTTCATCCTTCATAGATATTATTTTAATTATAAAAACGTACACTTGTTACTCCTTACGCCTGCTTCCTGAAACCATTCGCTCTATAGGAACTATTTTTTCTCCTTTTAGAAAATACCGCTGTCCTGATTCAGTGGGATGAAACCACGCTGCAGGAGTAACCGTGTGCAGGCTGAATTGTTTGCAGGGCTTTTGAATGAAGGCTGATGTTTCTGCTCAGCCCAGATCAAACAGAATAAAACACACATGAGACCACAGACCGAGGAGATCTAAAGGCTGAGCAGATAGACTGTGGAGGTGTTCATCATTGCTCTCTTGAGGGTGATGATGAGAAGGAAATGTATGATTGTGATATTGCGCTGAGGAGCCCGTGAGGTGCAGGTTTGGAGCTCCCTCCTCCACCTTGCATTCGGGCTGCGTCTCTTCTGTCCGCTGTTTTTATCAATGGGCACTTGATTTGCGTAGTTGATGACACTTTATAGCGACTACAGGAGGGAGGGGAGAGGAGGGGGGAGGTGAGGTGACACAGACGTCTTTGTGCCCCCAGGAACAAGTGCAGAGAGTGAATGAGCACCTCTATGCTTATAACATGGATCAGAATATTCCAAAGAGGGACAGATCTGGTTTTGATGATGTTGTTCTAATTATCTTTTTACATCCTGCAGCGTTTTTGGATAAATATTATATTTTCCTGCAGGCTTTTGCTGAGAACTTCAGTCATTACTGCACGTTATTGCTTTTTCAGTGCTTCAGATGGAGGTTTATTTGGTTTTAAACCCTGTATGCCATGCTGCAGCTCTTTATTTTGATTTATAATTATGGTGGCTTAGAACTCTGTCTGTGATCTTTATTATCAACCCAAAAGATCAGGTTGGATGAGCATTCACTGGGTCCTATGTGGCTTATTTTGTAGTTTTCTTGAGCTCTGTAGAGGTTAAAAAAGATTTTGCTGAGCACGGAAATACAATTCTGGATGAAAATGATCCAAAATTATCAGGATTTTGTGTTTTTTAGTAGCACAGTATTAATTTTGTGCAAAAAACAAAGCTCTTTGAAATACAACTAACCATCTAGTTTTTCTGTGCAAATTAATAAGATTACTAAAGATCTCCTTCAGGTTAAAACTTAGAGAAATAAGGTCTGATTTCAGTAAAGACTCAAGCTTTTTTTCTGGGTGTAATTTTGTGATCATAATATCTTTGTACCACTAATAAAACTTAACAATAACAATCACAGAACACATAGCATAACCTCAGCGCCGCAGAAAACAAAATGTGTATTGGTCCATTACTTTAAGACTCTTATACAATAATGCACACCTGGCAATAGCAGACTGAAGTTTGTCCTGTAGGCCATATGAAGAGGTGCTACTTATTGTAAATAGTTTATAAAGTAAACATCAGGAATTTATTATAAAACGTTATTTTAGATAGATCGACTTTTATTGCTAATGCATCAAGCACACTGCAATTGGAAGGCGATCTTTCCGTGCAAAAACTGAATTAATAAATAAAGAAATGCGAATGTATCAGGAAGTTAATAAAGAAGCAGGCAAACGGACAAAAAGAGGGAGCGATATAGTACATAGTTCATACTTCACTTGGAACTGTTGCACAGGAGTTTTCATGTGTAAAATCAAATTGTACTTATTATGTTAGTGTTTGAAAAAGCCATATTTTTATGTAATATCCACTGTAGCATTTGCTACTATTTTCTTTTATTGTGCTCACTGAAATATATAAAGGTAGAAATAAAGCAGAGATGAAACATGTTAATGTTTTCACGTGTGCAAAAAATTTAAACCTCATGTGAGAACATACAGAACATGCCCAGTGTATGATTTTATTGTCACCAGTAATTAAAAAAGTTACTAACAAGCTGATTTAAAACAAATGTCCATACAGTCTGCCTGCAGTCCTCATGTAACTCTACAGGATGAACTAGTTTCCTGTGTGACTGATAAGTGACACCTTCTCAGCGCTCTACATTCATGAGTTTGAAATATCACAGTTACATAACTTTATTATGGTTTCACCTTCCAAGAATGTTTGATGGCCCTAGTGACACCCAGTCATACCTGAAAGACAAAAACAACAACAGCAGCAGCAGCAGCAGCCACCCAGGCGGGCCTCATGTGATGTGTGATATAAGCTGTGTGATCATCCGTCTGTGTTTCTTAAGGTAAAGCAACCATCAGACAATGCTAAACAATTGGCAGTCATATCACCGTGCTCATTTTGTTTTGATTGTGGGCCTATGATTTCACACTTGGTTTGCATTGCGGTTGTTGCAGAGAAAAAATGAAGCTGCCAACCACAGAACCTGTCAGTCAAGCACAAGCTGAGGCTGTTTATTGGTGCCAACCAGGGAGGTGGGCGTGACCCTTTAATGTGTTATTAAGTCAATTTTTAGAGTATCATTTGAGTGGAGTTGGAAGTGAGTGAGACGTTTTAAATGCTGCTTTATTAAGTCATACTGTGTGTGTGCGCGTGTGTGTGTGTGCGCGTGTGTGTGTGTGCGTGTGTGTGTGTGTTGTGATGTAACCCTATGCTTCCTGGTTTTTGTGGTAAACTCTGCTGTATTAAAACCATAACCACAAGAAAATCTCCCCATGGATCAGTCCTTGTGTGACACAAAGGCCTGATTGTAGCCGCTCAAACCTCATTGTTAAATGCACAGGCAGTGCGGCTGAGTGCGGTTTGGCCATTAAAAAAGGTCTTGAATGAGGATCCGTGTAGGAAAAGTTGCGCCAGTCAGTGGCATTGGGGTCGCCTATCTGTGTGCATACAGAGCTGCAGAGAAAGAAAATGTTGCAACCCAGGAAGTTTGGTACAAAACTGGCACAGTGTCAAGGTATCGAAACTCCAGCCTGTCGAGCGAGATCAGTAGTTGACAGGCAAGGTGCCAAGCCGGGCAAATATTTAGGCGTGTCCCAATGTTTCCTATGTTCAAACTTGTTTCACCATAACAGTTTTGGTGCAAGACTGCATTTCATTACATAGTGATGCTCCAACTATTGTCAGGGCTGGGATTGTTTCTGTTAATTCTCTAATTGTTAGTGAAATGTTTGCTAAATGCGTGAGAAGATTTTGACTGTTAACGAATAGACAATGTGAAAGTGATGTCTTCACATGACCAAGAAAATGGAAGAAATAACCAGACAGACGGCTATCTTTTATAAGAGCAATAAATGAAGTGCAGCCCATAAATGTTTAACCCCTTAGGTCAACCAAATTAAAGGAGAATGGATGAGATGAGAGGCTTTGTTTGCAGGGGGCGCTGAAATTACCACAGAAGCAACAGAAAGCTCCTCAGATGACCTTTTAAAGCTCCTATGAGCAGTTTTAAGATGCATGAAATTTGAGTATAAATACTAAATGTTTATAATTGAGATGCAAAAGCAGAGAAGACCATCAGGACAAAAAAAATTGATTATTATTATTACTATTATATCGTTATTTAAATGTTGAAAACCACCCTGCATGGTAGGGGTTAAAGAAAGGCTTTCAGCTCGTCATGGCTGAAAGAGCGCTTTTTTTACAATTCCCATGACAAAGATTTGAGACGAACGGTTCAACTGAGTGTTAAAATCAAGCAGAACTAAATTTGTGAACAACGTTCACATGAACAGAACAAATCAACTGGGGGAACAAATTTCAACACACATCAAAAGTTTCTCAGAGGAGCTTTAAGTCGTCTGAAATTCTCCTCTTTGCAACCCAGCCCCCTGAATGGAAAATGTTTCACTTACTTCAGTTTAAAACACAACTGCACAATTAAAATGTCTTTAGCGCTGCGCCTTGGCTGTACTTCTGACCCCACAAAACCTTCAGGACCCTCAAGTGAAGTAAAATAATTAGCCCCCACTTTGCTCTGCTAACCATCTCTCCTTCTCTTTTTAATGCAGCCCCTCACTCTCTCCTCGTCTTTCTTGTTATTTTCCACGTTTTTTTTTTTCCCCGTGCCCCCCCTCCTGAGATGGCTGTGTGAAAAATCGTATTTTTCCAACATTTTTCTCCCTGAGGTAGCTTTGGCAGGGACTCACACGGCGGCCATTTTTGCCTTTCATACACCTCTCACACACCGTGGAACAGATCGCCAGTGCGGCCCGCCGTCTTTGAAGTGGTTGCCATCTCACGCAGGTTGGCTGGACTCTCTCTCTGTGTCTCTCTCTCTCTCTCTCTCTACCCCATCCCCCATCTCTCTCTTCTCCCCAATTTTCATCCTGTGCCTTAAAATTGGCAGTGATGATTTCAGCCACCAAATCAGGATAATAAAAACATGTTTAAGACACAATGGCGGTGATAATAATTATAGTTTTGGGAAGATAGGCCGACAGCAGCCAGAATACGTGTCTTTTTGGAATCATGTGGAGGGCCTATTGCACCAGGTGTGTGTGAGCAGTGAACGATTGTGTGTGTAAGCTTGTGTGTGTGTGTGTGTGTAACTGCAAGTGTGAGATACAGAGAGACGGAAAGATAGAAAGGGGGATCATTGATACGTTGCCATTCATGTGCTTTAAAATGGAGCCATCTGAGAACAAATTCCACCATCAGGGCCTTTCATACACAAAGCTCTGTGGAGGTGTGTGTGTGTGTAAGCACACGTGTGAGCGTGCGCGCAAGTGTGTGAGCAGGTTTCGGAGATCTCACCTCCAAAGAATTTGGCCATATGGTCGTCAACACATATACCCAGGGAGAGAGGGAGAGAGAGAGAGATAGAGAGAGAGAGGGAGGGAGCCAAGGAGCGAGCGTGTGAGATAGTGAGAGAGAAAGTGAAAGAGAAGTGTCTTCTTTTGTCAGTTTGAAGCTGATACTGTACCCCTACCTTAGATCAGATGGTTCAGACAAAAAAAAAAAAAAATCTCCATTGCATATTTGTGGAGTGGGAAAATCTGTCTCAATTAACACATTTGCATTGGGCGATGATGGACTCCAAATAGGTCACTGACTCAATCTCCCGCCTCCGAATCTTCCCTCTAAAATGTTAATTAAGGAGGGCTTTGAGATTTTTTCGCTCAGGGCTGGCCATATGGGCTGGGCATATGCTCTATATATATAGTACAATATATAATTCATACAGTGCTGCAGGAGAGAGTGTTCGGGGGCTGGGAGCTTTTTTGGGGGTTTACTACAAAGGGAGTCAGTGTGTTCTGGCCTCCCCTGTGGCAGGTACAGAGCTTAGCCTGTTCATTAGCTGCGTGTTATTCACTGTGGCACAATGGGATTGAGGTTCATCAACACCTGTTTCCTTGGCTGATGACATAAAGAGGACATTTTAATGCTGCTTTGTCAGTTGGTTAATATGAAATGAGAGCAAATTATCTATTGTTGAAGTGTGGTTGCTTTTTGTGTGTTTAAAGTAGCACCTTGGGCCGGATTAGAGGATGAGGAAAAATTAGGAACCTCTCCATGTGAAGAGTTAAATCCATACAGAGATACTCTCAAATTGTCATGGTGTGTCTTTAGAGAGTCCCAGTTCTCCCAGTACCACCCTCTTGGACACCAATTCACCAGCAGACTGAGGCAGCAACAGCCAATGACGGGAAAGCTCTCTCCCACCCGCAGCCATTTTTTTGGGTACAGCTTGACCAATCAGAGAAAGCTTGCTGGTGCACCTGACCCTGTTTCTGGCTCATGGTAGCCAATCACAAAGGCTCCAGCACACCTGGTGTATTGGGGTCCTCTTGCTGGTCTGGATCCCCCCCCCCCATATACACACACACACACAGGTGCTATGGATTGGGGCCCAAAATATAGACCATCAGCCAATCAGATGGATTGACTCATTATCAGACACATGTGGCCTGGCAGACTTTGAGCATTTGCAGTTTTTTTGTGTGTGGAACTCTGCTAACCCTTCCCCATAATGCTTTGCAGCCTTATCAGCAGGCCTCTCTCACTGCGATCCTGGCTTCATCCTCTTCTTGAGGCCCAACAATGGGCACTGTGTTGCCCTCGTAAGGAGCCGGAGGCCTCAACTTTAAAAAAAAAAAAAGAGAGGCTAGAAATAAAAAACAACATGTTTATGGACTAATAAAGATGATTAGAAATCGCACAATTGCAGAAAAATGGAAGGTTTGCGAGTGCAGATTATCTGTAATAAAACGCTGAGGGGAGGGACGGGGGAAAGAGAGAGAAGGAGAGAGTTCGCCGTACAGACCTCTCATTGCGAAGGATATGAATAGCCTTTGTTTTCACCACAACTCAGGGCTGTGTGGTCTGCCAATGTCTGGCTCTTATTATGGGGTTTGTGTCTGTGTGTCTGCGTAAGTGGCATGCACGTGTGCCTGCGCCTGTGTGTATGTGTGTGTGTGTGTGTGTAAAGCTGAGAGCACATGGGCGTGGAAAAAAAAATGTATATACAGTATGCACAGGTGATTATATCTTCAGGAGGGTGAGACAGTGCTATATGTGTGCACGTTAAAACATTTCCATGCAGCACATGCACTGTTTTCTCTCCGCTCCTGTTCAGCTAAATAGATGTGGCATGGGGTCTCAGGTTGGCACAAGCCTGTGTGCACGCTTTTTTATCCGTTAAAGTTGTGAAATGAAATAGGATTTCACAGAACGGCACAGGGGCTGTGGGATTTGGGCTCCCTTCGGCTAAGTAGAGTGGGATAGGTTGATCCAATCAACGGCAGAACTGCAAGGAGAGCCCATTTCACAGCTCCGGGCCCTGCCAGAACCCTGCCTGCTTGCCTGCTTTCCTTAGAATACAAATGAAGCTCCCTGAATGCACACTCACACACATGTATTCAGACACACTGGTACTTACAGACAGTCTGGCTGGGGATGTAAAGTGCAGGAGATGTTAACAGAAGCTGTTTTTTTTTTCTTTTTGAAAAACTAAGTAAAGTTAGGGTCAAATAATTGACGTTACACTGTCGGTAAGCGTTAAAAGTCTTCGTCCTGAGTCGGGTGGTTTCAGGACACCATTGGTCGCAAAAATGCCAATAACTTGCCCAAAGCGTCTGGAGGCTATTTATTTTGTGTTTTGCAAATACAGCAAGAAACTGAAATATTAAAATATTTGTGTAACATGTTTTACTTTCCTTCACTGGACTTGTGCCTCACAGAAGATTTAGAAATAAGTAAACACTAGTTTTTCTGGTGGCTCAGTGCATTTTTTTCACCTTCTTCCTCAGTGAGACATTAATATAGTTTTATGGCAAGAATGACAATCCAGCTTAAAAAAAAAAAAAAGAAAAGAAAAAGACATTGAATGAAATGTCCTTCTCTCTGTTTCGTTTCAGGCTACAGACACCTACCTGGTGAACGACGATCCTGCCAGAGGCCCGGGGATGCCTGAATGTTTCCTCGTGTCAGATACCTACAGGGTATATGCACACTCACACGAACACATTCCCACCCTACGTCTGCTTTTGTCTTGAAGATTAACTTCTTGGACAAACAAGCCTGGTCCATTAAAAAATAAAGCTTTTTTTTTTCCTTGCTAACGATCAACGGTTTGAGGAGAGGGGCTTTAGAGACTCATCGTGTATGCTGCAAATAATCATCCAAACATTCATGGATTTATTTTTCCAGGTGTGCCGCACATTTTTAATCGATGATACCCTGCTTAATATCACCGTCTTGTCCACATCTGCAGCCTGAGCTGATATTTGGGAGTGGTGCCCTGCGTAAACACTTATTCACTTAAAATGTCAGCTTCTCTGTGACATGTGTTTCTAGTGGGTATTATTTATGTGTAGCAGCAGTTTGGCTTTGTTGCAGATTGTAGACACATTTTCCCCCCACATTGAGGACAAAGCCAGAAGCAGCAGCAGCAGCAAAAACATGACAAAATACGAGATTTATTTTGCAAGACATTTTCTGTTTGTGACATATTCTGCATGCGGTCATTTACGTTTCCTAAGAAAAACGGCACAAATACGGAGCTCAGTGGTTACGACATGTGCTCCATATATGAAGATCACAGTGCTGTACGGAGCAGCCTTGGTTTAACTCTGACCACCATGTCGTCGTCACGCTCCCTCTCCTCTCCATATGTCCTGTCACTCTTCTCTGTCCTCTCGAACGCAGGCGAAAAGCTTAAAAAATCAAGAATGAGAAAACAGCAGAGACTGTAGCAGGTTGAGACAACCTCGTGAAAACCTGCTTCCTCACCCTGAGCCTTGTAATTAAGAAACGGTGACATCACACTAAAAAAATAAATCTATACATTTTCCTCCTGTTGAATGCAAACACAGCGGGGAGGCAGTAATCCGAACCAGTCGACTAAAGCATATATGCAGCTATTGCACACAGTAAACACATAAAAAGCAGCAGGCGTAACACATTGCTCTGCACACACACTCAGATTGCAAACAGATCCGTGGAGTCTCTGTGATCCACAGTGTGTATGATATGCTTGTTAGCCATAACGGCCAGTCAGCCATTTCTTTCTGACTGCATATGCATTTGACTGGCGTGCTCCCTCCCAGAGCACACATAAACAGCTTACTCAAAAAATATTGACACTGCACGGCATAGTAAACGGCACAGTTACACACATTTTTCCGTGCACATATTTCCTGCCTTTTGAAAAGGCGGCCTCAACCACCTGTCTCACACATTTAGCATGCTAATGGCAGTATCAGTATGCTACATCACTTTCAATATTTAATGGCCTAGCCACAGGCGATGGTAAACAGTGAGTATATGGGCAGTGCCGTGTGTCAATGGGCAACCACAACATGCTAACTTTAGACACGCCATATGGTTTTCTCGTGTGCTTTTTAATTGCAAACTCAGAAACCGCGAGGGCCCGAGAGCGCTCGGGGGGCTTTTGTAGGTGCTGCACGGTCAGAGCAGACTGTTTGATCAGGGAGAGTTTGGACAGAAAACCTGAGCGTCTGTGTTTTTGTAAATCCTGCGGTTGCTATAGTTTGTTTGTTAGAGCCAAAGCGCCTGTGCTGAATACTGAGATGGTCGACTCGGCTCAGGCTGCAGCCTGAGACAAAGACGGAGTGAAAAGTCAGACTGACCAAAAGGACGGTGTGATTAAAATGACAGAAAGAGAAAGAGCAGGAAAGAGATTATAAGATAGAGAAGGAGAAAACAGTCGCTAAGAAGAACCTCAGAGAAATAGTAAAGAGAAGGAGAAAAGGGGAAAGTGAGGGAGCACACAAAGGCTTTGGGTTTTGGGCCTGTGCCGTGTTGGGGTGTGGTTTGGAAAGAGCAGAGACGATGGGAAAGGAATCGACTACACCTCAATATGCTTCACTTTTTTTTGCGCTTTTATTCACTCTTTTCCTCCTTTCTCTCAATCTAATTCTTTTTCTATAGCTGCTTGTGCCAGCAAATCTCTGACCGCAAGACATTTGTGGCCATGTACGTAAACGTGTGTGTGCATGCATGTGTGTACATGCTGTACATTAGATGCATGTGTCTGTGGTGTGAGTGTCTAAGTATCCTACACAGGCTGAGGTCTCGTAAAGCTGCACGGCTTCATATCCCCCTGAAAAACTTGGCATAGGAGAGCCGGGGTGACTTCAACCCCCTGAAACCGCACCCATGCACGTACATACACACACACACACACACACACACACACACACACACACACACACACACACATACAGAATTGTATTCACACATGCACGCGGCAGGGGCTTATGTATAATTGCAGGCACTCTGCCTGCATATATGAGTTTGATTAGGCTGAGGAGCAGGGAGCGGGCGAGGATAAAGCCAAGCCTGATTAGAAACAGAGTGTATCACTTCCACACAATGGAAGGCACAATGAAACTGGTTTAAACCACTTTGTCTGAGTTCAGGTATCTTTTGTCTCCACATACAGATACAGTTCACTAGAATATGACCAGAATGAATCCCTTTTTTAGGCGGTAAATTCACAACTCATCGTAATGACTCTGGACTCATAGTCTCAGATAGTAAAAGAATATTTCATTCATCCTTAAGTTGAAAATCAACCTCGACCATGTTGTAAACTTTAGATGATGGACTTCTTGTACCCATAATGCTCGGTTGTAAAAAGAGGCTGACACAGTCGGACCCAGATCCAGCTGTGACACCTTGTGAAACGACTGAAAGACAAATATCTCTTCTCCACATCTGAGCCCATGTGTCCGCGCTGAATCCAACACTTTGTCCGTCGCACGCTTGTGACTTTACAAGAACAAAATGATCATGTTAACGAGCATGGAGTCTCTTCCACTCAAGACACTTGAATGAGTTTAGTGTTTGCCGAGAGCTTCACCCTGCAGCTGACAGGCTGGCTTAGAAAAACAATCTCAGCTGTAAATATTTTGGTCACACATAGTGTGTTCCTGCATTTTGTTTGATACTGGAAGATAAGAAAGCTGGAAAGATCAACTTGTCCACCCCTGCAGCCAGTAACATCTGTGGCATTTGTAGTCATCGATTAGGCTTTTCAAGACTCTCATTTTTACAACTGAGGAATAAACACTTTGTGAATACCCCAGGGAGGTTATTTTTAGTAGAATTTTATCATGAGGTTTCTTTCCGATAATAAATTCAAAACATGACACAGTAACTAGTAGATCCTCAGTTTTACAACTACTTTGGAATATTATTAACTCGCCACAAAGATAAACTATCAGTGAGCCATAAAAAAGGACATTTTTTAAGAACAGATCTAACTTTCTAACATTTTTGCCATATCAACTTGAGATGGAGAGAAAATATGAGTCAAAATCAATGACTTGTGTGTTTCAGAGAGGCAAAGAGATAAACCAGAAACTGTCAGCCCCCTCACTGAACACTGAAGCCCTCTTATCAACGTAAGTCGCTTCTAGCTACAGGTACCTCCACCAATCCGTGTGTCCAAATGTAAACACTGCAGAGATATTGAGTATAGTCCATGTCATTTTAATAAAAACAGCCCGGTAGAAAATAACGATGAGTTGACTGATCCCAGCACAGAGAACCACATGCGCTCTGTAAGCCTTTACTGTACAGCAGGGACACTGTATCTCATGCGCTTCCTCTTTGAGCTGTTAGCGAAAAACTGATTGGTGTTTTTCAAAGAATAAGTATTCAAAAAAAAGGTAACTATTTTAAGTGGAGCTTGAATCGCGTCGATCTGACAGAAAAGCGGGAAGGGAGAGAGAGAGAGAGGGAAGCGTCAGTGCGAAAGAGGGAGGCGGGGAGGGAGGGAGAGCGAGCAGAAAAACTTTCTCCTAAAGTTGGTGCGGAGCTTTCACTGTGAGTGAGGCGGGGTTACAGCCTGGACTGAGCCACAGCGGCTTTGCAATGCGGCACCGCAGCGAACCTCCATCCAACTTCATTATCAGCTGCTCCAACTTTCATCTCTAGACACAGCCATGTACTCCCCTTACTGCTTGACACAGGTATGAATAAATCCTTCTTTCATTCTTCTTCCTCGCTGTTTTTTTTTCCTGTGTAGTGCGCCGCCGGACTGCTTCAACTGTACGAGCTTACAGTATTGTGCTGCCCGCCGCTGCTTGTCATTTGTTGCGTTTTAAGGACCTTTTTTCCAGCTCTGCTCTCTTTTCCCTGATAGTGTTTAACCTCCCTCTCCCTCTCCCTCTCTCTCGCGCTCTGTCTCCCCCTCTTTCTTTTCCGTGGCACTCCTCCAACGGGCTTTCTTGTGCGTCTCATTGCGCATGGTTTGGAGAGAAAATGGCGCTTCTCCCAAATCTATTTTATATAAAACGGAGGTTGGAGAAAGGGGAAGAGGGGCACGGGGCTCTGACAGTAGGCGATTAATTACAGCCACCCTGAGGTGGTAATCGTTTTCGCCGTCAAACAGAATAAACCGAGGATAGAGTTTTGGTTCGACTTTTTGGGTTGTGGCACAGTTTATTTTTTTAAGGGGTTGACTTGCGGCTGTGACGGAGGTCTGCCGGGCTGCAGCCGTGATCGGCGCTGGGGGCATTTCGGGTCACCGTGGACACATTTATAACTGTCTCCTCGTATTTATTTACACCACAGCATCCTCGTCTGAAATCAAACAAAGTTTAAAGACACTTCCTGGTGGTGGAGTGTTGTGTGCACAGCCCGAGGCTGCACTTTCATATATAACGGAACATAGCTGACCTTTCGAAAACTAAACATAGAGATATTCTAAAGAAGAACACAATTAATAATATTACGACAGTCCTAAAGGAGACTTTTAAGGATGCACTGACCGTAAAAAGAAAAACTCGCTTTGTGTCCTGTGCGTAATTCAAAGGCCGTGCAGGGTAAGACTTTAGTTCATGTAGTTTTAGTCTATAGAAGCGACAAAATTTTAAATTATTGCATCAAAACGACTGCATAAAAATATAAAAGATATTTCATAAATTCACTTAAAATTTTCAGATAGGTCTAACTTATAAATGCTCAATAATCGAGTCAGTTTGACCTTTCAGGCCTCGTGTACCACATACAAATCGAAACAATTTTAAAAACTCAAAAGCTTCACTCACCAATTAGATAGGTTGACTATTTTACTATTCAGTCATATTATCGTTATATATATTATAAAGTCCTCACTAATGGTTTTAGCTCATATGCAAACAATACGTGACATGCTTTGACAGAGGTTAGATATTTCTTATTTCTTTCTCTCTTTTTTAAAAAGCAAATATATTTTCTGCATATTGAAAATGTTTTCTGTCAGTAAACATAGTTTTTAATGTTAATTTAAAATCATGCATCATAGACGGGCTCAGTGCAGCAAAGGTCAAGTTATATATGACCTTTTCGTCTTCATCAGGCAGCACTGCTCTTCTGCATAATATGTCAGTTTTCTACTTTGGGTGCAGCTTTTGGGTCGCAGACATGTAGTGCAGTCAGTGCGGAGTTAACAGAGGAGAGCTGAACGCGCGCCGATCTGCAGCTTCAGGCCGTCGCTGCTCCGTGCTTCCCTCCGCCTCGGCTTATCACAAACACCTAGCTCAAACTCTGCTTTATGATCCACCTTTTTTATAACTAGGAAACTCTCCAAAGTGCGTGTTAAAATTTAAATTAAAATTTTCACTTTAGTATTTGTAAAGAGGCAAGGAGGTATGTTATCTGAGGTCAAGTTAGGAGTTATACTGCAGGAAACCTTATGACTAGGATCACGTAGTGTAATTTTTAAGAAACGTTTTTCCTTTTGAAAATGATTTTGCATTATAAAGTGTTATTTGTTGAGCTCTATGCTTGCAGGTTATAGGTCGTTTTTTAAATCCTGTGTTAAGGTCATGGCCTGCCGCTTTCCTCACCTGCACTCTCTCCTGCATTTTGGATTGCATTAATAATGTCTTGGTTATTTCATCAATCAGATTATATCATATTTGTAAGTGAGATGTGATGTAGGAGAAATAACTTACACAGAGATGTGTGTGATTTGATGAGCTCTGTTGAAAACGCGCAGATCCCTCCTCAGCGTTATTCCAGGCCTCCAAACAAAACCTGTTTTTTTTCCTGAATGCTGATGGATGTTTCAAATAGGAGAGCAGCTCTGCTTTTATTATAAATTAAATTTTATCACGTTTTTTTTCTATGAATCCAAAAACGAAGTGGCTGCAAAATGTAAACTGCATTTGATTTTTGTGTCTTTAAAAAAATCTCTCTGACCTCTCATCTGTGAGTTTGTAACAGTGACGGATACATCTTTCCTCATCAAGAGATCCTCTGATTTGCTCCATAGAAATAAGTCCAAACATCCTCACTGCATATTTAGCACAGATAATTTTCCAAAGCCTGGTGCTATGAAGCAGAGGTCCGCATCGAGTTTCCTCTTTCTTTCCATTAATTAAAATTAATTGGCAGCAGATCCTCTTGCACGAGCGCCGCATGGACGCATGCTGCCCATATGCGCAATACATATTGATCTGCTTAGGCTGCAGCTCGCGCGTCTTCCCAGTTTTGCTGATGGATATCAATTGACTATTAACGCCGTTTGTCTTCTCTCATGTCTCATTGAGAACTCGTATTGGCACAGAGTGAATATGAAAACAACAACAGTTAAAAACGCGCGTGCATCCTGCTTGAGGTGTACGTGATACAGTTATAACTGTAATTTAAACCTAACTGTAACCGCCTGTTTTAATGATTTGTGTTTGATGATATGATTGTGTGTTGAAACTTAGCACACATGCATGAACTATAATAACACGCACGTGCACGTGCACTTGTGGTCATACTTTTGTACTCCATTGCGGCTCTGTTATTCGATCTCAGCCGTGTAAATAATTCACAAATCACAGAAAACATGCAAAACTCGTGTAAACAATCCACAATGTATAATTAATGCTGATAAAAGCTTTGCTGGAATGGTCTGGTAGGTGACGGACGCGGTTCAGCCAAAAAAGTAGTGCACGTGCACTTGCCAAAACAGCCCTAGTGTTTTTTTTTTTTTTTTTTTTTTAACGGGCTACGTGGCATTGTTTCACGTTCTTGTTACGGAAGTGCATTTGCATAAAGTTTTAATGCGGTTTGAAGGTCGCGGAGGCGTCGTTAATTAAAACTTTTATGTGCTGCGTTTTTGAAATCAATTATTTCAGACTCCACTTATAAGTCCCGCTTATCCAAATGAAATGTGGGCTGCTAATATTCAGCGCGTCTCACAATCACTGCCAACTTTTCAAGCTTTGCTGCAAACCTTCTCTCTCTCTCTCTCTCTCTCTCTCTCTCTCTCTCTGCCTCTCTCTTTCCCTCTCTCAGAGATGGTTTAACTCTTTCCCTGCACAGTACAGACAAAAAAAAGAAAGAAAAAAAGTTTTGTTTGCACACCCGATTATTGCTCATATAAGCGCTTCATGTCTGATTATTTGCAGTTCTAAAATGTTGTTAGATTTGCAGATCAGATGAGTGCTTGAAATTCACTCAGCTGTGCAGCTTGGCTAAGCACTTGAAAGCCATACATACTGTAGCCATGCCATATAGCCATAGCAACAAGAAGGGAAAAAGAAGTGGAGATTTGTTGTGAGTATCTTTAGTGATGAAGATGAAGAAACTTGTCATCGCTGAGTGTGTTTGTGGAACAGTGCATATTGGGGAGTATGAAGTGTGTGTGGCAACATGTGTGCAGATCATGTATCACATATGATATATGAAACACATCTTTCTTCAATTTAATATTTATTTAATATTTCTGACCCAGCAGGCATTGAAGTAATAATCTTCTCATAAATAAGATTTAATTACTTTTTCAAAATTCAGGTGCAGAGCCCCACCTGGTTGTTTGTTAGTGTACGGATGTGTGCATGTATGTTTGTGTGTCTTACTTGTGCCTCGTTTTGGGCCGATGGTTCTCCTACGTCAGCCCTCGCTTCTTGTTTCATTGGGGCCGGACGGTGAGCTGCTGTAAACTGAGGTGGGCCCGCATGATCTGGTAACACACAGAGCCTATTGGCATCACTTTGCACCAAACACACCCGTGCACACACACACAGTAATCCTGCTCAAACAGAGCTAGTTGGTAGGCACTGCACAGGAAGGGTACAGAGAAAAGGTTTGCTGTAGTGGACGGTGGGCCGGGTAAAAGTGGCCGGCGGGCTGTGCCAGGACGACAGGCAGGCGGACAGGCGGGCAGGCAGGCAGGCAAGAAGGCGGTGGGTTTTCAGCAGAACCCAGGGGTACATTGTGTTCCTTTTACTTATTCATCCTTTCTGCTGGAGACAGACCAGGTCCACCTTATACACTGCTTGGCCCAAAACTAGAGCTGGTAGGCAGGGACGGAGGAAGGAGTGCAGGGAAGCGGGGAATGGCACATCAAGTTCATGTTAGTTAAGCAGAGTATGAATAAATTCTGATTACAGGAAAGAAAATAAATGTTCTTGATTTAATTTCAGAAATTTGTTGCTTCTTGAGGCTCCAGATCAGGGAAATCAGAAGTTCAAATATTTAAAATCTCAATTTATGGGCTTTGTTAGTCAAGAGTAATGGGTGCACAAAGGAAATTTCAGCTCCATGACGGAGCCTGTTTGAGGCCCAAAGCAAAACCCTGAGGTAGCTTGCGGACAGTCCTGTCCTGCGCCTGTGTGTGTGTGTGCGCGCGTGCGGGTGTATGTGTGTGTGTGAATTTGTCTTGGAGGTGAGTTAAATCCCACACTGTGGTTTTCTGCTCATCCCTTATCTGTGCAGTCTTCCTGACTGCCCATAGAAAATGGATTTATCATGGTTTACCGAGGCAATTGGCACAGCAGGGTAATAGGTGTCTGTCCCCTGGATGAATGGGCATGTGTGTGTATGTCCAGTGTGTGTGTGTGTGTGTGTGTGTGTGTGTGTGTGTGTGAATATGTGAATCCTGGTCCTCTGCCTCTTAGTGTGGATTAGGTTTAGGCTGATCTGTGGCCAGTGGAAGCAGGCGGCCCCTATAGCAGTCTTGTGCTGGTCTGTGATATAGTTGTGTTTACCAATCTATATGGCACACACACACACACTTATACACACACATGTGAAATCAGACTGAGCACTCATGTATGTTGGAGACAGATAGACACATGCGTGTTGGAGTGAAATCATGTCTCTATCATGATGGCCTTTGCCAGCTTTTATCATTAGAGCAGAAAGTACTCCAGAATTAAATCTATGCAATTATCCTGCAGAGCTTTTGTTACTGCAGCGCTAACTAGCCAATATAATTTTAGTTTTGGCAGAAGGTAAGAGCTAGGTGTGCAATATGAATGTGTGATTGACATCTTCATCTCCTCCCTGCACGGGCGCTTTTCATTTTCTCAGCAGAATGAGAGGTGCAACAGCAAGCACTTAGCAGTAGAAAGACACGTTTGTTAGCAAAGCGATGATGATGATCAGACGCTGAAAAACGTGGAAAAACCCACAAGAGAAGCTTTTTATGCAGCTGCTCAGGACAGACTCCTCTTCACCTTCATTCTGCTCCTCCTCCACCTCCTCAATTAGCTCCCTTTAGAAGAGAAGTAACGGTTTGTGAGCGATCGGCATTGTTTGAGGATGAGCCTCAGTTGTTGTTGTTGTTGTTTGTCTCTCCCTCTCTCCCCTCTCTCCCTCTCTGTCTTTCTCCATCCCCCTCCTCTGTCGCCCGTTTCTTTTTGATTTTCTCAGAGGCTTTTTTTGTGGGGGTAACCCTGCTGAATGGGACAATGCAGCCTAGCGTGAAATTAAAGCTCTTAGTTAGTTTGGAGTTGCTCAAAAGAGGATTTTACACATGCATGCATTCATACACCCTCCCATACGCTATAGATATAGCTAATTAGAGGAAGTACACCCTATGTCGAGCATCAAGGGCCCAATTAAAAGAGTAGGGGAAACCTCGGTGTGTGAGATCTAGGCCAACTCAGCTCTGTGAATGCGTCTCTGTGCCGTGTGTGAGAACAGTATGTCTGCCTTCTTAATCCAGGCGGGAAAATATGGACACGACTGATATGAGAAATGCACAAGTTTCATTAACATATGCATGTCACGTACTCGGTGAGTAAATCAAGAAAACAGTCGTATTGATCATCCTGACAGGCGAGCGTCTGATTCAAAACAGATTGGGCCTCTTTCACTGACTCGTCCAAGTCTCAGTTTGGAAGAAGTCTCCAATGAGATGTCTGTCATGCATGCACATTAGAGTTTTTGTTGCTCACGTCAGAGGCATTTATTTATTTGACGTTTATTTGTGCATGGAGTCTGATGGCTGTTTATGTTTGTCAAATAGGTTTGCATGGTACTAAAAACCATAAAGAAACACAAAGTTCGATAACAGACCTTTTAGAACGAAAGCAGAAACGAACTGCTGCAAATTATGAGGAATATTTATTTCATCCTCTGAGTGGTCAGTGAACTAACACGCTGTAAATCTATCACTCCTAACTGTGTTGAATAACTACCTAAGGTCATTTATTTTTTGCTTGCGCAGTATGTGTGTGTGTGTGTGTGTGTGTGTGTGTGTATGTGCAACAGAGGCAGACCGATATAGAGCAGCAGCAGCAGTCCACATGGCCTGGGGGAGTCATAGCTGAAATATCCAGCAGACCAAACAAACGTTTCTGATTCTTCATACAAAAACCATTGGTATTGTAAGGAAACACGCGTAAACAAGCAAACACACATAAACACACACACTCTTCCTATTTCCTCAATGTATCTACTGCTCACAGAGGCCTGCAGTTTCAGCAGAGCAGCCAGTGAATCCAGTTAGTGAGTCAGACTTTGTGGAACAAAATGTGCTGCTCCCTGATCCCCTCTCTCTCTCTCTCTCTCTCTCTCTCTCTCTCTCTCTCTCTCTCTCTCTCTCTCTCTCTCCCATTGAGAGTTCTGGCAGCTCGCCAGCGGTGGAAAAATCTATAAGCCATTGCGTAATATACCATATCTTTACCTCGGTTGAACCCTGAGCAAGATCCACAGCTGTGTGAGCACACAAACAGAGTAATGAGTGTGTTCATGCCTCTGTGTTTGTGCGCGTGTGAGAGACAGTCAGACAGACGGACAGAGGGAGAGAGTCACACTGAGTGGCCTCTTTGTGGCTAGTTTTCAGTGTGCTCCCTCATATAAACAGTATCACACCACTCTGATCAAACGCTGCTGACAGAATATTTTCCAGCGCAGACTGAGCGTGGCGTTCTGATCGCTTTCTGCAGCATGGAGCCAAGAGTAGAAGGAGCCGAGGCTTTGTAAAATTTATCTGTTTTCAAGGCGGCTGATGTTAAAAATGGAAATCAAATTAACTTCATGTTTTTCTTTAATGACATATAAACTCCATGGCAACACACAGTGCGCTTTTAAAGCCGGGTGCGTATAGTTTATATTCACTTCTGGAGTTACTTGTTAGGCGTGCATTTCTTAAAAACGGAGATGACTGCACAGGGCTGCAGGCCCTTTTAGGCACAGCTCACCTTCTTTTATTATACTGATTTTTTTTCTTTTGTTGCTTCTTGCAAGTTGAGGCCTCTTTTTGAGAGCACCTGAAGCTTCTGCAGGAGCATGGAGAGCTCAAAATCTAGCACGAGGGCGTTTAATGCGTTTATATATGAGTTTAATATTTCTCAAACTTTCCTGATGAGCGTCTCGATGCTGCATCT
Source organism: Labroides dimidiatus (assembly GCA_030710495.1). NCBI lineage: Eukaryota > Metazoa > Chordata > Actinopteri > Labriformes > Labridae > Labroides > Labroides dimidiatus. Next base: position 14,690,005 of record CM061145.1, read on the forward strand.
TCTTTTTAATTGATCTTATCTACCGCTGGGCCACACGCATGCAGTAGGATGAGCTGCACTTTCAATGCTAAGCTGCTAACTGTGTGTGTATCCCTGTGTGATAATTTAATGACACTGTCTAATCCGTCCTCATCTTCACTAATATGATCTGCTCACTGATATTGGCCATCCAAATATCACATGCTTGGACTGATTGGTTTTTGATGGCGGTGATTATTATTAAATGGTCTGTAATAACTACTGATAATCCCCATGTGCAGCTGGGCACCCTGGATTTAGTTGTTTGTTAATGCGCCACTGAAACCCAAAACACATGCAGATGTGTGTGTGGGGCAAAAACCACAAACACAGAGCGCTGCTGTTGTTCTAGTGCACGCTTAATTTTTACCAGGTTGCTTATAGATTTATATTTTTTTAATATTCTTTGAAAGAGCAGCTCGCCTGTGTGCTGAAGTCATTTAGCTCGCCCCCTCTCTCCAGCAGCTCCATGGTGTAAAGGGTCAAACTGTGTCAGTGTGGTGAGGGTGGTTTAGGCCTGGGGTGGGTGGGTGTGACAGCTGGATGACGGAGGCAGCCTCAGCAGTTTGGATAAAGTTGTGTTGCAGAGGGATAAAGCATCACTTTTCACCTCATGCGTTGCATATGTATTTGTGTGTTTGTATGTGGACATGTGCAAGACTGACTGCTGATATGTTTCTGTTTATTGACTCAAAGAGACGGGCCGTGGCTGCGTACACAGCGGTGTACGGGTGGCAGGGGTCCAGGCTTTGGGGGGGGATGTGTGTGTTTAAAGTACACACAGGCCTAATTATGCTGATTTAAGCATTCTTGCGGTGCTCCCTCTGGCTTGTGGTGAGTTAACTGGCACAGGGGCGTCCAGCAGAGAGAGTGAGAGAGAGTGGAGAGTGAGAGGAAAGATATAGAAGGCAGAGAGAAATGAGTGGTTGATAAAGAGATTGAAAAAAAGATACAAAGAAGAAAAAGAAAAAAGGTAGTAACACACCTAGAGTCACTCTGCGGAAAGAAATATCGTCCAAGACACCGAGGAAAAATACACACAGCCGTCAAACTTCCCTGCAGGTTTTTTTCCTCCTCACTTTGGGGTTAAGCGTGCACCCGCTCTTTCGTATTTATTTTTATATTCAGATGTTATGGATTGCTCCGGGAAAAGGCCGTCCCCTTCCCAGCAAGAGGAATTAATACTGTTTGAATGTTCTCTCCAGACTCTAAAAGAAGGGAGTTTGTAATGGGAGGTTTATAAGTAAAAACCTGACCACTGCTAAATAAACACAAGAGGGATGATTAAAAAGTGACCCTTGTTTATTGACTCACTGCCTCTGGCCTGTGTGTGTGTATATATGTGTGTGTGTGTGTGTGTGTGTGTGTGTGTGCATGCGCACCTGTCTCCTGTTGCTCTAGGGCAACATGAAGAGTTAATCTAAATTTCACAGGCCGATACACAGATTTGTTTGATAAATCTAACTCAAGAGGTTTGAATATTTATACTCTTGCATGTGCCTGGACATGCATGAGTGTGTTTCTGTGTCCATGTGGTGTCTTTCAAACAGAAACAAGTTTTAAATTTAAGTTAATTTTTTTGTGCTGTGTTGGTATCAGAACCTGCTTTGGACTGGTTTATGTACACATATGAGGAACCAGGCTCTGGTTTTACATTACAATCAATGCACAGATATAAAACATACTAACGCTTAAAACTAGAACAATAAGCTGGTGATAAAAAGCAGTGTAAATATTAAAATGACCTGTAGATCTCATCATCATCATCATCATCATCAACCTTTATTTAAAAAAAGAAATCATTGAGGGTGACCCTCATTTACAATGATGCCGAGAGTAAAAACTTAATTGACAAACGGGAGTCAAAAAATTTGTTATGGGTACTGCAGGGATGAGTTAAAACAATTAATCAATAAAAATATGTGAATATAAAATATTTTAAATTCCAGAATAACGACCACGATTACCTAACAATTAAAATCACATAAAACAGTTACAATCTGGTCAGGGGCGGTTGAGAATAATACTTCTAAAATGACCGTAAGGGATGTAGTTGTTTTGTAACAAAAATGTCTTGTGAAAATTAAAAAACTACACCTGACAGTGGAAGAGAAGTAAAACACTGAGGAGAGCAAAGCATGGTGGAATTATAATAATAAAAACAGGTCATTTTAATGGTTGATTTTCATTAGTTGTGATTGATTGCAGATTTCCAGTTGTTAATCATGATTACTCACAATTTTGATAATTCCATTATTTTGCATTTTAAAACAGTTTTGTGTTCGTACTTACAACCTGTTAATAACAATTAACATTCTGTAAAATAAAGTCAATGCGTCATTTTTTAAAGGATTAAAGTATCACGTATAAGAATAATGCAGAACTGCGTAGAAAAGGTCCAATCAGTGTCAGTTTGCTGTGCATTTATTTCAAGGTGTACTCAGTGATTCCCTGTTAAAGCAGCAGCAGCACTTTTTAAGAGTTCCAGTTTGTTTACTTTCTAAGGTTCATGCAGGTCCTGCATACATGAAAGCAGTATCCCTGCAACAGTAAGGATATCAGAAACTGAGGACGTCCCTTCGCTCTGACTCCCAAAATAGTGCTCTTTCAGCTTTAGCAATACGGCTGCCTGCTGTCATCAGTGTGGTAAGCTGCACCTGTATGCTTAGCTCTTATGCAAATTCAAAGTACGGTCATATTTTGTTTGGTTTGACACAAGTAGGACATTAATTCTGATGTATCACTGAGCTGTCTGAGTTTTTGAAGGGGAAATGTGTCATTAAAGCACACTGGTGTCATTGTTTCCCGTCACCGCAGCACCAGGAAACACTGCAGCTGCGTAACTACAGCACGCCAAAGGGGACAAAATGACAGTTAAATGCATTAAGAAGAAACAGTTTAATTGAATCAATGAATGCCCCTAATTTTATTGTAACAGGTTGCACTATATTCATCAGTAGATGGGTTTTACAGTTTCTACACAGTCTGGTCCGTGTTTGTGCCGTAGAATGTTATAGATTTATTGCCCACTCAGTGTCCAGAATATCACATTAACTCAAAAAGTGTAAACAAGACCTCTAGAGCTTTCCTGAACAGAGAGGAGGTGCGTGCATGATGGCCGTTGTGTATTCTAGCTGCCTTCCATGCAGGTGATAAAATCCTAGAGAGGCAGGCCGTCGGGTTCATTCTCTGCTCAATATGAAAGAGGATCAACCAACACCGAGTGTGCTTTCTGAAGTATGCTCCCACTTTCCTGACACTTCATCTTTTCTCAGTCTGTCTCATTCCCAAATCCTCCCTCTTTTTGTGTTTACTTATCTTTGTCTGCTTTCCTCCATCTTCCCCTCAGCTCCCCCTCCTCTCTCTCATTAAGTCTTTTACTCGAACAGTCTCCTACTTCATTTTACTTTATTCTTTCCAGCCCCTCTCTGCTGCTTCTCTTTTTCATTCCCTCAGGAAGAGCCACAGTCTTATCTGGGATATGTTGGATTTGGTGAGCTTAAAAGCCACTTTACTAACTCCCTGTCTGCCTCTCCTGAGAAGAGCGCAGGCTATCTTAAACAGTTTCACCGTTTGCCAGGCTTTGTCTGCAGGAATGCTGCTCATCTGAGCAACTTTTCACTCCCTATCGCCTGTTAATGCTAATCCTCTACCTGAATCCACTCCTTCTCCTCTCTCTCTCTCTCTCTCTCTCTCTCTCTCTCTCTCTCTCTCTCTCTCTCTCTCTCCTTCTGTTCCCCTCTGACTAAAATGTTTGATACACATATTGGGTTTCTTTGCTGATGTGAAGGAATGCTAATGTATCATAACCATATTACAGTGCTTAGAGGAAGCAAACTGTGCCAAGTGCTATCTGGAATCAAATCTCTGCACAAGAGCCTTTTTCTCCCCCCTCAGATTGAAAAATGGTGTTCCCCTTTTCATTTTTCCTCACTGGAAATATACAAAAAAGCTGAAAGCTTGTCTAAAATTTGATGAAACAAAGGCATTGTTGTATTCAATAATGTAATTTCTCCAGGAACTGGAAAGCTAGCCTAAATAAAGATGAGGCCAAATCCATTTTTGCATCTGATTTTTATGGGCAGCCTCCGTGCCCACTATATTCGCCTGTAAATATCTGTTTGAAACACAATCTAAAGCGACTTTTATGCTTTTTTGCGTCCACTTGGAAATATTTTTCATATGCAGTGCTCTAGAAATCTTACTTCTCAAAGATGAGGGTAAAAATGTTGATTAGTTTTGAACTGAAAACTTTTTTTATTTTGATTGGACTCTTTTTTTAAAGCGAGCAACAAACGGTGAGTGTAAATCCAGGAGCAATCCTGACAGGATATGACTGGACCAGGGCAGGCCTCTTCTGGCATGTGACAGGCGAACTGGGGAGAGGGATTTGCTCGTTTTATTATTAGGGCCTGTGTGTGTTGTTGATGGAGCCGCTCCATCCATGTTGATTCACAGAGAGACAGCGGTGACGGCCACACTGAGCCGGGGCGTCAGGCCTGGCTGATGACTGCAGCTCCCTAAAAACGGCACGGCAAAGGCAAACCCTACACACTGAGTATGTGTGTGTGTGTGTTTCTGCATGTGCATCCATGTGAATGTGCGGCCATACTTCATTTGTGTGTCTCCACTGTGTGTTTGTGTGTGCGTGCGTGTGCGTGTGTTTCAGTCCTGACAGCCAAGAAGCCTCAGCAGCATCTGACGTGGCAGCTCTTTGCTGCTTTCAGTCCAGCTCTCTCCTCCTGGCTCACTTTTCTGTGATACTATCTTTTCATACAATCGCATGTTTATAAATGGAGACTGACTGCTGTTTCATACAGAACCAGTTTCCCTGAGAATTGATAAACACTGTACTATTTACTGAAAAATAACATGGCATAAGAAGAATATTCACTGCAGTCAAGAAAGGCAGTTTCTATTCTTCCAACATGAAAACAGTAAATCTGAGCGGGATACTGAGTAAAAGGGGGGAAAAAAACTGGCAGGACTCAATCTGAGGCCAGTTAGGGCATATTTTGTTACACATACGCAGTATTTTACTTACATGCGAAACCATTTCTCAGAAAGTAGAGAGGGATTTCAAGGTGAACAGGAGACAATAGGAAGTACTGTAAAAACTAGATACAGATATTTTCTGTCATTACCTAAAGTTTTCATGCTTTAATAATGCATTTTTCTAATGATTTAAAATGTTAAATTAGAACCAGATGCTACAGATTTTTCTTGATCAGGAGCTTCAACCAGTGAGCATTTTCTCTCTTATTCTCTCGTGTGTTTATGATGTGCCGTTTACTTCAGGGTGGGTTTTATGTCCCCTCAGAGAATATGTACTTAAGGCCGTCTGCCTGTGGTGCTGCGGTGCCTCTGAGGTCTGCACAAGGTGGTAGTTTAGGCAAGGAAAGCTAGCGAGCTTGGTCACAGAGGAGATAACTGCACTCACACTCACCCAGAGGCGCCCGTCTACACCATGCGTCTGTGTGTCCTCCCCTGACTTTTGGTGGATCCTATTTAAATAAAGAAAGCACTGGTTTCAGAGGATAAAACCTTCAAGATGATATATCTGTTGTTGTGTGTAAGCATGTGTCCTTATGCTATCATGTGTGGCTGTGAAGACCCTTTGTTTCTGGCCCTGCGTGCGTCTGTGTGTTCCTTCCGGACCCGGCATGGCGCTGGCCCTGCAGGGACTGCCACTCAAAATGGACAGAGCGACCTTTAACCCTCGCATCGCCACCTCAAAGTCATGCATAACTTGCTGCCATATCAAGAGCCTGCCTCCCTTTAACCCAAACTCCGTCATGCGTAGCAGAGATTAAGGCCTCGGCTCTCAGGAAGCCATTTGGAACAGACACCTTTTAACCCTAATGGGATCAGGGTGAAGCCACTTGGAGCAGCCACCCGCTCTCACCCCTAACACCACCCAACTCTGTGCAGACAAGGCAGAGTGCACAGGCAAAGGCCCAGCTCATATCATGCCACAGGGAGCGGGCACCGTTTAACCCTTGCAGCGCCAGCTCAGCACAGGCAGAACTCCAGCTCACATGATAAGCAGAATTAAACCCACAAGCCTCTGTGTTCCTGATAGGAGGGGGCACTGATGCAGAATCAGGAGGGTAATATAACAGCGCAGGTTTCCCATCTGCAGAGGAGGCATGCCACAAACATTTGCAGAGTTCTGATTGGAAATGATAAAGTGTGGTCACTAGGCTGAGAAGTTTAATTACTGAGAAGTCCCGTTTGATTTGTTTGGGATTCAGGAGGTCACAGACCTCACTTTCAAACTTCAAATGACTTTCAAATGGGAAAGTATGAGGACGCAGAGTTATGACGTCAATACATTTTGAATGGGATTTAAAAAAATGTTGTAGAGTTTCATCCCATGATTAATACATTATGAATCACAAAGACTGGAGTCTGTGTGCTGAGAAATTAACAAATTGGTGCTTGTTAAAGTAAGCAAAAATGGCCCCACACGTACAAACCACAGTAGCTTCATTCACTTTCTCTTCAGTTTGGGAAGTTTTGCCTGTTCTACAATCAAAGAAGCAATTCATCACATAAAAATAAGAAATAAATTCCCAACGTGGGTGCCAGTTGGTTTTCAAAGCATGCGTATAATTCTTAATGCTGACAAATGATAAAACAGTGATGAAGTGTGTCAGATAAAGTAAAATTAGAATTTATAGAGATACTTTCCCTTTAAGGGAAGTTCCAAGGCATGAGTTGCAGCATGAGTGGCTGTGTGTGTGTGTGTGTGTGTGTGTGTGTGTGTGTGAGAGAGAGAGAGAGAGAGAGAGAGAGAGAGAGAGAGAGTGGGTAAAGGGAGTTTCTGCACATGCTTGTCTGGCAGTGGCAGAGGAATGAGTGAACAAGTTTGAGGCAAGCTGTTTCAGAAAGAGGCAGCGAGGGAATGGAGGAGAGGGGAGGGAGTTCCACGGTGAAAGGAGAGATGCTGGGGGGCAGCAGGAGTACAGGTGACCAGTAGAAGTTAGCAGGTGAAGCAGCAAAAAGCAGAGGGAGGGAAGTTTGAAGGAGGAGAGGTGGAAGAAATAAATGAGGTATTGGAGGAGTAGGTGCTGGTGGTAGAGAAAGTGTGAGGGGGGCACAGAATCAGTCTGTGAGTTGGGCTAGTGGTGAAGCATTTGCATAAAGGGTGAGGGCACTCTGCCCGGCTTTGGGGAGAGGTTGGCACCTCGCCTTGCCGACTGGCAGAACGAGGACCAGGGAGGAATAAAAGAATGAGGGGGGTGTGGGGGGGCAAAAGAGTGAGAGAGAAAGTCTCTCAATAGTGCATCCCTTGTGTGAGGAGAAGCAGGCCTTGGCTGCTGCAGGAGCACGGAGGGCATGGAGGAGTGGTGAAGGGAGGGATATCGGGTTTCATTATCTGCTTGATTCCTGCTCTATTTGCTAACCAGGAGGTTCAAAGCCTCGTGTGCAGCTGCAGCAGGCAGGGCCAGGGAGCCGCTGTGCGCCGCCGGCATGTGCCGACTGGAACCCTGAAGGTGTGTGCAGCGGGCGCTTTGATTAGGAGTGAGACAGAAAGTGTGAAACCAATGCTCCCCTGGTCTGTAGAGTTTGAAGTAGGAAGCTGCTACACTCTGCCATCTCCCCTCACTGGCACTCTCCAAGTGTCACCCTGCCTACTTGACCTTATCAGAAATGGCCGCCCTTGTCAAGGGGAAAAGCTGTTTTGCTCTCACTTTAACTATAAAAATTCCTTCGACATCAGCGTACATGTGTATGCGTATGAGAGTTTCTGCAAGTGTATTTGCCATGGCAATGCCGCAGAAAGTGGAGTAATGTAAACACACATAGGGAAAAAATGCACTGGTCTATATGCATTCACTTTGTGTATGTAATCCTATACAGCTCCATCTAGCTGCAGCCACATGTTGAAGTGGTTTGATTAAATCACTGTTTGTGCCAGTCCCCGAAATTCAGTTTGAAATCTATAATACTACCCAGTTTTATTTACATCAGGATAACATCATCCCGTAAGAGAAACATTCGGTTTAATTGACGGTGCTCTTATCAAGATTAAGATGCAGTAATGCTTTGTAAGGAGTATAACGTTTCACACGCCTTTCTTTGCAGCTCTGCACAATACTCTCTTGCATGTGGAGTCTGTGAGTATTAAATTCTGTTCAACATATTAAAAAAACAAATAAGAAGCAACTCATTATCATCACAAAATGTATTTCGACTTTCTAAGCTCAAGTCAGTTTTAAATGGAATGAATTGGAAATATGTCTCTCTCTTCTGGAGTTATGTTTAAAATTTAGCATTAAGATGACATTAATTCTGGTTTTAACATAAAAAAAACTTGAAGTTAATTCTGATGGACCAATTTTAAAAATTAAAAACAAAGAGATCTTTAAGAAGACCTTGACCTTATCTCTAATGTTCTTACATTTAAGGGGGATGCAGTCACTGCACACAAAAAAACCCTCAGTAAATGTCGAAGTATATTTGAGACTCCGATTCTCCTGGTCTGCAGTCGTCTCAGACGCCCCAGCTCAGCTATCAGTTCTTGTGTCTCTGGAGCTGCTTAAAGTTCGCTCACTCTTTCCCTCTCAGCCTCATGCCACAAATGGCTTCCAGACTTTCACACATAGTTATGCTTCAGTGTGTAAACAGCCGTAATTACAAACGATGCACAGACACACTTTTAACATCAATCTGTGCCGATGGGAGGAAGCGGGCATAAAGAGGGGAAGTTTCTCTTTTCTCTTTTTCTGTGGGAGTAGAATGGATGAAAAGGTGTTTGAGCTGGATGGAAACGGAAGGACTGGCAGGGATGAAGTGAAGGAGGAAATTTTGAAGAATAATGTGGGGCTTTGTGGGAAGTGTGTGTGTGTGTGGGCTTCAATAAATGAATGAAAGAGGAAGGAGAAAGGGACTTTTTTGTAATTCATGAGTTGGAAAAATGTGGTTTATGTCAGCTTGTTTGTTATTAATTTGTATCTCAGAGCCCAGTTAGGTGACTAACGTATCAGCTCTTGATGTTGGTCAGGCCTGCATGCGTCATGTAAAGTCAACTGAACCCAAATGAAAATACTGATTTTCTCTTTTTTTTACTTCTGTTTCATTTTGACAGAGTAGAGACAAACAGTTGTATAATTAAGTTATACCTTTTATTCTTTCAAATAGTCAGATTGGAGGGAAAAAATAGCTGTTCATGAAACTTTATCCTCAGTTTTTCCTGTTGGAACACGAACACACACACACACACACACACACACACACACACACACACACACACACACACACACACTGAAAAATATTTCAGTCCTCTCACACCACTGCAATAATTTTCAAAATTTTATTTTACCGCCTTAATGTAAAATTTAAATTTCAGGTTGACATGTTGTAATTCATTAGCTCTCTGAGTGTGTGCATGTACAGTAGTGTGTGTGTGTGTGTGTGTGTGTGTGTGTGTGTGTGTGTGTGTGTGTGTGTGTGTGTGCGTGTGTGTGTGTGTGTGTGTGTGTGTGTGTGTGTGTGTGTGTTTCTTTATTTCACTGTCCTCCACAGCGATAAATAATTTACTATTGTGCAATACCAACATTTTTTATTTCTCAAACAACTAAAAAAAATACATTTAGCTTCAGCTTTGTTTTAAGATAACTGAAAATAGAAATATTCTATTATGACTTTTTGGTTTCATTTTTTAAGGTAAATGATCCAATAAATGTAAAATGAATATCAAACATTTTTATAAGAATGTTATTCTGCAAAATATAAATTCTTTTAAAAATCAGAATTTCATTAATTAAAAACTGCCCTCTCTTCTTTTTTGAAGGATTTTAAATTTCAAAATAATGTTCACTAATAAATGTAGAAATTGCACATGTTTCTAAATGTATTATAATTTCCTTATAAATATCCAATTTTGAGACGGGTGAATTTAAAGTTCACTGCAAGGTGATTTAGTTATTTTTTATATTTCACAAGTAAGAATGTGTATCAGGGGTGCGTTAATATAGTTTAAAGAAGACGTTTTTAAGGAGTATTTGAGATTTTAATATGCTGCACTTCATCTGTATTTACTTTGATTTATAACCTAATTTACTCTGAGATTCCATTTGATCTCTCTTTTGTGCATCAATTTTACACACACCCAAAAAAAGACAGAATGGAAATGATCGACTTGCAATGGAATCCAAAGAGGCAGAAATCCTCGATTGTGCATCAGAGTTGTAACAGCCTGGATGCCCGTTGACCACCTCGCCGTGCAGGATGCGGCGTCAAAGAACTGATGTACCTGATCTCTCCTCCCACACCTCCTCTCTGCAGGTGTCAGTCCTTTGGTATTTATTTGTAAACCAAACATTTCTCTCAGGTAGGCTAATTGCCTTCGGAGCTGTTGACAACACAGTCGGAAGTGGGCGCAAATGGCGCTAGTTAAAATCATTTGTATGCAAATATTGCCACAAGAAAGGTTTAAATGGGTTAGTCCTTTTTTATACATTTGCATGAAGGTGTTACAAGACTCCCGTTAAGTAGGCTTTTGTGATAACCAACTGTGAAGCTGCATTAACGCTATTGTGGGATAAATTAATTTACTCGTACTCATGTTGCATTCATTTGGATCGTTATTAGACATAATCTAATTTGTATAAGCGCCAGCAAGTACACATTAGCGCCCGCTTTAAAAATCTTATCGACTTCCTGATATTAATTTTGAGCCTTTTTGTGCGTCGTAGGCCGCACGAGACTGACGTAGTGAGGAGACTGTTTGCATATCTTGAGCTGAACTTTCTGGGGAAGCTGAAAATACGTTCACGTTATGGATATTTTTGGCACATAGCGCAAATTTGCAGTCAGGAATAAGTCGTTTTGCATATTTGTGCGAACGTAAAATTCTAATATAAACTTATTTAATGATAAAGGTTGGCTCAAAAGCACGTGCGTCAACGTGAACAGACAGGAAGACAACAGCTCTGCCCAAAACTTATCAAAATGAATCTTTGGCACCTACAGCGACGGTTTCCGTGTATCTCATGTTTCAGGTAGATTTTTATCTTTTTCCTTTAAATGTTTTAATCATTTTCTTTTGTTTGACCTGTGTTGAGATAAATCCCACAGGCCGTTTCAGTTCAGGGACAGACAAAGAGGGAGACCTTCAATAACTGCATTTAAAGCGTATTTACTTTATTAATCTGCAGTAAAACAAATGCTAATTACACATTTGTTTAAAAGGGTGTTAAAGCCAGATTTGGTGCCAGTTTATTTGATTTATTTGGGGCCTTTAACTAACCTTCAGATTAATTTCACTGCTGTAGGTTCACTTAGGATTTTAAATAAAAAAAAGTAAAATAACCATAAAATATTTTAATGGATGATTTTTCTCCTGTAATTTTCTTTTATACGTCTGTCTTTTCTGTATTTTTTAAAAGTTTTTCCTTTACCTCATGTCTGTGAGAGTTGCTGCTCTGAGCCTGGCCTTTTTACTAAAACCTATGGCGGTGTCTATTTTTCTCTGCCTTTCAGAGTTTTATTCTGTCAGGGAGGGCAGGAGGGGAGATTGTCTTGTTGCCCAGCCTGGCGAACAAAGGTCGCCATTTTCTGATAGACAGAGCATGGCATGCAGAGATAAGATGAGCTCTTGCTGAAATTATTGAAGAGCGAACAACTAAAGAGTTCAGCGGTGGAGGCCCGAAAATAAAATGCCACCCTTCGTTCTGCCCTAAAGAACTCTGGGCAAACAGGAGAAATCCTCTTTAATGAGCCGAGGGGAATATGGGTTTGTAAATGTCACTGAAAGAAAAAAAAACTTGACACATTATATAGTATGGTGCCACGCAGGCTCTTTTTTTGGCCAACATCATAAAAGGTCTGTACAGACCTCAAAGCCTGTGTTATGCTGGAGTGTATAATTTTGTGTTCAGTCCAATTTATGTTTCTAATAGCGTTGGCCACGGACTAAGAGTGTTTAAAAGGGGGATTTTATTATGAGGGATTACATGTTTCATACGAATAGTATTTGCTAAATAATATGGATTAATTTGTGGTCTCATAGCAGGTTCTGCTTTTCATCCTCTTTTTTTGTTAAATGAGGAGGAAAAAAAAGCATAATACTCCTGTAATAATGGCTCCGGCTGAAATTACAGAGGAAAATGTGTGACTGGTTTGAATGGACAAAGGAGGGGTTTGGATTTCCCTGATTGTAATCTTGCTTATTTTCATTTTGCCTGTCTGTAACAGCATGATGGTATTACAGGAAGTGACAGTTTTATTTGGCACATTTCGCTCCATTTCTTTGTCTGCATCCCATTCATCAAAAAGTCTAGATCCCTTCAGTCTTTTCAAATAAGTGACGAACACACCTCCATTATTATACTTCAAAAACAAAAACAAACACACACATCCACTTTAATCCCATCCCCTTTTGCTCATTTTGCCCAAAAAAAATTTCTGCCATCTTCCTCATTCCCACATTTTTCACGTGTTCGGCGTGGTTGTGTGAGGCAGGCGTATGTTAACATGAACAACCGCCGATCGGCCCAGCTTGGCCCGGTCCAGATGGGGTCTAGCCCCCCTACCCAGCATTAACAGTGATGAGCCAGTCCGGCAGCCAGATAGTCAGCTAGCTACCCACCCAGATAGCCAACCAGTCATTCACAAAGCCAGTCATGTAGCCTTTCAGCCAACCCAACAGCCAGCCTGCCAGTCAGTCAGTGGAGCAGCCAGTCATCCAGGCTGCAGCTCCTCTATTAGACGCTGACAGAGGGAGCAGGCCAGGCTAAATCTGACCATCCTGGGAGCCAACCAGAGGACTCTGGCCTTTGTAGGGCGTTCACACAGACAGCCTGTCCTGTTGCACAGCAGGGGGGCTTCAATCCACAATCAAATGGCCGGGCCCTCAACTTTGCCACATGACAAGTTAGTTTTTTGTTTCTGCCTGCTGTAGAGATTCCAGTTTTGCTTATGTCTGTATAATTCCTGTGAGCCCAGTGGACTAACTCATGTGTTTTTGACAGTATAAACTCAGTGGACTAACTCATGTGTTTTTGACAGTATATACTCAGTAAAGTATGACATTTATATTCAGTGTGCTTGTAATGCAACGAGAAGTCAGTGTGAATTTCATGCAGAATATTTTTGAATTGACCATTGGTGTGAGACTTTGTCTCTCAAGTGGTTCTCCTGTGGTGTACTGGGCGTAGTTTGTCCCTCTGAGGTCATGTGGGTCAGCCAATGAGGACGTTTCAACACACTTTGCCAGGGCAGCTATAGAGCCCTGCGCTGGCTCACTTTCTGCTGCCCAATCCTAATCATGTGTCATTGTGTACTTCATAATGCAGAAAATATGAGCAATTTACTGGCTGCAGTAGGAAACAATTCTTTTTCGGCTTTACAAATAACACAGTATCTGAATCTGAAAGCATTGGACCGATGAATAACGGAGAAGCAGAATAGTCTATTTTAAAAAAAATGATACTATCCTCGTTCTGAGGTCGAGTACAGTATGAGCATCATACTTGAATCTGTCTCCATCGCTGTTCACTGATTGCTGTCCATCACACACAAACAGGATCGCTCTCTACTTTGGTTACAGAAACTTTTATTAATGTGTGTTTGTGTCTATCCTGTCAAAGCTTTTAAAGTGGATCAACAACAGAAAAAAAAGGTGAGAAAGAAGGGGCCAGTTTGGATGTTAGAGTGCATTTTAAAACAGGAGAGCATGTTTTTGGATGGTATTTTTCGTTGGGGGGGTAAAAGGCATTTTCGTCCCCCCTCCTCTCTTTGTTTGTGTGGTAAATCCAAGAGCAGCTGCTGGTCTCAGGGTCTAGTGGGATTTTGGGCCTGTGTTTTCTCATGCCATCCAATGCCAAGGTGGTGTAACGCGAGCACAGAGAGACAGGGAGAGAGAGAGAGAGAGAGAGAGAGAGAGAGAGGGTTGTTTCTGGAGGGGGATGGTGTGTTTTTGGGGGGGGCAGTTGGAGAGCGAGCTGGTTTGTTGGGACGGCTGTGATCATGCTGGTGACGAAGGCACGGTGGGGTGGGATGGGGTGGGGGGGATGTAGGAAGGGGTTTTAGAAGGAGGGTGCTGTCTGGATTGGATGCATGTAAAATTAATATCCTCTGGACTTTGCCTTTGCACTAGATTGGAACTTGTCTATTTGGCTAATGACGTGCCTTCTGCCTGCACCACACACAGCTCCCGTCTCTCCCCCTCCCTCTCTTGCTCTCTCTCTCTCTCGCTCTCTCTCTCTCGCTCTCTCTCTCCACTACCAGCCACCAACCATCCACCCCCCACATCTTTGCTTCTCCCTCTGCCATCTCTCTCTTCCCTCCCTTTCAGCGCTGGGAGCGTGCGTATTGGCTGGGCTGTTTGAGAGTCAGTGCCAAATAGGTGGGCCCTCTGCATGTTGGCACAGACTCAGTCAATGGTTAGAGAAGGAAAGTGGAGAGGAAGAGAGAAAGAGAGACAGAGTTGGAGAGAAAGAGGGGGAAAAAAGAAGCTGCACTCGGGTTTGCCAGCGGTCGTGCACACTCTTCCAACATTGATTCGGTCCTCTCTTGTTTTGTTTTTTTTTTTTCCTCTTCTCCTCCGTCCGCACCCCCCTTGTCCAGCTCTCTCTCTCCCTCTCCGTGAGTCTTATGCAGAACCTAGAGAACTGAACCAATAGCACGCGCTTCTCTGCCAAGCATTTTTTGTTGTTGTTTTTCACCAAGATATTTTTTCTATTTTTGCAAAAAAAAAAAAAAAGAGAGAAGCTTGTTTAACTTCTTCAAAATTTTATCCTTTTTGCTGCAATATCTGCTTTTTTTTCTGGGCATGTCCTGTTCTTTCTTTTTTTTTTTTTTTTACTTTAGATAGAGAGATTGCTGAACTTCTCTACACTCTCCTTCTGTTGTGCTCTTGAACAGCACCTCTCCTGCAGCTCCTGCCACAGTACCTCCTGTGTTCCTGTGCTGGTATTACACTGCGCCCCCTTGGCCTGTCTCCTCTTTCTCAGCTCTTCCCCCCTGCTGCTTTTATTGGACACTTTCTCAGATTCTTTTTTTGCTTGCTTTTTTTTTTCTTTTTTACTCTCCCAGTCTTTTGTTTTCTAATAACGCAGCATTACTTCAGAGCTTTTTTTGACTCAACAATTCACTTATTATCCTGGTGGCACATTTTTTTAAGTTTCTTTGCAATCGGCGCGGTGAATTTATGATGAGAGAGCAAAATGGTAACTACCGTGTTATTTTTGTTTCATTATCATATGTTCTGTCTTTGGCTGTATAATTTAGAGTTTGGACTCTGTCATTTTATTAATTGACTAATATTTTCTGTTAAATTTATCATCTTAAAAATTTGATTGGAAGATTTTCTGAAATTATTTTAGTGTGTTATAAATTAATTGTGTTACGTGTTGTCATTTTGTTTTATATATATATATATATATATATATATATATATATATATATATTTTTTTTTTTTTTTTTTTTTTTTTTTTTTCTTTACTTTCATAACATTTAATCAGTTTTAAATTCCAATTTATGTGGTTGTCAAACACAAGTCTCTAATTTTATAATTAACTGAAATTCACATTGATTCGTGCTGGAGTATAAATATTGATTGTAGTGTTGCTTTGATGAGGCCTGATCAGTGGATCAGTGAGTCTTTCTTTCATGTCTTATCGTGCAGTTTTTCTTTATCGTGTTGCTCAGTCTTTTGTAAATTGTGTCCTCCGATGAGACCTGTGTGCTTGTAGGTAGAGAGTGGTAGAGAGCATCTTCCTATCTCCCCCTCTCTCTCACTCTCTGTCTTCCTCTCTCTCTCTCTACCCCCTCTCTCTCTCTCTCTCTCTCTCTCTCTCTCTCTCTCTCTCACTTTCTCTCTCTCTTTCAGTGCCTCTCGCTCATTCTCTCCTCCGCTCACACAGAGCAGGCGCTGCCCCTCCATGCTGCGTGCCGGTGCTAACTGCCTCTCTTCTCTCTTCCCTTCCTCACCCCCGCTCCCTCTGTCCCCATCCTTTTCTCCCCCATTCTCCCCCTCTCTCTCCACCTCCTGCTTCCCCCCCTCCTCCCTCTCCTCCTCCACCCTCCCTCCTTCCTCCTCCCTCATCCAGGATGAATTCCACCCCTTCATCGAGGCCCTGCTGCCCCATGTCCGCGCCTTCGCCTACACCTGGTTCAACCTACAGGCCCGCAAGCGCAAATACTTCAAGAAGCACGAGAAGCGCATGTCCAAGGAGGAAGAGCGCGCAGTAAAGGATGAACTGCTGGGGGAGAAGCCAGAGATCAAGCAGAAGTGGGCCTCTCGCCTGCTGGCCAAGCTCCGCAAGGACATCCGGCCTGAGTTCCGTGAGGACTTTGTGCTCACCATCACAGGGAAAAAGCCCCCCTGCTGCGTGCTGTCCAACCCGGACCAGAAGGGCAAGATCCGTCGCATCGACTGCCTGCGCCAGGCTGACAAGGTGTGGCGGCTGGACCTGGTGATGGTCATCCTGTTCAAGGGCAGCCCCCTGGAGAGCACAGACGGGGAGCGGCTGGTCAAGTCCCCACAGTGCACCAACCCTGGCCTGTGCGTTCAGCCACACCACATCGGAGTGTCCGTCAAAGAGCTGGACCTCTACCTGGCCTACTTCGTCCACTCGCCAGGTATGTGGCCGGTTTAATTTCAGACACTAATTGGAAGGGATGCCATCACATAAACACACCTGCCTGTGTACATGTGCATATACATGTAGACACATTTTATTTATTTAACACACACACAGAAAGCCACCTAACATTTAAAATGTGTGTGTCCTTATTAAAGAAAGAGGAAACGATCTAACCTTAATTAAACATAAACATAAATTATAATTTAAATTAATTAGAAAACTAAAATTCCAATTAATCAATAATTAATCAATATTGTTAAAAAAAGTACATTTACATAATCAAATAATTTGATATTATTTTGCTGAATTAAAACCGCAAATTAAGTACTTAAAAAAAATCCCTTCTTGCATTTGTTTTCTTAGCTTTCAGCAAATAGTTTTCTTTTTTCGTCTTTTTTTCCATTTTTTCCTCTGTTTCTTGGTGTTTGTTTACATGACAACATAGTATCAACAGTAATAAAAAGAATATGTGAGTGTGTGTCAAGGGCATGCAGCCAGAGTGGTTTGGCAAGTACGCATTCATTTTTCTGAGCGAGACATTTGCGGCTTCATATGAGCATGTATTTTGTGTTTTTTTTTTAATAGGAAAGAATTTGCATGACTGTGTGCGTGTGAGTGTTTTGTACGAGAAGAACACCACTGTGAAAATGTGTGTTTTTGTGTAATGAGTGAGTGATTGTAAGATTGTACTCAGTCTGTTTAAGTGTATGTGCCACGATAAGGCCATTGTAGCCAGGAATTGTCATTTGGCCATTGCCCAGAGTGTGCGCTGTGTGTGTGTGTGTGTGTGTGTGTGTGTGTGTGTGTGTGTGTGAGTGCAAGAGGGAGAGGGAGAGCAGAGCCGCGAGTCTCCTGCTCTCAGGCCGCAGGCTGCTGCTGCCGCCTTCACCGTCTGCCTGAACGCTAGCACCACGTCAGACCTGGCTGCCAAACACACACTCGCACAGAAAATGCCAGTGCTCACAGACAGCCAGTACTATTGCAGCCACCTTCACACCCATATACACACATACAAACACAGCTAAATAAAGATACACACTTTGGGAAAAAAAAAGAAAGAAGAAGAAGAGAAAAACAACTCTGTCATCTTTGTAGCGCACTTTCACACGTAGAGCCAAACACGGTTTTAGTCACGATTGCGTACACACACCCACACAGCACACACTCTCGGCCAAGGACTATCAGAGATACAGTTAGATACAGCCAAACATTGTTGTATCTCAGCCACCATCGTGGATACACACGCTCACACTCGGCCAAACATCGCTGTAGCCTCCAGTGCGCGTACTCTACACACACAGCCAAAACGCTGGCTGTGTTGTAGTTTTTCCCCCCACATTACAAAAAACACTGTCAAAGCGGCCCCACACACATACACACACGAAACACACTTCACAGCCAAATCCTCTGAATACACACCAGTTCACCATTTTCTGGCTACGTGTACATACAAACACACACTCATGACCTAATATTATCTCAGCTGGAATTTTTTTGGGGAATTTCAAACTGTGACTCAACCAGTTTTACACACACACACACACATACACACACAACCAGACAGACATATGTATTTATATATATATGAGTGTACTGCCTTTCACTGCCCAAACACTCACACTCACACACACACACAGTCATCCTCCGCCTTGACGAAACTCTTATGGTCGCCGCTGACATCAGTGTAGCCAAATGATATCACAGCCACTTTCTCTCTCTTTTAATTTTTTCATCTCTCTCTCTAACTCACACACACACACACACACACACGCAAACACACACACACACACACACACACACACACACACACACGCTTACACACATAGAGAAAATCTCGGTCCAGGCCAAACACCTCACGCAGCCTGAGCCAAACCCTGGCAGTAGCTGCAGCTTCCCTCTGTTGGTCTGTCTCTGGCGTGAAAAACCAGTACTGACGCTGACGGAGGAAAAAGGAAATGTTCATCTTGAAATATTATTTGCCCAAATTTAATTCTTTTTCTTGAAAATGTTAAAAATAGAGCCACACATTGTTAAACGAGTCAGTGGGTTATGTTTTAGGGATTTTGTTTATACACCTGCCGTACCTATTTTTCAATACTGCTGGCCACTTGTACCTGGTATAATGTTTGTTTAAAACCAAGCTGAGGCTGTGCCACAAGGAAAAATATAGTGAGTGTGTGTAAATTAAGCAATACACCAGTTATAGAAGAAGATAAGGGCTTCATATTTTTTATGAAATTAAAATAATGAGTCTCTTTTTGAAAACCTAATAAGAAGGAGAAGTTGTTCGTGTACGTTACGCAGAAACAAAGCAACAGCTGCATGCATTATTTGATGTTTTAAAGACTTCTCCAGGGAACATGTGGGATTTTTTTTCAGAATCTAAAGCAAAATTAAAAAAGCTTCGAGATCATTACAAGCCCAGGGAGGATTGTTTGGTTAAACTGAAAAGAAAATATTCATTCATTCATCTTCTATACTGCTTATCCTGTTCAGGGTTGTGGGCGGCTGGAGCCTATCCCAGCTGTGAAAAGAAAATATTGTATTATTTAATTTTTACATACACAGTAAAGTGTCGTACTCACTATCTGTAATGGACTCCGTTTTCATATGCTGCAGAAATGGATGGTCGTCCAGATTTTAGTTCATCAATTTGCACTCATGGCTTCATTACTTTGCTTTACAGCAGTACAGTAAAACACATGGCTGCTTAGAGGGGCTGCCCAGTGTGCTGCCCATTCATAACGTAGACTTACTGCATGTTCTTTTTATCTTATCTGGCTAGTACAGTGTGCCTCAGTACTTTTATCTGCTTCCAGAGCATCCATGCACAGTTAAAGTCCTGTGTGGACGGACATTTTGACAGAGAGAAAGGGACAGAGGGAGACACAAAGGGCAAAGCACTACACACAGCTTCAGCACATTTGTGTGTAAGTTGTAAATTCATATGTATGGGCAAACAGGCACAAAGGCTGGCATATACCTGTCCCTTCTAGCTGCTACTGTGTTGTGTGGTTGTGTTTTTTTTGCCCGAGTATTGCAGTGAATGACAAGATGTGCTCATTGTTTGTTTTTGTTTGGTTTGCGTTTTGTCAGTCTTTAGCATCGCAGTCTTTCTCGCTCCTCTTTGATCCCGTGCACACTTTTGTTTTGTCTCCTTAAACATCGCCCTCATTGTTGCTCTCACAGAGGTAAAGCCTGTGCTGATCTCTTTTGTTTATATTGTAGGAGACACAGGGAGAGAGAGGGAGGGAGAGAGAGCACGTTGGAAAGGAAAAGAGGCTGCGATAGTGATTGTTCTGTTTGGCAGCTCCCAAGCCCCATTGGTGTGGGAAGAAGAGAAAGACGTCTTGTGTTTTGTTTATGACAGAGTGGCAAAAGCTGCCACAGGGAATCTCTGGGCTTGCCGTCAGGCTTTCTCAGGCTGTTCTGCAGCCAGCCAGCCTTTCAGATCCTCACTATTACAGAGCACAACACGCTGCTGCCGTAAAAGAACAAACCATGCTGCCACAGTACACAACCTTCTCCCCTGGTTTTCAGGCAGCTCGGATAAAAAGCACCGAATCAGGCAGATTAATGTGTCTTTAAACGTCACTGAGCAGGGAGGGAACAGCGGAGGCTCAAAGAGTGGCCTGAAGAAGAGCAGTGAGATGTGTGTTATTTTATTTCGAGTCGTAATGGAGGTGATGGCCCTTGGTAATGCCAAAGGTCTGCTCCACGTTTTAGCAGGATTCCTTTGATAAGCCATGAGCAGAGGGCTTTTCACTCAGTTTAATTCACACCATAAGTTTGACTTAATTTCCATTCTCAGGTGGGTCCACATGTATATCATCTGAAGAGCGAGCATTTAATCATTTAGCTGCTTCTCTCAGAGTCTGTGGACTCTTTGATTTATAACCTTTGTGCTGTCTTCGCTCAAACTCAGCACATTTCTGATTTATTCAAGGTTGGAAAAATAGAAAATAAAAAGTAAGTTAGCTCAGCGCACTTAGTCATATTTTGGACCACGTTTTTAGTGCTTTCTTTCCTTTTCCCTTTTTTTAAAAAAAAAAAAAAATGTTGCTGTCTTTTGTAAGCCATAAGTGTGATCATGAAAAGATGTTTCAAATGTGTTTCCAATCAAAAGTGCAGTACAGGAAATTTGCAGTCACTCCGAGGGAGGTGTGAAATGTGCTCGCCGTGCCATTTCTGCCATGACCGCTCCACACTCTGCGCTCTATGGTGCCAGATCCCGCCTCCCTCTCACTACAGCCTTGGACGGGGCTACGCATAAGCTCAGAGAAACCCTAGCACTGTGGCCAGTCCCCCGACAAGCTCGTGGACCACAGGAAGGATTCACAAATGAAAACCTTACTCCTCATCTTCTGGGGAAAACCCTCACAGCACTCTGGAGTCAGGGAAAAGAGGAACATAAATGAAGGAGAAAAATAAAAAGAGAGGCACTGTAGCAGTCATGGGTAATGTGGCTTACAGTGAGTCAAAAGTTTACAGGATACTCTGGTCGATTCAACAGGTTCCCACCGCTCGATGCTTCACTGTTTCTCTTTTTCTTGTGAAAATAATCTGTTGTTAATTACTTCCTGGATCTCTTCAGCTGCTCTCATGACATCACAGAGGTTGAGTGGACTGCTGTTGTGTACAAGTGTTATTGTTTGTGTCTGTGTGTGCGCACAGCTTAGAAAGGCCCTCAGCAGTGAAGTTTTGATTAAATAAATCTCGACACTGAGGGAGCTGGTCAGGTCTGAGGCTTTTGTTTTGTGTGTGGTGGGAACATGGCCCACGCCGGCTAAAAACAGCTCCCTGCACGCAGAGTGGATTTGGCATTAGTTCATTTTTTTCACCAATAGCTCTTGTTCAGCTGGGACCGCATCTTCTTTTGCACGTCAGTGTCTGTCTATGTGGCATCAGGGGCACGTTGAGGTGGCTGCAAATCAAATCTGAAGGGTTAAGATAGAGGGAGAGCCCCGTCATTCGAGAGGCAGAGTGAGAGGGAGTCTTCTCACACTATTCTTGGCTTCAGAAAAAAGTCTGTGTATTTGGATAGCTAATGGTATCAGGCAAGCCAAAGCCCTGTTGTGTGCTCATTTGCTTCAAAACATGCACATGCACACACACACACACACACACACAGAGTCACATTGACGCAAGGCTCACATTTGGGTGTCACACACATACACAGACTGGTCCAAAACCGCAGGGTCCGCATTTATCTCATGAGACCATGATGACACAGGCTGACTTGAGGGAAAATAGAATAAAAAAAAAAAACATGAGAAAAGCGAGTCAAAGACAATGTTTTTGTGTTTCGTCTCCCATTAAATTGACCAGTGAAAACTGGCATGCTACGTGACACGCTGTCTCTGTCCCAGAAACAGCCCTGCTTTTTCGCTTTTTACATAACCATCATAAGCCTCGGTTTCTTTGGCTGTCTCTGACTCGGGGGAGAGAACAACCCCTGAACATTTCTCGTCTTTCCGCATCTGTTTCCTTTTGTGAGAAGAGTTATGGCACCGGGATGTGTCGGGTAAACAGATTATTCCAGTGAAATCAGGGGGCCATCATCAAGTTTATTCAGACAAATGAGAAAGTTGTGTCCATTTAGCTGCTTTATTTTTAATCATTTTTCTCTGGTATCCTTTTTCTTTGATCGACTGTCAGATTTCTTTCTCTTTTTCTCAGAAGCAGCCTTGAATTTTTAAAGCAAGACCATTTAAAGTGTTGAGTCAAGTGTTTTGTTTTCTGTTTTTTTTTTCTCATGACAGAAGAAGGAAGGAATCCCATCCAAGTGTTAAAATAAGAATTTTTTCCTCATTAGCAATGGTGCAAACCATTTTTCCCTTTGTGGTTTTCTACTTCAGTGCAGCATTTGTCATTTCATTTTACAGCTACCTTGTTTTTAAAGTCATTTATAAAGAAAAGGGCGATATAAATCAGTCATCTTGTGTTCAATGCCAAAATACTTTAATCATCATTTGTAGGATCCTGCTGTTGAAATTATGTTGGGAATATATTACTCCCATTATGAACATTAAAAAACACTTTTTTTAAAAAATTCAAAATAATAGTTTCAAATTATTTATTCGGATCTATTAATAGTTATTTGAGAATTTTTTTATTTTATCTAAAGGAAAAAAAGTTTTTTGTTTTTTTCCTAACACAGTTGAACCCAGTCTAATACCTGCTGTTAAGATTTAATTACACATTAAAGCACATAAACGGTTGTCAAATAAAAATGGGTGTAGGCTAAGCTGAGCACACAGCATTAAAAACTGCATTCTCTACTTGAGCTGAGTAGGCTTTTTTCATTTTTTTTATTTGGAAAAAAAAAAAACCTAGAGAGAGCAAGAAAGGGTGGAGAGGAGAGGGATGAAAGAAGGAGAATGAAAGAAAGCAGTTATTGAGAAAAGAGAGAGTCAGAAGCAGCGAGGGGGTGGTATTGTCTGTATTAATACTGTGTCTTCCCAGTGCCGGGTCTCTTTTCAGGCTTTTGTAGCTGCGCCAACCATGAAATGTGTCTGTCCCCAAAAACCATATACCCACTCAGGAGGGTTTCCCGACCTCAGAGAGACAGAGGAGGAGGAGGAGGAGAAGGAGGAGGAGGAAAAGAAGCAGGAGAAAGAGCGCAACGGCCAATGCCCACTATCAGGCAGGCCAGCCAGAAAGGAGGGAGAGCCAGGGAACATGGCTTATTCAGCGGGCTGCACTCACAGCACGGCCCTGGCATCAGCTACTTAGTCTGGCTAACAACGCCATTCAGCACTAAACAACCACATTCATACTAGAAGGAGAGTCACAATACTTTGTTTTAATCCCAAAGCACCCTTACTCTTTTTTCTTACTACCGCTTTTTTTTTTTCTTTTTTTTTTTTTGTTGGGGGTATTTTTTTAAACCCAATATAAATGACTCTGTTGCTTTTTTTACCTAATTATGAGTAAGACAGACGCAAAACAGATCAATACTCATTTATTAAAAAGAAATTTCATTTTATTTTGCACGTGTAGGTTGTAGAAAGCAGAAATTACTATGTGGGCGACTTTAGCGCTGATGTTCAGAAAGTGAGAGGAGTTGAGAGGAGTTGTGTCGGCGGCCGTTTTTGGCACGATGCTATCTCTCTGTATAGAAGACGCCAAATTTTCATACACAGTCTCTGCCAACCTCCTCCCTCTGATCCTGGCTTTCTTCTCTTTTCTTTCTTTCTTTCACTTGTTCCCCTTTTCTTTTATTCCTCTTCAGGGTTCAAATGAATGCCCTCCCCTAGACTCATTAGCACCCCGGACTCCTGTTTGCAGTCACAGAAAAATGTATAATAACTTGTAAGCACAAACATTTTAGCGCTCAAAAGGACCATTATGTTTGTTTTTCAGGACAGCAGGCTTCATGAGGCTGAGCCTCGACTCTGAGGGTTTTTTTTGTGAAAGATGTTATAATACTAACTGTTTTGTTGATATCTTCATAAAGGAAAATGGAATCCTTGAATTTATACGATGTCTTCAAATTTCATATTTGATCTCAGGCTGTGTTTGCGATTTTGAGGACATAGAGGATTGTTTCTGTGTCATAGGAGAAGCTGTATACAGTGGCGGCAAGGCTCACTTGGTTCATCTATTTGCATAAATTCACTTTGTAACCTTTTTTGAATATTCAATATGACCACAAGTGTAGTTTGGCCACTTCATTCATTTCATCATCGTTGAATTCACACCATATTGACCAGATTTGTATTTTGTCCCCACTTTATAACGATAGCGTGCTTCCACGGCAGACCGCTTGGGAAACAACCTTCGTACGGGCATCACTTGGTTTTGTTACACCGTGAGAAGGAGAGCAGTTTGGAGAAGGCAGAAAGTGGGGTGGGGTGGGGGGGTGAATGAGCGAGCTCACTGAGAAGCACAACAGAATGCAGAGAATCAAATTTGGCATGCGTCTGTGTAAGCGAGTAAGCTTCAAATCAGTTTGGACACAGATCTAGGACACTAGACGGGGAGAAGAAAGCGGGATGAAACGGGATAGGGAACAACATGGGATTGAGAGGGGGGATAGTGTGTTTATGTGTATGTGCATTTAGGCAATGGGGGGGTGCAGTTAAGTAGAGGATGAGATAGAGGGGGTTTGTGGGTGAGGCTGAGAGGGTGAGGATGGCGGGGGGGGGGGGTGTTCGGTAGAGTGTCCCTCAATGACGACTTGAAAAACAGGCCGGTAAATAAATGGAGTGGCAGTAAACAAGGCTCGGCGCTTCATCAAAAGACTCCATTCATCTGTGAACAGGAGAGTCTCTCTTTTCTCTGAGGAGAAAGAAAAAGGAACCCACTGACGCTGACGAGAGGACGCCGCTTGTTTAGATAACAGGATGAGTTTGGAGTGGAATGAGCTTGGTGTGTGTGCGCCTGTTCATGTTTGTGTGAATTTTAAGGGGGTGCGGAGCAGGTGGGAGTTGGACATAGTCTTAACGAGTGGGAAAGGTGGGGGTAGAGATAGTGTGTTTTTGTTTGTTCTTTATCACCAGCATGGATTCAGGGAAGGATTGCGTTTTGGGGGTTAGAAACGTGGGGTAGGCCGATGACAGTGTGTGTGTGTGTGTGTGTGTGTGTGTGTGTGTGTGTGTTTGTGTGTCTAGTACAAAGCGGTGTAGGGGGTGGTGTGCTTTTGGCAAGGCTTACGCGCATACGCACAGGCGTACATGTGTGTGAGAGTGCATATGTGCATATGTCTCTGTCTGCTCATTATACATGGTTATATTTTCCAGACCGAGTGCGATGCTCTATTTTGCATGATTTACAGTCCTGTGAGCCAAGCAGCAGCAGGTCCTCTTATTTTATGAGAAAGAGGGAGACTGGAACAGAGTCTTGGGATCTCAGGGACATGGCGGTGAACCGGCTATAGCAAGGCGCCTTGCGTCCCTCTCTGCTTCAGCTGTTCATCAGTCAGCGTGAGCTAAGTAAAAGGTAAAAGTGCTCAAAAGTACTTTTTTTACATGTCTATGGTATAAACTTTTCAATTAAGAAAAGATGAATTGATGAATGAAGAGATCAGGGTTGAGCTACCTCAACCACTTAGTGAATTTCCTCTTCGTCAGGAGTGCAGAGAGGCCAACACAGAGTGGTGTCTTTGAAGCTTAATGCAGCTCCTGCTGTCCTCTGCCAACTCTAATGTGAATGTGTGAACAAATCTTTTTAACTTGACTTTAATCAGTTGAGAACACGTCTTAGTGTCTTAGTACAGAAGTGGTCTTGTTGAGGGATATGAAATGTGTCATTTGTGACTTTAACTCCACTGATCTGATGTACTTGTTTATTTTAACTTCAGAGTAATGAGAGACATTAACGTTCATCTTGTAACTAAGAGACTCTTTAAGAGACCTTTCCTTTGTGTGGTTTATCAGCAGCATCCAGCACACATACCCTCTCTGTTTCTCTGTTTATTGCTTCTCCTAAATAGGTTATCAATGAAGTTATTTAAAAGCATGTCCATCACGATATCTTTATCTATACAGGTCTTTTTATTAGAACCACAGGGTCGACTCGATATCCAAGGTTGCCATAGCACTCAGGGACCCCCCTTTTCCATCTCTGTAGCCCCTGCCTTGCCACCCCACAGTCCCCCTCCCCAGCCCACCGCCTGTTCTCCTCACGTTTATTGGACCCAAATTTGGCTGGCACCATGGCAACCAAGACTCCCTGGGAACCTTGCCTGGGTAGAATCCAAGGTGCCTCCAGGGTGGCACTGGCTCGCGCTGTCTGCGTCAATGGGCTGTCGTCGCGGCAGGTTGCTTCGACAAGGCTAGCCTGGCCCTGGCCTGCCACAGCCATGCTGGGAGTGCTAGCTCGCTAACCTGTGTTGACTGACTAGCAGCTATTATGACCGACTATATCTGGTGGCTTTAGCCTCTAATTCCACTGCTGCAGGCCTTGGTGACTGTAGCAGGGGGGAAACAGGAGAAGCTTTTCACCAGTACGCATATTGATGTGGCATGGCTGGGTGCCCAGTGCTGCCTCCCACATGAGAGAGCACATGAGAGAGAGAGAGAGAGCGAGAGTGAGAGACAGCATCGAGATGTATTTTCCATATATAATATATGAGTATATAGGATTTTTGAACAATTCCTTTATCCTGTGGTGTGTAAATATTCAGCTGTAGACATTCGGCTCTGCACATCTTGCCAAAACATGTATGACATTCAAATGCGTGATGCTAATATGTATCTCTGTGTGCATCTGTTGATGCAATATGGTTTCACCACTGATGTTAAAACAACTACGATGTGAATGAGAGATGAAATTCATTCACAAGGGGTCATTGTGTTTCCCTCCTCTCTGCTGAATGCTCTTTTTTCCACAAAGTGTTTACTTCTCTAAGTGCAAGGCTTCCTGTGTGAAAGTAGATGTATGGTCATTTTCTTAACCCTGTGAATAAAGTGTAAACAAAATAAGCAGGTGACACATTGAGTGCTCATACTGAATGTAAGGATTCTGTATGTGCGATCCAGATTGTATGCTAAAGAGAAGAGATATTTTTCTGTTTGCGTTTTTTTTTTTTTTTTTGCACTTGCTGCAAATAACAGAAATTCTGCAACACTTTGGGTTCATTATCCCAGTGTATAGACAATGCTTTGAGCACACGCACTCTGTTACACAAAGCTGAGACCTGGATAGTCTACTGGTGGGTAGAAACAGTGGTGATCCACACAAAACACAATGTTTATCCAGTGTAACTTTCTTAGATTAAATTTTAAATGTACAAAATAGTGTTGGATAACGTTGAGTTTCTTTAACAATCACAGGGTTTTGAGAACTGTTTGCAGCACTCTGTCTAACCAAATGTGAGTCTGTACTCTGATTCAAAGTCTGCAGCTCTCTGTGCTTCACATTCCAGATCTTCACCGCTCAAAGGGTGGGTAGGGTAACATCTTGACTCTGCAGGGAAGGAATGGATATCTCATCACACTGCTTTCTTAAACTATGAGTCAGTTTCTGTAATTGGTCATGGACCAATCACTGCTACATGAGGTCTGTACCTGATGAAAGTTGCAGTGTACAGTTTGCTTGATTAACGAAAAGTTAACTGAGGGGCTTTGAGGACAGTTAAGCAGCAACTTGATTAACTTGTCCTCCTTGATGGATCAGTCTCATCTAATTTAGCAGATCCCTTTCCCTTTATTTGTTTATATTTTTGTCTTTTTTTTTTTTTTGAAGACAAAGTTGGTAAGTGAGCTCAGCCTGTGGCAAGGAGACAGTGGATTTGTCATGCTAGGTGTGTAAGGAGATATGGTGTGTGATCCATGACGGTGCTGGCGGCAGTGTGCATGCACACCACTGCCAGCTAGTGTAAAGAGGCCAGAGGTGGAAAGTTGAAAAGGAGGAGAAAAGTTTGAGAGTACATGAGCAGAGGTTGGAGTTTTATCAAGTTGCTTCAGCTTTGTATGCGTCTCTTCTCTCTCTCTCTCATTCTCTTCTCCCTCTGTTCTTCCTGACCTAAAAATTGGGGGTTAGATTGAGGATAGTGACGGACTAATGAGCCCCCTTTCCTGCAATTACCCTCCTCTCCTCTGTTCTCTCTCTGTCTCTCTCTCCCTCTCTCTCTCTCAAATTCTCTGATTTGCTTTGTCGGATCATTTTATTCACTTTCTCTCCCAGTGTTTCCTTTCCCTCTCTTTCTCCTTCTCGTGCTGTCGCTTTCTCACAGCGAAGTGGTAAATCAAGGTGGCACTTCATCTTTAAAAGCAACATGATGGTCAATTAAAGTAATCTGGTCCTCATTTGTGGTAGATTGCTATCTGCAGTCTTGGATGGAAACTCTTCTCGTTAATAGAGAAAAAATGCAGAGCTGCGTTCTTTTTCTCTTTGTTCCCTCCTTAGTTTCATTTGTTTGGGGTTTTTCTTTTTGCAGCCTCACCACTTGGGTTTAAAATAGTTTCCCTTTTTTCTTCCCCCATAAATGCTGTTCGAACTTTAATCACTGTTGCTAAGAGTTGGGAGTATTTTTATTGTCTGTAATGAGGTTTAGAAAGTGTGTGTTACTTCAAACATGCATGATCCTCAGTTGTTGGCAGTGAGGTCTTGTGTATATGTAGGATACTTCTTTCTTTCCACTCACGAAACCCACAGGAGGACTTTCTATATGTGTATTAGCTTGTTTAACTGGAGGTGTGCTTGAGAAGGAACATGATTTCTTTTCCTTTCATTGGGCTTGGCTGCTGTTTGTGTTTAGTTTGGTTGCTAGCCTGCTGTGTCTTCCTCCCTGCTCGGTACTAGCCATGAAATGGAGCAGAATTGTCAAGGGTTTAGTTGCCCTTTAAACTTTTTATTTCTTTGGCAGGACATTTTTCTTACAGATGGAGCACACCACCAGCTTCTTGGGGGACGACAGAAGCTTTAAAATCAACAGTTATCCCTGCTTGAGAAGATAATTGAAGTATATTTTTTGTTTGCATTTTTAAAGATTAAGATTATTTAGAATCATACAAACCCAAAGGAGCCCATCGTAGCGCTGGTGCTATGATTTGCATATTAAGTTTTGATTAGCGGTATAGTTGAGACCAGATGAGTCAGATCATTCTTTTTGCAGAGTTACACTTTCATATTGCGTTTTCAACATGTCCCTGTGCGCCGTTTCCTTCCACTGATCTGTTTGCGGAAATTCAGAAACACGATCCAGACCGTGGTTGCTCATGTCACTTCCTGCGTTGATACACGTCGGTCACATTTATTAGGAATGCAGCCATGACGTTTCTGTATTTAGAAAAATATGTGTAAAAATGTTCATTTTTTTATGATTTATTGCACTTTTTAGCAATTTATTTAGTTAGTCTGGACCTAAGTCTTTACATTTTATTAAAATTTGAGATGTAAAGAGTTGTTTTGATGTACAGCAAAGAGATATCTACATTAATTATAATCAACAAAAATCCACTCTAAAGGCCCCAACTTTCTGCTGCATCGGCTTCATGTGTTGTAAGAACAATTGGGTGTTTAAGGGAGTCATGTTACAGTAACTTTGAACAAGACATTCAATCCCTTAAAGCTCCAGAGGTGCTGCAGTGTAACTAACCCTGACCTCTGACCCCGCTGATCTCTGCGACTAGAGTTGAGAATTTTTATAGAGGATAAAAGAGGTATCCTGTTACGACCCACCCAAAGCAGAGCGCCTCACTCTATGGATGATTAAATCCTTACACAGGTGCTAATGGGATGCTACCTTCTAGCCTAGCGCCAACTGCTTCCCATCCACTTTTGTTACTTGTGCCAAGTAAAAGTCACTCTTGTTGCTAGTGCACAATGCTAACAGGTCACATTCTAGACTGATCCTTATTAAAACATCAGGTCAGGCTCAGCATTAAAACAACGGTGTTATTTCAGGGTCAGCTCACTGACAGCGTGAGAGAGAGAGAGAGAGAGAGAGAGAGAGAGAGAGAGAGAGCGCGGGATGTGGAGGAAGATGAATGAGTTGCTGAGTTCTGACTGTATGTGACACATGTGTGGCTGTTGTTGATTAAAAGTTGTTGTTGTAATTGCGAGGCTTAAAATGCCAGGTGGCGGATGTGTCCCGCTAATCCCCTATCTAATTTCGAGGTCCAGGGGTGAAGCTCTTAATCCAAAACACACACATACGCTCACTCATAGTCTTGCCACCACACATACACATCCCCACAGACACACACACACACACACATGCACATAATGATCTGCACACAAACTCTGATTTTCCAGAAAACTATTCATGTCTTTAAACTCTTTTAAAAGTATATTTAACTTCATATGATAAAGTGTGTCAATGCATGTGCCACAGGCACTCACGGTAGATTAAGCGTCTGTTTAAGGCCATGTTTATGTGGGATAGCTATCATGCCCTTACTGCTTTTTCACAGACCAAAACAAGCCTTCCACGACTTTATGTAAATCTCCACTTCCCTCTTTCCCTTTGTCTTCCTGCCTTGTGTTTGTTTTTATGACTTCATTGGTTTATATTGCTGTTGCTGCACACTCCTGGCATATAAAGGTACACTTGAGATAGAGGAAAGTGTCCCAGTGACGGAGAGATAAGAGGGTTGACTGGCTGCTCCACCCTTTACCTCAGTTGAACTCTGCCCTGCTCCACAGTATGTGGGTCAAACACTGCACACAGTCGAGAGCTACATTATAACATACGAAGGTCTACATGTGTTTCTGTCTTCACTTTTTTGTCTGGAGTATCTTACTTTAGCGGTACACTATCACTGTTTTTTATTCAGCCTTTATGTGACTTTGGCTTTTAGCTTGTTTTACCTCAGTAATGGCTTTCCTGTTTTACCCAGAGAGTTGCCATGATATATGAAGTCCTTCAGTGTCTGAGAACTTCACCTTTAAAAAAAAAAGATAATATACAGTAAATGCTTCATAAAGCATTTTTTAATCTGACTTTCACATGACAATGTTTCCTTCTTTCTTTCTCTTTTATATTGCTTTCAGCCTCCTGCTTCTCAGTGACAGGTGTGGCGGCCATGTGTTTTAAGTATGTGTAGCAGTTTACAGCCAAATCTAAGAGGAGAGGAAGGAGGGAGGAAAGCAGGGAGGGAGAGAGAGAGAGAGAGGAACCGCCTTGCCCCAGGCGCAGGGTCATCTCAGGTGAAATGTCTCCCTGGGCATGTGGGCATGGCCTCAAAGGGAAGCAGGAGGAGTCAGAGGAGGAGTCCGTTGACGCACAAGAGGGAAGAGAGAAATTTTGTTATGAGAGAGATCAGATTACCAGTCAATAACTGATATTCATTTTAAACATTTGAAGAATTTTAAGGATCTCTAAAACCTTACAAGTACAAAAAGAAAGACAGAGTGGAGGAGACATGGGAAGGAACTCACTCTGAGCTCACTCTGTCGTGGATGCAGACTGAGTTCCTACTAAAGGAGAAATATGCATGTGGGGGAAACATTGAGTGACCAGGACACTTTGGAAGTGTTGTGACTTCTCATTGACAGCAGCGAGACGTGTGTTCAAACTTGAAGCACTGAGAAAGGTGCCGTGTCAGGGGATCTGTCAGAAAAAAAGAGGGAGTGTTGAGCAGAAACTTTTAGAGGGAAGGAAGGAGGGAAAATAAACTAATGGAGGGGAGGAGGGGGTGACAGATGATTTCCCAAGTTCGAATATGAAAAGTAGGCGGGAGAAAGTGATCAAGAGGAAAAGGGGGAAAGAGGAAAACAGAGCGAGCAGTGGGGAGGTGGCAAGAGAGAGGGAGAGAAAGTGAGGCTGCAGAGAAAGAGAAGGAACGTATGAGTGAGTGAGAGAAAGAGAGAGAGAGAGAGAGAGAGCCTCTGCAGGGCGGGTTTCCTGAGGTCACAGTACTGAATATCACAGAGGAATGTGGAATGCTGAATCGCTGCCAAGGCAAACACACCGGCCGGGCCACCGCCGCCCCCGATGGCTGTCAAGGGCTGCTTTATGTACACATAAAGACGCACAAACACGCGGTCATATATGTGCATGAGCATATATACAGTACAGTCATGCAGAAAGCCCAGTGCACGCTGAGATTAGATAAACTGCACAGTGCACAGGCGTACGTGCAACTGAAGAAACATCTACGCTGTCAGCACCTGCACAAGATGTAATTTTTTTGTAACTTAATCCGGCTGCGGAGAACTTCGGTGATTAGAGACTGAGTTTAGTGCACTTCTATACCGCCATGATTACTCGTCTGGGATATTCCTGTTCTCAAACGAGCGTCAGGAAAATATGTTTTCATTAGTTTGTGTGTGTGTGTGTGCGAGTAAAAGGAACATTATAATGGACCGTGACAGCATAGCTGAAATTTAGAGAGCTGTGAGTTATTACAGCTGTGACACACACACACACACACACACACACACACTTGCACAGCTTATATGCACATAAATAGACAAGTGTGCATACAGTACACACACACACACACACCCACTGAATGACTCACTTACTGCAGGTTGGACAAACATGTTAAAACACACTTACACATACACTGATCCAGTGAGTCATACTCCATGCACACACATGCTAAACCCAGTCGTTTGATGTTTTGTCAAAGACTCAGCTTATATCCGCCATCGGCTAAAAATAAATGCGGCAAAGATGTAAAAAGATCACCTTTGAAGAATTCATTCCAAGTGTGAAGGATGAAAAGAGAGACAAAGTGATCTTGGTATGGCCAGGGACTCACGTTTGTCCTCCACGTTTGCGACAAAGTCTAATGAGAATCATTTGAAACATTTGCACTTGATCGGAAGAAAGACACTGCAGTTCAGTCAGCAGGATCCAGAGTGGATTAAAGTCTGTGTGTCTGTATGTGTGTGTGTGCATGCTCGCACGCAGGTCCCTATAAAAGTTCGAAGGATAAATTGCTACGTCTCTTTTATCTGTGGCTGTTTTTGTTTTTTTTAGCTGTTTTAAATTTAGAGGCTGCAGAATTCAATCCAGTTTTTTTTTCTTCACTTGTGTTTTTGTGTGTATGTGTGTGTGTGTGTGTAAGCGGGTGTGTGTTTAACTGTCTTTTTTTCTCCCCCTCCTTGTCCTCCTCCTCCCCTTCCCTCCCTCCGTCTCGGAGCATGCCAGGGTCAGAGGTCAGAACAACTGAGCCTCTCTTTCTTTGAAGTGGTTTGTCACACAAATGCTTGCACACACACACACACACACATGCACAACAAGGTCAAGTTAAGGCAAACAGCGCTCGCACTTAAGGCCTTGTGCCTCGGTTTGCTCTCTTTCAAGGTGCTGACAGCAAAGGAGGGGAAACAAGGCCGGGGTTTTGCTGTGTGAGTGTCTCTGCTTTGATATGCTCTCTTGTTCGCCACATGCACATTGACGGGTTTCAACAGCAGCCCTTAGACACACAGACAGATGTGTGACATGTTTGTAACCTGAATGAGCACCAAGTACTGCAAAGTTTTGAGTATATAAAATAGATATTAGGGATGCACTAAAATAGAAATTTTGGCCGATACCTTTATTTACCAATAAAGATATGTTCAAAAAAAAATCTGATAAATGATAAAAATTTTTAGACTAAAAATTGTGCAAACTGAATTTTTGAATGTCTTCCTTTACTTTCAAAAGGTGTTCCACTTTCAGATAAGAAGGTTACAGGGCTGCCGTAAACACAAGTAACTAACAGAGTTACTATTTAGAAACCATCACAACTTGCAGCAAGTGTGTCATTAAACTCTCAACTCAAAAAACTCCTGTGAGAAATTCTGGATCATAAATTTCAAAAAGGATCATTACGCAAAATAATATCCTGATAAAGTTACCTTAACAAACTTTCCAGTATTCATGGCAAGCCCCTCCCAACACAAACACAAACAGAAACTAGACGACTATAAACATCAGCTGTTCATATCGACCCAGTTTTACTCATGGGACCGATACTGATATTAATGCCGATATATCATGCATCCCTAATAAATGTGTTTGCAAAAAGACTCTTCTTTTCTTTTTTTCACGCAAACTTTCTAAGAAAAAATGATCATACATCACTTCCTTAATAACATGACATTTACACATCGAAATAGAAAACGATGATGATTTACAAACTGGTTTAGTTCATGAATCCCCCACAAGAATTTATGTCGCCTTTAAAATTGTCAGTCACTTTGTGAAAGTAGGCAGAGCCAGTGCGGACTTGTGTGCTTTTGTTCACACCACAGGAGTTTAAATGAGCTCACTCAATTTGTGCAAGTGTTTGTATGCACACACATGTATTTGTTTATGCGGTTGCTCACACATGTACAGCCAGCCAGCATGCATGTGAGTGTATTTTTCAGTCTGTCCACACCCTGTCATCTCCCTCCATCGCTCTGTTCTCCTCCTCCCTCGCTCTTAGCAGTGCAGTGAGGAGAGGCAGGCCTGGAGTCAAAAGTGCAAGTGTGCCGCTCGGCTGATGAGTCACAGAGAGGCAGCTTTCCCCCCACTGTTTGTAAATATGTGGTTACCCTAATTGAACGCAGCTCCAGTTCCCAACAACTTTCATTTCTTTCTTTCTTTTTTTAATGTGTGTGCGCTTGTGTGTGTGTGTTTGTTTGTGTGAAGCAGCAACAGCTGGAGCAGCAGGAGACACATGCCACTGACACACCACTGTGCAAAATTCACACAAAAACACAATTACAAAGTGGTGCAGAATGCCACTGGTGCACACACTCGCCCAAGATTTAATTGTTATTGCTGAGGGAAAGATGCTACATATCTTCCTGCCTCTGTGTCTCCTTCTTATACTTAGCACACACACACACACACGCGTGCGCACACACAGCGACTTTAACATCCCTCCATAATTACAGGCTGTGTGATCCCTGTCTAAAGGCTGTGGTTTGGCTGGCCCTCCTCTCCCTCCATTAAGACACTAAGCAGCGTGTGTCACTCAGCACTTGGACGGCTCCTCTCCAGAGGTGGCAGCAGGGGGCCAATAAATGTTCGCTCTTACTTTCGCACACACACACACACACACACACACACACACACAAGAAACACATGTTCCCTCATTCACTCACACACACGCAGAGGTGTTAGAAGGGGGCAGTAAATGTTTTCACAGAGGAATCTGTCTAGGTGGCACTGGCATTGCTCCTGCCAGCAACCACATCTCCTCTACGTGTATTTGATCTCAATTTTTCCTTGTGCAAACTTCACTTGATTTTATAAAATGTCAGGTAAATTCAGTGAGCTTAGTGTCAGTTAAGCAGACATCGTCATTTTCAAAATAACTAAATCAAGTTTTTTTCTTTAATCAGAGAAGACACTTGGCTGTGGAGCCTTTGTTTACATTTCCCCTGCAAGTTTTTACAGTGAATAACACAACAGCTCAAAGACACCAGAATCAGCACCAAACCAGAGCTCCACAGAGTTGTTTAAAAGTAAAATGTTAAAAACTTCTGCAGTCTGCTAAATGTGTCTCCTTTATAAACTCAATTAGCTGATAAGCAGTTCCACATCTGCTATTTCAGCCTTTTGACTCTAAACATGCTCTCCACTAATCTGCCCATGTTATCACTGCAGACCCAGAAGTTGCCTCTGCTAAATTCAACTCCATAAACTTCTTATTTTTCAGACTTAGCAATTTAGTGTCTTGGTCCTTAAATAATTTTAATAGAACAAATTAGATTATGTCCTCCTTCACAAGCCCAGAAGCAACTTGTACTGAATTAGATTTTATTCTAACCTATTTTTACTTCTCCTCCTGTTTTTTTTACACTTGCAATCCTGTCTTGACTTTAACTAATGATCCATGAGTCTTTCAGTAAACAAACATGAGAAGATTTTCCCCAGATTTAAGCTCATTGACGTCATCCCGTGTAAATCTACAAGGTTGTCTGCAGTGGCAAATCCTATATAATTTCTCCCATAGCACCTTGATGTTCAAACTTCAGCTCTGGTGGCCCAGAGCGCCTATGGAAAAATAAAGTATATTTACCTTTCCCCAGCGTGCTATGAAATCATCACGTTAGCTGCGCTTTGCTTGTTTGTCACATGATAAAATGAGACCTTTTTTGAAACTTTAGGTTTGAGGCAGTTTCAAGTTTTCTCATCTCAATCAAGTTTCTCAAGATGTGAGCGTTAACCTTAATTTTTCTGACTTTTGCACAAACGTATGCTTCATCAAAAATATGTTTTAAAAAAAATACACACGTGCCATTGTAAGGTTGCAGTCAGTGTATTCAAACATGTGCATGTTTTGATCCCCCCACACAAAGATGCGATGTTTCGACTTTGTGACCCTTCCTGACTCCTGTAAATTAGCTTAGTCTGTCACCTGCAGCTCCATCTGTAAGCACTATTAAACTCCAACTCCACTGTACCTAATTCGATTTTGATTTGATTTACCTAAGTTGACTCTTGCCTTAACCAAACATGTCAGGTCATGGCACATTCAGCTCTAGCAGTAGTCTGATCTCTCTTTGACCCAGGGATACCAGTGTGTATGTGGCAAAGCCATATCAGCATTAGACTCTGTGGCCCGGCCTGGCCTGGTGTTGGTAATGGCTGATTAATCGACTGGTGACAGTATCAGAGCTCCCCTCAGGCCCAAAGCAGCTTAGCCTCTCCTGGGTGCAGCCAGAACACCCTGTTATTGTGTGAGTGAGTGTGTTGCACATGTGTGGCTGTGTTTGTGTAACAATGTGCTGTTATACCCAACTTCAGACTGGTTCAACCCCCTGTTTGTCTCTGGTAGTTATATTAATAAGAAAAGTGCTGTGCTTTAGCCAGCAATATGATTAGTGGCATATGATGGAAGCAAAACAGACAGACTGAGAGATAGTGAGTGAAGGAAACAGATGCAGCTGTGCAGGCACTCAAATAAGCACACCCGCACACACTACTGCTGTGACAGTAAACACAGTTTAAATCCATGCGGGATTACAAATCCACTTATAGTGGGTCAACTTGACCATGTCAGCTGCAGATCCTGCACTGATCCTGCTGCACTTCCACACTGCTTCATGCTGCATGTCTGAAACAACTAATACAAACACGATGGATTCCTGTGTTTACGTACCATGCATGAAGCATGAGCACAGAAAAACTCACATGCACATGCTGACTTCATGTTCATAATCGCAAATGCTGAAACTTTGCAGTCTGAAGCTTAAAAGAAAATAAGCCTGCGTGTCTTTATTTGGAGAGGGTTGAAACCATGGAGAGAAACCAGGAACTGAACCCAGGCTGCCCGTTTGAGGTCTATAGCCTCTGAAAATTGGGTGCAAGACTTGACCAATGGGCTTACGGCAGCCTAAAAAGATATCATAAAGCTAAGATTGAACATGAATTGTGAGAAAAGATCGCGAAACTGAAAGGGAAGCAGCAAAGCAAACGAAAGCAGTGCTTTTGTGTCTGCCTGTTTTTGTGTAAGTATTGCCCAGTGAAGGAGCAGGTCGTCAGAATGAAGGAGTACGTCGTCAGAATGAGTAATTACACATATGATATTGACTTTAATCACATCTGTTTATGTGATTTCATCTCCCTTCATTCCCATTGGACCTCCCCTAGTTCTTGGAATGGGCTGCAGCCTGGTCTGCCAAAAATAATCGCTTGTTTGCTGCTATTTACTTAAATCTGTCAAAGAGGCACTGTTGGAGCCCGTGCTGTTATGGTTCTCTCTTTTACTGTGTGTGTGTGTGAGTGTGTGTGTGTGTGTGTGTGTGTGTGCTTGCACGCGCAAAGTACACATGCCAGTATGTGTAATGTTCTATACTGTTTTCTCAGTTTAGTGTGAGAATCAGATGTGTCCAGGCATCCTCAGCCAGTGGATACTCTGTCTCTGTTTCTTTTGGTCTCCCTCTCTCTCTCTCCCTTACTCTCTCTCGCTCTCTCTCTCTTACTTACACACAAACATAGACGTACACACAACCAGAGCCAGCCAGCTCGAGAGTGTGAGACTCCTCAATATCTCTCAGTGAGTAGAAACCTGGCAGAGGCATTGGGTTCATCTCAACGTCTCTCTGTGTGAGACCAGAGGCCTGTGAAAAAAATACACCCTCAGTATATAACACACACACACGCACGCACACACACACACACACACACGGACATAGCGCCTCAGAGAAGTGAAGAAGTGTCAGACAGGGGTGTCATGAGGGGGGGTTGTGTGGTTTGGATGTTTGCCTTTGTCCGATGAGCGATGTCATTTTTCCTCCCGCTTTATGAAAGAAGAGGGAGGGAGAGTAATTGGTCAAAGAGCATGCAAGGTGAAAAGATGCCAGGCAGATGTCAGCTCACACCTTCCCTCCCTTTTTCTTCTTCTTCTTGTGTGCTTTCCTCGTTCTCTGTCTCTCTTCATCATTTCCTCCTGTAACCTTCCTCTCTCTCATTTTTTTTCTCTTTCACTTTGGGGTCTGGAGGCATCACAGACCGCTCCCAGCTGGATCTGGGTCTGAAAGCATCCAGGGATATATCAGTTATTATTAAACCTGCTCTACGATTGCCAAATACCTCATCACTCAAGTGCACACTCAAACACTCTCACACACACGCACACACACACACACCACCTGGCAGAGCGAAGCAAATGTTTTTTTTTTTTTTCTCACAGAACATAGACATTAAAAAAGAAGAAGAACAAAAAATACCCTTTTGATTAGAAGTTGAGGGGATTGTCGTAAATCTTCCCCTGTGTGATGGCAAAATGGTAAACACATGTCAAAGCCGTATTCTCAAAGTGCAAAGCTTGCAGAGCGCTTTTATAGAAGTCTTCTGTGTTCTAATAATGATTCCACCACACCCAGCCGCTCCAGATCTGTAACCAAGCTAGACACTTACACTCAGTCACAAAGTGGTGCAGCGCCAACACTCGACACTTTATGTAGAAGACGCTGCTGGATCCACTCCCCTTGAGTTGACGTACACTTTCACTTCTACAGCGTTGACAATCTGTAGTGAAGATAAGCACATTATGTAAGTTCATGAATGGCTCTTGAAGAGATATTGAAAACATTTATAACATTTGTACTTGTTAGCTCTGGTGCACCCAACTCCAACTTGGTGATGCAAGTGTTGGGTTAAATCGGGGTAGCCAATCAGCAATACCTGCTGAGGAGCACATGTTGCTCATGACTGAAGCCATAACACTGCACCTCGTAGCAGGCATTACTAATCAGCTAGTGGTAACTGTATGAGCAAATGTTTTAGAGAAAAATGGGAGACAAAAAAATTTTAGACTCCAACAATTAATTGAACTTGGACCAAGCTGCAGCTTCCAGCCATGAGAAGCCCCGTGCTAAAAACTGCAGTTCTTCAAGATTCCTCTTGAGGCAGAAACCACAAACAAACCAAGCCAAGGAAGCAGAATTTTACAGCATTAATAAACATGTTTACAGCCTGGTTCAAAAAACAGCTCAGCTTCCTCTGTCAGCACACACTGTACAGGGGAAGAACTTTTTATAATTTACTATGAGTGACATTTTAGCATCCTGTAGCTGTCTGTAAAAAGGCTAAAGGCTAAAGACTAGGTTAAGGTCGGCATTGCCAATACAGCCCTGCTGACGATTGGCATCAAAACTCTGTATCAGAAACAAACAGGTGGTGTCATGTCTATATTTTATACAGCCTAAGACCTAGACACTTTACATCTATTTTGAGTAACATAAAATTCTGTGTAAAGGAACCACTTTTGATACTTTTTTGTCCTTCATAATAGTGCCATGGTTAACCGGGTATAAAATGCAGAGAGTGAAGCTGGCACCCCAAGAAGCTGTGTAAAGTTTGCTACATACAGAACAAGGCAGACCAACCTTGTGGCACCCTTTTCTCACAGCTTTTTTTCCCATTCATCCGTAGCCATGCATTTTTAGTAAACTGTGGTTTACCTTTAAATAAACAAACCTTTTTATGAGCAAATTTGATCAAAAAGAAGTATCCATAAAAAGAGGGGTCTAACTGCACAAGTGTTAATGTTGCTGTAGGCTGAGCTTAACTGTAACACAGCAGAATGTCTAAAACAGATGGTACCAGGAAGAGCAGCTCCGGGTGCTGCTGGCCTTGTGGTCTAATGGATATAGTTCCTGTGGCAGTGGTCACTGTTTGGACTCCCAGCCTCTACCTTTAACTGTATGTCTTCCCCTGCTTTCCATTTCCTGTCTCTTTTTATCTTTCCCTCCCAAAAAACGCCTGAGAAAGAAAAAAGAGCTGTACAGCTGCACAGAAACTGCACTATGTGGACTTTGAAGAATGCATTGGGAGTCTTCAGTCTGAATCTTAGTGGGGTTTTTTTTCTTCTTTGAGAAAACGCCAAAAACAGACTTCTTACATTCAGATTTTCTGGAAAATAGCATTTCTGAAAGGCAAACAACCTCACCTGAATCTACATATAGTACCTTATGATGTCAGTTCTGCTGCTACACCTTACTCCTCTAATAGTTTGGTGTTATGACTAAACATCCCGCTATGTGTTAGCAAAGCAGACAAAAGCCTAATTTGCTGATGGCAACTGTGGATGCAACAGATTAGAGTGACAATGCATTTCACAAATTCCTGCCACATTTTCCTGTACGTTTTGCACATGCCCGTGCATTCTTCACAATGTGTCCGAGATTGAACTTGAACTTGAACTGAGCCACAACTTGACCTGGTCAGAGCCAGCTGGAAATCTCCCTTCCTCCTGTGTTACTTGTAGACGTGCCCCAGCCCCCCACATGTCCCCCTCCTTCTGCTTTGGGATTAAGAAGCAGTCGCAGCATCAAAGGCCTGTCACCGCTGGAGTTAATGGAGCATCGCATGTGTGCATTCACACACACTCGAGCACACATACACACACACACAGCCTTGAGAGACAAGTCCTGCAACTTGAGATGAGGGCATTTACAGATTTGGGATGGGGGTATTAACAGCGGAGAAAAGAGAGAAAGAATGTTACGGAGAGGGTTATAGGGCAGGGTAGGAGAAGCATGTGTGAAAAGGAAATGTCATAGTGTGGTTTTTAATAAGTACTGCTGTGTGAGCATGCATTTTTTTAAAAGCAAAGAGAGGCCGTGTTTAAGGTCAGATCGTTTAAGAGTACATGGGGGAAGTTTGCAGTCAACGAAAAGAGGCACTTGTTCAGCGTACAGCCTAATGCCATGCCCACTTACACTTCAAACAGAAAGTCTGCACACTCACTGCAGAGAGACGCTGTTATCAGGCACACACATGCTGCAGACAGCCATACATTATACACATAACCACACACAATGACATGCACCTTCCTGTAATATATACTCACATACATGCACAAGCACACAGACCAACAAAGCCGGGTTAACAGGGTACAGTTCCTGTTGCTTCCCTGATCAAACAATGGCAGCTCTATTACAGGCCTGACAAACCAGACTGTGCCAATGGAGAGAGAGCAAGATAAAAAAAAAAAAGGAAAGGAGAAAGAAAGGAAGCAGACAGAGAGATAGAGTGGGCAGAAGGCTGAAGAAAAGCAGTCAACAAACAGGCTTGGCAGAAAAAAAGAGGCTGAGAAGGAGAAAGAATGAGATCCTCTTACACACAGGACACACTGTCGAGTCCTCCAGGGTTTCGTCTCCAAAGAAGTTACTGCAACAGAAACTGTATTTCATTACCTGAATCCAGGCTGCCACCTGCAAGGAAAAGCTGAACATGTGCGTGTAATTGCATGTCTGCTTTTGCACGTGTTGTGTGCGTGAGTATGAATACATGTAGGTTTGTACTTGTCTTCGCACACGCTGATGTGCTTTTTTTTAACTGCTTTGGTGCACTTTTCACTCGTGTGCGTCTTGGAAGTGGCTGTCCAGTTCTGTCCTCCTCTGGTTGACACTATCATGTAGGGAGCCTCTGTGAGACCAAAACTCTGCTTGGAACAAGCCACCCCCTGTGTTTCGCCTCCTCCTTCTCCTTCTGCGTATCCTGCCTACCACGTCTCTCCAGGAAACACTCCTCCTCCCTTCCTTCCTCCCTCCTTCTTGTCTAACCCCCTTTAGTGCTGTCTGGGCCTTTATCACTCCTCTGCCTCCTTCCTTTTTCTATCTATCTGCAGGATGAAAGAGTCTGTGAGGGAGTATGTGTGAGGGAGCTCTCCCTATGTGCATTACTGTCACAGTGTGTGTGTGTGGGTATGTGTGTGTGTGCACATATGTATCTTTGTGTGTACATGGGTCTTTGTCTGTGCAAGTGTGTCTTTGTATATGTGATTAAAATTCTGTTGACTCTAGCAAGCTAGCTGTGTGAGGGCTTCTATTGAGTCAGAGCAGGTGGGCTCCTGCTACTACAGTCCTGCTAATCACTCCTTCCTCTGGGTGACTGACTGGGTCAGGCAAAGGGCAGCTGACATACAGACAGTCCACTGTTAATGCTAGATAGAGTGAAGGGAAGTCAATGCACAATCAGACTTCTTTTGTACTTTTCAGGCTATGAATCAAAGCTTTGGAGCGTGGATTTGGTTTGTGGGTCTTGTTTTGCTCAAATAGTTTTAATTTGTTTGTTTGTTTTTGTATAACCTTGGTATAAAAAATACACCTGTTTGACTTATTAGATGAATGATCCTGATTTCCAAGCTAAATTTCTGTTCAAGAAAACTGACGTGACATTAGTCCGTCATATTTGACCTTCAGCCTATAATGCTGAACTCATCATATTTGATATATGAGTTTCAAAGACTTCTGTCATCAACATGATAAATAAGTTCCTTAAAAACCTGATAAAAATGTGTTCTACCTGCTTGAGGATTATCATACCTCTACAGGCAGCTGAAGTTGTATTTTGTCCCTTTTCAAAATGCTCTCATGAAATCATCTACACACTTTTTTTTCAGAAAAATCATCGCCAGTTTTAAAGAAGTTGCAGTAAGAAAAACATCTAAATTGTTACTCATTTTTTAAAATGAGTATTTTCTGCACTGATAGAATGCATAATTACTAAAAATGTTACTAAGAAAGTTACCAAAACCACCCAATGTGTCAAATACGATATATATATATGATATTTTTTGTGGATTTTGCTGAAAGGGTTGATAAGCATCTCAGTGCCAGATAATTTGAATTTTCTGGCTATTTTTTGATAGGTCAGGCTTTACAGGATCAAAGACCCTGTGCGGACTTTATGAGTGATCTTGAAGTTGTCTCACTTTGATATATTTGCCTGTTCATAATCCTTTTGGATCCATAGTCTTTTGGTTTGTGAGTAACACTAAACAGATAGTCTGTTCACCATCAGGACACTAAACTACAAACTGAGTTTGCAAAATTTGATTGTTGTCATGTTTCAAATAATAGCACTGTGTAACTATAGTCTTGAGAAAAGAAAAGTAGTGTAAAAAAAAAGATCTACTTACCAAAACAAACGCCTTGGCAAGAGTCACATCTTTATGAAAGTGGGTGATTGTGCTCATGGGAAATGGAGTCTTTACTCCAGAAAAACACTTCATATTCTGGCCAAAGGTGTCACAACACCAAACTGATAGTCCTCACAGTGTCTTTAATTCTACATCTCAGCATATGTCACAAATGCTTAATCTCCTCAGTATTCTGTCAAAACACAAATGAGTTACCTGAGGTGTGAATTCAAAAACCCTGAAACTTTTGCCAACTGAAAACTTTTCTTGAAGTTATGACAGATCCCCATTATTCTACAGTCACTTTGTGTGCATGTGGACAAAGTGAACGGAGAGATGCTGTTAAAAAAGGCGATTTGTCCTGCAGACAGAAAGACTAGCCCAACAAGCTTTGATAGAAGAAAGAAGGATTGTAGGATATTGTTTTTTATCAGGTAAAGGTTTGAGGAAGTATGTCTGAGTTGTGACCTGAATGTTCAGCCTGTGTCTCTGTTTTCATTAGTCATCTTTCAACCCTCTTTATGCTTTTCAGTTTACTTTTATTTCCATATGTCAAACAACAAGTGCTTTAAGGATTTTCAGGTCAATCTGGCTTCGTGTCTGTCCTTGTTTAAATGTCTTGAATGTCTCCGAAATTTCTGCTCATTTTCATAACGAGCCCAGCAAATATAGACACAAAGCTTAAAGCACCTTTCCCTGTGCTATAAGGTATCTTCTGCTACATTCCAGTGGATGACTGCGTCAGATGTATGTGCGTCTACATCTTAAGTATCCAGCTATAAATTTTCTTTCTGGATTGTTGCCCAGTGCTGCCCATGGTTCCCTTTCTGGCATGTATCCAGTCCAAACCA
This sequence comes from Labroides dimidiatus, assembly GCA_030710495.1. Taxonomy (NCBI): domain Eukaryota; kingdom Metazoa; phylum Chordata; class Actinopteri; order Labriformes; family Labridae; genus Labroides; species Labroides dimidiatus. The sequence goes on from CM061145.1 coordinate 14,734,225, forward strand.
CAGATACACCAATCAGACTGGTTGAGGCATTAACAGTGAAATATCACCTCTAATCTGAGATTTAAAAAAAAAAAAAGTTTCATAAAGTATTGTTAGGTGGGGAGTATTATTTCAGATACCTTGGCTTCGAACCAAGATGTTCTGAAGCCTGGCAGGGATTGTAGTCATTTTTGTGTGTGTCTCCTCAATGTAGAGAGTACAGAGTGTTCATTGTTATTCTTTTTTTTTTTCTTTGCCGTGATGAGGAGGGGGAGAATTTCTGTGCGCACAAACCGTGGTGTGTGCGTACCTTCCCAAAAACCCCAGCTTAAGTATGTTGTAAAGCGGAGATGAAAGTCAATGTGTTAAGTAGAAATCCACCTCCTGTTTCTTCCCTTTCTCCTTATTTTCCTCCATCCATCTCCTCCTCCTTTTCTCCAGATCTCGCTTTTTTTTTTTTTCCTGTTCCCTTTCTCCCCGTCAGGCTTAATGCCTGCTTACAGCTCCATTTAGGCTGCATGCGTGGAAATTGGGTAGGGGATCTTGTGGGTTTTGTGTCCTTGGAGATAACCAGTGTGTGGGAGGTGACAAAGGTAGCGTAAGCCGTTTGAGTGTTTGTGTGTGTGTGCGTGTGTGTGTGGTGGAATTGTGTGTTTGTGCACAAGTATGTGCGTGAGTGTATCTGTGTGATAGAGAGTGTCTGCTTTAAGTGCAGGAATAGATCTCTGACAAACAGAGCGTGGAGAGGTTTGCATCCGTCTGTGTTGTTTGAGAAGAGAGGAAGGTTAATCTTAGCAAGTCACTCCACCTCATGTTTGAATCGATGTACTTTGTGGAAGTTAAGTCCCAGGAACCTTTAGTGACTTTTCAATACTTACATTTAAGATTCTAAAAAGTGTTTCTTTTTAAATGAAGTATTGAAATGAAAATAAGTGGTAATTTACTTGCAACCTCAAAGGTGTCACTCAAAACTTTCTCTGAATTCAATTTTGTCTAAAATTTGATGAATTACTAAATCATTGAATTTCTTGGCTCAGACTTAAGCTCTGACTGGTTTCACTCAGTGCTGTCAAATGTTGAAGGATTCTTTATATGACACTAGAATGGTTATCAAATACCTCTACTTTAATCCCTGTTCCATTCACCTCCCCCTCTGTGTTTGTCTCCATCCTAAAGTGTAAATCTCTTAACTCTCTGTTCCATCTATCCCAGCGATGATCAGCTTGGCGCCAACATCAGCCCCACCATTGCTTTCGTCATGTTCCCCATATCCCTGCTAGTTCATTCACTAATCCTCTCTAAACAATCCCCATAGCTCTGATTTACCATTAGCATGTCAATAAGCCCAAATAATCACAATCAGCTATTAAGGAGCCAAAGCAGTAGGATCTGCGGCTGTTAGCCCAACCAGAGAGCTAACAGTAAGGCCTTGTTGGACCCTGCAGCACAGGCTGAGCTGTATTATTTCTGGCTGAGCATTGACCACAAACCAGCCTGAGCTAAAACAATCTGACACTGGCTTATTGATCACGCACATCGATTAGAGTGTGTAAGAGAACGAGTGCGAACACACATCAACCCCATGTCAGAGTGAACTCCAGCACAGAGTGCTGTAAACTTTTATGTCACATTAACCGTACCTCCTTCCTCCGCCTCCGCCTCAGTCTCGCTCGCTGTGTCCCATAGGAGGAACAATCATCGAGGGCGTCAGTAGTTTCGCCGCAGAGCCCCCAGGTGGATTACATCACCACCTTCCTTAATGACGCTGTCTGTCATAAGCCATCAGCATGCTGTTGACTTCATGCAGCCCCCTCAACTCAACTTTATCATCGGACTGGAACCAGTCCTAACCAGTCACAGCAGGCCACAGGCATCACTTGTTGTTTAAAGAGAAATTTTGTCTTTTTTTTTTCCTTTTTATCTTTTCTCTCTGAACGTAAACACAGCCTCTTATAGGACACATCTGCAGGATTGTGAAACAGGATGAGGAATTCATCAACCTGTCTGTATAAACACAGGACAACCATATTGTATCCTCAGTCCTTCAGGCTGCCAGAATATCCCCCATAGGCAGGAGAACCACAGTTAGCAGGTCTAATATAAACAAAGAGAAATGTACACAGAAGAAGAGGGACTGATGAAACCAATTGTTTTAATTAAAAGTGTTTGCATTCAGTGGAAGAAGGGTGCAAAGAGAAAAAGTCAGAAGAGAGGAGAAGACAAAGTTAAGCAGTGATTGAGAGAGAGAGAGAAAGAAGATTTAAAGGAGAGAGAGAATGATGGAGAAGGGGGAGGAGGATAATTGCAGGAAAGGGGGATTATTAGTTCGTCACTATCCCCAGTCTGGAGGCTCTCAGACCAAGGCCGTGGATAAGTGAAATCATATGGCTGTCTCATCACACAAGAGAGAGTGTTGATGAGTGCGGATGCTTTCAATGTGGCTGTAAACATTCATTCAACAGCTCTCATTAAAACAGCCAACTCATTTATGCTATAGCCCATATGGCTGCACGAGTGTGTGCACGTCTTCACATACTTCTAATAAGTATTCTTTAAATGTGTGTTTTCATCACTTGTGACGCCTGTTCTTTCATTGAACTTGAGTGCAATGAAGTCAGTGTGAAGTGGTGTGTGAATAAGATGCAGCGTACAGCAACGTAAAATAATTGGTATCAGGGTCTGACAGTGAGGCTGTGCGATGGCACAGAGCCAGAGAGAAGCTTCATTTTGGTGCTAATTTCAGACTTAATGAAAAGATTACTGTGCTGAGGCTGCCCAAGACCAAGCCTACTCTCTGAGGTTAACTTTTAGAATGTAGTCAAACCTGATACACAATGATATCTTTTATGGTACTTGGTCTGCAAAAATTTGTCAGCACTAATCGAAATAAAAAAAAAGATGAGACTAAAGGAGTAGTGTTCTCCCATAAAAAGCTGAAATTCCCACAAATATGTCAGCTTTTTTTTGATCTGGTTCCATCTAATCAGTTCCCTTTCATCCAGTGTCTCTTCTTATTAAAGACAGACCACATGTCTTGAATTTGAGACACGATGTGAGATGACTGGCTGTTTTGGTTCGTCACACTTCTCAGCCGCCATAAAACGATTTGACTGTTTTTCTGACTTTATTATGTAAGAAACACTCAACGCAAATGGTTATGAGATTAGCATGACACGGAGTTTCATCCTTGTCTGGTAGAAGAAAAACTTGCAGTCAAGAGTGAAAGAAGTAGAACTGATTACGTTAGAATAAACTCATTAGGCTCATCATGTGAGTGTTTCATGTTGACCTTGACAGATGGAAGAAAAATACAGAAAATGTTTGAGTGCCGTTTGTTCGGTTGTTAAAGCTCTCGCTGCGGCCTTCTGCGAACTCACATCAGTAATCATATACTCCTTGCTCACCGCAAAGGTCCATGGCTATAAATCGCCAGGAGAGCTGCACAACCAAAGATAACACTAAAGCACTCACAAGCTCAAACCACTCACTTAGCTGCGATATTTACAGTCTTCTATAGAAGGCAATGCCTGAGGGAGACGCTTCAAAAACACACAGAGCTGAATGGAGAAGAGTGATGATGTGTTTGTTAGAGATAGCATGAGCAGGCTCAGCCTTTGAGGTGATGCAGGATACCGTCTGTGGTCCTTTTCTGTGGTTTCTCTTGAACTTTTATTCAACCATGAAGGTTTTCATGGTTGCCTCCACAGTTGCCTGGAGGAGTATGAAGGAGAGCATATGTCACACCTGAGAGCTGTGTGGTTCTCCGTCATATACTGCTGTGATTCAGAGAGTTCAACTAAGGTTAATGCTGGAGACAAATGATATCACTTCAACAAGTGGAATTCAAAGACCAAACGTCTTTTTAGCTGTTGATAAAGTGTCTCTTCTCAAAGGCGCAGTGGGGACTATCCATTTTCATTGAAAGCAGTGACAGCTTTGGCCAGAATCGGAAATTTCTATGGGATCCCACCAAGCAGAGCAAACATAACCTCACTTCATTTTACTGATAGGCTGAAGTTTGAACAGACCACTGCAGTATAACTGCTACATGTGAGTTAATCACAAAGAGCTTAACACGTGTTTTAGCTTTCTTCTGCTCTTTTTTCTTTTTGACATTCCAGCTGACAGCATCCACCATTACTACAAAATAAATCCAAGGATTGATATTTTTCGTGAGAAGGCACAGATCTTGCTTCTCACTGCTAAACTTTTCTGACCGGTGTAGCATCAACAAGGGGACTTTCGGTCTATGGGTCCGTGAATGGATTAGTTTTTTCTTCTTTTTGTTTTTAATTCTCGTTTCAAATCATAGATTATAAACAGGCAAATATATGCATCTCTCCATTTGAGAAAGGAAATGGTTATCTTCCAGTCTAAAGCTAAGCATTTGTAGGGCAGCATCCTCCCATTTGAGCGAGATTGCACATCTGTCCAAGACATGTTGGAAAGTGGTGTCCAACATTTGACGAACATGCTCATCTGTCATGGAGGCGTTGACCTCAGCACTCGATCTTGGTTCTTTACAACTAATAGATGTAACATTTGTTTATGTACACTGTTGAAAAGTAGTCTTTGACGTAATATTGTAAGGACATCTCTGTAATGGTGCGTGCTTTGACATGCTTTACAATATTGCAGTGTGAACAAATAAATGACCAAAGGGAAAAAAACGTGTTTAACTTTTTTTTTTTTTTTTTTACCTGAATTGGAGCAAACAAGTTATAATCTCATGTGAAATATCCGGGTGATATTACAACGATCAGTGCAAAGTTAATTATGGAGTACTTTCAGCAGATTTGTTGGATGTGGTCTGTTGTAAACTATTATTCCCTCAATTAAGTGGTGGTAAAAATGTTACACCAGCCCACCCTGCTCACAGGAAACCCTCTGACAGCCCTTTGGTAACTGTTTCCACATTCATTTCAGTCACAAGACTTTCAAGGCTACTGGTCATCTCATGCTCCTCCCTATAGCCATCTATCTGTCTGTCTGTCTGCCTGTCCGTCTGTCTGTGTGTCCTCACTCAACCCGGTGCAGATTTATGTGCGGGTTTGGTGGTTTTGGGAGCTGCTTTGCTCAACATCAATCCAGGCTGGACAAGCAAAATGCCTTAAAATGACTGAAATCCCCCCAAAGCTGATAGTACATGGATAGTACAGGCTTATGTGTTCCAGTGGGATCTAGAGGGAGTTAGACTGAGTGGGAGTGGGGTGTCGTTCCAATGTGGAATTTAATGAAAATCGGCATACATGGTTTTACACATAGCAAGTTATCCCTGAAAACTATAACAAGGATAGGAGCAGCAGGAGGTTGAAGAGTGAGCTCTGGTTAGAGACGGAGTAGTGGTGAGGTAATAAGATGTGAAAAACACGTTTTCATGACCAGCACACTAATGTACTGTTTTTTTTCTCCCTTGTTCTTTCAATCGAGCTCCATGCTCCAACTCCCTTGTATGTTTATTTTCTTTCCCTCCAACTTCCCTCACTCATCCATCCATCTCTCCTCCTCCTCCTCCCCCCTCTCACTGTCAGTTAGCTCATGTAAACTTTGCTTCCCTCATTGTTTTTCAAGGGGAAAGTGCCTCTGCTTTTGATTAAGCCTCAGGCCCTGCTTTAATACCATCACCCCCTCACTCCTCCTCCTCCTCCTCCTCCTCCGCCTCCTCCTCCTCCTCAACACACTGTACCAACATCATGAATCAAATCTTTGCTTAGCTTCACACAGTAGAGTGGTTTGGCTTTTTGCAACCAGATACTGATTGACTGCGTATACAGAAAAGAAGCCACCCTAGATGTACTATGATATGTTTGTTTGTGCCTGTCTACACTGTATATACAGAGTCTGAGAGAAGAAAGAAAGAATACTCAGTAATAAGTGTATTACTATGCATGTACACACACACACATGCACACACACAGAGGGGGGACACAGGTGCTGGTTTGGGAGATGGACAGCGGCCGCACCTGTCTGCCAGCTGTTTGTTGTCCCCTGAGAGGCTTCAGCCGTCTGACTGACAGGTGAGGAGGCCCGGAGCTGAGAGCCACAACACAGCTGGCCTAGCCCAGATGCAGAGGAGGGACAAAAATCCTGTGTGTGTGCGTGTGTGTTTGCACATTTTTGTGGCTGTGTTATTTCTCTCCATCTTCGCTTTTTTTAATCCAGTTTTGAACGATAAGGAGCTTTTTTTCTCTAAACAGGTGAAATTGACCAGCAAAAGCGTGACCCTCATCTCTTCTTATTTTCACTCGTCTACTGCTTTTCATATCTTCATCTCTCACCCTTGTGTCACCCCTTCTTCTCCCCTCTTGTTTCTTCCTTTCTCCCTCCTTCCTCTTGCTCCTTCTCTCCTTCCTCCCCTTGTTGCCTCTCTTTCTCCGGTTCCCTCCATCTCCCCTTTTCCACATAAAGCTGTTTTTCATAGAAGCCCATGCAGCCTGGAATAGCATTCCCCCGGGCGCTGCAGGGTGAAACACTAGACTTTTCTGAGCCCCAGCCAAACAGATGCTGGCTCTTGGAGTCCCACCAGAAACAAGCCTTCATGCTCCTTTCTGTCTCTCTCTTTCTTTTCCTTTCTCTCTCTAACTTTCTCCCTTTTCTCTCTCACCCTCACTTTCATGCTTTCTGCTTCCGTCCTCTGTCCCTGGTTCCTTGCTCTTTCTTCTTCCTCCCTCATTCTCCTGACACTTTCTCACACTCTCTCTTCTGTCTGACTTTTTCCCCTCCTATCTGTCGAAGGCAACGTACACAGTGTCGTCCAGCTTGTGCGCTATTTGGCCCTCAAAAGTCTGTTCAGACTTTACTTTTCAGACTCCTTTTTGTCAGGTGCTTGTCTCTTTGTGCCTTCACTTCTGAGCAAAGGTCTGGCATTTCTTTAAAAAAGAAAAAGAGCGGAAAACTCCTCTTCTTCTTCTTCTTCTTCTCATGGTCTTACTTTCTGTTTTCTTTTTTCTCTATTTCCTCTGAAGCTAATACTCTACATTTTCCTTCTCTCTGTCTTCTCTTACAGTTCTCGACCCACCTCATCCCTACTTTTTTTTTCAGTTTGGCACAACTTGTATGCCTGCCCCCCTCTTTTACCCTCCCCATATAGCTCTTTCCCCTATTTCTTTTTCCCTCTGCCTTTCTCGCTCCCTGCTCAGTCTTTAAATTTGCTTGAACCCAGGGACCCCGTCTGTTACGTAAATGGGTTAAACACAGACACACATGTGCTCACATACTGTATGTACACACTCACGACTGCACATACAAACCCCCTTTTTCACCACATATGCACACACACACACACACAAACACACACTCACACACACACGCAGATGTACACACGCTCAGTGTGCTATATGGCCAAACTTGGCTTTGCAGCTTTTTGGCAGGCGTTCAGCTCTCTCCCAGGCTCCACTATCGCTCACTAGTTGATGTAGTGTTTACATGAGCTGCCAGTCACAACCAAATCAAAGCTTTTCTCTCTGAGCTCAGAACAGTTGGGGGCCGAGGAGGTATGCTCTGAGTGGTTGTGTTAATTCTTAGAGCCATTTTGAGGGCTGAATGCAGTCATTTCTATAAGCACTGCTGCTCTGCATCTGCATGACCTCAGCTAGAGCGAAGTCAGGTCCTGTTCAGAGGAGCTGCACTATGGTTCCTGACACATTCTGAAATTGCACTGTGCTAATAATTGCTGACTCCTCGTTGATCTTAGTAGCTCATAATGGTTTATTGAATTATTTCACATCTTGATCATTAAACATCTGGTCCTGACAAAACAGCCATTCATGCACAGAGTGAACCCTGTGACCCCAGGGTACGTAAGCCTGTTATAAGGTTATGTAACATATTATGGTGGCTGCACCAGGCATTACATCACTGCTTAGATTACAGGGGATCAGGTCTGCTCACACACAACCTCTGCCCCTGCAAATTCATTCATTTCTCAGCATTTTATAGCTCCTTATAGAGTGAATTAAAGTTTGTATGTCTGTTCAACAAATTCCACTCATTGGATGACAAAGAAAAAGCTGTGCTATCATTAGTTGTTACGTTTTTGCTTTACCAAGACACAGTTTCATGAAAAACAGTTTATTTACTACTTGCTAGTTTCTAGTTGGCTAGCTAAAATGAGAAAATTGTATTAAGTTTTACAGGCTAATGCTAAACACTGCTAATATGGATTAAGTATAGGGGAAAGTCAAATACCAGGGTCCAGTTATCATTTGGCCAATCTGTTTTTGTGTGTATGTGTGTTCAGGGATTTGTGTGTGTGTGTGTGTGTGTGTTTAGCTTAGCCTGGGCTGCGTACAGGGATGATGTGTGTGGTGATTGTGGTAAGGAGGTGAATTAGATTTTGGAATTAGAATTAGTGAGGAGACGCTAAGCGGGATGGGCTTACAGGCTAAGCGTGGTGGAGTGGTGGGGGGATGTTATCCTCACATAAACTTACACCCACAAACACACACACACACACGCAGCAACAGTTTCTAATATACATTAATGGCAGAGGGATAGATAGCAAGAGAAAAAGCTCTGAAGATGAACAAGGACAACCTCACACATAGACGAAGGTTTGTGTGCATGTGTGTGTTGACTTGTGCTCTGTGGGAACACATATGGTTTGTCTGTGATCCAAATTCTGAAAAGACTGGAGGCCTCTGTTGTCTGGCAGAAGCCTCAGAGTCGCCTGCTGTCCTTTGCCCAGACTCAGCGCTCTTTTTCTGGGGACGGGGAGTGAAAGCTAAAGGTTACGAGAGGGGAGGAAAATGTGTCATAGCAGGGTGACAGTTCATAACAATGTCAGCGTATGTCACGGCTTCACAGTATATGATGTTGTTTTAAGAATCACAGAGGAAGGAATGAGGAGAAGAAACCTTTTATCTTGTGTCTTGCGACTCCATTTGGGATTATAAACACACACTTCCTCACCTTTCTGTTTCTTGTCATCTTTTCATTCTTTCACTTTCTCCACCACATACTATCTTTTTTTTTTCTTTTTACACAAACACAGCCTCGTAGGGATGCAGTTTCCCAGTGAGCGCGCATACCACCAGACAGATGGTGGCAGAGCTGCGGAAACTGAGTGTCTTTTTTGGTGTGTTTGTTATATTGTTTGGCATTTTTCCACATCTCGATCAGTATTTCTGTCTTTAAATCAATCAGTCCTCAGGCTGTGATGGTATTCCATATGGGATTCCTTAAGATATATTTCCACATGTATTCCCAATTTACAAATTTATGAATTAATATTTATCTCGTATACATGAACTAATCTCTTTATGATATTATCTTTTTTCAATATTATTAGAGTTACCTGTGCTTTGGTGGTGCTCGGGACCATCCGTCAGTCCCTCATGAGTAATACAGACAACTGGGTTAACATGAGGCTAGCTGTTGCACCAGGCTCCAGCTCCCTCACATGACCTCACCCTTCACCCCTCACCACCCCCTCCATCAGGCAGCACAATGAACAAAGAGGCCCTCAAGAATGTGTGTGTTTGTGTGTGAAATTGTGTGAACTATACCAAGCAACATGCCATGTTCTCCTGAGCGCTCTTTCATCTTTGACATCCAGTATGTTATTGTGCTGTGCGTGTAGAGCGTGTGCACCCTGAGTGAGACCCAGTGACATGACACCTGTTACTAAAGGTCAAAGGGTGGCCATCTTTTTGACATTAACCTGCCAGCTCGTCTCCTCTTTACCTCACTTCCTCTCTTCCCCTGCCCTCCCAGGATGTTCCTGCATGGTCTCTAATCCTCAGTCTGCATAGCAACACTCAAACACACCCATCCACGCCAACACAGTGGTACAAACGCATGCTACTGCCAACATGAATGCATATTGACATGGCACAAAATGAGCGATCATCAACCCTTGTCAACCTCGTCCAACTTTGCTTTCATTGGCTCATACGATCTGACTTCATAGCAGTGATTGGACAGTGTGTCCACACCCCTGTGTACAGACACACATATACAAGCACATTCAAACACACTGTTTGCTCTACTTCCTGCGTTGAGCTGTCTGGCTGGCATCATCTCCAGCTACAGTGCCAAAGGGTCAAAGGTGACCACCGCTTGGCAGTGCTAGCTACATGTCCTTCCGCTCTGCTGTGTGTGTGTGTGTGTGTGTGTGTGTTTGTGTGTGTGTGTGTGTGTTTGTGTGTGTGTGTTGTTAACGTGACAGCATGACCTCTTTGATCAAGTTTCCTCTCCTGGAGATTTTGTCCATGTGTGTATATACAGTATAATATACACAGCCTTTATAGCCTTCACTGTTTCACCCAGCTCCTCTTCTTGCCAGCAGCTCTCTTCCTTCTCTGCTGTTAGCATCCCTTTCTTTAAACCCCCACCCCCTCCCACCTCCCACAGTCCTCTTACTTTCTGCCTCCCACCCTCCCTCTGTCCTCTTGGCACAGATTGACAGGATTGAGTCACTCGGATTGTTCGCACTTCCCAGTGAGACACATATTGTGTGGATGTCCAGGCCCCTGAGTGCAGCTCTATATGTGTACTACCAAGCTGGGAGCAACTTTATCTACTGTATATGAATGTATGCGTCCAAGTGTATGCTGATTAGAAATTACACTTTCATGAAATATATGACTTCATTCTTTACAATATTAAAAACTTTTTTTCCCCACCAGAAAATAATTTTGATTATGACTTTTATGCATTCCCAGCTGAACCATCTTTATTTTCAAATGCATACCAGTGGATGTATTCACTCCTTACTTTCATCATTTCATTTCTCATGAGCTAGGAACTTAACAGATACTCTGTAATTGGGTCTCCCGCTTTCCAGCGGAGCACATTCACTCCACTGACTTTTTGACGTATTGTTATGTTCATAAAATGGCACATTTGTTCAGAATTTTCATTGAAGTGTTCCTCAGGAGGAAAAGACTTGGCTGCAGGAAGAATGTTTGTTATCGCTGTTATCTCAGTGGTGCTTTTGGAGGAGTTGGCAACCTTGCTCAGTATCACTTTGTGTGTTTGTGTGTATATGTGTGTATGACTGCACTGAGGATGTTTTCTCACTCTTATCGACGTGTCCTTGGCTGTGCAAGTGCTCCAGCAGTCTATTAGTGTAATTCACTTTCTTTTGTGTGTCTCGTAAAGAAATGCAAAGACCTTGGAAGATTGAAGTGAGGAAAAAAAAGCACCAGTATAAGAGGCATGTAAAAAGTAACACTCATAACACATATCATTTTAAATAGAAGAGGATGTGGGCAGAAAACAGGTGGTCCAGGTTGTTTAAACCTCAGATTGAATTATGTGTTAAAACCAGAGCGGTGAGGAGTAAATATGAAGTACAACGCGGGAAAAGTGAGGAGGACAGTTCCAGTGCAAAACATGGGAGAGTCTTACCTTAAAGCACCCCTCTGCAGGCCAGACAGGAAGTGTGTGTAACAGCCTGAGCACAAAGACCCACAGTGTGTATCTGGGCCAGCAGGAAGAGGAACGAGGGAGGAGAAATCCAAGTCTAAGCACAGGCTTTCCCTCACACCCCAGCTCTATATTCAGCTCTTTACTTTTCCTGCAACTTTTTCTTTAGCAAAACTACGCTCAACTGCTCCGGTTTGAGCAGTGAAGGTAACTCCGTCTCTTATTTACAACTGCTATGTTTTAGCTTCTATTTTGTGCCTAAAAAAAGTGCTCTACGGTGTCACGGAGTTTGGTCACGGCTTGTTCCCATGCTCTGCTGTCCCCTATACATTTGTTCCAGACTCCCTTGCAGTTTATTTTGCTCTCTACAAACTTTTATTGCTGCTCCCTTTTGCCGCAAGTATGCCTTCTGTCACACTGCGATGCATTTTTTTCCTGACCATGTTCTGTTCTATTATAAATCTTTGTTCATATTTCTGTCTGTCTCTGGAGTTGTCTCCGGTTTTGTCCGTCTCAAGCTAGCTTTTTCTGTGTCGCAGTGAGCCCTCAGCTCCTGATGTCAGAGTGTGTAAGGCGTTTTAATTTGGGAACACATTCGAACATGGTGGTGTGCACGCTAGGTGTTGAATCTTACTATCTTAAGGCAATATGCAGATGGAATAAGCTCCTACTCACATCTCAATAATATTCATGGCTCCATATTTCACTTTGATTTTATTCCCATCACATTTCTCCCCCTTTTCATCTCTTTGTCTCCTTTTCTCTACGATCCTGGCCTGCTTCTCTCCACAGTCTAGAGAGTGAAGTCTGAGCTAGCAGAGACGCCTGGCCCAAGGCCTTGTTGCTTTATTTGCATTTCACCATGCTCTGAGTGTGCCAGGAAAACTCCACCTGGTGGTGGTAGCCCCCTACTGCAGCCACCCCTTTGACTCATCTCTGTGGGGTTTGTATGGAGACATGTAGGTAGTGTTGAGAGTGAACGTACCCCCACACCCCCTCTGCCCCCTCCCCGTCTTCCTCCTTACTTCTCCCTCCCTCCTGTTCCCCTTCTCCTTCCCTTTCCGGCCTTTGTGCAGCTGTATTTATTTGGACTGGAGTGGGGCTGTGCGGGGACACTCACTGGTCCTTACTCTGCTTGGGCCCCCGCCTTGGTTGACGCCTTTAAAGTGAGTCGAGATGGAGGTTGACAGGGTAATAATGCTGGTGTCAACACCACTTACAGGACAGTTATATCAGTATCAGCTCAGCAGGAGGACGTTCACACTCTGTTAGGCTGGGTCGTGAACCGTGCTGGGGGCCCCCAGCTTTAGTCACACACATGCACTAACACACACTCTCATACTCACACATAATTGCAGTACACTCAGTCCTCAGCTAATGAAGCTGTTTACAGGTACATGAAAGCAAATTGCTCATAATCACTTATAGTTAACACAAACGTATACACACACACACTGCGCAATCACAATTAAGCGAAATATTTAAATTCAGTCATGTAAATGAATCTGTATCAGAGTGTTGTGAGCCTTCTGTCCTCAGCATGTGTCAACTGAATGACTAGATCTGTATAAGTGTGCGTCCGTGTGCCGGACTCATGCCTCTTACATCCTCACAGTCCTTCAACACTGAGCGGCTGTCCAAAAACGACACCAAACAAGTCTCGTCAGGATGACTCCAAAGCACAGAATCCCATTTACACTCAGCTATCCACATTAATAATGAGTCACAGTTCTGTTTGAGACCTCTGGGACCACAGCAATGATCACAGCGACCGATTGAGAGGCCAAGAAAGTTGGCCGCTGTGGGAACTTTATTATCGTGCCACTGAAAGATAACGTACAGAAATAACCACATCAGATAACCTGCAGGCTCTGATTTGTTCTGCAAAGGGTTCCCAACCAAGAGAAGGGTGTAGTTTCTAATTTGTTAATGAAGATTTTGATTCCATAAAACAAAAGTATTTTCAACATTCTTGGAATATGTTTTGAGAAAACTCTGAACAGTGACATCAGTTGGTAATGATACTGTATCAAACCACTGCTTCTCACATTGTCTTTGAGATTTGATCAGTATTACCATCAGCAACACTTTATGGTATAAAATGACTTCACTTCACTGAGTTAGAAGCAAATTTTGAAAGTTTTCTTGCAAACTTAACACAAAGTTTTGCACGGTTTTATACTATAATTACTTTTAGTTTCATACTAATACACACACACACACAAGAGCAAATTCACACATTTTCTGCTGAAGTTCATAACTCTCAGCTAAAGTCATTTCACACCCCTCTGAGTAAAAATGTGGCTTTAAACGCGTGAAAAGTGAATGAGTCTACCCTTGAATTAAGAATATACCTTTTTTTTTCTTTTTTAATGCTCTAAATAAAGAAATGATTTTTCCTCGTTTACCAATTTTATCAAGCATGAGGATAGAAGAAAAAAGTCGGTGTGCGTGGCATGTGTTGGAAAGAAATCCCTTTACCATAATTGATTTTTTAGGCCACAGGATAGGCTAATTTAATATAAAGAAAGCCTGTGGAGAATTCTACCTCTGGGTCCACAGCTTAACATTTAGCCAGGATTATATAGCAGCAGCTTGGGAATACCCTGCTGACATTACAATTCCAGTATCATTAGATAGAAACATGGCTCAACAAACAGTTTGAGACACATTTTAGGGTATCCTACTGATAGGTCCCAACCCAGTGATGAAGAAACATCGCAGAAGACTGTGAAGCTGTGTCACTCCAGTCCACAGTAATCTGCGCTGATGGAGCCAAGAGGTGATGCCGGGTGAGGATAAGAGGATGAATTGGGAGAGGGGGGACAACGGGAAGAAGTGAAGGGGATAGAAAAGAAGGGGGGTTTGCATGGGCATCCAGCCAGCCACACACACACACACACACACACCTCCACTCAGCACCCACTCCACCCATTCCCTGCGAGTTCATGCATACTCTCTAGACCCATAACCCCCTCCCCTTTTCTTTCCCACTTTCCTTTGCTCCCTCCACTATCCTCCGTGCTCCCAGCCTTGTAATCCCCCTTTTCTCTCCTGTCTCTGCTCCTCCCCCCTTCACTCCTCTCTTTTCCTCCTCCTCCCCTCCATCTCTCCCATTCTTTCCATCCCTCCCCTCGTCTCTCAGCATCCCTCTCTCCTGGGTCCCTTTGCCGTGGTGTGGTGCTGTTGGCAGAGCATGGGCGCAGGCGGCACACAGACGGGAGCACAGATGGGCAGCAAGCTGCGCAGGGCGGCCAGGCACACCTGCTCCACACACACACACAAACACACACACACACGCTCATACAGAGCCCTACGCTGCCATCTCACCACACGGCCTGCCTGCCTGGCACAGTGGCACAGTGATACAGGGACACAAACACAAATACACACATGCATGCATGCAGTTACATACATCTACACATACATACACTAAATTAAACACGGCTTGTGTTATGCACACTGTGTATTTTCCTCACACAGGTTAAACCTCATTTCACCTGAATTGAACCGAGATGAATTCAGTTTCACTTTCTTATGACTTTAGTATTTTAAGTTTCATGTCTTAGCATTTTAAAAAGCGTTTTTGTCCAACAGATTAAAATTTGAAAGGTCACATTCACACTCATGGCTTACCACATGGGGAGCTGGTTAACACTTTGAGGACAAAAGCATCACTGCACACATAATACATACATACATGCAGATAACACCAGCAATCATAAAGACTTCTTATCACTCAAACAGAAATCCTCATATGACACGGACAGAAATAATTAATAAATAAATCAGAAGAAATGTAAATAAAAAAAAAAGAAGAAGAAAAAAAATAATAAAATAAGGTCCAATAAAAGAGCTGAGTGAACATCTGTGTGGGATAGCCAGGGGGATTAGGAGGGTTTGGAACATTTTAAGCGCATTAAGGATTAAAAAAAGGTCAGAATGTTTAGCAACATACCGATAAACCTCTTAAGCGAAACCCAATTGGGAGGCTGTACGGCGTTATCCTGTGTTTTGGGGAGGAGAAGAGAGGAGAGGAGAGGGGGAGAGTGGAGTTGACATTTGTTCCAACAAGGAGGGAAAGCTCTCTGAACCAACAGTCTGCTTACATACATGTAGTTATACACATACATGTCGCACATATGGGCACACACTGGTGAGATGTGGGGATGGGGTTTGTTAGCTCACTTGTTGGTTTGTGTGTTGATGTCAGGGGTGTGTATGCTTTTACTGCGCTGACGCTTAAATGACCAGCACTGTTTATACATCTGTCAAACAGTGGTACACCACTGTGAAGCCCACTTGTTACTTGGCTTTAGTTTTGGTTTTATCTTAAGTTTATAATCATGAGCCTGAACATTTCCACACGTGGGGAAATGTAGTGTGTGCGTTTAGAGTTTAGTCTGTTGCTGCAGGGCGCAGTGAGCTTTTAGGTCACGTTTGGATGTGTTCTAATCTGGGCTTTTTTTTCCCCTGCTGAGCTTTAGTTCACTGCTTTGCTGCTCTCGCCATGAGGAGTGACAGACTGGCAACTCTGTCTGACCCCTAACACCAGTTGGTCAATGGCACAGGTCAGTGAGCCAAAGCCTAATCCACAAGTGATAGAAGGATGGTGGGTCAGTTGGTTGTTTTGTGGGATGGCTGGTTTGTCTTTGTTTACCCTGAGTATCCACAGGGCTGCAGATTAACATCAGGGACGGAGATTTGAAGAAGAGGTAGCAGGACAGTGATCGATGGAGGGACTGTGACAGGGTGAGGGGTACAGCTGCGAGACCATCAGTGATTGTTGAATTTTTTATTGTTTTTCTTTTTACAGAAGTTCCTTTATTCTTTTACCTACTCAATTTCTCTAATTAGTGATATTTATTGTTTATTCATACATACGCCATATAGAGAACAGTTCAAACCAAAGTCAAATTCCTTGTATGTTTTTTTAATTGAATTGAATTGAATTTTGAACTCTGCAGTCAGTTACTAATGAGAGCAACAAGCTATGTAAAAGGTAGCAAAGGGTCACAATAAATTCAAAAATTTGGGCATGAGTAGAAATGAATTAAATGTTTCAAGGCATCAGAGAAGAATACTTTATGGTCTTGATGTTTATGATTGAAAGTGATGGTGCTAACTCTAAACCCCCCGTGATGAACCTAAGAAGCCCCAAGAATGTCCAATAACAGTAGCTCACTCATTTGGCAGAGTATAGTTAATGCCAACATTTATTTGATTCATTCAACCAGAAAGGCTTTGGTTGGTTATGATTTGAACTAAGATCCATTTGTTGAAGTACAAACAGATTCTGTTTGTTCAGCTTGTACACTTAATCTAAGGCTAGCACATTAGTGTAACATGAATGGGGTGAGGCTGCTCCAGATTTTTCTTGGAGATAGTTGCAGGTAACAGGTGGTGCAGGTTTGCACAGGTGTGCCTGTAAAAGCTAAGCTTTTAGCTAACATTGTCACACCTTTTGCTTAATTATCCCATTATGGGCACATTTTGCTAACCTTAGATATTACTCCTATAATTTAAACTGCCTGGATCCAGCCCGGCTGTCTTTGACTATCACACACTGATGGAATGAACTTTGCATCCAATGGATAGTTGACACAAGGAGTCCAGTCATCACTCATAGGATGTTAAAAGGCTGTTTGTGAGATCAGGGAAAAGAATCCAAGGTAGACGGTAAGTGCACAACAAACTAGTGTTCAGTGACTTTTCTCCATCTGTAAAATATGACGCCATGGCATCTCTTACAAAACCAAAACTCCAAACTTTTGAACCCGTGACCCCTTGCTGTGGGAATACATTAGACAAAAAGGCCAAAGATACTTCATTTAGCTAATGGGTAGAAAATTTGACAACCTTTCTGTTTTTCCAAATTAATCTGCTGCAAATGATAACGCCATAATCCTGGTCTGTCAACAAAGAAATGTGGAAAACAGATCCAAAAAAAATTTGTTCGCATGTTTTTTTAATAAAATTAAACCCTTATTTTATTTTTGTTTATATCCGTACAACTGATTGATTAATTCTTTTTTTTAATTCTTCTTTTTTTTTCGATCATAACAACTTTAAAACAGTTCAAAATACAAAAAAAGTGATAATGAAAAAATGAAAACAAAACAGGACAGTAACTTGAATCTGCAATTTTTTAAGCCTTTTAACTCACATGAGTGATCAGGAGAAGGAAGAAGTATAAACTTATCTATTCTTAACCCACTGAAATAATGGATGAAATATGCAACTTTAAATGTTTTTTTTTTATTTTGGATGGCATTTCGCAACCTCCTGATCAGTGTTTCACATCCCTCAAGGGGGTCCCAGCCTCCCCTTTGGGAACAACTGGTCCACTTGATGCCTTTTAATTAACACAGACAGGGCAGGTGAAACACAAAGGAAGGTAAGAAAAGAAGAGAGAGGAAGCAACAAAAAAGTGATGTGTTGCCCATTTAGGGACAGGTTAGTCTGCACATATTCTGCGTAGCCATGCTAATAACTGTGACAAAACTTTCAGGCTGCATGGCGAGCACACCTTTCTATGGAGCTTTTAAATCCCAGGTTAGAGTGAATATATAACACTGAAAGCAGTGATTTTCAACCTATCAAAATAGTATATAATAGCTAATGAAAGTGTGTGCTCGCTGTATAGATTTTACACAGTGAGGACTTCTTGTTGAAGGGGATTAAAATATAGTCCGCCTGCCCCACAGTCTGCCTGCCCTACCATAGTCCTGGCACAGATGACATACCCGAAAATCCAACCCTATGGGGAGAGCTGTGACGGGTCCAGCAGATTTCAGATAACATAAACGGTCAACAAAAAGAAAGCATCTTTCTCTCATGAGAACATCATCTGGTCACCCTGTTAAAGCTCCTTTTGTTATCTCTGTGTAATCATTTTTAAATGTACTGGTTTGAATGGACTGCAGGGCCGCCTGTTAGGGTAGCCTGTAGGGTCTTTGGTTGGAGACAGGGTTGCTGGTGGTGAGGTGGGAGGGCAGCCGCAGGGGCTGCAGGGCTGTGATTGGGGCTGCTGCAGGGAGGGCTTTGGGGGACTGTGGTGGGAAGATAAGGGGCTGGATGTGAAGTTAGGAGGCAGGGAGAGAGGAGGAGGGGGGGGTGTCAATGCTGTTGTAGCTGCAGCTGGCAGAGCTGTGATAACCAGGAACCAGACCTCCTCTGTCTAACCTCCCTCTCCCCCTGTCCTCCTAAATGATGCACTGCTGAACCTACCAGAACACTGATTGAACTGTGCTGCACATCACTGTTAGTCAGTCAAGGAGCCTGAGTTCAGAAAGCTGTCACTATCTAGCTGGGTCATCTGACTGTTCTGTCTGATGAAGCTTAGTAGATGTCCTCAACATCACCCTGAGGACTCGATGGCTTGTGTGCCTGCTTCTTAAAATATCTTCCTGGCAGCTTCTTGTATTCCATAACCCTCAGTTTTCATTCTTGGTTTGGCGCACAGCTGAAACAGTATACCATGATGGGTCATGAGAGGCCAATAACAGCAACACTAAGCCAACGTTTCCATGTGCAGTGATGTGTCCACATGCAGTGGCTGCTCTTCTCTGTTTCATATGAAGGTTTTAGATCTTCGATTTCAAAGCGGGGGGGTTAAACTGTAATGAAAGCCCTCCAGGAGAAGAAACCGCTGAGTCAGCAGTGTCTTCTGTCGCTCGATGATCATTGGACGTCTTAAATGTTCATGGCAGCAGAGCATACCCCGTAAGCTATGTATAACGTACGTGAAATACTCTGTACTCATAGTAAGGTGGCTGTGAATGCAACCAGTGCACGGTGTGAGAAATGGAGTGTTTATAATACTGTCGAGCCGTGTGGTGAAATACTACACGACGATAAAAAGTCCAGTGAAGTCAGGTTGTTTTTCAACAGCTTTCATTGGCCATCATATATGTTTACTCTGAGTGTGTACCTCAATGTTTGTCCACGTATGAGTGTGTGTGTTTGCAAGCGTCTGGGTGCGTGCGTGGCGGGGGCGCAGCCTCGTATGTTTGGAGTGAGTGCCGTCAGTTAGCTGGAATGTGGCGCTACCGCCAATGCTAAGATGGCTGCCAAGCTCTAAGATGGCTGCCAGAATTACACCCAGCCAGTGAGAGATGGAGAAGAGCGAGAGATTGTGCACGAGAAGAGAGGGGGAAAAGGAGCTCTCTTTGGTTTCTGTGCTCTTTCTGTCTTTCACTCTCACTCTTATTCTGTCTCGCCTCTCTCTGTGGATAAGCAGTGCTTCGTAGGCAGCGAGACAGGTCTGTTATTGTTTCTGCTCAGTAATCTGTGGCTTAGTGTGGCTGCAAGGCAAGTGCTGCTGGCAGGAGGCCGTGCGCTCTGTTATCACCTACAGCCTCCAGATAAACACCTCTTTTAGCTAGTTAGTTAGCAAGATAGCTACAGCCTAGCTAGGCCTAAGTGGAAGGCCGATGGCGTTGGCCCCCCACACCAGTCCTGAGCATGGGGCTCTGCTTTAGTCGCCGACTCGGAGGAATAGTCTCAATGATTAAGTAACACTCACAGCTCCTCAGTCTGTTATGTATCCATCCACATATTTGCATACACACCCTCAGCATCTTTCTTTTTTCACAACCATGAGAAGAATGCATCATCTTAGGGCCAACTTTTCTCAGCACTCCTCTTACAAAACCTCATCCGCCAGCCTCTTCAGATCGAGACTTACCATCTTTGTGTCTGCACATGTGAGTGAAGCCCCTATGCTTTCCTAGACCAGTCATCGGTCTAGGAAAGCATTCGTGCAGATGAGTAAATATTCAGTAATTCTCTGCTGTCACTCAATTCCCCAGAGGCAAAGTTTTAAAACCTCAAACTTTCCCAATAAGCCAAACTAATATGGTCGACCCCTTTTTTAGATTTGTGTGTGTGTGTGAGCTGATGTATTTATGAATGTGTCCATGTCAGATTTAAAGTGAAACAAAAATTACAGAAAGAAACATATCGACAGTGTGAGCATGGTAGAGTGGGTGTGTGTTCAAATATGTGTGTGTGTGTGTGTGTGTATGTGTCTGTGTGTGTGTGTGTGTGTGAGTAAGGTGTTCTGTTTACGCAGACTAAATCCCTACCAGCAAGAAGGTATTAAATAGGATTAGGGCGAGGGATATGATTGCGTGGTAAGATACTAAATGGCGTAGCAGAACACTGTAAATCATTGCACCTTAAGTCAGGAGGGACGGAGAGAGATGAGAGTGAACATTCTTAGATACTAGACTGTCACACAAAAATGTGTGAAGTAAATCAAAGAAGAACGTATATACTTACAAGATGTACACCATATCTCAACACATACTGCTGGTCTTTTTTATTACCTCTCACACCTCTGATATCACACACACTCTCTCTCTTGGCTGCATGGATAACTATGATTCACACAAATACACACACTGTACACTTACCAGTATGTTTCTTTTTCCTTTTTTTAGCATGCAGACTGGATCCTAACCATTCTGTGTTTCTCTTTTTGTGCAGAATCTGGACAATCAGACAGCTCCAGCCAACAGGGGGACACAGACATCAAACCACCGCCCAATGGTAGGTACACACACATTTCACACACACATTCACACAACCATGTCCAAACACTGTCAAATTAGCATAGTAGAATTGATTCCATCATGCTTATCAGTCTTAACATTTTCCAATTATGGATCCAATTAGCAAACACACTCACACAGATGTTGATCCACAAACATAGTTGCAGATGGTCGCTCTCTCACAGGGATGGATTTTTCAGGATTTCTTCCAATTATTTTTTTTTCAACACAACTCCATGAATTCCAAATGGAGATCTTCAATTTCTATACTTTCGTACAAAATATAAATTGATCACATCCTTTTCTGTACAGGGCACCTGAGTTTCCAGGACTGCTTTGTCACCTCAGGGGTGTGGAACGTGGCAGAGCTGGTCAGAGTGTCACAGAGTGAGTAGAAAAAATGATACACAGGGGGATGGACCAAATGAGAAAAGCAGCAGCTGATTATGATTACTCTTCCTGACTGGGACTAACACTCACAGTAGACTTTGAATAAAAAGTTTGTTTCAGGGAACCAATGTTTATCCCACTTACAAGGGCTGATTGATAAGTTGTGAGCTTTGTCTTAAAGAAGTTAAGCAGGGATGACTTTTTTCAGCTCTACTATTTAAGGCTGTGAACCTGAAGACCGGTGTCATTTGGTCAGTTTAGGTTGAAGAGGTAGCTCTCTAAAGTAAACAAGGCATGTGACTTTTGCAAAATGGACAAAATCACTGAAAGAGCAGTGATTCAATATTTGTATAAGAAAGGTCTGGCACCTAAGGATATCCATACTAATATGGTAGCAACACTCGGGAATAATGCCCCTTCATATGCTACAGTGAAAAGGTGGGTGGTGGAATTTAAGCGTGGCAGTCAGAGCCTTGGGGATGACGCCTGTCCTGGAAGACCTGTCGCAACTCAAGAAATGGTCAATAAAGTCCATGATATTGTTATGGCTGAAGGGAAAAACAATCAATGGCACATATTATGCATCACTTCTGAGGTAGTTAAGAGAAAATATTAAATACAAGCGCTGCAGAAAACTCAGTGAAGGTGTGTTGTTCCACCAGGACAATGCCCCTGTTCACAGGTCTGTCACTGCCATGGCTGCCATCAATGATTGTGGCTTTGAATTGATTGAGTATCCGCCTTATTCAGCTGATCTCGCTCCATCAGACTTTTATCTGTTTCCAAAATTAATAAAGGCCATTTCTGGTACCCACTTTCAGTCAGATGATGACATCATACATGCAGTGGAGGACTTTCTGAACGGTCAAGAAAAGGACTTCTTTGAAAGTGGTATTTAGGCCCTTAAACATCGCTGGCAAACGTGTAAAGATACTGAAGGGGATTATGTTGAAAAATAATACAATATGTCCACCGAAAGTCAAACCCTTAAATATGAGGCTCACAACTTTCAATCAGCCCTCGTATGTAAGAGTAAACTCTCGACACAAATCTGTGGCACTAAATATTACTTTAAATTGTTCCTCTTTGTCATGTTTTTTTTTTTATCCCCATTTTACTCATGTGTCTTCTTCAGCTCCTGTTGCCACAGCATCAGGTCCCAACTTCTCACTCGCTGACCTGGACAGCAGTCCCAGCTACTACAACATCAACCAGGTGGCTCTGGGACGGCGCTCCCTGACCTCCCCTCCCTCCACCAGGTACACAGTTTTAATTATGATTCATCAGAGGCTACAGTAGTGCACAGGTGTAGAGAAATAACGCAAGTTGCCCTGGAAACACCTGTGACCACAAAGTCCAGCTGTCCACCATCAGTAGAAGCTCTCGTGGGTGAAGCCACCATGTGGCAGTGAAGTGCTTGAAATGTGAGTCGACATGAAGCTCAGAGTAGCCTGAAGAGAAGTAAATCACAGAAATATCGAAAAGCATATCTTACTTTTTCTCTTTATGGGCAATTCAAGGATGCAGTTTGTGCAGGTTTCTTTATATAAACAGCTTTTGGAGCTACAGTCCACTTCCAGTCTTGGAATCTGTCCTGAACATCCTCGTCTGTGTGTATCTCTGTTATCTGCTCTCCTCTTTATGGATGTGTGATAGCTCTTATGCCTTTCTTCCTTCTTGTCTTTCTTAACTCTTTCTCTCTTCTTACCTCTGTCATCTGCTGTCACTTTAGGTCTGAGGTGGAGTTGTACGCAAATCTTCCACGGAGGTAGTTATTAACACTTTCCAAGATTAATAAGACACACACACACCCCTTTCCCATCCACACATTCACACACAGCGAGAGAGAGAGAGTCTTACTGTGTGGCTGTCTAACTTTCTTTTCATTTCTTCCTTTTTCACTCCTTGCTTTGATAATTCTTGTACTTTGTCTGTTCAGCTCCAAGACTTAGGAATGTTAATATTGTTTCCTGTAAGATGAAAAACCTGAGTAAACACCAAAATGTGTTTGTTAATGTGATGAAGTTTATCAGATGTGAGTAGGTGTTAAACACGCCCCCTCTGCTTTTCTTCTTCTGTCCCTCCATCATCCCTCCACCCTTCAAACATCTCTGACCTCAGCTCCACCAAGAGGAAGTCATTAGACGACAGTGAGCTGGAGAGCCCAACGGATGATGTTTTCTACCCTGGACGTTCACCTGCTGCCAGCTCATCCCAGTCCAGTGCGTGGCCCAACGACATGGATGCAGGTACCTCACTACCCCACCCTACACCTGTCACTCACTAAAGCAAGCATCGTGAAGTTTTTCCTCACTCCTGCTTAACCTTCACCCCTGTCCCACCCACCACTTCCACCACCAAAGTACAAAATGATGCCTCCATGTGACTTTTTCTACTCTCCACACTCCCTACCTCGACTTCTTGCCTTCACTGTAGTGGTGTAGGAATCCTTGATCCTCCCACTCACCCAACACCACCTCATTTAAACTTCTATTCTTCAGTCTAATTATTCTGAAAAATAAACAAATGAACAGAGATGTATCAGGATGTATTGGTGACATCAGGCAGAAGAAAGCGAAAGCTTTGGAGGAGTTTAGATATGTTAAACTCTGCCTCATACTTACGCGTATAAACCACATGAACCTGGAGTAAAACATTCACGATTCTGCCCAGAGTTTCCCCAGAGTATCTATGAATCACTGCCAAAATGAAGGAAACCTGTAAAGAAGAAAGAAAACTGTAAAAAAAAAAAAAAAAAACACTTTCAGCCCTTTTCAGAGATGTTAAAAATAAAGATAGCTGACAGAAAATTCCCTTTTTTCATTATTTACATATTGGCTTTAAAAGCATCAACATGTTTGAATAAAGTCGGTGCCATTTTTCAGTCACTGTTTTCAACACCATCACTTCATTACCAACTAATTGAATTTATCATGGCTAAATGGTGCCAAGTACAATCCATCAAATAGCCTCAGACATCATGAATATTAATGGCAACATCAAGGATAGAATAAGAGCTCAGAGCGGCTTGTATTAAGGAGCTATGTCCTTGTTTCCATTGTTTTGGCAGTAACCACCACCTCTTTGAGTCGACTTTGGACATAACCCTCTTTATTCTACCTCCTCAGTAATCCTACCTCATCCCTCCAACAACCCAACAACTCTAAAAAGAAAAAAAAAATAAAACCTCTCTTCTTCATTTGACTTGCTTCCTCACTCGTTAATCTTTTTTAAGCTTTTTATTCACTTATCCTCCCCTTTAAGCCACCATCGCGAAAAAATACAGTTTTAACTGATATTGTGTCAATTATCAGTCACTCACCACCTCCATCAAACACAACTCTCTCACTTTCTCTTATTAAATCTCCATCCCTCCATCTTCTCACCCCCCCATCTCTCTCTCTCTCATTTTCTGTCACTGTCTCTCTCTTAGTCTCTGTCTCATTGTTAACAATACCCTTCTCCACTTTCAGTGCAGCACCATTTGGCGAGTGTGCAGGAGAGGAAGATAAAACATGAAAACGATGGCGTGCAGTTTCCTTACCATGGTTAGAACAACATTGATTACACTCATTTATGTTTGCTATTTATCAGCCTTTATGTAGCTTAATCATTCCTCTGTGTTTGTGTGTGTGTGTGAGAGAGAGAGAGAGAGAGTGTATAAAATTTCTCTTGTATCAGTATGTGTGTTTATATGTGAGTTTTATGGAGTCTGAAAAGAAAAAGAAGTATACTTTAACCATAACATCAGGATGTTCAGTCGTTTTCTGATTGATTACACTATTTGTCACATAAAGTAGCAGGATTGTGAAATATTATCAGGTTGAGGCTTTACTTTCTATGTGAACGCAGGCCTTAAGTGGCTCGCCTTAGATCCCTTCCTTTATCTCTCTGAAGTCATGTCAATCCGCCGCATGGCACTTTAATCAACAGATGTCACCATGCTAACAATAACATCACCAGCAGGTGTATACACATGCTGTGGCCTGTCTGTCTCACATGCATAGTGACAAATATTCAGGAAGACCCCCATAATGCATCCACACACACACACACACACACACACACACACACACACACACACACACACACACACACACACACACATACACACACACGTTCATACATATACTGTATGTACCCCCTGACACAGGCTGACTTATACACTTGCAACTCCCCCCATGTGCAGACGTTCACACATTGAAACACATGCTTATCAGGCTCCCCACCCCTGCAGGTGTTCAGGTGCCCGCCTTGCCTCCATCCCTCCCTCGCTTCAAATCCCTCATTAAGACGCTTACCGTCTGTGGATCAGAGGTGTAAAACCCTTCCTCCTGCTCCCTAGTTCTCCAGTCAAACCCTCCATCCTTGTCTCCCTTCTGTCTAATTGAAAACGTGTACAGCAGGAGGGACCCAGGGGAGGGAGAAAACATGTCAGAGGAGGAGGAGAGAGAGGCAGAAAGCAGGCAAGTGGATGGGAGAAGTGGGAGGTGAGGGAGGGAAAAGAGGAAGAGAGATTTTGGTGTACTCACGTGGTGATAACTAATGAGAGAAAAGGGTTATCAGGATGCAAACTAAAGGAGCCAAAAGCCCTGGTTAGGTTTTGCCCCAGTCTCCTCTCAGTAGAGCCTCGGAGGCTGCTCTCCTGCTCCTGCTCCACTTAGCTGTAAATGTAATTAAGAGGCTGTTCATCAGAGCTGCAACAGAGGCTCCTGCACGCCTTAGCGCACCAGGGCCTTGCCTCCCATCCTTTTCCCTTGCCTCTCACACTTGCGCTCACTCTGTGCATGTGTTCAACCCCTCAACTCTCAAAAGTGCGCCACACTCAGCCCTGTACACCTCTTAATGAGTTTGGCAAATAGAGGTGGAGAATGGCTCGCAAATCTGGACCCTTTACCCAATTACTTTACAAAATCCAGGTGAAAAAACTGGGAAGCAGAAAGCATTTTCATTCATGTTTTCATTTTGTGCCGCTTTAAGAAAAGTTTCCAACAAAAGTTAGAACAAGAGAAGGAAAAAAGAAGGAAGAATAAAAAGACTGAGGGAGAAGAAAGCAAGGATGGAGGGAGCAGGCAGACTGTGATTTTGGTACGGTGTATATCCGATTTTCCAAATGATCCCACCTGCCACAGGCAAAGCTCATCTGGGAATTCCTGTCCAGGTGGGGGGTATGTAAACAAGCACACACACACACACACACACACGCACACACACACATACACACATACATAAACAAACCAAGGGGCTTCTGAAAAAAAATAGAAACACAGGTGCGCCTTACCGTCTGTCCGCAGCACCACCAACTCCCCCTGACTCACTCCATAACACACTGAACAAATACCCAATAACACACACATAAACACACACACAAACACACACACACAGGTGTCTGAAGATTCAGACATTCATACATAAAAATTCCTCTAACACAGTTACATTGGGAAATACATGTTATAGATCCGTGCACACACACATCGCACAGCCCACTCAGACACACACGCATGCACAGCTGAAGCATGGACCCAGATGGCGTTTCCGCGTGTGCATAGCCTTGGGATCCGTGAGGATGCTGGAGACATCTGCTCCACAGGGGCTGGAGGAGGGGTGGGGGAGGTTAGCGGAGGCAAATGAAACAACCGTGATTTCGTATTAGTTCCAAATGATTGTGAAAATTTCCCAAGACACCAGAGACTTGTGGTGGTGGTGGTGGGGGCTTTTCTTGGTGCTTTGAGTTAAATGTTACGGGCCCGCAGAGGGATACAGCTGGACTTACATATGTGCTTCAAATCACTGGAGAGATGAGTTCCCTGACTTTCCTTCCACTTGTTTTAACCACTATCTTCTGTCTTTTCCAACCGTGTGTGTGTGTGTGTGTGTGTGTGTGTGTATGTGTGTGTGATTGTGTGTGTATGTGTGTGATTGTGTGTTTGCATCTATGTGTGCTTCAGAGGCGCATCTGGTGGCAGGCCTGTTAGTGCAAAGAGACAGAAGGGTCATCATGGGAGCGCTTGATTGGTTGCCAGTGAAATACTGAGGCTTGCCAGGAAAAGCAACAGTGCAGTTGTGGCACACACACATACACACACACACAAACTCAGAAACCAGATCAGACCATTGCACTGTCTCTGAAGTGCAGAAATATTGTCTTTCACATTCCCCCGGTGGTAGTGACAGTCCTTTAACTTCCTGTATGTGCAGGTTTCAGTCTTTATTTGATCCTCTCTGAGTTCTCTAGCTCTGATTTCTTCACTTCAGATTCATTTTTCAAAGTAAAAGCACATAACACCTTTCTGAAACCGTGACTGTTAAATCTCAAAGGCTCAGGTTTTGACACTTTCTACCAAAAACTCAGCGCTTCTCTTCTCCTGTCTTTTCTCATTTAAGTCTCTGCTCTTATTTGCAGTTTGCTCCCTCCAGTGTGACAGTGTCATAGCAATCACTGCTAACTGTTAGTGTCAGAAGTGGGATCGAGGTTGTCTTCATGCTTGGAATCTGTCTGACAGTACAATACGCCCCCAGACCCCCATTACAGTGGGGGGGGGTTGAAATATATGTCTGGTAAAGACATAAATGGTTCACACATATTCACTCCCACCTGCTTGAGACTTAACTCTTCACACAGGGAGGGAAGGTTTTACACGCCCCCACACTCCCATAGACTTTCACACGTCTCCAGCTGGAGAACTGAGTAGGAATCGTATTTAATGCCTTGTTTGACGTGGAGGGGCCACAGAAATAGACGACAAAACAACAGTCCAAAATAAATCTTTAGAAAAAGAATATTATCACATCACTCACTTGTTAGCGAGATTAGAAGAAAAGTTAATGGGAGAGAAACGTGTCCATTGTTTCATCAGTTAAATGTGGTAGTGTTGTTTTTTTTTTTTCAGATTGGTCATGTGCTTGTGCTTTCGCGTGTGCTCGGTTGTTGAGCATGTGAGTGAGTGTGTGTGAGCGAGAGATAATAACCATATTTAACATCTTATGACATTCCAATTTCATACATGTCGTCAGAGCAACGCATTGAAAAACAAGACACTGCTGCATTTTTCACAGGTTCTGCTTTGCTCTCTGGCTCCCTTGCTCCCTCGCATATTTTCATGTCTCCCACGTTCTTCTCGCCTCTCTCTTTCTCTCCCTCTCTCTCCCTCTGTCTCCTCTCTTTGTCCGTCTGCTTGTCTTTCGCACTCAGCAGCTGCCGTGTCCATACTGTACAGTGTGTGCTATTTCTGAATGAAGCCTTCTTCTCGTGCAGCCAGCCTGTGAGCTTCACTGAAGCCAGACCACAACTAGCTGACTGTGGCTGTGTGGTGGCCGTGCTCATACACAGAGAAAGCCTGGAGCTGGCACCTGAAAGAGAGAGAGAAAGAGATGAGAAAGAAAAACATACAGTTGCACAGTAGAGGTTATTATAGCTTCACATGTGCTTTGGCTCCATAACAAAGACCAGATTCAGATTGGCCTCAGCTATTTTTCCTATTTTCCCCTTTTTCCTTTGAAGACTTACACTTAGGCTTTGAAATATTGCTCAGCCCACATTATAAGGCTTTAAAGCTTGGACTTGGGAGTCTTTGAGTACATCTCTGAATGAGTTATTGCGGCCTTAAGTCCTCTGATTGACTCATTGAAACTAATGGGAGTGAATGGACAACAGCCAAGAAGACATAAGCGATGCACTGCCATCAGCCGATGAGGAAATTCAACAATCTAATCAGAAAATCATGACTGTTCGAGTCCCCTTCAATAAAAATTGAATTATTTTTTAGTGTAGCTAATTAAGTAAGCAACATTTTGTTGATTAAAACAACCTCTCTCTTTTCCTCCCTCTTCCCCCCACTTTTTTTTGTTGATCCCATTTTTTTTTCGCCAGGACTGTCCTCGCCTGGTTCACTTAAGAAGCCGGGGAAGTTTGATTTCAACGCCCTGACTTCCCAGACGAGGTCCCCCCGCATGGCGTTCACACACCACCCGCTGCCTGTGCTGGCAGGAGTGAGACCAGGTGAGAGCCCTGCCATGAACCCAGCAAACCCCGATCCCCGTTTTATAATCTGAAACAGAGAGAGAAGGAAAGGTAGTGTCAAACTTGATCCGAGATTGATATTTTTGTACACCCCCAAACTCCAGTGGAGATGAAAACGAATTCTACAACCGAGTACTTAAAAATGGTGAAATTTCCAAAAACAAAGATCAGTCTTTCAAAAAAAAAAAAACCTACAGATGTAGCTGAGAATCAATATGCCTGCAGAGTTTCACCTGTTCAGTGTTTCTGCTATCATCATGGCTTGGCATAAATTTCTCTCTCTCTCTTTCAGCCTCTCTCCATCCATCCATATTTACCACCATCTTTGTGCCTGTGTGTTTTAATGATGTCATTGCATGGTACCACTGCTGCATCCATGCCTTTTTAACAGATATGCCTAATTTCTTACTGCTTCATGTAACCATTGTAGTGTTTTACAAATTATACCTACTGGACTGTGTGTGATCAGGTGTTTGCACAGTATAACTCATATTGTCAGAGTTGTAAGAACACACCAGCTTACATGGATTGTGGCATGTTATGATTATGACAAACAAGATAAAATCTCCCAGACTGCTTCACGGAAATCTCTTTTCTAAGACTGAAGCCTACACTTAGATTGAGGCAAGAAGAACTCCAAAGAGGACCAGTGCTTTTAATCTGCAGCTATTTGTAGCTTCTTCAACATAAGTGTTTGGAAATTAAGTTCCCATTAAGGTTTTAGTGGGAGTTTGGAGTACAACCCAGGTGTCCACTTGGAACAAAGGACAGGAAATGATACAGTACATTAGACTATATTGATCGCTGTTGACTTAAGTGTATCAAAACTCTCAAAGTAACATCCAAGGTCTTGTCATATTAGAGGCACCGAGGGCATCTTGTCCTCAGAGGAGGTTTGTGCTGCTATTGGATAGCCGTCATGGTTTCTTCATCTCGAGTCAAAGAATTCCCCAAGTCTCCATGATCTCAAGTTTGCCAGCGAGTCCCTGTTGGCTGGTCTCACTTTTCAAAGGAATAGATACGTCCTTCTCTCTCTATCTCTCCTCTCTCATTCCATTTGTCTCTCAAAGGGACGGGTTGGCCCACAGCCAAAGCAGACCTACCACACAAAGGTCATATGGACTCATTGCCCCCATGCTGAAATGTTTCAAACTCAACTTGTGGATGCCACCGGAATAATCCACAAACACAGCTCAGACTGGATCTCGCACCATTAAGCCGTGTTGTTTATCTGCACAAAGCAGTCCTATACCCTCCAGAGAATCCAAAGCACCAGATTGAATTTTGCATTTAAATTGATTTCCAAAATTCTCCTCTCTGTTTTATGTGCGAGTTAAAGAGGTGTGAGGCACTGGCTTAGGTTTCTTTGTTCCCACGACTAACTTCTCACACTTCTCAAACTGTGTGTGGACTGTTGGCGGAGAAGTTTACATGTAATGGGGAGGCCGTAATGAGACAGTGTTTACAGATTGTGTATCGGTGCATTTGCTCACATACACACGGATATACACACTCCCAAACACATGCGCGCATGTGTAAATTTACACTCTTGTGGAGGACTCTCTGTGCTAAAATGGCTGCCATCCAAATGGAATGTCCCTCGGAGGCCTTGGTTCTATAAAGAGACTGGAGGATGACGGGAGGGAGGGAAGGAGAGGGATGAAAAGAGAAATGGGGTAGACAGAGAGGGGGAAGAAGCAGTTAGCAATCATGGATGGAGCTGTTGGCTGTATAGGTCTAGTGAGTGTAGGTGTTCAGGGCTAAGAACTGCTTGGTTTATGTCCTGTTTTTGGCTCGGACTGACATGGAGAGCTGCCAGATTGACTGTTGTCTGATTATGCCAGTCTGGAGAGTCCGCCATTGTGACGGTGATTACACACAAAAACATACAAAGACACATGAAAGCTACAACAGACATCGCAGCACATTCTCACAGACAGGCTATAAAAATAGATCCAGACCAAGTCACAGACAGCGATGTATAAAATTCACACTTAAATTCAAGCAACAAAAACCCAGACACAATGAGAGGGCCACACCAACACACAAAGTTTCAACAAACAGGCACTCACACACTTGGTGGGTTTAGCATACACAAGAGATTGTAGGTGACAGACATAATCACAGATGCTTGTTCGCCAGGCTTCCTTCACCTAGCAGCTTGCTTCTTTAGTTTGGTGTGCCAAATTGCCAAAGCCATAGAATCTCAGCACAAGACAGACAGTTGAGCTGTGTGTGTGTGTGCGTGTGTGTGCGTGTGTGTGGTTGGCTGGGTAGCTTGCTGGCTGGCTGACTAATGTCTCCGGGAGGCGTTTTGTGGTCGGTCGGGAGCGGAGGGGAGATTCTCTCTCAAGCTTCAAACTGCTGGGCAGAACCGCACAGCAAGGATATACAGCTGATTGATTACACATCACCGACAAGCAATAAAACAAAAGTGGAAAGACACCGTGTGTATGTGTGTGTGTGTGTGTGTGTGTGGGGCAGGGGGGGTGGCTCTGTCAAACCCTGTTTGTGTATGAAGTGTGTGTTTGAGAGGGAAAGTGAGTCAGAGGCAGAAGGCAGAAAATACTGTAACACACCAGTGTGTATGGGACTATGAAAGTGTGTGTGTGTGTGTGTGTGTGTGTGTGTGTGTGTGTGTGTGTGTGTGTGTGTGTGTGTGTGTGTGTGTGTTTGTGCACGTGTGGGATGCCAGGCTTACCAGAGGTACAGAGAAATCTAGAGGGCTGTTTATAAAATGAATGGGTCCAGATGTTTCCCAATGGCCAGGGATAATGCAAGTCATTTGTAAGCAGAAACAGCTTCAGCCAGTCAACCACAAGCAAATGTTGCAGCTATTTTCTATGTTGGGACAATAATAGGCCTGAGCAGCAACCTGCTTTGTGATGCCAACTGTGTTAAATGTTTGCATGTCTTTGTATACTATCATAGGTGTGCATGTTAATTCACAAATGTCAGAGTTTTGTTATTGTTGTTTACATTTTGCACCATGACCTGAACCTTCTTTTTTTCCCCCCAAATTTGGTTTTCTTCCATCTTCTCCTCTCACTCCTTTTTCTTCTTTCCTTGCCCGTTCCTCGTCTCTTCTCAGGGAGTCCCCGTGCCTCAGCCTCAGCCCTGCACTTCCCCTCCTCCTCTATCATCCAGCAGTCCAGCCCGTACTTCACCCACCCCACCATACGCTACCACCACCACCAGGACCCGCTCAAGGAGTTCGTGCAGTTCGTGTGCACCGATGGCACAGGACAGCCTAGCGCACAGGTAAGTGCTCTGTGTGTGGAAAAGAAATGATGGGGTTGGGGGGGGGTGCATTTCTGAAATGCAAGATGACCTGATAGAGAGGAAGCTACTTACTAAAAGGTTGGTGTATTTTTCTGAAACTTGCTGTTGAAGGCGCAGAAAGGACGTTAGCAGGACAAGTCAAATTCAGATCATTGTATTTGTAACACAGACAGGTGCAGAGAGGTCGTCAGACTCTTAATTGGGTGTTGATGAATCTTTATTAAGTGAAGATTCTCTCCCCAAAGGACAGGAAAATGATCTCATGGTTAAAAACAAAAACAGGAAGAGGCAGCCAAATGAGTTGTATAAATCAAAGCAGATGAAAAAAAAAAAGGTAAGAGGAGCCACAGTTAGACGTCTATTTAGATATTTAATATGTAACATGTAATTTCCACACTCATGTCAAGTTAGAGGGAGAAACATGTGGGGATAACGTCCTCATAGTCAGAAAGGTTAGAAGCAAGTAGGGCATGGATGGAGCCTGGCAGGGGCGGGGCTTATTCTGGATGTATCATAAAGGTCGATAATTGATTGAATTTAGATTGACGAAAAATTATTTCAAATGTGCATCCGAGTCAATCAAGTTGCTTTTAAAGCTAGGACTTGTTTTAGTTTATGTGATGTTTCTTTTCTATCACAACACTTATACCTTCAAAAGTGGAGGAAGCTTGAGTAATAAAAATGCCTGTATCGTCAAATCAAATCTGACACGTGATGGTATCCATTTTTAAGCGTCGGGAGGGATTTCACCGCAGGAGTTAACTGGAACCAAAAAAGAGGGAGACAGAGTTCAGACTTTTCTGAGGTGTTGTGGGCGTAATTCAAAACATCAGCAGTGAGCGATGTCCCATTGGTAACCCTAATTCTTCCCTCACTCACTCATCCTGAAAGCTAGAATTTCCAATATGTAGGCACACTGTTCAGCTAACCGTCAGCTGGTTGTGTGGGGATATTTCAGGTATTTAACACTTTACCCAGGTGCTGGTAGCACTGTAAACCTCTACTGCAACCTTGGCCTTGTGAGCAACTTTGAAACCACGTATCTCGCCCCTTTTCATGGCCTTATCCTGTTGTCTCATTATTTCACTGAGAGCACACAGCCTTTTCTGTGAGAATCACTTTGCACACACTGGCACAAATAGACACTCTTCTCATGGCTTATTTTCTTTCTTTCTTTTTTAAGATTCTTACAGAGCACGAAAATTACTTTCCTTGAAGACAACCCCAATTTTTCTCTTCCCCTTGTTCTCTTTTTGAAGACAACTTTCATCACTTTTCATGTTTTATTTGCCCCCCTTTTTTTGACCTGTTTGATGTTTTTCGTATATGTTTTTGTTGATTGTGTGAGGTTGGTGATTGCACTCGATCTTGTGTGTCTGCGTTTGTCTGAGTGTTTTGCTCTGTATGTACAGCATCTGTCAATATTTGAGTGTCTTGCCCTTACATGCAACTTTGTGTGTGTGTGTGTGTGTGTGTGTGTGTCTGAAACCCTGCTGTGCACTGTATATTCTCGGGGTGTGTCCTGCTCACCCTGTCTGTATGGTCCGTCTGCAGCCTAATGGAGGTGGCCAGAGCAAAATGCCGGGCTCCTTCCTGCTGCCCCCGCCACCCCCTGTGGCACGTCCTGTGCCCCTCCCCATGCCCGACTCTAAAATCATCAGCACGCCCACTGACGGCGGACTCAGCTCACCCGCATCTCCGTGTAAGTCACCCCCCACTCCCACTCCCCTCCACAAACCCCCATCACTCCCCCAGTCTCCCCACAGATTTTTCAGAGAGGTCAATCCGAACCAAACTTAGGCTCCAGTAGTTTTCCTGAAGATTGCAGCTAATCTGTCCTCTGTTTAAAGAAATACTTCATTGGTGTTGTTAGCCAGAGCAGAAGCAGCCTTTCCAGATGCCCCAGCATTGATCTGCAGAGCTCTGCACTTCAGCCTTTTGGCACCTTGATAGAGAGCTGGGACTTGTGCAAAAACTACTTCTGCTCTCGAGTTAGCTGATGTCTACTTCCAGTTATGCTCAGCAGCCCCAGGACATTCACTTCTATGTTATTCATCACCTCATGGACTGTGCTGTTACTGTGCAGTTCATCACTAGCAAAACCCAATTCTGTCGAGGCATAAGCCACGCCTTTGCCAAACCATAGAACTTCTTTCAGCTCCTCCTCCTAAATTCAGCCTTCTCTTCTCTCTTCAAGCCAATGCTCAAACCTCCTTCACCTTTTCTCATCCTTCTTTTTATTCAGTCTTTTTCTGTCTCTCCGGTGTTTAGTTTCCTGCAAGCACCACAAGAGGCAGTGTAGACTCTCTCTCTCTCTCTCTACTTTTTTGAAGTGTTTTGTAGTCTTGGGGGAGCAGAGCAGAGCAGGGCCCAGTGCACGTTGCCTCTGTAGCTGCAAGCCTTTGATCAGTGCAGACTTTGCATGTGTGTCTGCAACAGCGGCAATACAATCTCCCCCCTTCTCTCATTTCTTTTTTTTTTGCCTCCTCCTTTTCTTTATTTGATATATTCTCACATCCTCCTTTTCTTTGTTTCTGTTTTCCCTTTATTTCTCTCTTTTTCTTTTAAGGGAACAAAATTAGGGCAGTTGGCGTGGACTCCAAAAAAACATCATGCCCCACTTTACCCACCCAATCCCCTCGCCATTTTCACACAAATCTCACAACAATTAAAAATTGAGAACAACAAAAAACATGAGAATCACAGCATAACAAGAACAAGCGAGTCTCTCTAAACATGAATGATACAATCTTATCAAACCTGTCTAATTAGTGTGTAACTGGGGGAGCAGGAGAGAGGAGTGTCATCGGGGAGCAGTGAGGCTTTGCTTGGTCCCACCCAGACGGGTGAGGTGTGAGAGTCGGGCCACGGGAGAGGCACACCGAGAGGGGGCACTGGATGGAGCAACGGAGGCACCTTCTCCTCCTTTTGTTATTAATTTTTCTTCTCTTCCTGTCCTTTCAACCCTTTCTCCCCTTCCAACTTTTTCAGATTGACGTGTCACTTTATTATTTATTTATATGAACATCTATATAAATAAATATCCTACTTTTCCTCTTTTTTTCCTCATTCCAGTGACTGTTATCACTGTGTTTTTTTTACCCCCTCTAATTTTGTCTCTGATTTATGAGATTTCTCAGTTACAGTCACTAAAGCACACACATACACACACACTCACACGCATACACACACACACACACACACATGCATACACATGCACACAGACGCACACACACACACACACACACACACACACACACACACCATACTGCTATATTATATTCTCACCCTCAGTCATGCATCACTTTCCAGCCCTGTCACTTTCACCCCCATGCATCCCCATGATCCCCCCAACCTCGATTAAATCATGCACAGTAAAAAAGTTTAACTCAGCCGCCATATTTGGAGTCCAGTGAGCACAACTGCCCTAAATTTGACCCTGTGACATCACAGAGTGGTGTCACATTTTAGCTGAGATGCTCCTCTTAATCTGTTGAACATGAGCGGAGCTTTCATAACCTCTGGTGATGAATAGACTTCCTCCGCTGGTCACCCTCTATTTGATAGTCCACAGGGAATCCTCGGTGGTTTTCTATGATTTAAGGTGGCTTCTAACTGAAGCCAGGGGCTGCTGAGGTGCGTCTGTGACTAACACTGCAGCCATATTCGGGGGAATAGTTTACTTTATGTTAAGGCTAATCCCTGTAACCTCATGTTAACCACAAAAGGAAAACATGAAAGAGCTGCCCATAAAATGAAAACTCATCTGTGTGACTAATCGGTCATCAGGTCATCCCTGACCCTTTATTTTTTTTAGCCAGTAGTCCATTTAACAACAATTTATCCTCCTAGCATTAGCAAGTTAGTATTATTTTAAATAATTAGAGATAATGCCAATGAGAGCATCAAACTGTAGTACGAGCTGGGTGTGTATGTGTGTGTGTAAAAGCATGTACACACTTGTCTCTCTCTGTTTATAGCATACTCCACGCCAGGCTCCACAGCTCCCAACCGGTTTGTCGGCATCGGAACACGGGACAACTTTCTGAATATCCCCCAGCAGACTCAGGTACCCCGTCAACCTCCCTCATTTGATTAACATCCACCCATCCACCTTTCCTTCCTCTTCCCCTCTCCCCTCCTCCTCCCCCTCCTCCTCCACATCATCATCATCCTCTGTTTTTATGTCTTTTCCTCCCCTGTCCCCCATCACCCACTGCAAGTGTGACAGTGCTTAAAGGGACAAGCATGTCATTCAGAGTGAAGGCCATGATACAGAAGGAGTACTGGTACAATGCATTCAATGCATTCAGTGATTCAGCCCATCAGTGGTTTGAAGATTTGGACACTGAGGATTGAAATGACATCTCTAGTCATTCATAACTCGATCTGGATTATTTTGTTGAATCAGGCCCGTCTTTTGAAAAAAAAAAAAAAAAAAAAAAATATATATATATATATATATATATATATATATATATATATATATATATATATATATACATATATATATATATATATATATATATATATAAAGTGAAAAGCCTCAGGTCTCTGTAAAACCTCCATCATGTGTCAGATTTCAGACCAACCTGCCTCAAACTAAAAGGCCCCATATATCTTATCCAATAGGGAACACAAAATCACTACAACATGTTAGTGCCGTTTAAAAAATAGAGCCAAAGGAGAAGAGTAATATCTTTTTTACATGCAGTAACTTGTTTTTTTTTTCATTCTTACCTTAACTTTCTTTACCTCTGACAACTACACTGAACATGCAGATTCCCTGGTGTCAGGCTTCTTGCACAGACAAACCCCTTCACGGCCTCCGTTGCTGAGCATTTCTAAATAAGAGGTCCTGTGCATGTTTTTTTTTTTTTTTTTTTTTTTTTAATTTTCTGAGGTTTATTGGTCCGAAGTCTGACACATGACAGAGGTTTTCCAGAGGTCTGATGTTTGTCAGAGGTCTGACACCTTACCCTGAGACCCTACAGGAGCGTGAAAAGTGACTAAACCTCATACTCAAGGAACACAGTGGAATAAGGTTGAAAGAATCTAGAAAACCTGACCCGTGGACTTTGTTTCCTGATTGTTTTGTTAAACGATTTCCAGATCAAGAGCAAACTTTGAACCCTAATACATTGTGAAACAAGTTAAATCCAGTGTAAAAGCCTCTTGTGCTGAAAATCTTTTGTGAAAATGTTGTGCTCTTTCTCTTGTACTTTTCAACACCTTAAAAACAGCTATCTCTAAAATCCTTTAAGAACATTAATGTCACACGATGAGAAATTACCAATCAACTGTTTGCATCCTGCCCACCTACACTGACACAGAGTTGCCCGTGTATCAAGGCCTTTGGTTTTCGTATTGGTTTACAGTGTCTGTACCACAGTAGTTTCCCCACAATGAATGTTCGCAGTGCCAGTTAGTTTCAGCTCCAGCAGTGTTGATTTATCTCTGCTCAGACCCACAGTGTGCATTAGTGCAGCGTGTGAGGCCAGTAGTGAACTACATTGTGGTTTCAGCTTTGGCTGCGCTCTGCCACTGGGCTGCAGTGTCTTGGGCCTCCTCCATCACCAACACAACTTTTCTCATTAGGGGCTAACCGCACCTGCCTGCAGCCAACTCGGCTCTCCTGTCCTCCCCACACATGGAAACAATCTGCATTCCTCTTCAGCACAGCTCTGCTCGGCTGCTCTGAACGCCCCCTACCACCCTCCCTTTCTCTCTCTCTCTCTCTCTCTCCCTCACTCATCCTGCTCCCTCTAGTATTTTCAAACTCCCCACCTGCACCACTCTTGCACAGATGTAGCCTTGGCACTGAGGGGGCATGGACACGCAAGCACATGCACTTTAACTGCCAAACTCTTGCCCTTAGTTCTCACCTCTGAAGAACATTTGGGTTTTTACAGCAGCTTTAAACTTATCCGCTGCTTGTGTTTAGCAGATATTATTTGAAATTGTCCACTTGAAACATTCCTCTGGGTTTACAGCGTGCACAGTGAGAGCGTGGGTTTTGACCGCTCTCCTTTAGCTGAGCCTAGTAGGTCAGTAAAGACCCCAGCCAGAGTGAGTAACCAAGGTCTCTGCCTGTCCTGCTGTTCTCTGGCATATGGAGAGGTTCAGACGATGGCCCTGCCAACCCGCCTCGCCGCCTGTTAGCCAACTAGCCAAGACAGAGGGAGAGAGTCTTCCTGCTGCTGTCAGGACAAGAAGCAGAGAAAAGCTGGTCTGAGGAGCTCTCTGGTGGTGAGAGCTCAGCTTTGCAGCAAGAAAGGGAGGGAGAGAGAGTGAGAGAGAGAAGGAGACAGCGGGACGAGTTGGAAAAAAGTGGGAAGGACGGGGAGAAATGGAGGGAAAAAAGAGAGAGGGAGTTAGTCGAAGCTCGCTGCACTCCACAGTCACGTCCCGGCTGTCTGGTTGCCCACAGCAACCAGACATGATGTCATAGGCAGTTGAACTTGGACTTGAAGGGGGGTTAGAGAGAGGGGGTCACTTTCCACTGCCAAGGATTACACTGAGAGAAGCAGAGTGAGAGAGGGAGAGGAGCAGAGAAGCCAAGAGGAGGAGTTATCTGCAAACACTGAAGAATCATGGGTAGGAAAGAGGGAGAATAGATAGAGGTTGAGGGGGGTTAAAACTCTTCCCTGGGTTGCTAGAACGGGGGACAACATGGAGTTAGCGGTTAAAGGTGGGGTGATTTGCTGCTCTCCCCGGGCAGAGGACTGAGGAATGTCAGCAGCAGCCAGAACAGCTCAGCCTGTGCCAAAGTCTCCACTCTGCCCTCTTATCAAACCCAGAAACCGGATCCGTGGAGTAGCTGCCCTCAATAGCTTTACAGTGTAGCCTGAGACCACTCGGGCTCACAGAGCAGAGGCATATTAAGAGGATCACTTTACATGTAAACTGGCAGCGCATGACAGAGCAGTTATACTCTCGTGTTTGCTCACTGGAAAGCTATTCAGGCCGGAAACAAAAACTGCTGCTCTTATGCTATTTAAAGCTCCAAAATAACACCAGAGTTTTTTACGAGTCAAAACTCCGGAGTCAGCGCTCTTAAAACAGCGAGCGGTAAAGTTGAGGTGGTAACTTTTTTGACACTCTGTGGGACAGCAATGCTCAGCAGGAAGGGAAGGTAGAGAAAGAGGGAGAGGGGGCCACCTAGTGGATGAAGGGTTATTTTCACAAGAGGTCCCGGACTCGCATAAAACACGAAAACTTGAAAAACCTCGAGACTGAGTAGACAAATTTTGATCCTGAGGGTTCATCTACTGAAAACAATTTTTTGGGGACACAGATCAGAAACAAAACTGTTGAAGTAAAAACTTTCAGCTGTTTGTTGATATCTTCTATGCAGCTGCATGTTTAAAAATTGTTCGTTCCCATCGTTTATACTTTGTTATGCTCACACTTTTACCTCCTTTAGTCATGCTTAACACTTGTTCTTGTTCGTATCTGATTTGATTCATGGACTAATCTTTGTTCTCTTCTTCTCCACAGTCCTGGTTCCTCTGACATGGCCTCTCTGAATCAAGAGCTAAAATTGTGTCATGAAAATTGGAAGTGTAAAAAAAAAAAAAACACACACCACGGCTGATTAGGAGCAGACTGCTGACACTAAAAGGTTTTTTCTCTCTCGCCAACACTATTCAAAGTTGTACTACAGATACCCCCCCCAACCCCACCCCAGACAACCCACCCCAATCCGAAGAGGACCCAACTCAACATGATCCAAACGAACGATCGTCCCGCTTCATGCAGGAGGCTTCAATGAGATTGAGTGATTGAGTGGACAGATTCAGAATGCAAGGAGGAAGAGGAAGACTAGGAACTGTCTCACACCACAAACGCCGGAAGGAAACCCGATACGGAAAACTGACAAATGACCAATTCTACATTTGTTTTTTTTAAGATTTTTTTTTTTTTTTCATTTTGTTGTCTCCACAATGAAAC
The DNA here is from genome assembly GCA_030710495.1 of Labroides dimidiatus. Lineage (NCBI taxonomy): Eukaryota > Metazoa > Chordata > Actinopteri > Labriformes > Labridae > Labroides > Labroides dimidiatus. The sequence continues at coordinate 14,774,776 of CM061145.1, forward strand.
TCCATGCATTGGCTTGGAGATCCAAAAACTAAAGAAGAGGTAAAACAGAGAAGTCGGGTGTGTAGTGAAAGATAGTTACCCAACAGCACACCTCTGTGTGTTTAAGCGCTCATCTCTCTTCTAGTGCATATTCCCACCTGACTCCCCCTCCACCACCAACAGGGTCCAGACACTAACCACAGCCTCACACCTGTGTGCCGCCACACTCTGACTCCTCCATCGCTCAGCCCTGAGCCTTTTCTTTTTTTTTTTTCTTCTTTTTTTACCTTGTTTTTTTTCTTTTCTTTTTCATTTCTGATTGGCCAATCCTTGTGACGCCATCAGATGGTGATCACACATATGCACTAAGTGGCTGGTCTTTGTTTACCTGTCAGAGAATCAGGGCGGAGAAGCGATAGCCATGAGGCGGGTGTAAGTAAGTGAACACACGACAGACGGTCATAACACTAACTCTACATGTGCTCTTTCGTCCCCTCACCTATGCACTATTAATTTTGAATAAGGGATGAACAGTGCTGCACATCGATGGTCAGATGAGCGATTGGAGAAGTGAGTCAGCGCTGAGTGTCACTGCAGAGATGAGGCTGTGTTAACATTAGTCTGGATCCTGAAACTTACAGCAGCCCCACACACTCACACACACACATTTGCACACACACACATGCTTGCTTGCATCCCATGCAAACAGACCTACTCTTTCAGATCAGCCTGTCAAACCACCAGTGCATAGAACCACCCTGTTATTATTCCTCACATAGGATTTATTTTACAGAAATGCGCGCGCAGCATCCGCTTCATGATATTAGCATTCAGTTTGTGTTTCATTAGGTGTTTTCTTGCGATTTCCTTTTTTTGTGCTGGATTTGGTTTTGGTTTTGTCTCACTTGGATTGTTTTAACTTTTTTTCTTGCATGTCATGACACTTTTACTTCAGTTTTCAGTAGCACATTGAGTATCATGCTTATTACAGATTTTAACAAAACAGCAGCAGTTTCTCAAATTTCTCACGTATGGACAGCAAAGTAACAACAGCCCATCACGTGCCACCCTTGCATTGCTTTACCCCGTATCCTTTAGTCCAGACACAGGAAAATCCAGAGGAGGACAAACACACAGACACACACACATGCACATGCACACATGCTGCACATTAACACCACCAACAGGACATTAAATGATAAAGGGAAGCCTTTATATTTGGTTCTCCAAACTGCCTTTGTTAATGGTTTTTCATTCACTTAAGATTTTTTTTTTTTTTAATTTGAGATTATTTTCTTTGTAAATGTTCACAGTTGAAATTGCTATTGGTTTTCTTTTTCATCATGACACAATCCAACAAAAGCCGACCTCACAAAATAACTGGACTGCCTAGCTGTTGGTTCTGTTTTGCAGGGATTGTAAACAGGTCTGAGGCCCTGTTCTCAGCCTCTCTAGTAACATTAGCTCTATGTACTAAAACCATATATCAAGTCTATAACAATATATGAAAGTGCCTCTGTATTCCCTTCATGCAATTAGTAATAAAGTGACTTCAGGTTCTCTTCCCACATATAAGCTAAAGCTACAGGGAGTGGTAGCGTTGGTGCATGTGGAAACCATTGGCCGAGGACAGATCTTTATAGAGGACTGCAAACTTTTTTTTTCCTTTATTTTGTAAAGACAGAGAGAGAGAGATCTTATACATATATATTTATGATATATGCTCCTTTTTAACTTTTACTACATGAGCTGGTTGGCAGTCTAGTTATTTTCTGAACTCTCACCTCCCTTTTTCACCCCCCCCCCCCCTCCACGACTCGTTTCAGTAACATCACCTTACTGTTACCAGTGCGGATCAAACGACACACACCATCGCCGTCTGCAGCACAGGATTATAATACCTAGATGAACATGTCAAAAATCGACAGTAGGTTTGAAGAAAAAAAAAGTGTTTGTTTTTTGATGGAAAGTATTATTATTGAAAATATGTGTCGATTGAGCCACGTGCAATGCATTGGGTAGATCATTGTGTTTGTCTGTTAGAGATTTTTAAGAAAGCTACAAGAAAAGAGAAAAAAAATGTATTTGTTTCAAGTCCGTAAGCTCCAGGACTCTAAACTAGAGGGCCATGAAAAATCCTAGTCTTTGTAAGTTGGGGGTATTTGTTTTTATTTCCTTTGTCTCTTTTTTAATGTTTTATGTGTAATCAGTTGTTTATAAAAATGTGGGAGGGCTGAAGGAAAAAAAAATCTACAGAACTTGAGGAAATAAATTCTCTATCATCAGATAAAAACCTGGTGCTTTAACACTATAAAGTACATTCATACCTATTGTAAATGAATGGTGATGAACAAAATTAACAGACCATTTAGGAAGCAGCATTATTCCTCTCTCTATTTTTATTCTTCTTCTATTTGTATCCAGCGGGGGGAGAGGTTCCTGGTCCTTAAGGTTGTGACACAAAAGGCATTTCGGTTCAACCTTTAGAAAAAAGAAAAAAACAAGTAACAAACCTATAACTTAACCCGTGCACTGCCTGAAACTCACCAGCAGAAAAAAACAAACAACCACCCTCCCAGTTTAATCCTTTTTCTCATGAACACATGACAAGTTCCTCCCCGCTCTGTGAGAGACGCTTCACACGCAGAGTTCTTTTCTACACATCACCCTGGTATGCTTCTGAATCTGCAGCAGTATCTGACTTAGCCAGTTGTGGATGGAGAGAGTATTGGTTAAATAAAGGTAAAGAGTGAAATGTGCTCAAGTGGTAGAAATCTGACCCATGTATGAAGCAGGCAGCAAGGTGAGCCTCCCCCCTGTTCCACCCCCTCCTCTGTAAATGACTCTTTTAGTGCTTGTGCTGTAGTGTATAGTTTCCCAGCAGTTAAAGGTTGTCCCTTAAAAGTGCCTTTTGTTCACAGACTCCATTTTGTAATCCAGATCGCCCCTTTTTTTTTTTTTCCAAATGGCTCGAGGTAGCAAGTTGTCCCTGACTGCCACACGGAGGCAAAAAAACGAACAAAAAGCCATCGCCGATTCAGCGCTTAAGGACAACTTCTTTTCCTCTGCCTTTGAAATGAATCCCTTCCACCGTACTGCCCCTATATCCTCTCTTCCTTTTCAAATTCCTATATATATATACATACATATATATATAGTACAAAAGGAAACTGGTGTGAATTAGTTCTTTACTTTTTATTGATAAATGATGAAAAAAAAAACATTTTGAAAAGGCAAAAAAACTTGTTCTCGTTCAGCTCTTGCTTTTTTCTTCCCCTCTGTCTCCACTGTCTGTTTTCTCTTAGACATTGGAGTAGTCTGTATCTGTGTGTCCGTCTGTCCCTCTCTCTCTCTCTCTCTCTCTCTCTCTCTCTCTCTTTCTCTCTCTCTCATTCTCTCTCTCTCTCTCTCTCTCTTTCTCTCTCTATCTCTCCCTCTCTCTCTCCTGCCCTCTCCTCTGTTGAGAGGGGGATAAAAAAATTTGCCGAAAAACTTTTTGTCTGAGCAGAATGCAGTTAGCTCACATGTTATTCTTGTCTGTATGCTTCACATTGTATTACCATACCCATCTTCTTCAGCTTTTTCCATTCAACAGCTAATGTAAGTGAACAAATTACGCTGACGGGCTTTTGGGGGTGTCCTTTGGGTGGGTTTGGAAGGGACGACAGGGGTTTAAAGAGGTTTCCTGAGAAGTTAAACGGGGTCCTGAGGGCTGGATGAACTGCTTTGAGATGTTGGAAAGGGGCTGCTTTGACTAGCATAAGAGTTTGCTCTTTTGTCTCAGCTATTTATTTTTGGCTTTGTTTTATTCCCTTTTTTTTTTCCTTTTTAATTTGGATTTCTTTTTGCTATCAGGGTATGCTGTCGTTGAGAAGCTCTTTGAGGGCACTCAGACTGTACATGAAAGCTACAAGCACCTTATAACCGGACTTGTCCTGCACGAGGCTGAGAGAGGGGGTTTTTGCATTTCCAGGACATATCCCACAATCTTTTAAAGTGAAGTGTTATGTTCACGGCGGGTTTCACACAGAGAAAACCCTCAGCAGTATTAGCCATTTACAACACACCAATCAGATAGATAAAAAACCAGCATGACCCTGATCTCTCACATTTCTGAGGATCCAGGGAAATCCCTCCATGTTTCTCCTCTGACCACCTCATGCTGGACTGCTCCGTGTTTTCGTTCTGTTGTTTATTTTGTTCTTACTCTTCTTAAGCGTGTATGGTTATTGGTGTAATAGGCAGCACCCTAGGCCCCCTGACTCTAAGCTCTTGTACGCCTCTGTGTACGCCCTCAGTGCAGCACCACTTCTTTGTCAGAACACCCCCAGAGCTCTAGGTGAAATGCATGTGTTAATTACAGTTTCTTTTCCATAAGAAGAAAAACACAGTTTGAGAAGAGCAGCACCTGATTGAATAAAAAGGATGTTCTTGACTGTACTACCTTCCTGTTTGTTGTCTTTCTTTCCTGAAGCAGAAAAACAAAAAAGCAGCAAGCAGAGATGTTGGCCCCTCAAAAAAATTATACTTGACATCTTGTTGCCAGTAGGTGGCACTAAACTTATTGTTATGATGTTTGTACGATTCAGATCATCAGTCGTAAATTCTGTAAATAGATTGAATAATGTATTTCCCCACAAAGTGAAACCAATGTTGTGTCCCAAATCGCACACTTTAATAAGTGCACTCACATGAAGTGCGCTGTGTACACTCTGCACTTACTGAAACAGTAAAGCAGTAAAGCACTAAATCTTACAGGGAAGTGTCGTCCCAAATCAAACACTGCGTAGTTTTACCAGAAACTATGATCGCAGTTCACAACTGTTCACAGGTGTTCCTCTGTTATTCATTGGTTACAACCATCAGCCATCATTTGATCTGTTCCCACCCCTTCCTCTACGTAGCCAAGATGGCGTTTTGTCCATTTTGAATGCACCATCTGAGAAATCAAAGTGCACTGCATTTTCCCATACTTTCAGTGTGAATACACTTATGTACTCAAAATAGTGAGTGTAAGTGCAGAAGAACACAATTTTGGACACAGCTCATTACAAAGAAAGGGTATCTAGATGTGGTCAGAGGTTGATCATTATCATGCAAACTCATCCTTGTGTGAAGGAAATCCAACAACTTCTTATTCTGAGAAACACTGAGGATCATAGCACCACCGAGCACATGCTTTTGAAAATTCATTACTGCTTTAATAAGTTCTTATAACTTTCTTGAACACATTTGATTGGGTATCAGTAGAGTAAGAGAAATACAACCATATGAAAAAAAGTCCTGTCCACATTTATGGCACTGTGGCTGTATAAATAATTGCGTGTAAAAGTGTTGTTTTGGAAACTTTGACCCCAACCACTGCAAAACTCAGCTCAACTCAGCTGTCGCCAGGCTTTTAATAACTATAATTTTGAATGCTTTTTAATATGCTGATTAAATTTGATTTTAATTTTTGGTGCCTGTCTTGGTCCTGCCAAGTTAAGATTAGCTGACATCATGTTGGGGAGATGCTGATATCAATTAAACATACACAAACCAATTTGCTCACATTCAGTTCAGACGTACAGCAGGGGCTGAATTTTTTTAAGTATGGTGTCAGTTTGCCAAATCTGATCCTGGGATTCAATCCATTGTTCTCTTATGACAGACTAAGCTGTACATTTATTTAGAGGTTCACAAAATACAAAAGAAGAATTCAGAGATGGATTAAAGAAAATTTCCTAGTCCTGCCCACTAAGTCAACATTATCAGCCTAGTTGAATTAGGCGATCTGTCACGGCTCTGATCATCAAAGCAATATCTGACTTCTCTTCAGAATAAAAGCCCAAGACGTCATTGAAGAACACATGTAACCCCTTGATGTAAAAAGTTAATGTTCTAATTGTCTACCACAAATATTCTTCTAACTAAATTGTTAATGCTTTTTCACGTGATGTACATATTTTCAGACTTTTACCAAATGTTCCTCACTGTGTAGGTCTACTCTCATATCAGTCAAGTGAGGCCCAACCTTAAGGTAAAACAAACCGTTGTCTTTCATGTTGGTAAATTGCCTGCTACTTTGAACTAATGGTTTAACATTAAAAATAAAGACTAAATATTATTATTATTATTGTTATTTTTATTATTATCATTATTATTATTATTATTATTATTATTATTATTATTATTATTATTATTATTATTATTATTATTATTATTATTATTATTATTATTATTATTATTGTTATTGTTAATATTAGTAGTGGTAGTATTAGTAGTATTATATGTTTTGTTGTTGTTGTTATTTAAATAATTAGTGTTTGAGTCTTTAAAGATATCTCAGTTTACACAACAAGTGCTGTAACAAAATTGTTAATATCTTTATTCTAACTTACAACCACATTTCCAATGAAATTGGGACGTTGTGTAAAACGTCAATAAAACAGAGTACAATGATTTAAAAATCCTGTTTAACATATTTTCAGCTGAAGACACAACAAGGAAGATATTTATTGTTCAAACTGTCAAACTTTGTTTTGTTGCAAATATTCACTCATATTAAATTCGATGGCTGCAACATGTTCCAAAAAAGTTGGGACAGGGGCAACAAAAGACTGGGAAAGTTGAGGAATGCTCAAAAAAACACCTGTTTGGAACATTCCACAGGTGAACAGGTTGACTGGAAACAGGTGAGTGTCATGATTGGGGATAAAAGGAGCATCACCGAAAGGCTCAGTCATTCACAAGTAAGGATGAGGTGAGGTTCACCACTTTGTGAAGAACTGCGTGAGCAAATAGTCCAACAATTTAAGAAAAAAGTTTCTCAATGTACAACTGCAAAGAATTTATGGATTTCATCATCTACAGTCCATAATATCATCAAAAGTTTCAGAGAATCTGGAGAAAACTCTGCACGTAAGCAGCAAGGCTGAAAACCAACATTGAGTGTCTGTGACCTTTGACCCCTCAGGCAGCACAGCATTAAGAACTGACATCATGGTGTAAAGGATATTACCACGTGGGCTCAGGAAAACTTCAGAAAACAATTGTCAGTTAACACAGTTTATCACATCTACTATGTAAAGCCAAAGCCATACATCAACAACACCCAGAAACACCGCCGGCTTCTCTGGGCTCGAGCTCATCTGAGATGGTCTGACGCAAAGTGGAAAAGTGTGCTGTGGTCTGACAAGTCCACATTTCAAATTGTTTTTGGAAATCATGGACATCATGTCCTCTGGGCAAAAAAGGAAAAGGACAATCTGGATTGTTATCAGTGCAAAATTGAAAAACCAGCATCTGTGATGGTATGGGGGTGTGTTAGTGCCCATGGCATGGCTAACTTGACCATCTGTGAAGGCTCCATTAATGCTGAAAGGTACATACAGGTTTTGGAGCAACATATGCTGCCATCCAAGCCTCGTCTTTTTAGGGACGTACCTGCTTATATCAGCGAGGCAATGCCAAGACACATTCTGCATGTGTTACAGCAGCGTGGCTTTGTAGTAAAAGAGTGCAGGTTCTAGACTGGCCTGCCCTCAGTCCAGACCTGTCTTCACAGTGAAAATGTGTGGCGCATTATGTAATGCCAAATACAATAACGGAGACCCCAGACTGTTGATCACTGAAGTTGTACATCGAGTAAGAAAGGGAAAGAGTTCAACCTCCAAAGCATCAACAATTAGTGTCCTCATTTAACAAACACCTATTGAGTGCTGTTAAAAGGAAAGGTGATGTAACACAGTGGTAAACATGACCCTGTCCCAGCTTTATTGGAACGTTTTGCAGGCATCAAATTCAAAATGAGTGAATATTTGTAAAAGTTTTTCAGTTTGAACAATATAGCTTGTCTTTGTAGTGTATTCAATTGAATAAAGGTTAAACAGGATTTGAAAATCATTGTATTCCGTTTTTATTTACATTTTTCATGATGTCCCAACTTCATTGTAAACAACTGATTTTGTTTATTAAACTGAGTTGTGTGTGTGTGTGTGTGTGTGGGGGGGGGGGGGGGGCTGCTATTTTCTTATTCAAATTGGAAAATTACCGCATTTAAATCTAACTTCTAAATGTTGCTTTTATTTTGAAGGTACATGTAGCGTTCACTGACGGTGGAGAATCCGACATCCTGGTGACGCATTTCCGGTTTAAATTCTTTTTATGTAAACAAGAAGCTTTTAACTACACCAAAAACAACCATTAGACACGGTTTAAGTCGATGTTACTGACAGTTTTACATGTAGCCGTGCAGTGGAGCAGTAAGCGGGGTCATTTCAAAGCAGAGACGACGCTGCCATTTCGGTACTTTACAGTTTTTAAGCTTTTTAGTTTATGACAGCAAACTTTAAGCTAACAGCTAATTCAGCTAACTTTAAGCGGGTTATTGCAAACATATCCACATTGTTAAACTGCTGAAGCGTGTTAGGTGTCTTGTCACCGTCGTACCCCGGTGGACCCCTCTCATGGTGGTCTCAGACACATGGGGAACTGTCTGTTTGCACGGGGGGCGGATGACCTGTCGCTGCTGAACGAGTCCGAGGGGGGCAGTCTGCCTGGAGAGCCTCCTCCACCCTACCAGGTGAGCTGCTGGGGCTCAGGTCAAACACACCTCAGGGATGTAAAAGCGATACATGTGGGCCCCTGAAAGATCGCACTACCACTGATTTATTTCCCTGTGAGCAATTTGTAGCTTTTGAATGGAATGAGAATCTTTTATGGTAATATTTTCACATCTATGCTGTCTGTTTTAACTGTTTGCACCATCAGAATAAGGTAAATTCTTTGCAATGTAAAAACTACTGAGTAATAATTATAATTCTGAGTAAATTGAAGAGAATTCAAATAACTATTTATCCCTCACATAACAATAAATATATGAACCAAATGTTCAAATAAATATCTTGGATCTTTGAACAAGAAACACTCAGTGCCAAAACATCTGTGCTTCCTCTTATTTGTCTCATGGATTTTCTCCTCTTGGATGAAACTCTGTGATGAAATTAGAAAACCTTCAGACTTACTAATGTGAGCCTGAAAAATAAACAACAATATTAATAATAACTAACAGGACTTATACAGCGCCTTTCTAAATACTCAGATACTTACTTATTAGACTGACTGCATTTTATTGTAATATGATCCAGATGAAGGCCACAAGCCAAAAAGTATCGGTCTATAATAAAGGAGATGAAGTTGTACCAGAATCCTCTTCTACAAGCTGCAGTTAGAACATCTAACACCACCCTTCCCTCCATGTATTTCTCCTAGGAGCAGACTCAGCCAGCTCCGGTGTATCATCCAAACCCTGGTGAGAGTCGTCTGGCTTATCAGCTGACAGAGGAGGAGCAGATTCGTATCGCCCAGCGGATCGGTCTCATTCAGCATCTGCCCAGGGGCATTTTTGACCCAGGCTCTGATCCCTCGGACAAGAAAGTCAAAGAGTGAGTGAGAGTAGCATCACACATTATTTGTTGTTCAAATTCTCACCTCTTTTTTTTCATTTACACATTTTTAAAATATTCTGGAAGACCTTGTTTTTCTTAAAGCTGCATTGTTAGCCTTTGGACAGGTAAGTAGCTGTGAACTTTGGACACTGAAGGCAGTCGCTTATTGTCTAAAAGAATATATGATGAAGCCCTAAAATTTATTAGAAGAACATGCAGCCATACACAGTCCTGCACCGTCATTTTTTAGGTGACTTATCTTAGTTTACTTAAATATTACACTGGATTCATAAACATGCAGAGAAAGTAAACAAAGTCTGTGTGAAGTCTATGTTACTTGACTTTGGGTCAATTTGATGAATTAGGTCAATTTTTGTTTTGAAAAAAAAAAAGTAGGTATTTCTAAAATCACAGTATGGCCTAATTTTGGTAGTATTTAGTCTAATAGGATAAGGGATTGCTCTGTTCAGTATAATGCAATATAGTCTACTCAACATGTTTGGAAATCTGTAAATCTGGTTCACCTGACCTAATTTTACTTTATTTCATGCTTTAATATCCAAAACTATTTCTCTGTCTTCCAGGTGTGTGATCTGCATGATGGACTTTGAGTACAGCGACCCCATTCGGTTCCTGCCCTGCCTTCACGTCTACCACGTAGATTGCATCGATCCATGGCTGATGCGCTCTTTCACCTGCCCCTCATGCATGGAGCCGGTAGACGCAGCCCTGCTGTCCTCTTATGAAACCAACTGAGCTACAGTTTGAGCAGCTCCTGCCTGAGAGTTAATCTGCGTCTTTCTTAGCTGAAATTGTCCTCGCTGTTTAAATGGGTTGCCGAGGGTGTGTGGCACTGTGCAGGTGTTTGGAGGGTTTGTTAAGAGGCAGTTAGCTGTAACAAACAGTGTGTTGGGTTGGTCTGATATTCACCTAGCTGGGCTTTGGATAAACTTTGCCTTATGAAGCAGGATGATGTGCCAAATCAGGATCGATGAAGAATAACGAAAGCTGTAAATGTAGCACAAAATCACTGCAGAGTAATTTCACTTTTCTATGACTGGAAGTCTGTCATAATCTCTGATATTGTTGATAACCAGATGTGATTTACTTCACCCCCTTCAGGTGTAATGTGCAATCTGTTTAATCTGTGGAGATAATACAGGAAACCTGGTTTGGTTTCAGGGCTTCTTTGTCAGAAAGTTCAACTCAAAGCTAAAATGATGTCCCTTTTTTTAATGAAATAACCCACAGGCCTCTTCACTGAGACACAATCTATAAAAAACAGGAACAAACAGATTTGCTAAGTAGTCCCACGATGACTATTTGTTCATGGCACTTTGAGACAAATTGTTGTCAGGTCATTATTTTAAAAGATACCTGATATTTAAATCTGATGTCGCTGTGGTTTTTTTCTTTCTTTAAAGCTGCTTTTATTGAGGTGTATCTGTTTATGTTTTCTGCCTTTCCACAAACATGGATCCTCTCCTTTACTCTGCCTTGAGATCGAGCGCTGTGTTTAGCCTTTAAACTCAGTGTGTCTCCTTTTTTTGTTTACTCTTAGTGACTTTTACAAAGACGTGATGCGCTGTGCAATCCTCCGTAAAGCACCTTGGGATAGCCCTCCTCTGGCACTGTGTAGGATGTGTCATGGGTTTGATAAATGACTGTGAGTTCTGATGTATGTTTTTGTGCTTTTTGTTCTTTTTTTTTAAGAGGGTTGTGGAGGGTGGCTGGCATGTTTAGGCGAAGCTGTTAATGCACCTTGTCAGGTGTAGTTACCTCTCTTGGTCTGGTTGTGAATGCTTTCTTCATTCATTATGGGATGTGAATAAAAAAGAAGCTCCAGCTGAGGAAAGGAACGTTTCTAAATGCATTGTTTAGAGATTTGGATGGTGAGAAGAGGCATAACTCAAGCTGCTGTGCCTTTCCAGAGTTTGAAGTAAGCCAATTTCTGTGAAGTACAATCATTTCTGACAGTTTTCTGTAAGTCCTCCAGAGGGAGACAGATACCAGCACTGTTCTGATTTGTTTCGCTCTTAAATAAGCTGTACAGGTAGAGGCCAGATGTTTGCTCCAGCTGCTGTTAACAATCATGTCATTGTGTGCCATCAGTGCACAGATTTTAAGAAAATCATGAAAACATAATAAAGTGGATACCAAATCTACATAAATTCTCTGTGTGGTCTTGTTATTGTCTGGATAAAGACCTTGTAAAGAAGACATTGTGGCTAATTTATCTTCTATTTTAGGAATAAAAAACTGCAATGTCAATGTAAGTTGACATTATATTTTCACTGAACCAAGCCTGTAACAGCAGGAGGGCCCATATGTAGTATAATATAAAGTATTATTATATATGAAGTATTACGGTGGCACTGAAAGCTCACAGCACTGCATCTTAAATCATGGATAAATAGCATGAATTTGAATGTAGCATCTCCTCAGGACTCTGTTTAGAGTCGGAAGGTGGAAGTTAACGCTCATAGGCCTCTGAAGAAAAAGGTGGGTAAGGCGCTCGTCAGTCACATGAGCTGAGCTGAGCCGCTGATTGGACAAACCCATAACCCTTATGTAATCTAAACTGCTGAGTTAGAAAAAAATTCATCCCCGTACGGTGTGTTCATATAGCAAAATTAGCGTTTAAGACCCAGGCCGGTTTTTAAACCAGGCTGTGAATATGCTTTTTAATGCCATGACTTCTGGTCTTTCTGCTGCCAGCCTCTAGCGGATTCTCCATGAACAGCAACTTTTAGCACTTCCACACAGACTTCATTAATCTATACCGGATATTGTCCCTTAAATTATGAATTGGGTGGCAGAAATCGTGACGTAAGGTTCAGGGCGGGAACATCTGTTGACACAACCAGGAAATAATCTGAATGTTAGACTGCCCAATTTAACAACGGTTGACACGGCCTTTGCGGCTTCTAAGGGACTCGCCTTCAAAGGCCGGGTCCTTTGAAGGATGCAGCCCCTGAGTTTGGACATGGCAAACAAGCATGTCAGGATGTGTGCATCACTTTTAAGTGACCTCTGGAAACACTTCCGTTGTGTTGTGGTCTTTGCAGCACGTTTTCTAAATGCTGCACATGTGTTGTCAAATTGATTAAGAAGTTTTCTTAATTTGCTTGTGTTTTGTCTTTATACATGTGTTTTATTCTTGCAGTGCTGTGGGCTCCCAGGGCCACCATATAGAATAGAATAGAATAGAATAGAATAGAATAGAATAGAATAGAATTCCTTCATTGTACAACATTTGTTAAAAATATTTCCTTTTATAGTGCAGTAAACAACAAAACTTGCATAAAGGTAAGATATGCAAAACAAGTATAAAGATATTAACAAGGGGCTATAAATATATGTATGTATGTTTTATGTTTATTGCAAGTAACAAAGAGTCACTTGTCAGTGTACAGAATTAAAATAAGTTTATTCACCATCTGAAGTGAAATTGCATGTGAGAATATAAATATATAAAATATTCTGTTGTGAGAAAATAGATATGTTCAGTTATTCCACAGAAGGGGTTAATATTGCACTGTTCATCATTGATAATACTTTAGTGTGTGTACGTTCGTGAAGAGGCTCCGAGGGTCTGAGGGTTAGCACATGTCCAGGTTCAATATGGTTTAGTCTGATATGCACCTAGCTGGGCTTTGCCTAATGAAGTTGGACGATGTGCCAAACCAGGATCGATAAAGAATAACAGAAGCTGTAAACGTAGCACAAAATCATGATGACTATTCATCCATGGCAACGTGAGACAACTTTAAATCTGATGTTACTATAGTTTTTTTTTTTTCTCGACAAAACTGCTTTTATTGAGGTGTATCTGTTTGTTTTCTGCCTTTCCTGGATCCTTTACTCTGCCTTGAGCTTGAGTGCTGTTCAGGCTTTAAACTCAGTGTCTCCTTTTTTTGTCTACTCTCAGTAATTCCTAAAAAAACGTGATGAGCTGTGCAGTCCTCCGTAAATCACCTTGGGATGGCCCTCCTCTGGCACTGTGTATCCAAGTTCAGTGTGGTGATGGCTCTGGGGAAGAAGCTGTCCCTGATATCTCCATTATTCAGCTTCTTGTTTTTTTTTTTTTTTATTTATTTCTTTTTTTAATCTCTCGTTCTTCCACTCCATTTCCTTCTTCTTCTACTTTACTTTTTGGTCAGTCATTAACCTTGAACTTAAAGTTTCAAGCCTTGCAGGTAGGTTAAAGCAATTTTGAAAAGATCCTTCATGCTAACAGGAATTTAGAATTTTGCCAGTGTCAACAGGCCAGAGGTGAAAATTGTTGGGTTTCTTTTTGTGGATTGGTTTGAGATGGCATATGAGTTTGAGTCAAAAATATAAGTCACTTTTCTTATGGGGTTTCCACCATTCAGAATCAAGTATTTCACTACAGCCAGGTAATAACAATGAGGTATCACACTTGCACCATGAATGACAGCGACTGACTGTACTTTTTTGTTTACTGTAAACAATACCAAACATTAAAGAAGTAATTATCATCACAATTCCCCAATGAAATTCAGAAACATCTACAAATTCTCCTCTTTACTTGCCAATACACTGTGACGCCCTTAAACTCTTTATTTACCATCAACAATGACAAATAAAATCAGTGAGAGCTTTAATTTAGGGATCTGAAGCCAACCAATGAATGACAGTTTGAGTAGAAAACATGACCAAAGGCAAGATGAACAGCAGGCTCTCAGGCAGGTGCCAAAACATTTGAGCAAATGTCAACCAGCTGGACTCTGAACATCAGCAGTGACAGATTGCATTTCAAGAAAACAGCTTGCATGTGCAGTGCCAGCTAAAAACAGACAAATGCAAACCAGAAAGTTAACATTTTCAAGATTTTATTAAAAATATTTCTTATTTACAGTGATAAAAACACACATTAAATATCATTCAACGCATGCAGGCAATAGAGTCAGACATTAAGTTGCATTTTTAAAAATCAAAACAAATCTCTGATTAATAAAAAAGAATATTTCAGCTCAGGACATTTTTTTTTTACTTATTTACAGACAATTTAAATATTAAAAATTATATACAGATCTAAGTTTCCTTCAGTTTCACAGTAGAAAATATTTCTAAAAGGCATAGATGCCCATACTGACTGTGGCCAGAGCCACAAAGAGTCCCAGGACCATCCTGAGCAGTGGGCTGGTTTTGATTATGGTCCCACTCATCTGCTGTGTGTTCACTGGTGAGGAGTGTGTGGAATGGCTCTGCAGGTTATTTTCAGAGACAACCATCTTCTGTAAATCTTCAAAGACCTGGAAAAAATAAGAATGAATATCCATCAAAGCTTGCAAAGACCAAGGCTAATCTTTAATATCCAGTGACAACGTGCTGTGCCAGGTTTCTCTCTCAGCTGAAGCCGCTTCACTCTGTACCTGAATATTCAGCTCAAAGGCTGTGACAGCCTCCTCCAGCACACTCTTCATCTCCTCCTCTGTGAAGTCCACACTGTTCATCCTGCTGCGGTACAGCTGCTTAAAGAGGTTTGGGCTGGTAACGCCGGGGAAGGCGAAGAATGACAGACCCTCACTGCTCTGTAGCCCCATGGACTTCTGGGCGATTCGACCCAGGACCTGACCTCCAGATAGGTCACCAAGGTACCGTGTGTAAGCATGAGCGATCAGATATTCAGGGTTTTCTTTACCAAGCTGCAAAAAGGGAACCAAATTAAAATGGTGTTATTCCAGAACCAAACACTGGAGGTACGCTGTGACTCGCAGCTATCTATGAACATACCTGTCTGATTCTGTGGCAGTATCTTTTAGTGGCTTTTGGGACAACAACCTTCTCTCTCCAGTCCTGGCCGTAGAAAAATTCCAGGTCTTTTTCAAGAGTCTTTAGCCGGGCCAGCTCAGCAGGAAAGTAAATGGGTGCAACACCGGGGTGGTTGGAGTTTCTGTCCAGTTCCTCTTCCAAAGCCTCATAAATCTTGTATAGGGAGCACAAAAGGAGCTGAAGAAGAGGGGGAGAGATGTCAGACAAAATGTTCACACATTACACATAGGTTTGACTTCTCTTCAAGTAATCCATTTTGGATGTACATGGTTAGGGTTGTTTTTTTTACCTTGTACTGAGACAGGGAGACTTTCCCTCTCTGGAAGCTGAGCATCAGCTCTGTGTTCTCTGCCCTGGTGTGACTATCTTTAGTCACAACTTTGATGAGTTCTGATAAATCCCTGCAAAAAAAATAAAACAAACCTGTTAAACTAATAAATCCACACACCTTAGGTAAAGAGCTGTAGAATATCAAGATGAGGCTCCAAAGTACAGACGAGGAGTTATGTAAAGAAAAAGTGTGAACTGCTCGACCTACAGAGCTTTATCTTGATGTTTGCTGCTGATAAACTTTAAGAAAGCAGCACATGTACTAAAGACCAAGATTTGAGGCTGCAGCGCTGATGTGCAGATGTTATTTCTAGAACTCAGTGTGAAGTTTATTTTCTAACTAGACATTTGATTATTTCAGGCAGGGGCATTTGGCATTGGATTTGGATTCATGCTGGTGGTGAAAGATGAAATAAATCACAGAATTTTAATCTTACCTGAAAGGCATCTGCTGGGCTGTTGTCTCATTTTCTGCCACCATTGTGTCCTGAAAACAAAATAAGAAATGAGAAAAAGAGGAACACATGTTCTGTCTTGAAAATCGAGGAGAAGAGCAAAACATTTGACAGATAATGTGCATGTATTTATCACCATCGTTGATGTGCCACAGCTAACACTCTGCTATTGAGAGATGGTGTTTCTTAACCTAAATGATAAACCTGACCCAGCTGTTACATCAATTTACATTAGCTCAGTGGTTAGATGACTGTTTGCACTCCCGCACATGTGCATAAAAGCTCTCAAAAAGTTTTGATCATGGTGTCATTAAAGGTTTGAGGGTTACTCTGGAAACTTACTTCATGCAAGCGTTAAAGCATTTCAGTATAGTACCTTATATGAACAGGACACTGAAGGGATTTGCATTTGTTTCACATAAAACTATTTAGTTTTGAAGCAACTACACAATAAATAACAGCTTCAATCTTGCTAGAATACAAACTCCGTGCAGTTTAAACTATTAACTTCAAATGTTTATTTCTTTGACAAAGTTGAATTTCCATTCATTTCCTTCTCCCTCTCAACATTTTTGCTTCATTAGTATAAATAAAAGATTCATGTTTCCTGTCCTGTTCTTTAGCTGCCTATTTATGTTCAATTTTCACTCCTATAATCTTTTGTAGCCGCCCCTTGCAGGAACTAACCCCGTCTCCCAACCTGCTCTTAACGTATCTTTAGGATTTAAGACGGCAGCGATATAAGTGTTAAAATACAAAGTTTGAGAGACAGAAATAGCATTGAGCTTCACTCACCAGTCAAAGAAAAGTCTTGTGGGTTCAGTAGTTTGCTTTTATCCTCAATGCTCCTCTAGTTTCTCTCTGGATGTCCAGTACGGTCTGACTTTAACAGTCTCAGTCCTTTCCTCATTTTATACTGTCTTCTGTCTCCTCCCCTCTGGCTGAGGGAAAACAGCACCTCACCAATCCTCAGCTAAACATGACACCACAACTTCAGCAAAAGTTGGAGGAGGGACTGAAAGTTAACATGATTCAGCAACTTCAACACAAACTCACTTGGAAAAGTGCAGGAGGGAGGTGCTATGGGACTAAACATGAGTAAGGACTTGCAGTTCATTCCCCGGAAAAGCAGGAAGAGGAGGGCCAAGCGCTAAGCATGACATTGCAGCTTTGGCATTCCAGAGTTGAGCCACATGACAGGGAGAGACTCTAAACATGACTGTGTGAGTTTCTGGAGGAGAAAGGGAGGGAGGAAGTGTTGAAACATTGACTCACAGTTCAAAAAAACAATCACATGATTGTGCAAAGACAATACACCAGCAGATTTCGGTTCATCAGCACCATGAACTTGTTTTACCACGCTGCTGGACTGATAAGTGAGAAAATATTCACACGAGAAGTCAAGGTTTCAGCAGGACAAGAGACAACACTGTTAAACTCCTTCTATCCTCCCTACCCCTATTATCCAAATCATAAATGTAAATGATGACTCGAGAGCTGATGACTTTAACTGCCTTAAGAATTAAGATCAGAGCAAATCAGGTCCTGCAAGTATAACACCAACTGTTACTATTATTACTGGAACTGTAACCATCACCTTTAACCTATTTACATGTTTGACCTGGACATAGTGTTTCTTTGATTTCAACCTCAAAATTCTCACACTGTCCTTTTATATACTCAGATGTATCAGCCTACACATTGTAAATATTTGTAGTTCATCCTCATCACTGGTCCAACTCCTGGCTATAACTCCTTGCTGCGTGTCTTCCCCCTCTCTCTTCACTCTACACATCCTGTCTCTCTCGCCTGAGATTCAAGAGAGACACCTGAAAAATAACACAGAACCCCCACAGGTGTTACAGGCCTTACAAATCACAGGATAGAAATAGTCTGTCTTGTTGCCTACACTCTTGTTTACTTCGGAAGCTCATAAAAAGGCACCTGTGACATAATTGTGACTATCCCAGCATTAACTATGTAAAAAACAACAACAACAAAAAACTTTTATCCACAGCTTTTTGGACTGATCAGCTGGTTTACAAAGAGTGATGCATTGCCTGTGTGTTTATGGTGGTAAAAGAGATCATATGTGTTTACATAATCAAGCTGTGAAAAAAATCCCAAACTTCTAGTATTACAACAGACTTAAAGGAGCTTGGAAACCAGCTCATGTTGTTAATGCAGATTTAAGTCTCTGTGCAAACATCTGTGTGTAAGTATAACTAGTGTCACAACTGGCTTTGTAAACAATCTGCATTACAAACACCAACACTGACAATTAATAAAGGGAACTAATCAGAAAGTTAATATGTAAAAAGTGTACTTAAATTTTCTCATTAGGAATGTTTTGTCTGGTTATAAAACACCTCTTTGTGACCTAAAAAAGAAAAGGATCATCATTGTGCTGACTGACATAAAGATGTTCTTGTCTGAAACTTCTGCCGGGGGAAGGTGTAGATAAAGTGATTCATTTCATGCTACCAAGTATCTTATTTCAATATTCTTCACAGAAAAGATTCTTGGTACGTGGTTTATTTGACTGTTCAAAAAAGTGAGGTAGATTTTCTGTAATTAAAAAGAAAATGTTTTAGCATATCATAATTGCCTAAGAAATATTTCACAGCTTTCAGAAAAGAAGAATAAACACATTTTAATGTTTGATTTTAAATACTATTTATAATTTGGTGTTTATATTATTTAGCAATTGTGCTATTAGGCTAACAATATGCAGGATATAATCTACAAAATAATCAGAAGTGCTTTTTATATGTGGCACTAATTCTCACTATAGCTTTAACTTTGGTTTTCCAAATGTTGAGATCTTTAGCTCAAGATAAAGAAAAAAAAAAAGGGGGGTAAATTTTGCATTTGCAGTGGTGACAAATCTAAAAACAGGTCACAGAAATTTATGACTTTAAACAGCTCGGACACACTTTCTGCTAAACTGTAAGAATTACAGTTTGTTTATTCCCACACTCTGCCTTTTCATGATAAACAATCTCAGGTGCTGTATATTATCAACAATCGTTTGGGTGTATTTGTGTGTGAAGTGGGTCAAGTGGTTAGAGATGGCATTCAGTTGTGGTGCAGATGTGTGGCCCCATGCCCGTCTTGTCAGTTTTCAGGAACTTGAGCATTGAGGTGTTGTTTCACTGACCAATGAGTTTCCTTGATTGGAGGTGTGGTAGGAGTTTATGGGTGATTTTCTGTTTGTTTGGTGGGTGTTTGATTCTGTTGGATGCGAACGGCTGTATTGTTTGTAGATGGCTGTGTTGTCAGTAGATGTAGTAAAGAACTTACCCTAACACTTAATTATCAGCAGCAGGTGAGGATGTGAGGGAAGGTCAGATTGAATTAATACATGGCGTTCAGCATGGTGGGGTGGGGAGGGGGTTGTTCAGTTGGTTTTTGCATTGTTGGTGGTACTGGTTGTCAAGCTGCCCTCTTGGCCCTATCAGTTTTCAAGGAAATGCCTACAGTTGATGTTGGCGAAAAGATGACCAATGTGTTTCCATGAATGGAGGCATGCTCTGGAAACCGCTGAGCACATATCATGTCATGATGAAAGATTATTCTGGTTACCGGAAGGAGATGGCAGGTTCAAAGGCTCTGACCTGGCCAAGAAAAGCAGAAAATATGAAGTTTTATAAGATGAAAACAACCATATGTGAAAGTGAACCAAAAGGTAAAGTTGCTTAGCTGAGTGTTAAAATTACTGAAACTCACTCACTTAAAAATAAATAAATATAAACCAAACAAAATAAAAAAAACTTAAAGAGCTTCTGCTTCAGCTTAATTTCTGAGTGGACATGCAATAACCAATCAACCGTTGTGTTACAACTCACAATAACATACTTTATCAGTTTAATGCAGTAGCTTTTTTGAAATCAGCCTAACATTGCAAGCATTACATGCAATACTTCTTAGGGCATGCAGTGCAATATAATATAATATTGAATCAAATTAAGCCTTAAAAAACTCTGTTTTATGGCTGCAGGGGTGTAAACTTTGTCTACTTCTTGGAATATAAGAGGTCATGCAGGGTGACACTGGTCAGCCTGGGACTTGCAGATAATGTCCTTGTATCTCCCTGTACCCAGTGCCCTCTGTGCCCTCAGTCACCCCTCAAAGTGCAGCCATGAATTTTATCAGCTGTAATTTATAAGACATCCTGTCTTTTATAAAATCTTAAGGCTAAAGTGCTTCTAATGAACTTTATATTTAGTATTAGAAAGTGTTTTACCTTCAAACTTTTTAAACTCTGAATTTCATTTACAAAATCCCTACAGCTGTTCACTTTTCACTTTCAAAAGTTTTGTGTCTTCATCTGAGCTTTTTAATGTGTGTTGCTCACTTCACTCCACCAACACCTTCCCAGCAGTTTCAGAACCAGACTCAGAATCAGATTTAGTACCAAGTAGTTTTTACATTACAATGAAATTATTTTGGTTTGTTAGTGCAAACAGTTAAAACAGCTTCCTGCAGAGGTGAGTGTTTGAAAGAGTTTGTGTCCAGGGTGAAAAGGGTCAGCGACAATCCTCGCTGCTTGCCTCAGAGTCCTGGAGGTCCAGGAGGGATGACAGCCTGCCCTTGTCCTTAACCATAACGGCAGCATAGGAGATGAGGACGGACTTGATGATGGAGGTGTAGATGTGCATCAAAGACTTTGGCAGGTTGAACATCCTCAGCTGCCGCAGAAAGTACATCCTCTGCTGTACCTTCTTTGTGATGCTCAGCTCCCACTTTAGGTCTTGGGTGATGATGGTCCCCAGGAAGCTGAGGACACCACAGTGTCAACCCAGGAGTCACACCAGGTGATCGGGACAGGTGGGGCTACAACACCACAGTCTCCACTGTCTTTAGAGCATTAAGCTCTAAGCTGTTCTGACTACACCAGATGATCAATCTCTCACTCATCACTCCCAGAGATGTGTCCGATCAGGGTGTCGTCTGCAAATTTCAGGAGCTTGACAGACTGGTGACTGGAGGTGCAGCTGTTAGTGTACAGGGAGAACAGTGGAGGAGAAAGGATGGAGACATGATTTTTCAATTATACGTGCTGCCTCCTGTCAGACAAGGAGTCTGTAATCCGTCTACGGGTGGAGTCGGGTACGCTGAGCTGGGAGAGCTTGTCCTTCAGAGGAGCAGGGATGAAGGGTGTTGAAAGAAGAGCTAAAGTCCACAAACAGGATCCTGAGGAGTCCAGGTGCTGGAGGATGTGGTGGAGGGTCATGTTGACAGCATGGCTCACTGAGGAGGGCAGCAGAGAACAGACCTGAGCCCCGGCTGTGGAGAACTTTGTGGAGCTGCTTGCTTGTTGCCTGTGCTGCTGAATGATGTCAGACCTAATTTGGGGCTTACACCAGTACCACCTGCAGGCAAGAGAGGGGTCAATGCAGCTATATATAGGGCTGTCTATTGGGTCCTCAAAAACAAAGTATTGTAAACTTAATAATAATAATAATAATAATAATAATAATAATAATAATAATAATAATAATAATAATAATAATAATACATTTTATTTAAAAGTGCCTTTCAGGACACCCAAGGTCACTGTACAGAAGGTAAATATAAAAGACAAGATAAAAATAACATACATACAATAAATAAATAAATGAAACAGGATGTTCATGTGAGAAACTTGTAGGATGTTGGAGTTGGAGCAGTTGTCTCATTTTATTCCAACTTCACTTAAACAGACAGTGTTAAATAACACATTATCACGTTACTTTTACATTAAATATATTAATTGCCAGATAATTTTGTGCTATAACAGGTTTTTTTTTCAGGGTTAGTGTTCGACAGGAGTTTTAATGTTGTGCTTGTCAGCCAGCATCTCATAACTATGATAGCGACTTGTACTAAAAAGGACCTTTAGTGTTTGTACCAGTGTTTCAAACTCGTACGGAAATGCTCAATTATGGTAATCATGTCATGTGCAGTCAATAAAACAACTCACCTACATCTGTTGAGTCAGCGATAGCATGTCATGACATAACATGTAATTAGTAATCTATTCAATCACAGTTCTCTCAGTCCAGTCTACCATGACTCAGCAGAAACTGGAGCAGCAGCAGCAGCAGCAGCAGTAGCGCCAAACGTGAGTCGGCAGCTTTTCTTTGGCACAGTTCATGCAGGAGAGCGACGTGGAGTCGACAGTCTGGGTTTGAACTTTATTCGATGGTTTGTTCAAAGCAGTAAATCACATGCTAGATTGTTGCCAGATATCCCCCCAGAGAAACAGCTTTTAAAATTACCTTTAGCTTTCGGGCTTGTTTTAACCGGTTTTGACCTGTGGTAAGCTGACGTTAACTTCCTGTTATTTGGAAATATCGACTACAAGCAAGCGGTACTTATTTCCATGGAAAATTGTTTGTTAAAGGTTCTTTTTTTGTGATAGTAACTGAAAGAATAGTGGGAAACTGTTTCATTCAATTAAACTTTACTCGGCACGTGTTGCTACGTAGTTAGCGCTCTTCCCTAGCAAAATATGACGCACCTGACCCGAGTTAGCCAAATCAGCACAACGCACATTATCTGTCCTGCAGAAAAAAACTTAAATCATTCCAACACGTCATACGATAACTAGATGTCTCATTTCTCTGACTTTCTCAGTAGAAGGTGCATCATTTGTGAGATTCCCCGGTGTTATTTTTTTCTTTAAAATCTTTGTTTTTAAATCAGTAAAATTGGTGTGTCTCCAGCAAAAATTGAGCCACATAATCTGTAGTTTTGTCATGAAATTTGCATTAATTTGAGAGGAAAAAATGCCCTTGTATATCAAGTTTCTATTGTTATCCTTCAAATAGATTGAAGATATACACAAGTCATACCAATAATGTGTAATTTACTACTTTACCAAACTTTCCTGTCAGTACTATGGTTCTGTCACGTTTAGATAAAAAAAACTTTTAAAAAGTGTCGCACGTCTTTTTTTTTTTTTTTAAGATAGGGTGAGTTCTAGCATCAATGTCTATGGTTCTGACCCTGTTTTTCCCAAGTATTATTATTATTATTATTATTATTATTATTATTATTATTATTATTATTATTATTATATCATTTTGAGCAGTGAAGCTGAAGAATCCAGCCCCAAAACACTTAAGTATCCCAGAAAAAAAAAAACATAGAAAAATACAAAAGTCATGAAAGATAGGAGAAATGGGAAAAATTATTCCATTATAGACCAACTAGATTTACGCACTGCTGGTATGTATTAAAGTAATGGTATATAGTTAGTTTACCCTCCTTTTGTCTCATAGGCAGACATCACCAGTTTCATACAATGCTTTAGCATAAGAATCTTGAGTAACACTTACTTTCCTTAATAATACCGGGGCCTTCTTTTCAGTTAAACTTACAGAATCTACACTGTGTGTAAGGATGCTGAGACTGGATCCATGAGTGGATGCAGCCAGAGAGGAAAATAAGTCTTCCATAATCTCAGTGATGGACATGGAGGTGCTTGGGGAACCAGATCTCAAGGCCTGTATTACCTAAACACTTTTGTAGATTCTGGACTTGCAAAAACATTCAATCATCTGCAACTGGGCATGCACAATACTGGAAGTGTGAGAAAATCTGATGTGATTTTTTGCGCACTGGTCACTTTGCATAGTCTATATGGTGTTGAGTGTGTGTGTGTGCCTGCATGCATATATTCTGCTTTGTTGCACTTTGTGTCAGCCTTCTCCAGTTTATGGCAGTATATGTGTCAAAGCAAATAGGCTCAGGCTATACAGTTTGGCACACACTGTTCTCAGCCCTGTGAAAGACAGCTTATGTAATGCAATAAGTGTGTACAGTAAATGTTTAACTAAAAGATGACCCATAAAAGTTGCTGTTTTTTTCTTAATTGCTAAAACTTGATGTTTATCTCTATTTGTCTGTCAGGAACCATATGACTTGCTCAGTGAGACAAGGGAGCACTCTGGTGAGGGGATTTTAATGTGCACTTATGTACAAACACAAATTTAGAACGGCCTTAATGCAGCTTATCTCAGCCGTAAAGATGCAGAGAGTGAAAGCAAAGACTGATCATCCATTGTTGACATGAATACATGAAATGTTCCAGGTAGAGATGAGGCTGAACTTTATAGAGCTGAGTCCGCAGGTATCCTACCTGAATCACCCCGACATGCTTCACAGAACAGATGGGGATTAAGAGGAGGAGAGGTGAGAAATGGATTATAGCACTGAATTAAACACAAAGTTTGTTGATGGGTATTAAATTGTAAGAGCATACCTTTTCATGATTGTGCAGGACAAGTTGTTGCACTCATTTTACCCAGCAGAGGGCAGCATTTATCAGGTAATCGCCCTTCACTTGTTCTCTCATTTTTGTACTTTGTGTTATTTACCAAAGTACATTTTGCAAGTTGTCCTTTCGCTCCTCTCTCTGACCTAGGACATTCAAAACTCTTTGTTGGAGTACTGGGTGTGTTTAGATAACCAGCACAGCAGGGCAGGCTGTCCTAGTTCCAGAACTACCAGCCTTCCTGTAACCCCAGGAACCCCAAGACCTTATACAGTGATACCTGTATCAGGATCTGTACTTTATCCCATGATACCTAGCCCCATGGCTGACACCTACAGTCCCATAACTTCTATGTGCAGTCCCACTGATTCAGCCTGGGACAACCTCACACCCACCATTGGGAGTCCTGGAAGCTTTAACCAGGATCCCGTCAGAGCTGCAGCTCACTTGCACCTATTGGGGGAATCCTTGTCCCTGATTGGACAATTTCTACAGGAGACAAATGTGAGTAGATTCAGTGTGAAAGATACTTCTCAAAACTCAGTTTGATATTCCTTCACTACTTGTTTTACAGAATTCGGTTTGCTAACACTGAAACCTTATATTTCACAGAAAATGATCAAACAGTAACTTCGAAATCTTCAGGCGGAGACACTTAATTTTTTGGAAACTATACGCACATTTTGAAAATAGGTTTGACCCATACTTTAAAAAAAAAACTTGTACGTGGTCAAGTATACCCAGCTGTATTATCAAAACTGCCGCCTGATCCTGTTGAGACCTGAATCAATGAGATTCAAGTCAAATGAAAGCCAATAACTGCTCTTTGTTGCATCTCTGTAGAAAACGGCGAGTGTGCCGGGTAGCTTGTCCCTGCTCTTGGACTCCCTGCTCTGTGCCCTAGTTCCTCTGATCTCGCTGACCTCACAGATACCTGAGCTGAGAGACTGCACACGACGTACACTGGTGAGAGATGCAGACACAATTATAACATGAAAAGATTTGTTTTTCCAAAAAGGTGTGTGTTACTACCTAGTCTTACTGTTTTTTTTTTTTATTTTTTCAAGGCCTCTACTCTGGAAAATATAAACTATTTGATGCCCGGGCTGTGAGTGATGATAAAGACCCCACTATCAGTTTTCAGTATTTTTTATTTTTATTTTTAAAATATACTGGAAGAAGTCTTATGTTGGTTGACATTTACAAATTGAGCAATTTTTTGTTCAGTTTCTGTCAGTGGCTCTTTAAAAAAAACACTAGTATAAAAGTTTATGGTTTGAAAAAAAAGTGATGACCGGAATACGTCATTATTTATTCCATTCTTTGCCAACAAGAACCTGCTCTCTGATTACTGTGTTTGCACAAACTTTCTCCTTTTTTTCTATCCATGGATGCGATAGGTAGTGGATCAGTTGTCTCTGATGTGCTCTTGGACTCTTACCCTTTTGTTGGACACCCCTGGTTAAAAATAAATAAATGAATAAAGTGACAGGGTGTAACCATGGACTGTATAGACTGGACAGCATGGCTCTGCTCATTGTCAATTTTGAAGCTGCTCTAGAAACATTTGCTGCCAGAATTTGTGGATGTAGCTGTGATACGCTCCGCCTACGTAAAATACTGTTCTGATTCCCGAAGCTTCTCAATGACACACTCTGCATTACGCCAAAAAATTTTTCCCCATTACTGGCAAAAAAAGAGAGAGGGTAATTGGTGTCAATCATGGCAAAACATGACGTCAAACCTTGTTTTTAACCTCTAATAACTGAAAAGAGTTTTCAGAAAAAGAAAACCTGAACAAAAATCATTAAAATAATATCACCACAGCATGCAGATGTGAGAAAAACATGCACAATGTGTACTTATTCTTTAAATTAACCCAATCCATGACCGACACTGC
Source organism: Labroides dimidiatus (assembly GCA_030710495.1). Lineage (NCBI taxonomy): Eukaryota > Metazoa > Chordata > Actinopteri > Labriformes > Labridae > Labroides > Labroides dimidiatus. The sequence goes on from CM061145.1 coordinate 14,800,930, forward strand.
AACCAGTCACCAGGGGGAGCAGTTTAAGTGAAAGCGTCACCCTGGCCCATTCGATTTATAGACTATGGACATAACCCCAAGCCAAGAAATAACTTTCACATTTCTGTGGGAACTCTTTGCTTATATTTACAAAAGTCAGGATGATGACATCATCCATTAAGCCAAGAGTCAGATGTGAGCTACTTTTTTATGTTGTTTCATGTGTTAGTTTATGAGACGGTTTGGAAGAAAGTCACACAATGTGAGTAAAGTAAATTAGATATCTGCTCCAAACCTGCATTTCACAAATGGTAACACATTAGTTTGATTCAGTTTGTCTTAAACCAAACACTTAAAAGTAATTTAAGTCTTTTTAATAACAAACTGACCTCAGATTACTGCTTAAATCATTACTTTCAGCTATTACTGTGAGACAATTGTATAGATCCATCCTTAAACTGTAGAAATCATTAACATAAAAAAATAGATTTTATTTTCAAAGATAATGTGAAGTAAGTCAAAGACTCTAAAAGGCTCTCAATGGTTTCATAAATTACACGGGTACTATTTTCTGATCACTCATCCATTTAACAACACGAGAGTACTTAAGTTTCAGTTTTGATTTATGTTACATCGTAACCTGTCATTGCTGTCTGTGTCATGCAGTCTGTCCTGATTAGCGAAGATAACTGCATCATAAGAAGATACCCACATGCATATTTTAGCAGCTCTTAAGACCAACGACTGTCACCCTGACAGGTGTTTCATTTGACAACCATCCATGAGTTTTCACATCTTAAGGGAGTGGCAGATAAAACCCCCGGTTGAATGATTCATGCCCCGGGATACTCCTCCTCCGCCCCATCTCGGAATGCTTAGCAGCCTGCACACAAAGAAACCTGTTGTGCATGTGAAAGCAATCGTACAAGTGTGTTCGTATGTGCATGTTTCCCTAAAATGGGAGTGGTGAGACCAGCAGCTCTGTCAGACTGCGAATCTCACCTGCGTAGACTGCTTCCATCTTTGACAACTGGGAGTTGACATGTCCTGAAGTTGTCTGGGTGACAGAGACGGACTTCAGTGCCACCTGACCAAACCGAGCACGCAGAGCCGGCGATTTATGAGCACAGCTTCAAGGACCTTTAACAGTTGAGTAAGCATGATTCACTTCCTGATCTTATTACAAATCCTAACAGGTTTGAGTAGAGAGTATTAGATTATAGACGTTTGTTTGACTGAAGGAGCTAGTCATATGGATAAAATGTCTCATCCTTATTTTTATTTGGTTAGCAGGAACATGTTATGTTCACGCTCGTTTCCAGGAACTAAAAGATAAAACAACTGTGTGTGAGATCTTGTTTTATGCTTGAACAGTTTAATTTTTGAGGCTGAATGTCACAGAAGTGCTCAGCTGATCGGTCTGCTTTGTTGTGCTCTTGTAGTGTTTGTATCCTTTATATATGTGAGCATATGTTGTTTGATTTGTGTGCTTGTTTGCAAATGGGTCCAAATATAAAAGTCCAGGTAGAATGTAGTTGGACAGGATTGGCAAGGCGTGGTGTTTCAGAGCACTAAGAAAAAATGGATGTAGGTAGAAAACAAGGAAATAAAGCTTTATAACAAGATGAAATGAGTTATTTTCCATGTACATGTAAGAAGATAGAGCGTGTGTGACAGGATACTTAAATGATGTAAAACAACTGTTGTACTCTGACAGAGATGCACCTTTTGCTTCGGGTTGGGTAATGTTGCTTCACCTTTTCGTTTGATGCTCACTTTCATCCATCCTCTTTGCAGCCATGAGTGAACGCCTGAGAGGGAGCAACTTCAGCTCCTCGCCTGAAGAGCTAAAGCTGATTCTTCTGGGAAACATTGGATGTGGAAAGACATCCTCAGCAGACAACATCCTGGGCCAGATGTCTCCCGTTTCTATCAGTGCTTCCAAAAGCTGCCAGCTCAGGCAGGGAGTCTCTGAAGGCAGGAGTTTGACTCTGGTGGAGGCTCCCAGATGGTACTGGGCTGGTGGTAAGATGGAGGACAGCGTCAGGAAGGAGACAGAGCGAGCTTTGACACTAGTAGCACCAGGCCCACATGCCTTTTTGCTGCTGGTGCCTGTTTGTCAGTTCACAGAGGTTGGTTTCAGCCTACACAGGTTTTTACTTTATGTAAATTGAGCAGTAAAAAGTGGAATATGAGTCGTCCTGGTGATGCGTCTCCTGTCCTGGTGTTTCTAGATGGAGGGCTGTGTGCCTGCAGAGCTGGAGGCGTTGTTTGGTGAGGGTGCACTGGATCACACCCTGGTCCTACTGACCTGTGGGGACTACTTAATGGGAAAATCAGGGGAGGTATGACAGCCTATCACTTAGTCATTATTGAGAGCTAATATCATCATTTGAACTCTTCCTTACGTCAGTATTTTAAAGTCTTACTTGAAAGGTTTAAACTCCTCTTCTGTAAAAAATGTCCTCCAGATTTCAATTTCACCCACTTCAGTGTTCCAGAAACCATTTTTTTTTCTGTGAACCTAAACTTTTGAAATCACGCTTTGTATCCTACTTCTAAAACATGAACTCAGATGAATGAATCTCTGATGTCAGTGCTGCTTTCCCAAAAGTTTTCTTTGGTTGTTCATCACTGCTCTCTGTTCGCTGTGTCCAACAAGCTGCTGTTTGTCAGAGTAGGAAAAAAGGCATCTCATAGCAAACCCAAATATTTTCTTCCCACAGGAGTACCTGCGAAAAGAGCACCCCGGCCTGAGGCAGATGATTGAGAAATGTGGGGGGAGGTACCATGTCATCAATAATCGTCAGCGACAGGACAGACAGCAGATCCAAGAGCTGCTGGAGAAGGTAGGAAACTGATGCAGGGATGACATTAATAATAAAAACTAGTTTGCATTCCGAAATTTATAATGTTAACAATTTTTTTTAACTTAATTTACTTTTGGTGAAAGCTGAAAACCTTGAAATAATAAAATGAAACAAAATGAAACATCACTACAAAAACTGACATATGAGCAAGTGTGTTTTTGTCCTATTTAAAGTAAGAATTGTCTTATTATACTTGATATGAGCCACATTCAACAGACAAGTCCAGGAACGTGTCTTATTTCAAGATATTAAAAGACAAAAATTAGGTCTGAATTACCTGCAACAAGTAAAAAAAGTGGGGTAAGAAAAATTTACTTGTCAAGTTTAGAATAATGTCTAAATAGAAGAAACTTTCACTTACTCCACTGGCAGATTTTTTTTCCTTCCTGTTTACAAACAATTCAGAGCTGATTTTTGTCTTTAAATATCTTTAAATGAGACATGTTTCTGGCTGGTCTGCTGAATGAGGCTCATATGAAGTCTGAAAAGACATTTTTAATGAAAATAAGACAAACCCACTTCCTAAGATGTCAGTTTTTTGCAGTGTTGACAGTTGAGTGAGTGAGTTGTGAAAAGGCTGCCAGCATTCAAGCTATTTGTTTAATTGTTTTGACCGGGCAGGTTGCTGAGCATGCATGTGGAGGTTTTCCCAGCAACGCCCTGTTTCACAACCACATACACACACACACACACACACACCCAGGAGAACGGATCAGTTTGATAATTGGTTCTTTGTCTGTTTATCTTTAATCTTCACTGGCAGGATGGGAACTCATTTTATCATGATGATAAAATGTGGTTTTTAAGCACAAGTGTGTTGTCTTCTTCTGAGTGTGTTTTTTTTTCTGTATTTATTTATGGAAAAGGTGGAAAACCTGGTCCAGGATAAAGGGCTATACCGTGTGAAATCGCCCGAGGAGAGAGAGTTGGAGAAACGAGTGAGCGAAAGAAAGAGAGAACTCATGGAGAGTTACAGAGCTCAAAAGGAGGAAAGGCAGGCGGCGTTATCAACCCGCTTCTCAACCACAGACGCACAGAGCAGTACTGAGAGGGGAGAGGAGTACAGCACATTTCTGGAAAGACAGAAAATAGAAAGGAGGGAGGATACTGATGGGAGAGTGAGTGTGAGACAAGTGTCTAACGGACTTCATTCAACTCCAACACCTGAGGAACAACCTTACTCGGAGCGTTACAAGGAGCGGGAGCTGAGGAAGACACCTGGTTTCAAACTCAATGCAGGTATTGTTTCATTAAAGGACAACAACACATCCAAAATAAAAAAAAAGAATGTGAGCAGAAAGTAGTCTGGACTATAAGTACCGTCTCTTTTCTGCAGATGGAGCCATACTCTCAAAAATGTCTGACACCAACACATCTCCTAAAGTGGTCACTATGCGTAAGTCACAGAATCTCACCGTCCTCTGTTTTATCACTGCAAAGTTCACATTTTTTAAGTGTTGTCTCATTTTTTTCTCTGGTTGCTTGCAGTACACCACAGAATCAACAGCTTTGAAGAGAGATCCCCTGAGCAGTCTCCAACTACCTCTCCTCGTTCTCCCGACTTCACCTCCACCTCTTCCTCGCCAGTGTTCACTCCCTCCTCCTCCTCGTTTCCTTCCTCCTCGTTTCCTTCCTCTTCCTCCTCCTCTTCATTCCCCTCATCCTCGCTGTCTTCTAAGGAGCTGCGTCTGGTATTGCTTGGGCGATCTGGATCAGGAAAGAGTGCAGTTGGTAACAGCATATTAGGGCGGGAGGAGTTTGCATCCTGTCCTGAAAGCCTCACTGCGATCACTCAGGAGTGTGAGAAGAAGAGAGCTCTGGTTGAAAAAAGACAAGTAAGTCACAGGATGTTCATGATTTTCTAATATTATAAGGTATGATAGTTAATCAACCTTTTAAAATGCTTACACCACTCCTCTATCGCCTGCAGGTGGCAGTGGTGGACACCCCAGACTGGTTCAATTCAGAGCGAACCCCAGATGAGGTGCGAGCTCAGATCTCCTCCTGTGTTGCTCTGTCCAGTCCCGGTCCTCATGCCTTCCTGCTGTGTGTCCCCATAGACCTGCCTGCAAAGACAGAGCTTCAGGCTCTCAGGGCCCTTGAGTCTGTTTTTGGCCCAGAGGCGGTCCAAAATTACACCATGGTCCTCTTTACTCACGCAGATCGACTGAGGAAGAGCGGGAAGGCTGGAGACAGCAGTGCTGAGGCCTACATCTCCAGTCAGCGTGAAGATTTGTTAAAGATTGTGGAGAAATGTGGAGACAGATTTCATGTGATGGAAACAGCAGGAAGTTGGAGGGACAGGAGGAATATAGCGGAGTTGCTGGAGAAGGTGGAGCAGACCGTGAGTGAAGCTGGAGGACAGTGTTATTCTTGTCCTGCTTTTCAGGAGGCTGAGAAAAGAGTGAGGCAGAGACAGGTGGAGATAGCTAAGGAGAGAAAGAGAGAATTCGTTAGACAGCTCAGCTCTGGAAGGCAGGCACTTTATTCCTCCATGCAGCCTGTGGCCGAGGCAGAAGAGGAAGTGAGAGAGGATGAGATTGAGAAAACGAGGAGTGAGGCGGAGATGAGTGTAAGCACCATGAATATTGAGAGTCTTCCTCCCGTCACACTGTCCACCATATCTCCTTCACTTCTTCACTCCTTTATGGAGAAAATAACCATGAGTGCAAAGTCGTTACCCAAGCTGCTGTCAGATGGCTCTGTGTGGGTGGGTGAGGGAGCAAAGAAGGTGAAAAGCAGCCCAATGTGGGGGACAGTGGGCAGCAGAGCACAAGACATGCAGAAGATGGTGGCGGATAGTTCAGTGTGGCAAAAAGTTGGATCAAGTGCAAGCCATGTGTCCAAAATGGTGGGAGATAGAGTCCCCCAGGTAGTGGTGGACAGCTCTGCATGGGTAGGATCTGGAGCGAAGGCAGCAGCAGGAAGTCCAGTGTGGGGAAAAGTTGGTTTAGGGGCCAAATCAGGCGCCAAACTAGTGGCAGACAGCTCCATGCGTCTCGGGTCTGGAATTGGCACCGGAGCAAAGAACTTGGCAAAGAGCCCCATGTGGGGAAAAGTGGGATCTAATGCCAAGAGTGGAGCGAAACTGATGGCTGACGGGTCCATGAAAGTCGGCGCAGGAATTGGTGCTGGTGCAAAGAAGGTGGCTCAGAGTCCAGTGTGGGGAAAGATGGGGTCCAGGGCCAAGGCAGGAGTGAAAATGGTGGCTGAAAGTTCGGTGTGGGAGAGAATGGGGAACACTGCGAAACAGGTGCCGAAGATAGTCATAGCAGGAGCTCTGCTGGGTCTGGTGCTTGGGGTGTTTTTAGGGGGGGCGATAGGTGGTGCTGTGGGGGCAGCAGCTGGATCTGCAGTTAGCGAGGTGGGCAGGAGAAAATTCAGTAACAAAGACGCGTCAGTGGATGTGGGGGAAGCTGCTAAAAGTTTGGAGAGAACAGCGAATGAAAACATGGACTCTCTGCTCAAACAAGGAGAGAAGGTCCTTAAAACAGAATAACCGCACAAACATGTATAAAGAATTAACTTTGTTTGAACTTTGGATCAGAATGCATTTTACCTAGAGAGAGTAGAGGTTTTCAAAAAACTTTTTTTGAGCAGTGATGTAAGTTAACAAATATTTTACACATCTTATTCCAACAGTTATGAATCAGGATATTTGTAATTTTAAGACTTTTTTCTTTTTTATATTCACGAGTTTCAACAAATTCTGTCAGGTAATAACTGTTTTTTTTTTCTTTTCGCCAAGTCTTAGCCCTACACTTAATGATTTCCCAAACAGCTGTTGTTGTTTTCAGTAATTTCTCACTGAACTTTCAAGACAAGTTTTTATTTTGTCATTTTGTCATGTTTCTGTTCATAGCTAAAACTGTGATATCTACATGCTCAATAAAAATAAAATCCCCAAAAATGGTCTTTTCTGCTTTTAGTATTCTTTTGACAAATTTAAGCGAGAGGAAAGTCTTGACATAAAAGTTTTCGTTCTCCAGCAGCACTTACGTTGGTCTCCTCTTAACCTTCGAACATGTCTTAATTTCTAAACATCAGCACTTAATCTTTTCAGTCAGAGAAATTAAAAATACATGTAATCTAATGCAGCTCTGGATGGAGACGACAGAAATCAAAGATCCAAATTAACACAAAACTTTGCCAAAGAAAATATAAATGACTACTGAAAAACTAAAAAGCAAGTTAAAAGAAAAAAAATCTGAAAACAAAGAGAAATACTCAAATGAAATAATAAGCAAGCACATTATCAGCATTCACAACATGACTTAAAGTAAGAATTAAGCCAGAATCCACACCCTGTAATGCTGGTCACAGTCTGTGCAGTGACCACAGCCAAGTTTCAGACAAAGTTTGTAAAGCTCTTAAATTTTTAGTGAAAGTAACAAACTAAGTTTGAGTTAAGATTTCTTACACCTGAAATCCATGATTGTGGAATCTTAGCAAAACCTTTGCCAGCTTGTTGTGAGCATGTTAAAGGTTTTTATAAAACCAAGAACCTTCAAATTTAGATTTATTCTGATGCATTGCTGATGAAATATAGCAGCTGGAATTCCTAGATGGATGGATGGATGCTTTATTAAACCTGAGGTAAATTCAAGAAGGTGTGCACACTAGTGACTTTAAGGTCACGAGGGGCACCAGAGGGGGTGGGGGTTGGGGGGAACGAGGACATTATCTCTAAGTCCCATGCAGGCCAGCTTCACCCCTCTTGGCCTCTTGTATCACAAGAAGCAGAGAATGATGACACCCTCAGCAGTCAGAAGAAACATGAAAAAGTGTGTTAACATTGCGTTAAAATAAATATCTACACATCATATCAGTGTGTGTTTTCCTCCAAATGAACTAAGCAGATTATGTAAAACTGTTTCACCCCAGAGGGGTCATGTTCTCTCTCTTTTTTTATTGCCTGCTGGGGCACCAAAGCATCAGTAATAAATATTTCTGTTATAACATCATGTCAAATGACAGCATGGAAACTTTAAAAACCCCTGCAAACATGTAAACTGGCATTTCTAGGTGTTTGCATCAAGTCAGAGTTACAAGTTGAGGCTGATCGTCTGATCTCTCGTGATTTGTGAAGGAAAATGAAAAGGTCTTCTTGTGCAGATCTGTGACTGATCCCAGGATAAGTTTGTCTGAATTCTTTTTACAGCTGTACACTTCCTCAAGCATCAAACAGCAGCCTGGAACTGTAAAGGACTAGCTCAGGAACCTCTGAAACGGAGCTCTATGAGGAGGAAAATACAATTTTGAAGTGCCCCAGCATGCACAACACCAGGACCCTGAAACAAGCTCACCTCACTGGAATGCACTCTTTATAATTACACCAGCAATCTTCCTGCTGTGACAAGCTCCATATCTGCTGTAAAAAGTCATTGGTGTATTTTCCGATAAATTACAGTGACATCAGAAGACAGCTCATAAGAGTGTGCTGCACAAATATGCCATCTGCTGATCACTACTGCTCATTCACTAAACACTAAATAGCAACCATTTGAATAAAAGCACAAAATGGGTTTTTAATTGCAGAATACTGCAGCTTAATTTGTGAGATCCTTTCCTCTGCTTGAAATCCTCTCTGTGGTTTCAGAGCAGGGAGGGGACAGAACAGCCTGGCACAGCAGAGTGGCCACATGCAGCCAGAGCAGAGCAGTATTGTGAAAGCAGCTCTTCCTGTTGTGTGGTCTAGAAAACCGGGTGCGCAGGGGTTCCCAGAGCATCCTGGTGGCTGCATTCTCTCTCTCTGGTTTCCTCTTTCCCTTTCGTCCCTGCAGCAGTTGCCACCCCACAAGCCCAGACATCCATCTAATACACAGAAGCACACCCACACGCACCTTCAGCCCCCCTCTTTTCTGCAGGAAACTCGTTGGCCGTCAATGAGACAGCACCAACTGTTGGCGTTTCCTGGACACTTGACAAAGCCAAAGACGCGGCAGTACGGCTGCACAGCTGCAGCTTACCCCAACATCTCACTGCCTCCACCCAAATCCCAGCTCTAACCGCTTCCCACATCCACCCTGACCTTCCTCACAGGCAACCACACATCTACCACATGCTGCTGTTACATAAATCTTATGATCGTTCCACTCGTATACATGACTGGTTTACACACATGCATACAGCTCACTTTGACCTGCCTGTGACTTGAGCAGGTATTTCTCTCTCTTTTTTTTTTTAATTCTACTTTCTGCAGCTGCCCTGGGGGACAGTATGACCACTGCTGGTGTGCATGTTTTAAGTGTTTCATGTTTTTATTTTGTGATAAATTCTATCCTAAAACAGATATTTGGTTCATAGCAGGCCTGAACATCTGAGACCTCATTTCAGTCGTTTCCAAACAATGTAGGAAAATTAAGGTGATTTAATCGGCTTGTCAGAGAACATAGTTTTGATTCATAATTTGGGATAAAAACGGGATGAAATTTTTGATTGAAGGCATATTCCTCCAGATTAATTTAATTCCATCTTTAATCAGTGTGACTGATCACTTTCACGATAGAAGCAATTTTTGGTACAAATACAAACGTTCAACATCCATACTGAAAAAAAAAATCACTTTTTAACTAGTTTCGGCGTTTTTTGTCTTTTAAACAATTTAAATGGGACAGTACTGAGGAGATTAATTCAAGTATTATTTTGAAATTTGCAAATATGAACTCCTTTATTTGGCTTTGTCAAAGTATGCTGATAATTTTTCAGTTTTCCATGGAAACAGTTTTGCATGTTGTCATTTTTTTCCTCAAACAGCTTATTAAACATTATTAAGAATGTTAGAGTTGTGTGCTGTTTTGTTTGTATTTTTCTTCTTCTTTTAATGCCTAATGCCACTGAATTCTGAACTACACCTTTAAATGCTAATACTTAAAAAAACAAAACAACAAAAGACTCAGTTTTACTTTTAAATTCAATCTTGCTATGGCATCAGATTTATTCTTTCACTACTGAGAACAACGTATTTATCTCTTTATCCATTTGTTTTTTTTTCATCTCCTAATTTACTTATAAACGTATTTTACATGGTTTTCAACAACTCATTTGCTAAAAGCTGTCGTTATAGTCTTTCATTTATTTGTTTTATATATTTTAAACTTTCTGATGTTTGATGAGCAGTCATCTGTGGTGGTTTGTGTTCATTTGGTCATGATTTAAACATTATCATTAACTCTTACTTCAGACGGTCCTTTGCGCAGCATCGTTTTCATGTATTTAAGATTTGATGGCGATCTTGTCCCACTGCTGAATCTATGAACTGCAGTTTGAGGACAGACAAACATTTGACAAACTTGGCAAAGCATTTGGAGTACGATGAGAAATTGTGCTGACACAGAGCGGTCTTTGGAGCTGAAGAAGAGGATGTCAAATAAGGAAGAGCGAAGTCAAACACTTTATTTCTGTCTTTCTGATACATGTGTCACAATGTCAGGGCGGAACCACCAGCACTGCTTCTCTGTCCTCAGGAACAGCAGGAACGTTACAGACTGCTGCATGGATTCAAAGCATGACTCTTTGCACTCTTGGGCAATACAGCTGAGCAGAGGCGAAGCAGATTTTTCTGTTTAATGTGCATTTTGAGCTGCATTTCAAACCACAAATATTGTCTTGTTACTGCTCGTACAAAAGATCAAACATTTTTATGAGTGAGCATTACGATAGAGCATCTCCAGACAAAGGAAGGTAACCAGAATCTTTTTATCAAAAGAAAACATAATTTTGCTGCAATTCAAACCCAGTCTGTGAATAATCCTGCATTTCAAATCTCTTTTTTGTTAGTCTTCCTTTTAACTGATCAACACTGAGTGACAAAGAGAGGTGACTGTTTTGAAAAAAAAAAGTGACAGATTTGATTTTAACAAATTTTCCCTTTTTTTTTTTCCCTTTTTCATGTTTTCACATTACGTCTGCAAATTGCTTGTGATGGTTTAACCTACAAAATATTTCTAAAACTCTATACTCTTAGTTAATCATACTGAACTTCAAGCACCGGAGAGGAAAGCATGCAGCTTCTTAACCCTTCTGTCATTCATGGATGACTGCACGTCTTTGCTGTCAGCGTGACATTTTAACTGCCAGCCATAGCACACTTCTTTGTCTGCTTTTTCTTAGATGTCACCGCTCATCATTCATGGCTGCCACCATCCTCATTTGACCCTTTACCTTTCCCAGAATGCCATTGGTCACCAAAGAAGTCTTTACCCTATAGCTTTCCTCACTGTCCGTGTCACCATAGCAGCTGGATGTAGCTGGGGAGTTAGCCAGAGCTAAATGAGTGACTGAGTCTGTGGAGTCTCTGTCTCGGTGGACCGTGGCTGAGGCGGGATGAGTGGAGGATGACAGAGGAGGAGATGTTCCGCCCTGAAAAAGAGCGCTCTGTTTGTTACTGTCCGGCCCAGCTGAAGTGATTTCTTCTTCCTCTTCCTCCTCCTCCTCCTCAGCTGAGTCCCTGCTCTTGTCCTGGTCATTAAGCAAAGTGACCAAAAAGTTTATGTACTTGACAGCCAGACGCAGGATTTCGTTCTTGCTGAGCTTTTTGTCGGGTGGATGTGTGGGAATAAGTTTCCTCAGCTCAGAGAAGGCCCCATTCACATTCTGCTGTCGCCAGCGCTCTCGGCTGTTGGTAAAAACACGGCGGGCAAGTTTCTGAGGCGGGCCTGTTAGAGACACATAATTAAGTTTCCGTCAGGGCCTTATGAAGGAGAAAAACAGGATGATGTTTTGTCATCTTGTTGTGCAAATCCCTTAAAAAGATCAGCAGTACAATCAATGTGCCAGCTTACTGAAGAGACTATATTCAAAATGTAACTTCCTTTGTCTCATTGTACTCAGCTGTTCAATCAAAACCATTCAGACCATTAAGGATGTGTTTGAAGCGTATCTCTGGTCATCGCCCAGTTAGCTAACTCAACCTAACTTTGGCCAATCACGCATCTGTTTATGTAGTTTCTGCTGCGTCTGCAGCCAGCTTCATGTGGACACTCAATGAACTGCAGTTTTAACACCTCAGCATAAGCATAGGGGGTTGCCACTTGGGCAAGAGGTGGCATGGGCTCCCTTTGAAGTCTGATCGCTGCCTTACTGAAAGCCGGATCAAGGATAAGCCCTTTTTACTTGTCAGAGGTGAGACTAATGGTAAAATTAATTTGTGCTGTGTTGCAAAAAAAATGATAGTAGCTTTCTTCTCATGGGGCATAAATCTCTGCATGTTCCAAATAAAGCATATTTTCTTTTTATGGTACTTTAGATTGTAGAGAATTCATTTTATATTTTTGTTTTGCAGACAAAATAGAAAACAATTAACAGAAATATTTGAGTGTCAAAGAATTGCCAAAAAATGTAAACTCCTGGACAAAACTGTTGTGAATTCTTCCAGGAGAATAGCGTCACTCTTTTGTGCCATCATGCATGTTCCTCTAATCTGAATCTCATCGGGAGCATTTAGAGATAGATGGCAAATTCAGTTCCAGATTGTGGCTGCCCTTTCTGAAGCCATTTTCACCACATGGAGCAACTTTCCCACCAGTTTCCTGGAAACAATTGCATGTAGAATTTCTAACCCATTGAGATCTAAGATGCTGTCTTAAACAACTTTAAAAACCTTAGCGTAAACTGTGCGTAAACTGTACATAATCTTTTAAAACCTGAATGTATCATGGAACAAAGTTCTGAGTTGTCAAAATTCACTGAAACCTTTATATCTCAGCCTTCGGAGCAGATAGAAACATGAAATGAAAACCATTTGATTGTTAAGAACTTGATTTTAATTTTCCCCACTTTACCTCCATGTGTATTTCAGCGAATCATGGCGCATTTCATAGTCACATATCTTGAAAACGATGAAAGTGCCTGAAATGCTCTGGTGTAACATCCAGTCCTAGAGCTCCTCACTAGTGAGTCCTTTTTTGGACACAGTTCTGTTTGTTTTTTGGGAGCTATGCTAAACTCAGTTGACCAGCTGAGTTTAAGTGCATTTTTCAATAAATTACCTTCTCTCTATTTTTGTTATCTCTATCTCCAGTTTCTTCTTTTGGCATTTTGAAGCTCGGCTTACAACCTGCTTATGATCCACCAGGGGGAAATGTGAATTCCTGTCATTTTCCCTCGCTCTTAAGTTTTTGTTCAGGGACTGCATTTTTTTGCATTTGGAAAGAGTGTTTGCTTGTGGGATTTTACACACTTGAAAGTTGTGACTTTTAAAAAAATATCATCAATGTCTCCTCGGGCCACCCCAGTCAAGAGTCTGGACACGCCCCTGCAAAGTGACCTTTGGTCAAAACCTTTCCAAAACAATATCACTCAGACTGTTTTAGGAGATTAAATTAAAAAACAGCACATCAAAACGTGAGGTAACTATCAGCCTGATTAAAGTTTAAAAAAAACAAGTTCCCCCACAATTAGACCCATAATTTCATTGTCAGGTAAAATGCTCTACACGTAGCACCCTTAAAATCTTTACCTTCCTTTTTTATCTTTTAAGTTGCCTTTTTAACCAAAGCGCTTCAGCTATGCATGTACAGAATGATACGTCTGAAACGTCTTTTTCTTACTCTGTTTTTGTTCTCACAGAAACTCACATTCAGTGATCTCCATCTCAAAGTGTGACGACGGTCTCCTCTTGATACGGCTGCTGTTGATCACACTATAGTTTCCCGCAGGAGGACCCAGGTAAGAACTAGAGATAAAAGCACAACAAAAACATTGATGATGTGATGTTTTATACAATTAATTTAAAGATAAATCAGCTTTAGAGACTCTGAAGTTCATTGTAGCATCTTTTCTACTGAGCGGAGGAGGATCTTTAGAGTGGACAGTGAAATCAGGAGGATGGTGGAAGCCATTAACTGAGGTGTGATTATGTTGGTGGCTGTGATTGAGTGTGCATGCAGAGTTTTAGCCTGGTCTCATTAAGTCCTGTTACCGGCTCATTCTGCTTCAGGTGGATGAAATAGATCAATGCTTCATGCTACAAACAGAGCAGAGAACAGCAGGGAGGGAATCTTTTCCCAGACCTGCATGATAGATGGGGAAAGCATAGATGTAGTCCTACTTATTACTTGGCTAATGGAAGACACTGTGTGGAAGTGAAAAGAACAGATAAATACTGGAGGGAAAAAAATTCTTTATTTATGATTATAGAAGTTTTAAACTTAATGTGAAGCTTTAAGAGTTTTATTTTCTCGCCCGTACATTTAGCAGCTGCATGTAGGATTTAAAAAGAGATCCCTTTAGGTTTTTGGTACTGAACCCACCCATGATGCAACTCTCCCTTGGTAACCAAATATCCTGATGAGGAAATTTATAAGAAAAGTGAATTTCCTTTGTAACAGCACACATCCTGCTGTCAATTTTGTCATAACTGTGCAGCACAGCCGCTATCAATCACACGGGGAAGTCATGAAATCCCAACAGTTCAGGTTTCCTATGAAACAGAAACTTGCCAGTATGAAACAAAGTGGTACCATCATTATTAGAAACATGGCAGGAGAGTGATTGTGGTGTTTTTGAGTCAGGTGTTTTACACCTGCTTTATGACTTTAAGTCTATGGCATTTTTTTTGCACGTATTTGGTGCACATAAATGAAGATTTCAGAAAGGATAAAATAACCATGGAGACCAAAAAAATTCAACAATATAGTTTGAAACAGGGTCTGCAAATTACACACTTTAAAGAAGGAAATAAGCAAGGTGAAAGTCCTGATATCAAACAAATTCAAACAATTATAATTATGTCTATTTTTTTTATAAATATTAGTAATTTTTGAAATATAAATAACTTTTCTAATTATGGCCCCCAAAAGGTTACATACAGTTATTAAAAAGAGTAAATTGACTTTTCCCACTTCTTAAAGCAAAAATCACGTCTTTACACATACAACAAAATATGTTTTGTCTGACCTGCTGAAAAAAGGATGAGACGACAGGTACTGCTGAGGCATCATGGGACCCGGAGAGTGACTTGAAGGGCCCTCAGCAGCCCCTCCAAATCCTCCCGGGCTGGACACAGGCACACAGGTCAGCTGATTGCGGCGCAGCTCCCCGTGCGGGCCATGCAGCAGGTTGGGGATTGGGTGGAGGGCAGTCAAAGGTGTATTCGGGAGCGGGAGAGGCGGTTTACTGTGACCGAGGCTGATGACTGGAATGTGTGGAGGAAGAGGGGAGAATAAAGGGAGAGAGGAGGAGGAGGAAGGTGGAGGAGGAAGAGGACACAGGGAGGTCTTGGCTGATGCTGGGAGGAGGGGAGGTGGAGAGGAGAGAGTTGGAGACCTGTTTGTAGGGGCTGCAGGCATTGAGGTGGTGCTTTGTTCTCCTTGCTGCTTCTCATCCACCTCCTCCTTGGTCTCCATGACGGCAGGCTCAGGTGCAGCAGCAGGAGGAGAATCTGCGAGCTTATTGGTTAACGCTCTGGTTGTGGCGGCAGTGGGAACATCTGTGTCTCCGTTGTGTGTGGCGTTCGCTGGACACGGGCTGCCAGTGGTATCCAGGGATGTTGTTGTTTTGATCTGTAGGGGACTGTTCTGATCCGTCGAGTCGGAGGATGAGGATGAGGAGCGAGTGAGGGTGGGGGGTGAGGCAGGTTGGAAGCTGGGGTTCAGTTTTTCCATCATTGTGGTACAGTGTGTGGATTTGCCAGTGTTTAAATCCAGTGTTTGTAGATGCTTTAATCTGTTAAGCGTTTATGTCTTTTCCATACAGGAGACCTACAACCATTAATTTCCTCCTCTTTGTTCCACCTTCCTGCAGGTTATGTAATATATTCCTGCTTTAGCTCAGAAAAGTGTTCACCTGAAATCCCTCAGTATTAAAGTAATCATCCTCTTAGTCCAACATCAGAACCAACAAATCAAATGTTTCTTTTCTGCTGGTGGCCTTGCTGTCTCTGGGTGCAGTATGGATCTGTGGGGGTTGTTGCAGTCTGGCCAGGAGTGGATTTTTCTTACTGTACATCCTGAGCAGCAGACTCAAGGTTTAGAACGAGTCTCCTGTGGCCGCTCTTATTGAGACAACCTGTCTGTGTTTTCGAGGATGTGAGTCAAAATCTCTTTCAGCATTCAAAGTGTCCGAGGCCGCTGCAGATTGGATTGATATCAAAGAGTCTGTTGAACAAAAGAAAGAAAGAAAGAATTGCTCTCATGATTTATATATCCATCATATACACTTAGTATAAGAGAAAACAAAGCTTAATGTGGTCGAATATTCAGATCAAGTAGCTGAGGAGTTTGTGCTTAAATGGGTTGAAGATAGGAGGTCTACACTTTAAAATCTGAATTGTTTGTGGAAATTAATTGTTAAATTAAATTTTACAGCAGCTGTGCTCTGCTTTTTGATATGCTGGACATGAAGTGATGTGCAAGTTTGCTTCTCCAGAGAGAGGGGCATTTGTTTTTCTCTGCTCTGCAGAGCACAACACAGCATTTCTCAGGTTTTGCAATTGTTCCTGTTTTTTTTTTTTTTTGTCGTCATGACTCTGCTTCAGACAGTTCCCTCTTTCACAATAAACAACAAGCTTATATCTACCTATATAATAATATTTATAATGTTTATAAAATGAAATAAAATATTTCATTTTATTTAAACATACTGGTCAGAAAACTCTTGACACTCAACAAAGTTTCAAATTATTTCAGAATTTTTACCTGATTTTTTTTTTGGGGTAAATTCTTAGCACTGCATGAGTTTTTGTTGGATGCAAATGAAAATATCACACATGTCATTGCAATGAAAACTAAGAATTGTCATCAGGACTGCATGAATATATATAATATATATAATATCTGGTTGTGGTGTAGATGATACAGCATTTGGTTCTCCCTTATTTCTCCGGAACAGTAACTTGTGTAGTTTTGCAAAATGAGCCTTCAAATAGTTTGCATTCAAATGGTGAAAACAAATATTTATGAGTACTGAAAAATAATACAGTTCATTTAGAAAAATGACTGTAAAATTTAGTTGTATGGAATGGAAAATATTTTGAATAAGTTACAACTTGGTACAAATTGGTTAAATTATAGCAATATTTCCTTGTTGGTGATGAAAGATGTCGTAGAAATGTATAACTCTCATCAGTTATTTTGACAGGTTCGTATTGATGCTCTTACTCTCAACTTTCTCTGTCATAAACTGAGTCATAACATTAGAAATAAATAGAAATTAGAGTAATCTGGACATAGTAAAATTATGTTTCAGTAATAATAACAAGGTATTAGTTTAGTATTAAGTGTCAAAAGTGGAAAAAAAATACTCTCACCGTGCGGACAGTAATAACAAAATAAAACAACACTACAAAGAGAAGGAGGTCAACTTACAGATACATTCTGACGTCCAGTGCGACTCGTCCGTCTGTGATGTGAAAATCCATCTGAGTGATCTGTGAACGCAGCACGTTGTTTCTCCTCAGTGTTTAACCTCCTCCTCCTCCTCCGCTCGCTCCTCCTCAGGTCGCTCACGCTTCTCTGCAGTGTCAGTCTGTCAGTCTCTCACATCAGAGCTGGAGCCAAACAGTCTGACACCACTCTTAATAATCCTCACACTCAGGTCAAACTCATAAAAACTTAAAAAAAAAAAAAAAAAAAAAGATTTGAAATAATTCAGAAAGGGAAGAAACTGTACGTTTTAGCTTTGAAGTTCATACAAAGAGAAAGTGAGGAGGTGGATGGTGAAGGTCTCTGCTGTCCCTGTGTCAGTCTCACCTCTCTCTCTCTCTCTCTCTCTCTCTCTCTCTCCCTCTTTAACTGTCCTGTCTTTCTGTCGGTCTGTCTCTCACTCTTTTTTCGCCAAAGACACAATGCCTAAATCAGCTGCCAGTCGGAGAGCTCCTCTGGTACTGGCAAGTTTAAGGTGGGAGTGAGTAGGAGAGAGATAGGAAAGCAGAGGGGAGAGAGAGAGAGAGAGAGAGAGAGAGAGAGAGAGAGAGAGAGAACCATGTTGCAAGGAGAGTTTTCCGCTCCCTGCTGGACAAGAGGATGTGCTCGTACAATGTGTCGGCTGCTGATAAGAGCCTCAAAGCTGCCTGTGGACTGTAGATAAGAAACCTCCACCATCACCACCAGCAGCCCTCCTCCCCCTCCATCACCAATACCTACACACACACACACACACTCTCTCTCTCTCTCTCTCTCTCTCTCTCTCTCTCTCTCTCTCTCTCACTCACTCTCAGACAGACTTTTCATAACACGGGCAAGTTCATGCCTACATGCACGCATGCAAACACACACACACACACACACACACACACACACACACACACACACACACACACACACACACACACACACACACACACACACACTCTTCACAGTAGACTGGACAGTCCCAGACTTTGATGCAGCCTGTTTCAAAGAAAATTCTTCTCCACTGTGCTTGTATCATGTCTTAATAACTCAACAGTTATTAATCATTCACACACACAGACTAGCATTTTTTATATACATGCACATTAATATGTAATAGACAAAAGTGTTTAATGTGTAACAGTGTCTAACTACGACAACCCGTTTGTTTTCTACATCATTTTTATCATGTATGTGTTGTTGAAATGCTTTTGGCATGAACTGGATGAGATGTATGAAAAATTCAGCTCCATGAATTAAATGGACGTCAGTGCCAGACCACTCTATGTATTCTGTTTCTTTCTTGTTACATGAAGCAAAAACTGTCATCTTCATTTGTTCTGGATTTGACGCAAATTGCTCCGAAGATAAAGTGACAAACTTAAAAAGAAACATCTGGTCAAAATATCAGTATGTGTTTTAATTTTAATTTTTTTTTGTTTTGTTTGTTTTAAGGAAATAATTGAACAATAAATAATAAGTAATTGTTATGTTTACAGACACAGTAGATTCAGAATGTTTTGAATCAGCTGTTCCTAACAAACGTTTATGCCACCTTGGACTATTGACAATCTACCATGATACCATTTATTTTTTAACATTTCCCCACATAATGAAAAAATATAAAGAAAATCAATTTGCTCACTCATAAAGAAATTAATCAACACACGAACTAACACACAGACTTCCATCATTACACTGGGCCAAGCAGCTCTCACTGACATATGTATTAACCGTGAAAGTATGAATGCTCTCTTTTAACTATTTGTTTTAGTGATTTGTGTAAAAAATAATAGTAATAATAACAGAATTATCAAATCAAACCTCATCTGTTCCTTAATTGTCTCTTGATACCAGATGAGAAGTGGTCAGTTTTCTGCGGCATTCTGCGTAAATATCAGCAAACTCTGCTCCTGACCAAGGAAAATGTTCTCCATTAGGGGGCGATGTGGGGAAAATATGTCAGGATGTTTTTAAAAACATCAGCCGTAAGAGTTCTGCAGAACATACAGAGCTTTAGCTTTATACAAGTAGCTTATGTAATTTAATGAGACATTACTAGATATGCTCTGTTTTTTTGTTGCACTTGACATGAAATGTAAATGTACACATAATTTAGAACATAATTAATTTCAGCACTGTTAAAAACATTGTAAGATGAAAGCTGGGGGCAGTATGAAATTGGATCTTGGGCCTGACTTTGGACATGTCTGCAGTAGAGTAAACCTTAGTCACCTCTGACCAGCACACAGATCATCATCATGGTAACTTTTCTCTCAAAGAGCAGCCTAACTTCCTTCCTAAAACCATCCCTTCTCTCCTCTTCCTAATGTCTCTCTCTCTC
Organism: Labroides dimidiatus; assembly: GCA_030710495.1. Lineage (NCBI taxonomy): Eukaryota > Metazoa > Chordata > Actinopteri > Labriformes > Labridae > Labroides > Labroides dimidiatus. The sequence goes on from CM061145.1 coordinate 14,820,453, forward strand.
TGTCTCTTTCTGTTCCTCTCTCTTTTTTGACCTTGGGGTCAGAACCTCTCCTCTACTCACTCGCTCGTTTCCTTCTTAGACAGACTGAAACACAAACATTAAAAAATCTTTACAGTAATGTGACCTTCAGGGTCCTGGGAAAGTAAGCACTTCACTGAGCAAGAAATCTGTCGTCACTTTCATCACCCTTATCATTGTTGTAATTTTTCCTTTTTCAGCCATGGATACCGTCACCATGGTTATAAAGTATAACTGCCCGGAGACGGGGATGTGCTGAAACAATAAGAGTGCAGACGGTGTCATGTATCGATGTGTCACACTGTTCTGCGTTGTGCAGCTGTGGTTCAGGTTGAACGCTCCCCCTGTGAGTCAGAATAACGCTTCAGGTGTGGCACTGTGGCTGCAAGCGCTGTATGAATTTGACTACAGTATATTTAAAGACACACAGGGGACAGAGGGAGCCTCCAGGGAGTACCCTTCCTGTTCCTTTTACACGTCTCCTGTTTTAAAGCAGAATGAGAAGCTGTTATATTTTGGGGACAGTTTGTGTGTGCTTGCTACTTTTTGAGATTCAAAACTTCAAAATTTCATGTTTACTGCAAAAGGTATAAAGATTGGATTAATAAGGTTTGTTAGTATTCATGATGTATTCATGAAATGTAAAAATGTTGGTGTAAGCATATAATATGAGTATGTTTTAACACATTTTTTTTCACAAATAGGCTGTATGTGTCATCGTTTTTTACTTGTATTTTGGCTTCCTTTAGCTTAGAAGTTATTTAAATTAACTTCATGATTATTCAGACACCTGACTGTGTGAGCTGAAGAAAGAGATAGCACGAATGTTTGATTAAAATTGTGCTTTAAGAATCAAACAAATCGCACATAATAGCACATATGATGGAAACAAAACCAAAGCTGGTGGATTAGCTGGGTTGAAAAGCCCAACTTCTCGAAAGGCCAAGAGCTCTGCGCAACTTTATTTAAAGAGGAAAAGGTCAGAGGACGAAGGAGTCGTTGAAACGCTCATTTAAGGCCTCGTGTGAACAGTCAAACTGTAAAGAAGAATAATAATAGCAACAAACGATAACAGACAGCTTCCGCTTTTCCCCTGAGTGAGGAAGAAATCAAGAGACGATTGTTTTAATCTCAGAGCGTCCTGTCACACCCTCCTCCTGGCTACCTCAAAATACCCAGACCAATAAATGTAGCATTGATGTGTGTGTGTGTGTGTGTGTGTGTGTGTGTGTGTGTGTGTGTGTGTGTGTGTGTGTGTGTGTGTGTGTGTATGTGTATGTCTGTCTGTATGTCTGTCTGTATGTATGTCTGTCTGTCTGTCTGTCTGTGTGTGTGTGTACACCTGCATTGATCTTGCTGGGTGAGTAGTCATGTGTGGGTGGTGAGTGGAAAATGAAACCCTCAGGACTATTTGTGACCCAGAGAACAGAACAGCTGTTAAATTGTAGAGTAGGAACTAAAATGAGGACGACATTATTAGAGATAACATTTCATCGCAGTCACACACTGTTGCTATGCTAGGCTTTAAATCTCCCTATTTAACATTATCTGTCATCGAATGGTTCAGTCACCACATGGTTGTGTTGGACTCTATGACTGTTAAATAGAGCGGTCAAGCGACAACAGTTTTCAATTCATTATTGAATTTACTCAAATGACTGAATTTTAATTCTTAATCATTTGTTGCATTTTTAAAAAATGTTAAAATTTCTGTTGTTTTACATTTAAAAACAGTTTTTAAATCTACGCTAAATAGACAAAATAAAGCAGATCTTACCAGCGTCTTGATTTGGGAGTCAACTCACTAGTTTATGATCTGCTCTGAAACATTTCCTTCGTAAATATTGACAATGTGATCCATTTTGTTGCCTTAATTTGATTTTATCCACCGCTCTCTTCTCTGTTGGTGTTTGTGATGCAGTGACCCACTGCGATCAATCTGAATAACTGCACCTGTTTACTTCACTCAGACTCAAAGTTTCTTGGTGGAATTTTAATTTTTTATGTTCATAGTCTTTCTTATTGGTATTTTGAGCTGGCTGCAAGGTTTTTTTTTAATAATATACAACATATAACAATTCAAAATTTTCAGTGATGATCATTATTTTCTATTACAGCAGAAGCAACTTAACTTAGGTGTCCAATAAGAGCCAAAATAGGAATACAATTTAAAATTCTAATGTATTAGCTGTCGGCACTGACAGCCTTACTTTTAAACCCTACTTTTAAAAACTGTGATTTTAGAAGCTTTGTTTAGATTTTAGACTTTAAAACTTTACAGGAAGTACTTGTCATGTTGAATTTTTGGGTCATGTTCTTACTTTTTGTTGATTTTTTTTTTTTTTTTTGGGGGGGGGGGGGGGGGGTGTACATTGCTTTTGGACAAAAGTTTTTGCTAAATGAAATTGTAAAATTGAATATAAAATATATACATTTATTATCTGCACCATGGCTATAAGCTGGCTCACAGAGCTCATACAGTTAAACTGGCAAACAGCAGCCTGTGGCATGTGACAATGGTTGGATGACATGCAAAACAAACTTTCTGTGGTGCATTATGTTTTTTTCTTTAAAGGTAATGATGAGTTGGGATGGTGAAAACACTGTAACGATAACTTTCAGAGTTGCCTTAACAAATGAGGATGTCTCATCTCCATTTTTAAGCTGTGTTGTGTCCACCAGAAGTAGCAAACTCTTAACATAATTGAGTTACATTATATTTTTAATGTATGTTCATTTTTTAATGATTTTTTTAAATAAACATGATGCTTCCTCTAAACAAATGTGTAATTTCACTTTAGAGTAAAAAGTTAAATCAGGCTACAAAGAATGCACAATTTTGTTATATTTAAGTCTGTGTATAGCAAAATCAGCAATTTTCTTCAAAACACTTTTTTGCCGGCATGCACTAGCCCTGATTCAATATGCATAACCAAGAGGGATCCAAGTATGCTTGGCAGAAAAACTACCTAGACCCCGATTACTGGTAACGTAGTGCAAAAAAAGATGATCTGCTGAGGACCAGTTTGAGTCTGTGGTTTTGAATAAGTCACATCATATGAACATGAACCAGTGGCACTCATGCATGTGAGCAGGGGTCTGGTTTTGGAGGAGTTGTGAGTTCGGGAGGGCGGGGCCAAACGGATTCTTGAGGAGATGCTACATTCAAAACTATGGTGGTTTTCTTTGACTACCAACCGTGCCTTTAAATAGGTCACAAATGTATTTCCTTAAACCGTGTAAAAGCCATTCAACCATTTAGGATTTAATTGTGGACCTAGGCTCCACAAAAGGGCAGGTCCGAAATCATAGCTGTGTTACGTCACAGGACCCTCATTAGCATAACCCCACCCCCACTGCCGCCATCGGTGTTCAGCTGTATAGTTGCAAGGCAACCAGAAACCATTAACTGCTGGCAGAAGTAGTTATTGATCATAGCAACACCCATAGGCTTCTGAAGAAACGGGTGGAGAAATAAGCAACCATTCTGATGGAGACTGTGAGGAACGAGGCTGAGCTCTATCAGTGTCTGACTCAGAGTCAGTTTCTGGCTCTGATGGCTCAAACAGGTAGGGCTGGGTCTGTCTGATGACGCTGCTAGCGCTAGCTTCCTTCGTTACTATAGGTAACGTCTTTGTACAGTACATGGAGGTGGCTCCACTCCCCTGTGTGGGCGTGGTGCCTCTAACTGACACTCTGCCAGCGTTCCACAGCTGAGAGAAGTTCTTATTTTCATGATTTTGAGACCTAAGTTTATATACTCAGCAATTCTTTTAATCTTTCATATTTGGCTCAGTGGTCAATGACACGTTTATGTGGTGTGACAGCATAAATTTATTTCTGCTTTACACAAACATTAAAGACACTTTCTTCTCACAAACTATAGTTATAACCAGCATGAAATACAGTCTGAGCTCTGAGTCACAGGATTCTTGTGAAAAGTATTTATTCACACACACACACACACACACACACACACACACACACACACACACACACACACACACACACACACACACAAACACACACACACACACACACACACATGCACATGCCCAAGAAAACACGCACACACTCCCTAAAGTGGGCTCCATGGCCAAATTTCCTCCACGTCAGTAAACACTATTGTGTGCTGGGCGATAGGGATCACTGGAACCTAATTGTTTGAGGCAATAATCGCAGTGCATTTCATAGAGAAAGTGACAAACAATGCTGTGTGCACCGGCCGGGACAGACGCCTCTTCTCGCTCTCCACAGATGTTCACAGTGTTTATTTTTCCTGATTGTCCTGGAGACCTGCCATCCAACTACAGAAAACAACAACACGAGGAGTTCGAGCGTAGGTTGGGGATTTAAGACTAAATAGAAAGATGTGTTTAAACTGTTCATGTCAAATTTGCTTTATCAGAACTTAAGTATTTGATTACACTTGAGGTCTCAAAGGAGACATGTTTGAATATAAATGAAACATGAAAGCGATCAAATATCAAAGGCTCACAGAGAAGAATATATCTAATAACCGTCAGAGATTTCATTCAACATGCATCTCTTAAAGCTTTGTCAATGTTTTTTTTTTGCCTGAAAACTACCGACATTGAAAGTGATATCTTTAAATGAACTGTTCTCACTCAAGGGGCCACCTGGCATTGTCAATGCATTAAAAATCTAACTTCCAAATGTTTAAAATATGCACATCATCTAAACAGTCTCATATGCCTCTTCCCAAGTATCACATCACTTACATCAGGACCAGTAACATCAACACTTACAAGGCAAAAAGAATTTAATTTTTAATTCTGTCTATTGGTCGCTTATAGAGTATGAGCTCTTGTGGATGGCTATCCAGTGGCAGAGAACAAGGAGAGAAAAGACAAAGAGCAAAGGCGAAGAGGCGACACAGGTAGCTTAACTATGTATTGGGATTTGTGCCACTAGAGGCTGAATTTAAAAAGCATGATTTGAAATTGAATTTATTTTCTTTGAATTCAAAAATACAAATTGCAGATTCAGTTATACATTTATATTTCAGTTTAGAGCAGCATGAGCATTACGTCATCTACATCCATGAGAAGGAGTAATCAAGCACAGATTCACAAAAAAATCCTCTTCACGTCCACAAAAACTTAAGTTTCAAGCAAACCTGTGCTGTGTCCCAAATTGCGTAGTTTTTTAAATACACTGACATGATGTGCACTGCGTACAATCTGTACCTGTTGGAACAGTGCACTAAATCTTACGGGGTAGTGTTGTCCCAAATCAAACTCTCTGTCCACCTCTCCACTCTCAACTTTTTGACCATTTTGAGTGCACCAGCTGAGAAATCAAAGTGCACTGCGTTTTTCCATATTGTCACTGTGGATGCACTTATGCATTGAAAATAGTACCTGAATGTGCAGAAATATGGGATTTGTGACCCAGCACTGATTAGTGATTGTTTAGTCCCTGGTCTTCAGACATGATGGAAATGGTGCTATCTCAGCTCGGGCCGTACAGCAACAGACTGTGAAGGAGTTTTGCTGCCTTGAAGAAAATTCCTTTGAATCTGTCGATTACTCTTCCTCATGGATGTAGATGACAAACTGAACTGAAATTGAATTGTAAAACTCATATTTAATTAGTCATTTTTGAATTTAAAGAATATAGAGAGTTGAATTTTCAAGTAGATTAAAAAACTGTTTTAAAGCAAATAAATTCAGTTTCAAGACATTAAATTCAATTTCAGATCATGCTTTTAAATTCAATCTAATAATTTGAGTTTAGTTTCTAGTGGTCCAAATCATCCCATAACTAACTACCTATGTGGCTCTAGATCTAAACTCACATTCTTGGGTTCCACTGTGGAGCAAGGCAGGGTTCACGGACACTGGGAAGCCAAAAGGAGCAACTGGCAGATATCAGTGACTAAAGGCTTAGACTGAAAGAGCTTTACATCTGCCACTCATCCATTCCCACCAGAACAAGGTAGGTGTGTTCATCATCTCAGACTCAGATTTCCCACTGATAGTATGTTAAAGTTATGTATATTTCTCAGTCTGACTGGCAACAATCTTCTGACTCAGTGCCATCAGGCAGTCAACAACCTCCCCCAGATTTCTCATGGACTCTCTGTTCCAAATTCTCAATATCCAGAATTAGCTGATAGATCAGGTCCAACCTTTAGAAAAAAAAAAGAAAAAAAAAACCGAGAACATAAACACCTGCCTGTTCTTGTCTTTTTGAACTGTTCCTGTCTGTCCAAAGGAGACGACAAATTCATCGTAATAGGAAAGTTCCTAAAAAGGGCTTTAAGAAAATGTTGAGACATAAAGATACATTCCAAATACCAATACATTATTTTGCACCATCAGACTTTTGATCTGAAGTCCAAAATAGGTTAAAATTGATGATGCAAAACCAGCCAGTGCTACTATGATCTAACCAGTGCAAGTTTGTTGGGTGTGTTTTGCTCGCTGTTGCTAGCGTAGCCTTGGGCCACTAGCCTCGAGTACAGATGTGGAGCTGGGTATCAGATGTATTTTTTTTTCCGTTTTCTGACATGTGGCGTTCTTCTGCAGTTGACGTCAATTCATCACTGGAGGCAGATTTTGTGTAAGCTTTTAACAACTCTCTACATATCAAGATGCTCTCTCCAACATCTGTAAACACACTTTGAAGTGTTGGATTGCAGGAGTTTCCCCATAATCGAGTGACTCTCTTTCATCTCAAGAAGATCAAACAAATTTGATTTAGTTTTACCTCACGACTTCAGACCAAGGCCTGGACATTTCTAACATTAGCTTCAGAAATAGGATTAGAAAGTAGGTATAAAGTTCGCAGTGATACTGATTGCTGTAACGACACCTTGGACAGTGTCAGCCACATGTCCAAAGTCACACATTTCCCCAATCCCAGGATGCACCTGGTCCGGGGCAAGCAGCGGATGTGGGAGACAGCTGTTTCCTGTGCACACTTCCTGGTTTGGCAGAGCAGAGGGGTGGGGGGTTTTAGTAGAAGGAGAGAGGCTGGAGCAAAGAGGCGGATCAGACTTTTCCACAGACACAGGTGTGAGGCTACAGGAACTTCATAAAAGAGAAATCAAAGAGTGTGATTGGGCACAAGATGACAAAGGAAAGAATGGATATTAAGAAAATAAGGAGGCAAATGTGAGTAGAAAAAGCTTCCTTGATTGAACACTTGTGTTGATTTCACATCAAAAGGCTCAAAAACATGTCCATCCTCGGTGTAGAGAATGAGTCCCTGATAATATTTCATTCTATTCATTTGAAATTTGTTTGCATGTGCTTAACAATGTGTATGAAGATACTTTGAACAAGATATTTTTAAGGTGTTTGAGAATGCTTCTGTTTGCTTCAAAAGTTTGGCTGAAATATAATAATTTCTGAGGTTTCTGAAGTCATTTGTAGTTTTATTATCTTAATAATACAAATATATAGTTTAGATCAAATGCCCAGTCAGACTCATGTCTTCTTTTTTGTCTGCTGTATCTGGTTATTGTCCAGTATCAGTATTAGCAATATCCTTCAATTTTGTACCTTTGTGAGTAGAAAGTCAAGAACAAAAGTGAAAGGTGAAAAAGTTGAGATCCTCACTCGGAGAGTTGGTCTGACCTGTTTGACCCTGAAACCTTCACCTGACCTTTTTTACCTTGAAATGTCATCACATGCAACGGATTACGTGCAAAACATGACTGTCACACTGAAACTCTCAAACAGAGACAACCGGGTCACACTCATCCTCTTCCATATTTGGCAAAAGATTTAAAAATATTTCTATTTGAGATGAGCACTGACAATAGCCTGTGTGTGTGTTTCTCTGTGTTTCTGTGTGTGTGTGTGTGTGTGTGTGTGTGTGTGTGTGTGTGTGTGTGTGTGTGTGTGTGTGTGTGTGTGTGTGTGTGTGTGTGTGTGTGTGTGTGTGAAACACAAAAGGCAACACTGAACCACATGAAATCTATTTGTGGATTTTCAATATCCATCTCTGTGGGGCCCAATATTAGTTATTAAAGAAAGAGAAACGTGTCAAGTGTGTGTCCATGTACTTTCATATCTATCTTTGTGGGGACCAGACTCTGGAGGATTACGAGGACATTTTGTCCAATCTAAACGTCTTCAAACAACGTTTTAAGGGTTCGTGTTCAGCCTTAGTTTTAAAGTGGAATTTGGTTTGGGTTAGAATTAGTTATTTAGTTTTGGAGGGTCAAGAGAACACAACGTACCAACAAGGATGCGCACAAGTTGTGAAAGACAGACGTGTTAAAAAACTGTCTGTGTGTATGCTTTTATTTCCAACCGTTAAAGTTTGAGGGGAAATGGATATATCAGACCCATGGAGGTCCTTATAAGTGTAGACAGACAGTCATACTGTGTATCTGTGTGTAGCGTGAGTGCCCTCAGGTCATGATGACACTGAGTGGAACAAGAGCATATTGTGTCTTCCTCTCTCATATTTCTCATCATCAGCACGGCCTCTGTCCAAATTCCACTGGTGTGTCTCGCAGCGTGTCTAGCGGAGGGACTCAGCCCTGTTGTTAGCCCCCATCCTGTAATAATAGGAAACACTGCATCACTTTTCCACTTTCTCACTTATTTTTCAATTCAAAATATATGAGTTCCTGTTTGGAGCTAACTGGGCTTGTTTTTGTTTTCTTATCTGAAATGCTTTTATCGTACATGTTGTTTTCCTGTTTTCTAACAGATGGGTGGAACCTATTTGTAATATAACAACCACTTCATCTGATTTTGCACTTGCGTATACTTTATGCCAGATCTTTCTTTTTTGTCCTAAATTTACTCTGAAAATTGGGACTAGAAAAAAAAAAACAACTTATTTTTCCAGCTTATTTCCACAAATATAATACACTGAAAAACCAGCAGGGTTGTGTAATTCCCCTTATCCATTATTATTCAGCTGATTATGTTTGATAGGAACATGTTTTGAAGCTCATGAGTGAATGGCAGCAAAGAAAGCATCCCCCTCCATAAATCTGAGATGTTTAGTTTTATTTTTGTGAGAAGATATTTGTCAAAGTGCCTCAGTCATCTCACCACTAGATGGCGACAAAGGCGAAGTGATAAACTCATAGAACTTGCAGGATTTTTGCTTGAAGATTTAGAGAGAGAGAGATTTTTCTGTTTTTCTATGGCATAATAATTTTCACTATTATTCAAGTTGTGTTTCACTCAAGCTGGCAGTTATTGCTCTGAAACATTTTCAGCACAAGTTTCAGAGTGTAAAGTCAATCAAACTTTGTTTACAGAGAACTTTTCATACATGTAAGGGTAGAACAAAGTGCTTAATAAACAGGAAATTCAATAAGCACAGTATGGTTTTATTTTTGAAATATTTTCATTGAATTTTAAATTTATCTGATCTTCAATTTATAACGGTTTTTGTGTCAGGAGGAAATAAAACAAGACATGCCTCAAATCAGAAGTATTTTTCTACTCTGAGAATAAAGAAGACTCATTTGTCTTCTTTTCATAATTCAGTATAAATCTGCCTGTGCTGTTTATTTGAGATTACTCAAATGCAGCAGTTTACAGCAATCGTTTCTGTATCATTTGCAACAATTATAGATGGGTCAAACTTTGGTAAGCTTATTCATGAAAAAACATGAATAATGAGTTTGTTCCTGTCCATGTGTCTTCTTTTTGTCAGTGGTTGTGTGTTACCATAAGTACAGTTCTTCCTTTGTCCACATTGCATCTTACACACACACAGTTTCATACACACTCAGCTGTTCTTTGCTGGTGGGCCGCTGCTGCTCTCTTCAGTGTGTGGGTGGTCGGGACCAGGTGGTAAAGAGAGGGATTTACACCAAGCCTGCCTGGAGGAAAAAGAAGTACACAGGGAGAGAACACAGGACACGGAGGAGAGATAGACATCTGTCCACCAGATGTGCTGTCCAGCAGACGGAGAAGGTTTTTTTTTTTTTTTTTAAACACAGGGACGAGAATGAAAAGACTTTTTGGGACAACTGGATGCATTGTGACTGAAATAACCCCCCTGCCTGCCTGCCTCTCCTTTCTCGCCTGCTTTTTTCTGCATGTGTGTTTGCTCTGGTTCATCTGTCATTGGGTTATATACATAACACTCTCACACACATCCATATCCACACACTTCACACACTCTTTCCCCCACGCTCAGAGGAACTTCTGCAGGCTGTTATTACAAAGAATAAACCAGTGATGACCACCTGTCACAACATGTCCAGTTACTGTGTGTGTTTTGAGGTGCTGATGAGAAGGGAGAGACAGATTGAACTTACAGAGGAACAAAAGACTGATTTGATCTTAATTTCTCTGTTACAGCGTTAAAAATAAAGTCAAGCTCTTTCAGAGGGAGAGGAGTCTTTTTTCACCGCAAACCAGCATCTCCACATAACATGAGTTTATGACTTTAATCTTTTCATGCCTCCTGTAATGCACATTAACCTTTGAAGTAAAACCCCAACCATGTGATTTCTTGAATTTAACAAGACATACTGTGTAAGTATGTGACAAATAAACTTAATGGGTCTTAAATCCGTAATTTTAAAAAGGTGAACTTGAGGTCCTCTTAACTTAAGGCACCAATAAAAACTCTTAACTGGACAAAAAAGTATGCTCTCCTTTTTGTTTTAAATTAAAAAAATAGCTTCCAAGATTAAAAGTTGAAGTCTATACAATGGATGCATAGATGGATCTCAACTTCTAAAAATTATATGGAAACAAAACAGAGATTGTTCCGTTCAGTCACACTGACCTGGTTAGGTTCTTGCCAGCTCCCTTGGCTCTCTACCACCTTATATAGGATTCCATGCCAGGAATCTTGGTGTTATTATTGATGGTGCTTTTAAACTAGACAAACAGGTCAGCTCAGTGGTCAAGTCTCATTTTTTTCAGCTGAGGCTTCTAGCCAAAGTTAAACCGTATCAGAGCCAGAAAGACCCTGAAAAAGTCATTCATGCTTTTATTACATCCTTGACTATTGTAACTCCCTGTATGTTAGCATTGACCATTCAGAGCTCAACCACCTTCAGTTCATTCAAAATGCAGCTGCTCATCTCCTAACTGGAACAAAGAAATGTGAGCATATAACGCCGGTGCTTTCTTCACTTCACTGGCTTCCAGTTAGGTACAGGATTGATTTTAAGTTTCTTTTATCTGTTTTTAAGTCTCTGAATGGACTGGCCCCAGAATATCTGTCTGACCTTATTAAGTTGCATTAGCCCTCCACAGCCCTTAGGTCAGCTGATCAGGTGGTCTTAGATGTTCCTCGTTCCTTTTTCAAATCTAGAAGAGACTGAGCTTTCGCAATTGAGGTTCCCACTCTGTGAAACGCATTACCTTTGTCTGTGTGCACTACAAATAGCCTCGTCATTTTTAAAAACATGTCTTAAGATGCACTTGCTAACTTTGGCCTTTGGTGAAGAATAATTACTTTCTTGGGTCTTTTATTTATTTTAATTGCTTTTATTGTTCTTTTTATTGTTTCCACCTATTTTACTGGAAAGCACTTTGGTAGGTGACTGGCTGTTTTAAATGTGCTATATGAATAAAGCTGACATTGACACTGACATTCACATCCATAATAAAAAAAAAAATCAATAGCTGCCAGAAAGAAAAAACAATCTTTGTTTTATATTTAAAGTTGAATTAAAAAAAAAAATAAAATAAAAAAAAAAAACAGTGCTCCAATAAACAAAACTTGGATCACAAAGATTTACTCAGGAACTGCTCTGAGGCATCTGATTTCTATGTTTTTATTGGGTCTATGAATTTAATTTTCACTCTGGATTTTAAAGCGTCAACAGATGTTCAAAGAAAACATTGACAGATATTGAGCTAACAACAAATGCTGTGTCCAAGAATGGCCCCAGTGGTTGGTTTTGACTACACACACTGTCATAATATTGTTCTTTGGTTATCTCTCGCTGAATCATATTAAGGGGAAGGTGTGAGAAAGGAACCCTGGTAACCATTCACTACACTAAACATTTATTGAAAGATTATTTTAGTGATTTAAAATGATTTTTGAATAAAGTTTTTTTTTTTTTTTTTTTTTTTTTAAATAGTCCCAATGATTCAACTAAAATTTTGGTTCTGTGGCTGATGGATGAACTGTCTGTGGTGTCAATGAGCAGAAGCTAAACTTGCTGCTCTTTTCTGTGGATTTAGGTGACAGATAATGAAAATCAATACCTGTCACAATCAGAATCAAGCATCTCACCCACCCTGAAGTTCATTAAGAAAGTTGGGTAATAATAACTTTAAATGACTTAATGTTTTATAAAAGTGACTTTTATTCAGCCATCATGTTTTATTGTTAATATATGAGCTTTAACACATTTCTGTGTTTCATATTTTTTCTGCACTCACTTTTTTGTATTGGTAGTTTTAGATTCCACGATTAAGTCTATGCCATTTGTCAACATGACAATAATCAAGACTCAGGCTGATGGATTTAATGTTGTTTCCTCTGTAGTTTGTGTGTTTATGTGTGAGTGTGTGTGTGTGTGTGAGAGAGAGAGAGAGAGAGAGAGCGAGAGAGAGAGCACGCACACGCCTTACAGCTGTTTACATTGCTAACAGTGGGTGAGCCCTGTTCAACAAGCCCCACCTCTGGAGTTCAGGCATTTCCAAGACCTATAAACTCAGGATAAAAGCTGAGGCCAAATTAATAAAGTTTAACAGGATAAATATGTGGCTTATTACACAGCAGGTCAATAAATGACAGAAAACAACCTCTATTTACAGGCCCCTGACATCGAAAAACACTAAAAGTAAACTGGTGCGTTGTTTGCATTTCACCAACAGCCCTTCCATACCTGAACCATCATATTTCTCCCCGGCGGCTGAGTCTGCCTCAGACCTCCCTCTCATAATGAGGTATTAAGTTAAAGCAGTGGACTGTGGAAAGGCAAACACACACAGGGTGAACTATAAACCCCAGGGCCTTGATACACATACACACACACACACACACACACACACACACACACACACACACACACACACACACACACACACACACACACACACACACACACACACACACACACACACTCCAGCTAGGCTATGACGGCGAGGTGTGTTACCTGGAACTGTTAAACGGTATTTTGGTTGATGCTTTGGTTATTGGGTGCTATGGGGTTTTATCCCACTTGGCGCTTTAATGGTTGTTTTTCTTTCTGAGCAAACTGTAAAAAAAATATTCTCTCGCACAAGTTATAGAGCAGTAAATGTTGGAAAATAAAGTGTCTGGATTCTGTTAAATACCTGCTGTTATCTCATGTAATTACCTGAATTCTAAATATAGAGAAGCTTCTCAATATGAGAAATGTGTGTGGGCCTGCCTGAGCTGAAACACAGACACATTGCCTCACAGTGATCCATCTGTAACTAAAGGAAACTGCGCACTAGCTGAGACAGCATAAGATTTAATATTATTTGCCCATAAAATCCTTGTTTTCGTCTCCAGTTTAGAGGAGGGTTGTTCTCTCTGATTTCCCTTTGAGACGGTTAAGCCAATAATAGCTTTCTGTAGGGGTGAAAGAAAGACCAAGTCATCCCTTTGCAAAACACAAAGAATGGCAACAAGCATAGATGAGACTGAAACTTCTTTTTGTCAGTCCTCTGAAATAACTTTTAAATCAACACGTGATGATGGGACAAACATTAAAGCTGTTATCATTAACATGACAATTTTAGGCTACAACTTGTGCACATATTAATTATGATTATTTCAGGCTTCTTTCTTAGGAGTTGCTAACTGACAGCTGCAGAAATCTTAAAAGGTGACTGTAATTAATAGAGAGATGGTTTTGTATCAGACCTTTCAGTCTGTTTTGGCTCTGTTTTAGGTCTCCTCCTCCAGTTAGAAAAAAAAAAAGGTTTCACATAAATGAACTCCATCCTTTCTTGGTTCATTCCATCCCCTGAGTATCACCTGTTTATGTTGGTGGTGAGTTTCAGCTTCACTATAAACAGTGAGTTTTACAGAGGCTTCACTTTGTCTTCCTTTGGTTGTATGAAGCTGAAAAAGAAACTTGTAGTTCTCTTGTAATTTTCCTAAAATAAGAACGTCACAAAGCAGATTAGTGAAAAGTGAAAAGTCAAGCTTTGTCAGGTCTGTCACTGTGTGGTTAATCAGTTTGATTACCAGGTGTGACAACCTTGTCTTTTTGATCATATTTCTGTATCTTATAAGATGTGATTTGTGACAGCGATAAGTTTCTCTGACTCATTTTTTTCCAACAAAAGTAAAGGCCAGCCTATCAAAGAGCATGAAAAGCCTCTTTATGGCTCTTTCTCTTTGTGCATTGTTCACCCAAACATCGTGCAGGTGGATTGTGTTTAAGAATGCAAGTGTCAAAATCTGTCAACCGTGACCTCAAACCATCTTTAAACTGTCGGCCCCTCTGTGCAAAGTGTGAAGTCTGGTGTTCGAGTGAGTCCATGTGTGAACACGTAATTGTCTGGACCATTAATGACAACCAAGAGGATGTGTTGATAATGGTTGTCACATTGCAGAGTTCTGCTCCTTTGTTCTTCTTCAGCTACATTCGTTGCCTCTTTGTTTTTCTTTCTGCCTGTGAATCATTTTTGTCAGGAAGTTGTGCCAAACCCATTTTCACAGTAAAAATATAGAATGCCCGGGTTTTCTCCCTTTGTAATGTACCGTCAACTCTTTATCTTTCACTTTACTGCTTTTCCATGAATCATTTACCAACAATAAAAGTTACTGAACATTTCATTAAAACACACAGAGCCTGACAAACAGGACCTCTCCTGCACACTGCAGAAACACATCAGTGTCCAAATCAAAGCACACATCACTGTAAATGAAGCTGTCTGTCATCTGTTGCACACACCAAAGGGTGACAGACAGCTCAATTTGAATCATATACATGTGCGCACACACACATTCACACTGATACATGCCACCCACATCCCTAAAGGGAAACAGCCTCCCACTCATTCATCCGTCTTCACTCAAAAACCAAAAAAGCTTATTTGTATGTATCAGAAATCTGCTGCAGATCTGGTAACCATATGCTGGGGACGTATTCAGCTTTCATGTCTTTTAACTTTATGAAAGAGCCAGCGTCTTCACACATGTGCATCTCTCTGGTTTAGAATTCTTATTGTTTTAGATGTGAATCATCTCATTGTGTGGTTTGTGAGAGCGCTCCACATAGTGAGGTCGTCCGCTTTGTTAGTGAACTTTGAAGGATTATGGTTCTGAAAGGCTTTGCCCGGCTTGTAAAGATGACTCTGGCCGTCATATTGACTTTTGTCTGTAACACATTGTCAGTAATTGATAAATGCAGTGCAGAACTGAACTTCCATTTCATTGCTGCCTGGTTCTGTCATTAATCTTAATCTGTCCGTACTGGGTTTTCTTTATTCACTTTATATGAGACATGTCGTTAAAGTGAAAATATGAGGTTACACCGGAGGATGATTTTACATTTTACTATGAAACAATATAACTCAGTGAACTTTGTGTTTGGCCTAAATTTGACTCTTTTTACTGCTTATTGTGTACATTTTTGCACTTGTTAAAAAGAGGAGCCAACTTTGATCAAACAGGAATCTAAAAAATCATTATTATTGATAGATTGGCTGATTGTTTGATATGAAAATTCTGAATACATTATCTGGTTTCTGCTTCCAAAGTTAGATACACTTTTGGCAGTAACTGAAGCCTTCTCATTTTCATGATCGACAAAAAATTATATAATTGGCAAAGGCTTCTCAACATTGTTGAAAAACTCTAATTTGAAAGTCTGGCTTTCCAAATTGTGCTGAGAGAGCAGAAAACATCTATTAAAATGAAATACTGATTATTTTTACACTGGTGCTTCTTCATGACATGAAAAAGCAAACCAGCCATTGAGATGTAAGATCAACTATTTTAACCTATTTTAAATGCCTGCCATTGTCTTGTAGCCTCTGACACCTACCCTTTCATGCACTGATTTAACAATACAGATATAGATCAGTCCTGTGGATGACCTTGCCTTGGTTGTTTATCTTTGCTGATGTTATCTTCAACCATTATTCGGTGTATATCCTGGGAGGTGTACTAAAGGTACTTTTCAACCAGAAGGCCCAGGAACTTTTAGTTTCTAGTAAAAGATTCCTACACATGGTTCCAGTACCTTTGTGTTTGGCTGTGTTTCCACCACAGGCAGAAGACCCAGGTAGATTATGCAAAAAAAACCAAAACAAAACAAAAAACAGAATGAGGTATGGCGACAAAAACAACAATAATTGCAACACACTGCCAGACCAATAGAGGGCAGTAAGACAGCAAAGAGGGCCATTCCGCTGACTTTTTTTTTTTTTTTTTTTTTTTTTACAAATCTCACACTGTCTGGCATTTGATTTTTTTTTGTCCTCTTCTTACCTTATGTGTAATCTTTCCATATCTGGTGAAAGGGGTGCGCCGCACTTTGCACGTTGGCTGCCCCACGTTGGTTGCCCCACAGTGCTCCTATTCCTGTCCCCCATGTTTATGTCTTTGTGTTTTTATGTTTCTTAGACAGGATGTAACAGAAATGCAATTTCCCTCGGGATTAATAAAGTATTTCTGATTCTGATACCAAAGGAGGCGCTGCAGTTAGCCTGTTAGCATAGAGGATGTTCAGCCTGTGCTGGTTTTGCTCGTGCTTTATTGTACTGCACATGGATTGGTTGATATTTGAAAGGTGACCAGCACCATGGGACACTGGGATCTAACGGAGACAAATTCACACTATCAGGCTAAAGAGGATGTTTGTTTTGGAGTTATTAAACCAAGTCCAACCAATCACAAGTGTGTTTTAACATGGACAGAGGAGGAAATAAAAACACTGCTTCACCAATCAGAAATGTTCAGCTGGCATGTCCTGCTCCCTTATCGTTCCTAGAAAAGTACAACCCCAGGCAGGGCCGTTTTCATGGGCAAATTAATTACCCCAGGACTAAATTTAGACCCCAGTTCCTCTGGTCCAGGGGAAGTTCCTGTGGTTAAAAGGCACCTTAAGTTGTGATTATGATACTGGCGTAAAAAGGCTGGGTACAAAGGTTTAAATGACAGAAGATGGGATTTCATATGATGTGACGGAACACAAAAAAAATACATTGATGCAAAGTATTAGAAAAAAAGGCTGAAGAACAAGAAAAACTTGCTGATGTAGTGACTTTGCCAGCTAGTTTAGGCCGTCTGTTAGGTGTATTTCATCCTCTCACCAATGTCCTGTTGTACCTTGCCTGTGTGTATATATGTGAATGTGTATACTTCTACCCTGTGCTCTGTCTTTACCGAACAGATGAAAGATAAACACTGCACATAGCCCACATAGCGAAGTAATCTTTTCCATGTGAGCCGGCTGACTGAACAATAGCATGGCTGGATGTCATGGTGAGGTAATGAAGATGTGATTTGCTTGAGCTGCAGGAGCCGTTAACAACTTGCAACACTAGCATGACGCACACAGACGTA
Source organism: Labroides dimidiatus (assembly GCA_030710495.1). Taxonomy (NCBI): domain Eukaryota; kingdom Metazoa; phylum Chordata; class Actinopteri; order Labriformes; family Labridae; genus Labroides; species Labroides dimidiatus. The sequence continues at coordinate 14,837,943 of CM061145.1, forward strand.
ATGAACAAAGAGAGCCAAGGCAGCAAAGTAAGAAGAGAGAAGTTCACAGGCCCACATATGAGCAGAGGAGAGGGGAAAAAAGGGGGAGGGTGAAGGGTGGTGTCAACCAGGGTGGTCCTTCACTGCATGCTGACTTCAGAAAGTTTTCAATACTGCAGAAGACAAATGTGAAAACTTTTCAAATGTCACAGTGTCAGTTCAGAGAAGAAGGAGAGAGATTCTACTTCCCTGTTACTTTGCCTTTACTTCAACATCACTGCTGACCAGACCCCAGCTGTCTCTGAAAAACAAGCATAGCTGCAGAAATGCATTCGTTCCAATGAAATCCAAACACTTCACAGCTGTTTGTTTTTGCTGACTCGTGTAAAAAGATAGAAAAATAAAAACACAGCTCGGCCACTTGGAGTTTAAGAGCAGTGGCTGGTGTGAATATATTTGGAGTGAATCTAAACTAAAGTAAAAGTCTAATTCACTCAAAAATATTCACTAGTTATCAAACCAGAGCTCACTAATGATCCCTTCGACTCTTGCACGCCTGGCTTGGGTCTCCAGCACCTGTCAGCGCTGCTTTTTATGAGCACTGCAGGCAGCGGTGGATGCTGAGCAGCAGGGGGAGGAAAAGCAAGGGGGAAAGGGAGGAGAAGAAGAGATATTTGTGAGATTTATGGGCTGCAGGGTGGCACACAGTGCAGCTTACAGCAGAGTGATAGGAAGCAGATTTCACAGCAGATCTCATTTTCTCTGCTAGAAGTTTAATTCAACTCATCAGCCTTGCTTACCAAATTATTATTCAGAATCACAGCTTTGTCTTTGATATTTAAATCCAGTTTATTATAAACGTAGTAAAATCACTTGTAAAATAACTCCCTCCTTGGTAAACAGGTGAAATATAACAAAGATCTTTTGCTACTGCGACTTATTTAACAAGAAGAAAAACAGACATTATAAAGGAAAACTTCTCCTGGGACCTTGGAGATATGAAGAAATTACTGGTATAATTTTTCTAAGAATAATTCAAAGTTTAATGATTGTGAAACCAAATTAATATTGTCTGACAACGTAAAGAGGCACAGAGATTGTTTTGGGTATTGTGCATAGACTATATAATTAATGGATGTAGTCTCCACGATGTCACCCGTCTGTTTCTGAAACAGACTTTTGAAGCAAAATGGTCGGCGCGGCTATATTGGAAATGAGGCAAGCTGTGAGTCTCCACAGTAACAACCATAGGACGCCCCACAGTCACGTGATCTGACCTGTGCCTCTGATTGGATGAACTGGCGATCTTAATATTGTTGAATCTGCCGAATTAGAGAAAAATTCACCCCCTGTACAGTGTGTGCCTTTAGCAAAATTAGTGATTCAGACAGGAGACATTCTTTGTACTAGGTTGTAAATATGCTTATTTTGGCTGTGAAAACTGATTTTTTTTTTTTTTTTTTGGCTTGGTGTGTATGTGACTTCCGGTACTCCTGGAGCCAGCCTCAAGCGGACACTCGAGGAACAGCAGAATTTAGTACTTCCGCATTGCCTCATATTTTCAGACCAGAGGTTGGTGTTTAACGACCTTTGGCCAACATTATTTTCCCCTGTGCTGCACTGATAACAGTGCAAGTCTTCTTATCTGCTCCCATGGAAGAAACAGGCTTTATGGCCTATACTGCAGCTGGTCAACAGGGGGAGCTCCAGATGTGTTAGCATCAATGTACTCAGTCTTTATTAGTGTTACTGCTCACCATATTATACTGTCCTTGTTTTTCTCCTCAGCTGTAGTAATTATAAGCCCATAAACTATTAAAACAATCATTGTAAATATATGTTTAATTCATTTTTATGGGAAGTAGAAGGATGTTTAGTTAATACTGCTATCAGACATGGATGACTTTTTAAGTCCTGTTACCAAAGATCAGGTCTTGGTATTGGTATCAGGACTAAAAGAAGTCAGATTGATGACTCCCTACAAATATTGAGAACCTACTCCATATTTAGCTTACCCATCTTGTGTTATGAATGGTACATGTGACTTTATCAGGGTTGAGTCACTGTGTTTCAGTGTGTCTATATAACTTCTGGAGAAATATCAGACAATCAGAGGTTTTATTGTAATTTAGATGATATCCTTTGTTCATTTTTTACGATTTTTAATTGTTTGGCACATATTATACTCTGTTACTTGTTTTACACATACAGTTGAAACCAGAAGTTTAAATGTGCTGTATAAATAGACAAAACCTTTTTATTTTTCACTCACAATTGTGGATGTATTTTAAGGCACAACTCAAACACATGGCTTCCTTTTGTGTGACATCCCGGGAAAACCAAAAGAAATCAGCCAAGATATTAGGAAGGATTATCAACCTCCACAACTGTGGGTCAACCTTGGGTCCAATTTCCAGATGTTTCCAAGGGGTCATCTCAAAGTCCTGATCTCAGTCCCATAGAAAATATGTGGGCAGATTGGAAACAGCATGTGCAAGCATGGTAGCCTGCAAAGCTGACACTGTTAGACCAGCTCTTTTGAGAGGAATTGAACAAAATTCAAGCAAAAAAGTCTGTGTAAGGATACAAAGAACTTTTAACCACGGTCATACAGTTTAGAGAAAATGCTACCAAATATTAAGGAAATGTAGGTAAATGTTGGATCATAAAGAAATTAAAATAAGTGATGCCATGTTGAAGTTCTGTCCTTGAGGAAGTTGTTAAATGGTCTGGGGATTTCACCAGCTTAATGTTATCAACAAGGAACAAGGAAATTCATTACATACACACTGCTTAGAGAAACCAAGTTGTTAGGTTAATATTTATCCTCTGAACTTTTTATTTGCTGATACTGAACCCTGTCCTCACTGTAACAATGTAATCCATAAAACAGTTTTTTCTTCTTCAAAAGAAAAAAATGCAAACTAATCAGAGTGTTTACGACTGACATATTAATAATTTACCCCAGAATCTGTCATCAAGTTTATCTCTGCGTGGGAATATAAAAGATTTCACAAAAACACCAGTTCATCTAAAGATAAAGTTTTTTTCCTGTTTCATTATCTAAGATTTTGGTAGGGGGAGTTGATTAATGTTAAAAAAAAGGACACAATGTGTGAGTAGTCAATTTTGATGCCAATCTGAATAATTGTTAATTTTGTGGTCTGAACAGATACCACTGGGGTGACCTATTAACCTCCGTTGCTTATCCTCCTCCTATGCTGTAGCTGGTAAGAATGAAACTACAAACTCCAGAGCTGTCAAATAAAGCCCATGAGGAAGTGCAAAAGAAACTGGCGTTGCTCAAATGTCTACTTGAAGCTAACTGTGATGCATCATTATAACAGGAGGCTTTGCCACTTTGAGTGACAGGCAGATGCCACTGGCTTTCTGCAGGGCATCATCTCACTACCACTAAAATCCAGACGTTGCAACTGCAAGATGTATTCTGTCCACTGAGGACCTTCAGCAATGTGCAGATTCTATGCAGATGTGTAGCTCGTCGAGTATCCATCAGCTGACACTGCACTGAGCTGCCAGCTACCTCACCAGTTATTCATCATTGCCTACACTAATACTGATAGTTGCGAAGCACAAACAGTCCCACTGACTGTGATTGATTGACTGAGATGAACGTCAGGCCCGCTCTGCTAGTCACATGTTGTAATGAATGCCCCCCCCCCCCCCCCCCCCGCAAGGTTTATAATTAATATCATTCTACTGTTTTCTTTAAACACATGATAATAACCAAGTGGTGTATTTGTCACACTGATGCATAGGAAGCAGCTCGCTTTTTAGATGAGAGAAATGATATTAAAAATAGTCATACACAAAATTTTATCGTAACTTGGTTTACTGAACCTCTTGGTAGTGTTTTTTAATGTTGATTTCTTTGCAGATGTTACGTTTTGTTCAAAACTGTTTATTAAAAATGTATTTATGTCTTGGATTTAGCATTATTTGTGTCTAAATCTGAGCATTATTTTAATGATAGATTTGCTCTAAATAGCAGGTATACTGCACTCACAACATCTTGTTTGTGAGCCTGTTGGTGAACTTACTCCACCAGTCAAAATAAATAAATAAATAAATAAATAAATAAATAAATAAAAATCAGCAACAGATGTTGAAACTTGATGTTTTTAAATACCTCATTCCTCTAAAGCCCCACCCAGTCAAAAAAAAAATGGTTGCTTTCAGTTCCGGAAAACAGTAATAGTCTGAACAAAAGGCTTTAAATTTGCGAGTCACAACACAGTTGGGCCCATGTCTCTTGTTCATACAGTCTAAAAGGCTAAAAATAAACTTGGGGACATAAAATACTTGAATTGAATTGAATGAATTACAACTATCAGCAAATGTGAGCATTCTTATTGTGTGCATGTCATCATGCTGTCTATAGCATTCAGCCTGCTGCTTTATTTAGCTTTAACTAGCACTTTTGGGTTCACAACTTTGTACCATAAACACATTCATAAAAAAATCTCTAATAAATTTCTCTGTTATCATTCTGGAACTTAGCAAAAAGAACTAATTTTGGTAGTCCTTATTGACTTTAAAAAAAAGAAAAGTTTAACCTGATTTAATGTCAGAAAGTGAGAAAAAAAGGGTTGTGTCTTTTTATACAGCATAGCATTAGCCTAATAGCCTAAGTCAGTTTTATACAATCATCATTTTGTGAGTCCAATAGCACAAATGGCCAACTTAAAGAAATTTTAATAAACAAGATAACAATGGTAACACAGACATAATATCATAAATAGTATTAAAAGATAAGTATACATTTAAAAACATGTTTTTTCTTCTGTTCTGAAAACTTTGAAATATGACTTTGGCAATTATGCTATTAGGCTAACGATATGTAAACTTCTGGTTTAACTTAATGTGCATATAAATTTCCCTGTGATGGATTACATTACAGGTTATAAGAAAAACTGAAAAACTCTCTTTAATTATGAAGTTTACGTAGTTCATGCAGGACCCGGAAGTCATACACCCAGCTGCTAACAGCTGACGGCTGATGTTCGAATCACAGCCAACCTCACTCAACCAATCACAGCTCATGTATAGCAATAAGGCGGAGTATTTAAACTTGTCTACTCTCCCACTTGTGCCTGCTTCACCTAAGCTAACCACTTTTCTGCTGCGTGATTCATCACCTCCTCCACCCCAGCCTCCTCCTATTAAGTTTTCATGTTCATATCCTATTAAGTCTGTATGCATGTATTAACCCATGCGGGGGATTCTAAATTGCACTCCCTGGAAAGTCTAAGCAGGCTGCTTGGCTAACCCAGGGAGTACTCTGAACAGCAGAGCCTGTAATGCCAACCATAACTGTATTTCCATTTTGGCAATAAATGGTTCAAATCCATGACCAGTGTTCCAGACTGAAATTCATTTATTTATATCTTTGATATATCTGTTCAATGTACAATACCTGTTTGTGCAATATCTGTCAAATATTGTTCATTATGTGCAATATCCATTTATTACTGTTCATTAAGTACACGCTTAACATAGATTACAAGTGCAATACCTGTTGAACACTGCTCTTGCCTTATCCATAATGTTTATAGTTTCTTCTATCTTGCTTATCTGTTTTAGTACTTATTGCTTATTCCTGGTACTTACCACTTATTTTATTTTATTTTACTCTATCCTAACTTTATTTTATTGCTTATCTTATTATTTATCTTAACACTTATCTATTATCCTACTCCTTCTTACTCCCATCTGCTGTACTATGCAGTGAGCAACGGTAACACCAAATTTCCCCCTGGGATTAATAAACTATTTCTGATTCTGATTTAAAATATAATAGTTTCTCCTATTACGTAAAACGTAAAAATAAAATCAATGCTATTTTTGTATTTTGAACTTCACTAAATATTTAAAATGACTTAAAGGATTATGAGCTTCAGATAAAAGTTGGAGGGTCTTGGTGAACAAGTCCACATAGTTAATGATTCATGCACAGTTATACTTTAATTTTCGTTCCTGGGAAGGCAGCTGGAAGGCAGTTAATAATAAACTTGTTTTTGTTGCTATAGGTGGAAATGGAAATGTTTCCCTCACTAATCAAAAGATAGGAGGAACTTCCTAAGAAAGGAACGAAAGAACCCTCCTCTATTCACAAACTCACACCCAGTCCTTTAAAACTGAGAGAGAACAACCTGTGATCACAAAAGAGATACACACCGCAGCTGTTTCTTTCAGTGGTTCACAGTAACCATGGCTGGGACTACTTTGTTGGGTTTTCAACCGCAGAGACAAACTGTCTTTAAAACTGATAAGACCTGGGTTTACAGGATTCCATCTCTTTTCTATGAGAGAGAAAGTAAAACTCTTCTGGCCTTCACTGAGCAGAGAAGCTCTTCCGATGACACCAGCACTAAAAATCTGGTCATGAGCAGAGGAAAACTGAAACAGGAGGACAACTCAGTTGAGGTAATCACCAGGGGTGACTGTTTCCTTGTTGACATGGGATGTACTATTTTGTTCACAGAAACCTTCAAACGTCAAGTTTTATTTCTACAGCTTTGTCTATTGTCTTTTCTAGTGGTCGGAGCCCAGGTGTGTGGAAAAGGCACACCTTGATGGACACCGTCCCATGAATCCCTGTCCACTGTATGAGAAAACCAGTAAAACACTCTTCCTCTTCTTCATCTGTGTGAAAGACGCTTATCCAGAGTGGAAGCAGATATGGTTCAACCGCAACAAAGCCCGTCTCTGCTACATCACATCTAAAGATGGCGGCCAAAGCTGGAGTGAAGTGACTGATCTGACTGACGTACTGTGTGAAATCAAAACGTGGGCCACATTTGCTGTTGGGCCAGGCCATGGTATTCAGACAGAGAGTGGTAGATTGATTGTCCCATTGTATCGGTATGCTTGGATTACATTTTTTAATCGTACCTTTAATGCACTCTATTTGTTCAGTGATAATAATGGTGTCACTTGGCAATTTAGTAGCACCATTCAACAAAAATCCCTTGAATGTGAGATGGCAGAGGTGTCAGATGACACAGGCCTGAAGTACATCTACTGCAATGCCCGCAGTAAGGAGCGCTACCGAGTGGAAGCTGTTGATAAAAATGAAAACGGTGGTTTTATCGTCCTCAAACCTACTGACAAGCTTGTGGAAATGGGCTGTCAAGGAAGTGTTGTGTCCTTTCCAGTTCAAGGTGAAGGTGCTCATGCAGACGGTGATCAGAGCCAGAACCCAAATAAGTGGCTGCTCTTCAGCCACCCAAGTATCAAGTCCAAGCGCACTGATTTGGGGGTGTATTTGAATAAAACTCCACTAGATCCAAAAACATGGAGCAAACCCTGGATCATTAACAGAGGACCCAGTGGTTACTCAGACATGGTTTACGTTGATGGCGGAAGGTTTGTTTGTCTTTTGGAGTGCGGGAAGTGCAGTGAGACTGAGCAGATAGCCTCTGTGGTTTTCAGCTACAATGACGTCAAACAGGGGATGGGAGAGTAGTTAATAGAAATAGCTTAATTCTGATGTTAGGCCTTGTTTTTTGATGTTGTTTGATGAATGTTTTTTTGTTTGTTTGTTTTTTTTTTATAAGACTTTCCTTTAAAAATAAGCTGTTCTGATACAGAAGGCACTTGTGCCAGAAGTTGTTCTATGCATTTGTACGTAACTCTTGTTTCTGAACTGTTTCATCCCTTTTGTTCTGTCGAGCTGCCTTTCAAACTACGCTGAGCTCGCAGTCTGATCATGAAAACTGTATAAAGAAAGTGTAAAGTTTCGCTTATATGATTTTAACTTTTTAGGCATTAGTCACCAGATGTTTGGTATCTGCTTTGTAAGAAACAAAATTATTTGAATTAAAAGAAATAAGTGGTGCCATGTTGAAGTTCTGTCCTTGAGGAAGTTGTTAAATGGTCTGGGGATTTCACCGGCTTAATGGTGTCAACAAGGAAACCCATTACATATCTTGTTACACTGCTTAGAGAGACCAAGTTCATTTCAAGTTCATTCATTTTCTATACCACTTATCCTATTCAGGGCCACGGTTGGCTAGAACCTATCCCAGGTGGCTTAGGGCAAAAGGCAGGGTACCCGAACCAGGATTTGAACCAGTAACCTTTTTGGGTAAAGCAACAGCACTAATAGCTGTGCTACCGTGCAGCAGGAGAAACTAAGTTGTTAGATTAATATTTATCCTCTGAGCTTTACTTTTGCTGATATTGAACCCTGTCCTCACCCTAACAATGTAATCCATAAAACATGGAACAGTTTTTTCTTCGTGAAAAGAAAGAAACGTAAACTAATCAGAGTGTTTACGACTGACAAATAAATAATTTACCTCAGAATCTGTCATTAAGTTTATCTCTGCGTGGGAATATAAAATATTTCACAAAAACACCAGTTCATCTAAAGATAAAGGTTTTTCCTGTTTCATTATCAAAGATTTTAGTGGGGGGAGTTGGCAGACGTAAATTAGTAAAAGAGGCAATGTGTGAGTAGTCAATTTTGATGCCAATCTGAATGTGCACCTGATAATTTTGTGGTCTGAACAGATACCACTGGGGTGACCTATTAACCTCCTTTGCTTATCCTCCTCCTATGCTGTAGCTGGTAAGAATGAAACTACAAACTCCAGAGCTGTCAAATAAAGCCCATGAGGAAGTGCAAAAGAAACTGGCGTTGCTCAAATGTCTACTTGAAGCTAACTGTGATGCATCATTATAACAGGAGGCTTTGCCACTTTGAGTGACAGGCAGATGCCACTGGCTTTCTGCAGGGCATCATCTCACTACCACTAAAATCCAGACGTTGCAACTGCAAGATGTATTCTGTCCACTGAGGACCTTCAGCAATGTGCAGATTCTATGCAGATGTGTAGCTCGTCGAGTATCCATCAGCTGACACTGCACTGAGCTGCCAGCTACCTCACCAGTTATTCATCATTGCCTACACTAATGCTGAAGCACAAACAGTCCCACTGACTGTGATTGATTGACTGAGATGAACGTCAGGCCCGCTCTGCTAGTCACATGTTGTTCTGAATGTTTTCAGTCAAATCAAGGTTTATAATTAATAATATTCTACTGTTTTCTTTAAACACACGACTATAACCAAATGCCACATATTACACCTTTCTTCATTTATACTGGTGTGTTTGTCACACTGATGTATAGGAAGCAGCTCACTTTTTAGATGAGAGAAATGATATTAAAAATAGTCATACACAAAATTTTACCGTAACTTGGTTTACTGAACCTCTTGATTATGTTTTTTATGTTGATTTCTTTGTAGATTTAATCTTTTGTGCAAAACTGTTTATTAAAAAAATTCTTGGATTTAGCATTATTTGTGTCTAAATCTGAGCAATATTTTAATGATATATTTGCTCTAAATAGCAGGTATACTGCCTTCACAACGTCTTGTTTGTGAGCCTGTTGGTGAACTTACTCCACAAGTCAAAAAACAAAAAAAAACAAAAAAAAAAAATCAGCAACAGATGTTGAGACTTGATGTTTTTTAATACCTCATCCCTCAGAAGCCCCACCCAGTCATAAAAATATGGTCACTTTCAGTTCCGGCAAACAGTAATAGTCTGAACAAAAGGCTTTAAATCTGTGATTCACAACGCAGTGGGGCCCACGTCTCTTGTTCATACAGTCTAAAAGGCTTAAACAAACTTATGGACATAAAATATCTTATGAATTACAATTATCAGCAAAATGTGAGCATTCTTATTGTGTGCATGTCATCATGCTGTCTATAGCATTCAGCCTGCTGCTTTGATTAGCTTTAGCACTTTTGGGTTCACAGATAAATTGTTCTTAAACTTTTTGAATTATTCAGGGAATCTAAAATATTGCACCTGCCAGACACCATGGGCTAAGTTATCATATCTATTTTTGTGTTATTGGTGAAATGATCCTTTAGGGTAAGTTCACACTTCATGTTGTCAAGCATGGGAGGATGTCAAGAACAAACAAGAGTGACCAAGGCTGCAGGGTTTGTTAATCCCACCAAAAACAGAGTTTTTGAGAAGGATGTGGTTCAGATAAGCAAAAATGCAAACTCCAGATACTCAAACACTTGGACAGAATCTCACATGTTTAGTTTTGAGGGTAACTGACAATAAGCTGACAACATCGCAGCCGTCGGTATCTGCTAGTTTTGGTGAGCAGGAGCAATTTTTTAATATTTTGCAATTAGTAAATTTCTGCTGTCATTTTTTATACTTGTAATTTATTTTTTCAAGCCCTGATTCATATTTGGACACAGATCCTAACCCCTAAAAGAAAACAGAGGATTTATGAGTAAATTCTTATTGTGGTGATACAAAGGTTTGCAGTGGAGATAAACTGGACTATTAGCCCCTCTAACTAAAAGTGCACTCACTGTTTTGTGGACGAGAGACCAGTTAAAATAAAAACAAAATACATTATTAAATTTTTCATGATTCAAATAAAAGCTTTTGCAATCAGAAATGTTTTACTTTAAATTTTATTTTTCAGTTTTGTTAATTTTCCTACAGTGGTTAGAAACTGAGTGTAATACTTTTCTATGCCTTTGCATTTTTCCAACAAACTATCTCTCTTTGTTTGACATGTTGGTAAATTATTAAGTTGTTAAGTTTTCTTGCATTATGTCATCAAGCTGTAGCATTATTTTCTTTATATCCTGCCTCACTATAAATTCCTCCTTGATAGACAAAAAGCAATGTCTTTGAGCATTTGTGTGGGGATATTGGGAAAAAAATTGTTACAGAAGTAAGTGCAGCTGTTAACAGACAGCAGAGGACTGATGTGACCTTATAAGCAGGCTTTCACTGTATAGTTCACCAGTAGGAATTTGGAAAATTCCGGCAAGGTTTTAGCACAGAAAGTGTGTGGTATTAGCTATAGGCCTGAAGATGGTTTCCTTATTTTTTTACTCTGTTCTGTTGATTCATTCACCTGCTGCTTCCATATATTGGTGTTTGTATGTCCTCTACTTTACAACCTCTTTGTGGTCAAAGCTGTTATGCATAAAGCAATCAATTTTTCAACACTACTGACTTTTACCTCATTAACCACCAAAATAAAACTTGTCAAATTATTTTGAAAATACTGCATTACAAGGAGTAACTCTTCCATTTGAGCAGGTATACTGCGTCTAAAACCGCACAGATAAGGCCTCGCGACATCTGATTAAAGCCACTCGTACAGAGTGAAGTTGTTAAATCGCCTGCAGCGGGTCGCCAGGTCTCTATTCGTGGACTTTGTTACAGTTTCTAGAGTGAGGAGGCTGAAGGAGCGCGCAGCAAGACATGAGGGCCTTTTATAACAGAAGCATGTAGGCCTTTTTAAAACCTGACGTGGACACGCGCACTGACAATCAATCCTCCTCCATTGATTTCCAAAGGGAGAAAAAAAGTGCACGTTCACAGACATTTTGGGATCTCGTGCGCTGAATTTTAGTCTAATTTAAGCTAATCAATTTGAAGAAAGCGATGTCGTCAAATTAATCAAAATTAATATTGTAATAACATGTTGTGATAAAAGTGTTCGTTAATAATAATGGTTCTTCCATTTTTTATCATTTATTTTTCTTGTTGACTTTTTAAAAAAAATATGCAGAAAAAGAATAAACTGGTAGATTTGTTTGCACAGAAGTTGTTGGAAAAAATCTCGTCTCAAATTTCGTTAAAACAAAAATAAACAGACTAAATAGAAATATTACATTCAGGATATATACATGTACGAAAAATACGTGAAATAGTTTGAGTGTGATAGAGTTGTACTCTGTTTTATAATTAAAATCTCACATTTTTTTATTCCATCATGTTTTATTCCACACAAATTCGATAAATGAAAAATAAAGGTAATAAAAAAAAGACTAAAAAAATTATTATATTTCGTGAAAGCACGGAAATTAATTTAACCTTTATGTAACGGTCTTTTATGTGCTCAGATCATCGTCACAGAAGATGTGATTTCACGCAGTAAGTTTGTTCTCCTGCTGACAGGAAAGAGACAAACGAGCATTATTTCCTTAAAATGAGTAAGATGAAGCTTTTAGGATTCCAGGGGGGAAACTGGAGAAATGAGAAACAGGGTAGCTAGGCATCATTCCGCGCAGTGAGACGGGAGGCATGAACGAGGAGTTTGGAGTCAAAGATGGCACAGCGGCGCAGCGTCCCGGCTCCAAAGGTTCGAAAGTCAGACAGGAGGGCAAGTTCTTAGAGAGCAGCGAGGAGAGCGCGGGGATGATGCTGCTCACAGGCGGGATGCTTGGACAACTGTGGGGGCTTAATCGACTTCTTAAACCCAGGTCCTGGTACAAGTCAGGACCCTGGAGACAGGAGCTCATCCCGTGCGCTCCTATAGGAAACACTGGTATCATGCTGCGCTCCTGCGCCATGGAGTCCTTCAGTGCTCCCAAATAGAAATGCTGCCTCTTGAAGCGTTTCCTCCGCCGGAGAAAACTCCCGTTTTCAAACATATCAGCCGACATGGGGTCCAGTGTCCAGTAATTCCCTTTTCCAGGATTTCCTGGCTCGCGAGGCATTTTGACAAAGCAGTCATTCAGAGACAAATTGTGACGGATGGAGTTCTGCCACGCGGGGAACTTCTCCCGATAATACGCAAAGCGCTGGCTGATAAAATCACAGATCTCACTTAGGGTGAGTCTCTTTTTCGGGCTCTGCAAGATAGCCATGGTGATGAGAGCGATGTATGAGTACGGGGGCTTCACCGAGGTGGTTCTGCTGCCTGGATCAGTCCGTGACCGGACTGCAAAGTCTCCCACCTTCTGTTCTCCAAGAGGACGACATGAAGCACTCTGTCTGAAGTCTGCATCATTCCTCCTCCACTCTGGCAAATCCGTGTTGTACTTCTCTTCCTCGAGGTCCGTCTGATCTTCCACGTCGATGTCCAGTTCTTTGTCCGGGGTCATGATTCAGGGTTTTGTAGCCCCTGCAGGCGGTGATCTCGCCTGTCTGGGACACTTCAGGCGCAGATCCTTTCTCTGCTTTCATTCACAAAATAAGCATCTGATACATCTGTGAATCTTCAGCCTCTCAGTCTCAGTTTCTCCTCCTCCTCCTCCTCTTTCTCCCCCTGCCACAGTATGTTTTCATCTAAACAGAATCCTGAAGCAAAGAGCTCTGAAAGAGATCGGCATGAATAAATAGTCAAATGATGAGTCTGGATTGCTGTTTTGTACCTTTTACTTTATTTACTCATTCATCATGGGGCCTTAAAAGTACACTGTAACACCATATTTATTTACTGTGGGATCTTTTTAAATTCTCTGCCTCCTTCTTTTTGAATCATGTTTATGCTTGTATTTAATATTTTTACATAGCCTGTAAGTGGAAAAAAAACTCCAAGCAAGTAACTCAGAAATGCAGCGCACATCCTTAAAATGTGCCTATAAAGTACAAAAACTGAATAAAAACACAGCTCATGCACCTACAAACTGAGTTTATATAAGTATTTATTCACTCAATTAGAAGTGAACTTGAGATCAGCATTTTTAGGGGTCAATGTGGAGCAACTTATTCCTCATAAAGAATAACAATAATATCTGGTAAGACTGAGAGCAATATAGCAGTTTTACACATTAATCATGAGTTATTAAGAATAGAAAACAAAAACACACACACACAAAAGATAAGTTGATTAAATCTGGCAAAGAAATCTGGGTCCAGTGTGTGCAAACAGAGATTCTGCCAGTTGTTCTCTCATCTATAAAAATGTTGTCCTCAACTGAAAAGAGCTGCTCTTGTTATTTTCATTTCGTTCTGTTTTGTTCGTTATATTGTTTGTGTAAGCGTGCATAGTTGTATCTAGAAGGACAGCTTAATAAAGATTCTAATAAAGAACGAACAAATGAAATGTGGTGACGCAGAGATTTAAAGTGGCAGCGCTCATTGCACAGGAACCATGAATGTATAGACGGCACATGATTGAGTGAAAGCACGCAGTAACTCTCTTCAACTGTGTGACGTTTAATTGAAACCTTTTAATGATCGGTGCAGGTGAGACTCCTTTGGATCCAAATATACCTAAATGTAAAAACGAAGGGCGCTCTTTCTTTTTATTGCTCTCATTTTTATCTTTTATGTTCTTGGCTCACACAGCGCTCATTTCCTTTACTGTTCCTTGTTGCTGGATGGTTTGGCTCACAGTGAGAGAGGCAACTCTCACTCCTTCAAACTGGCTGTTTCAAATAAGAGGAGGACGTCATCGGTTTTGAAATAATAGCCTCACTGTATCAATTCATGGGAGGCCACCCACTTGGCGAACGGGCCTGTACTGCAGGGTGGGCCAAGGAAACTGTGGGAAGTCTCATTAATGAACCATTCTTCTCTGTACCTCTCCATATAGTTTAATGTGATCTGTGAAGGGCTCTGAAACTCCAGCACTGTTTTACAGTTGTTCGATATCAAGTGTGGGCCTAGAAACAACGAGGAAACAAACTGGATGATTCATACAGAATTTAATCCACATCAAAACCCATAAATAATGTATTTTCTCCTCACAAGAAACTGCAAACAGATTTAGAAATTTAACAAACATCATCCCAAAATAAGGGCACAAAGAAACTTCAAAACAACAACAGAAAAATAAATAACTTCTTCACAAACATGCAACTTAATTTGAATTTAGCAGAGAATCTCACCATCATAAGATCAAGAAAGTGACAGTGAATGCAGCACAGATCTTGAGTCAGCCTTTTTGGTCCATCCTCGAGCACTGCAAAGCGTCACAAACAAACAACACTGCAGATATTAAAGGGAAAATGTCAACAACCCCATCTTACTTCTTATTATTTCTTAAACCTCGGGGAACAACCTCCAGTCCCTGATACATTACGTCTGTGCTTTATTTATGCAAATAGAAGATGACAGCATCAGAGATCAGTGCAGTAACGACTGAGGCACAGATCATCTCTACTTTGTGTTTCAGTTGTTTCTCCCTGATGTAAACACCTCATTGACAGCAACCATAAGAGAATCAACATTGTGAGTCTGATGTTCAACACTGAAGCTTGTCTAACCTCTTGTTTCAGTGAGATCCAAGAAGCCGAGTCTGCTCCTGCATGTTTGCAAAATATAGAGGACCACAGCGAGTGTAGCCTTGAACTGTTTATACAAGTGTGTGTGCGGGAGTGTGTGGAGCGTCGTCACATGTGGATATAAAAACCTTCCTTCAGTGTGTGTTCCCTAGGCGGAGTGTTTCCGATGGGTTGAGGTCAGCTTCAGAGAGTTTCCACACTTGAGGCAGCATGAGCTGGAGTTGCTCTCTTTTCTTGGGATATGCCAGCAGTTGACACAGCGCACTCTGTACTTCTTAAACCTGCACAAGCAGAGACAGAAAACAATTAAACATCCTGGTTTTTTTTTGTTTTTTTATCATAGTCAGATGTCGTGATGAGTGATTTGATTTTTATGTCACACAAAACCCTTGTTATGATTTCTGAACACAGCGGCACTAAATCCTTTTAGCTTCATTCCTCTTGAATAACTGAGAACATTTGTATTTGTTCAACTTTCCCAAGTCCACACAATGATAGGTTTTTTTTTTATTCTAGTTCCTCTGCAATTAATTTGTCAATTTCACAAATAAAATATAATCAAATGAAGTCAAATGTATTTTATTTCTACTGTTTCAATGAATGACTGGGAACCCTTGAAATATGCTTCAAAAACAAAACTAGTGAATGAACAACTGCAGGCAGAAATTACTCTCTGAAAATATGAAAAGAAATCCAGCATTTAATGTCTTGAATAAATGATTTATGATCAAATGAAGTCTGGATTATTTCTCTGTAATAATCACATTATTATGAACTTTTCGAACTCATTTGTTCAGGTGTGTCTGAAAACACAGACTTCAGTGAAGCCTCAAGCCCACAAACTGAATCTCTTTGACACAGCTTTATGTGTTTTAATTTAAAAATAAATAAATAAATAAACAGTTGTGTTAACGTGAGCTACCTGATTCCACAGGCGTTACAGAGCGGGGTCCCGTCCTCTGCGTCCCTCCACATGGGCGTCTTCCTGGTGCAGCATGACGCACACACTTTACCCTCTGGTGAAACAAACAACAGCTTTTCATTTGATGTAAAACTGAGTTTGATCATAAACTCCTTTCAGACAGTGTTTCCACATACAGGGAGAACATGGGATCATTGGATTAATGCATTAAGAGGACCTGAAATAGACATTCCAATAGAGCAGAACAGAGTTCTCAACATTATCCTGATTTAATAAGACCTGAAATGTAAACAAAGGACTGACCTTAAAATGCATATATTGGTTAAGTTAAGAAATAAATGACTTTTTAAAGTATTTATGGCTATACATCTGTGTATAAACTGTGTGTATTATAACGTCAGTGTTGCATTGTCGCTTAATCACAAGCAGAACACGTCAGAAAAACTGGATACATGTGTCGTATTTACAAAAATGACCATCTGGCTTCAAAATGTTACAGACAAAAACTTTTTCAAATTCTCTTTTCACTAAAAAGAAAAAAAAGCAACATGGAAATATAAACTTTAAAGTTGTGATGGTTTATTTTAAATGTTCTTGTATGATGTGCTCATCACTCTATAAAGTTAGGTAAGCTGTTCTGAAGAAACCTGCCTGAGACCAAGTTCCCCATCAACTGTTCACAGCCTGTTAAGTGATGCTGTTCATTCCCACGAGTTTATGCAGTGGCGCCCTCTTGTGGAGAAAACCGACTGTTCTCTTGCACAGACATTCATCATGTAACACCATTGTTTTCAAACTGTATCAATTCTCAAAAAAACAAGAAAATCTGAATGAAACTGTAATCCTCCCAATAAAATATTCAGCGTATTATTTTTGTTATCTGGATTAAAGACTGACAGCAATGTGATGCATGTTTTAACTATTTGAATCCCTCTGAGGAAATCTTTCATTTTCCCTGTTCATTGAAGCGAATAAAGTGTAATGTATCACTCACTGGAAGCGCTTGTGGCGGGGTCACTCTCCTCTTCTGAGCTTATCGTTTTCAGGGATTTCAGAGCCGTCCGAGTCCTCAGCCTGGGTTTTCTTACACTCTTGCGAAACTCTTTACTGTGAGGAAAAAATAAGTATATTTAACTTCATATTTTAAAAATTTCACCACCTTCCAAATTGAATTCAATGTGTAATTTGTCACTACCTGTACTTTGAAGTAATGAGGAGCCGGCACTGCTCCTTACTGTCGTCCAGCTCCGTGTCCATCCTGAACGTCACGCCCTGGAAGTCTGGATCTTGGATATCAACACTCTTGCTCGGATGACGTTGTTTTCTTGGAGTCTTGGTTCTCCAGGTCTGTGCAGATGAAGGAGCAACTTCCTCCTGATCAACTGGCCTGGATTCGAGATCTGGTGTTGCAGAGTCTAAGGGTTTAGTTTTTCCACTATCATTTGAGGCTTTCAGATGTACAACTGGAAGGGATTTAACCTCCGAGGAAGCATTAGAAAAATCTGGTGAAGATGCTGTGAGTTTGTCATCTTGCTGCGAGAGTGAGGGGTCATCTTCAGCAGTGTTAAACAAAAGTGACTGTGCTGCAGAAAGGATCACGCTCAGAGGGGGCAGCGGGTCATCACTTTGGGGTTCTGGACTAAAAGTAACATTAGCGTTGTGATCTAGTGTTAAAGCTGGTTTTAGCAGAATTTCACTCGTGTCCTCTTTTAAATTAAAAGATAGTTTGGAAGAAGAAGAAGTATTTCCAGTAACTAGAACATTAAAAATATTCCCTGTAGAAGAGAAACTATTGTCAAACTCTTGTTTTAAGATAAATTGTCCGCTTTCACTGAACTTTTCCTCCTCCGTGTATGTGGGCTGTAGTTGAGTCTGTGACTGAACACCAATCAGGGATTCCTTTTTCACACAGCACTCTGGTTGACTTCTGTCTGATCCTCTGCTGCAGGCCCTGCTCACATCTGTCCCAGGACTAACAACAGCTGGGATTTTGTGCTGCTCATTGAGAAGGTTACTGCCCTGCTCTGTTTTAGTCAGTGCATTATCAATATAGTTTCCTAATTTAGTGACTGATGAGGCAGAACTCTGGCCTGACACCTCGACATCACTGGGATTCAAAAGCCTCTCACACTGCAGGTTGATCAGACTCAGCACCTTCAAGGGGCTGTTGCTCTGAGGATGCAGATTAACCAAAGTTGTGTCTTTGCTGTTGTGACTTTCCTGTTTATAATTTGAAAAACAAGACAAACTGTGCTGAAGAGAACTATTGGAGATGCTGAATGATTGAAGTTCCCCATCCTCTTTCACCATAGAAGAACCTCCCCTGCTGTGGATGGGAGAAGCCAGCCGAGAGACCTCTTGGAAAAGGTAAAGGAGAGCTGAGTGAGGAGCATCTTGGTCCATTGTGCTCTGGTTTCCCTGGATGAAAGCAGCTTGTGTCCTTGATCCTGTGCTCATGTTGAAGCAGTGTCTGCGATTTAATTCAAACAAGAATAGCTTTAAAATCTAAAGTAGTTTCTTACCCGGTAGTTAAAACAGTGTCACTGAAACACTCCTATGGCTCTAACTGATATGCAACCTGTGACGGGGGATGAAAAGTTCATTTTTAATAGTGTTAAGACTGAAAAAAAAAAAAAAAAACTTTGCTTTATGTACACACCTACAGCTCCTACAAGTGAACCAAAAAGAACTAAAACCGATAAATGCATCTAATTACGACGTTCAAGCTCTTTTGTTTTATTATTATGAAACAGTGACAGTGATTTAAAACCTCTTGGCGCGAATTTAACTTAAAGCAATTCGTGTTTAATTAGGGCATTATTTTTAAAAAGCCAACATAAGCTAACAGGAATGACGTGTCACAGCTTTATACGCCACAAGTGTTGAACTGGCATTTTGACTTAGAATAAAGACATGATAAACGAACAACTGCTTAAAGAAACAGGAGACTTTTATGACTGTTACCTTTTTAATACTCACCGACAAAATGTAACCAATAATGGACAAAATTTGACACAAATGTAGCACTTCTGACTTCTAGAATGTTCAAAATTTTCGCGGTCATACTTAATTTGAGGGTCGCGAGCACTGATTCAAAGGAATTGTAACACAAAACTGAAGCCATGACATCATTACAGAACTCTTTTGTATTTGTTTTATTTTTCTGTGGGGTTTTAATTTATTTCATCTAAAATACTAAAAGTAAAAAAAAAACTATTCGCCAGTTTTGTGACAAGTTTTTTCGCTATAATTTTTTTGTTGGTCTAAGACGACCCCTGGATTTAATCTACCTTTTCATTAAGTCATATAAATTGACCGTTTAACCGAGATCTTACTGCAAGCTTAGTGATCCATCAAGAATCTACTTCACCGATGCTCCTCTTTGTCCATTTCTTACCTGTCATGGCCCCTGTGGCTAGCAACAGTATTATCATATGGGTGTAGTGACAGTTCAAAACGCGGCCAGCACCCTCACCGACAACCAAAACGTAAAGTCAACCAGGTGAAGCTGTCATCGCTGTGGATGCTCACCTTGGATCTCCCAATGGATCGTCAATAAAATGATCATGAGTGCCAACACTGTTGGGGCTAAAAACGTATCGAGACAGTTGTCATGACCAGGTAGTGTTTTGGATCAGCAGTTGGCGCGGGTGTTTTTGGTTTGCCAGATTACACCAGCTGGAGAGTTTCAGGAACGCCCACTTGATGGCTGTTTGCGTGACACTTTCTGTTAGGGGAAAGTTAAAGACGCAGATTTTACCAACATGCTCCCTGATTATTCTATTAATAAGTAGCTTAGGTTCATTTCTAGGTCAATAACGTAACCTTACCTTTGTCAACCTTGTACTGAAAGTTTTCATCTTTTGAAAGTAAGAGGAGATCTTCAAACGAATCACTAAAAATTGATTTTATTGCACAACTTTAAATATTTATCATTTGTCATACACAATACACTCAAATTTCTGTATAACTTGGACAAGTACAGTAGACTTAAGTACAGAGTAGATGGCGATAAATTCATCACATGGCAACAGTTAGCCCACCAGCTTCATAAAAAAAACTGATCTCCACCTGATCTTGATCAGGGCTCACCTGAACCAGATCAACTAATCAAGTCTTCATCACCAGAATGCAAGTTTTGAAATGTTTTAAGTGAAATGTATGTTCCAACAGCTTAAATTATTATCTGTGAAGCTGTAAACTTTAGCGCCAGGTATATTTTGTTTGTTTTTCCAAATACACTGTTCTAAGAAATATGGCTGTTTTTGTGTTAGGCTGTAGTTTCTGAGGTTTAAGATTTGTGAAAAACTGTGATCCTGTGTTACTTATTGACAAATCCCAACACTTACCAATTAACTTGGTGGATAAAATGAAAATAAACATGAATATAGTCTGTCGAGCAAATCAGAGAGGCAATGATGAACTGGCAGGCAAATAAAGGACATGATCTTGTGAAAATTGTGCGTATGTCAGCTGTAACAAGGAATGTTCCATGGAAGGGCATAAAGATAAACTCTGTTAAAACTTGCTATGCATTGTCTGAGACAGGATATGCCTGTGAAGTGGTCTGGTGTTTTAACTAGAGCAGCTTGTGAGGTTGAACAGTGTCAGTGCTGGTCTGAGAACTCTCCCCATGAATAAATAAGTCCTCAGCTATGTCACCATGTGTTCCTTTGGAGTTACCATTAATTTCACCTTCAGTGAGACTCTTAGTATGTCCAGCTCTGCTTGAACGGTTAACTGTGGAATTAGTCCGTTTTCAAGGCGTCATGGAAGCTGCTACGGACTTTCTTATCCTTGCCGTACATCTCTTCATTGTCGCCCCTTTTCTCAACCAGCACACATGGCGTCTAGCTTGCAGGTCTATGCTCTCATTTGTTTCCAACTGCACCCCCTCTCAGTGAGGTTTGGGAACATGCCCATCCACATAAAAGTTCCTGGTGACTTTGGGCAAGGTGAGCTCCATGCCCTCCAGCTCCGGAGTGAGAAAGATCTGACATCCCAGCCGGGAGTTCTCCTGTAGCATGGGCGCCATGTCCAGCATGTCATCCTCCCTAAAACACCAAGAGATCCGTCAATGAGGCCTCTACTTCACCTCATCACTCCTGTATGTTGTTCAGGTGTTATATGTGGGAAACATACCACACTGAGGAGTGTACCTACCTCTCATCAGGTTCTGGCAGTTTGTCAAAATGATCTGCACTCACATACACCTGACATGTTGAGCAGGCCAATGATGCCTCACAGGCTCCTAGATACAAGAAAAAACACAGTAGATTAATACACACAATTAACACGATGATTCAATATAATATTCAAGGAACAGCTCTAACGTGTCGGTGCTCACCCTCCAGTTCAATTCCATGCTTGTGGGCCAGGTACAGGACATTATCTCCCACTTTGGCTTTTACTGGAATCCTTTTACCAGAACGATCTATATACACCACATTTACCCTAAACAGCAGGTAAATGAAAATCATTTGTTTTATCTGCAATCATACATTATTATTCGTATATTCACTTTTCCTCACTGTTGAGCCCTGAAAATCTAAATCCAGAAAATGATCACATTCTGTACAAAGTTTATTTCAGCCAGTACTCAACAGCCCTACAAAAAAAATCTGCTGTTTCTATGAATATAAAGCTTCTTCTGTCATTGTATGGTCCTATAATTTGGCTTTTTACCCTTTAATTACTCCTTCAAAAACTTAAAATTAAAAACTCAAACCCATTTCCACTGCAACACATTGCTTTCGAACAGAGTACTTTCTCCTCTTCATGCATTGCTGCTGTTTTGTTTGTTTTTTTTTCAGTATCTGGACAAACCATAGGGCAAAATAAGAAAAATTCTGAACTGTGCAATTCCATTGTTTTTAAATTACGTTTGCACATTTTTTCCATTCATGTGTTCCACCATTTTTTAATGTTCGAAAGTTTATTCAACCACTGCTTCAGTCAACAATCTGTGTGCTCATTGAGCAACATGATACTTCAGCATGACTGAGCAAAAAAAAAAAAAAAAAAAAAAAACGACAGAAGAAATTAACTTCGCGTTTGCCCGACTTGTACTGCATATTTTCACAGATCAGTAGTGGTTTTACAGAAATTGTTTTGTGTGTCATGACTTAACGTATAATAAGTACATAACCCACAAAGAACACTAACACATGGCATGCTGACCCCCAGGTGAACTCACACATCCTCCGGGTCTTCTGCATTGGAGCTCCCTTCTTCGCTGTGATAGAGACCTTTGCAAAACAGAAGAAAGGGGAAAAAAAGAAAGCACTGTGAGTGTTTTCAGGATCAACTCCTTCTCACTAGATCAGAGGTGCGTAAATTGTATTCATTGCCCAAAGTTTCATCAGCCAGCCGGGGATTTGGGGGTTGAGGTTACACAAGTGTTATTGAGCGAACTTAGGACTCCAATGACTGCTGACATTTAAAAAAAATATCAAATAAATGTCTTTTGGCAATAAAAACAAATTAGATCACTGTATTATACAAATAAGACTCCATGCCACTCAGTGTCTGTTGTGCTGTAAACAAATAGTCGCATCAGAATTTACAGACTCTGAGGCTAAAAGTGTTAGCAAGCCGCACTCCTCACCTATACTCGTCCGCAAGTGTCGATTTATGGTCTGAAAGTTGTCGAAAGGACTCCTGCTTTGTAGTTTAACCCCGCTGCCTGCGCAGCTCTTCAACCTGTAGAAAGGACAAGTGCTACAGTCCGGAATAACTCGAGAAAGTCTCAAAGTCAGTCCCATGCTCGACCGGACTGCTGCGGAGGCCGCCATCACTCTGTTTATGTCATGTGACTCAAAGCGACCAATAGTAGAAAACTCTCGGTAGGTTGACATATTGGCTGTGACGTGTGGCTCTGACAGCAGAGGGCGCTGCTGCAAAACAGATTTACAGTGATGAAGGATTTTTTTTTTCCTTTTCAGTATAGTAAAGTAAAGTTTGCTAAACCACATTGTAATAACACCCCACAAGTCATTAAATTTCAAGTTTATGTATTCATACAGATTAAACTTTAAAAAAAAAAAAAAAAAAAAATTTAGTTTATAGAAGTATAGATGATGAAAAGTAGGCTATAAATGGATTGAAATGTTGGCAGTCATCAAACATTGTAGCTTGTGAAATGTGGCCTAATCTTCTCAATTAGTCTTTAATGAAATAGCGCAAAATCTTAAGACACTTTCCAAACACATAAAAAGATCCAGACCTACTGATGTTATCTTATTAACAGAGACTGTTATTAACAGGACACTGATCTAATCTTAATCGGCCATCAGTAGAGACCATAGACTTTAAAACAGAAGAAGTAGATACTGTAGCTATTTGCAAGTTATCATGGCAAGGAGAATCTCCCCTTTAACAGGCAGAAACATGAGATGCTAACAGAAGGAGAAAGAGATTTAGAGAAAGAAAGGCAGGAAAAGAGACAGACAGGCAGTCTGTTTTTTTTTTTAACCTTCAATAATCAACGAAAAACCCAATGAGCCAAAGCTCACTACTCCAACTCTTGTCATAACATTTTTTTTTCCCCAAAAAAAGGGTGTTTTACACAAACTGTAATCTTGATTAAATGTGTATAAATCTGAGAGCAGGAGTTATACTGTACTTTGCATCTATAGGTGAAGAGGTTTTTCTTTTGACGAAAACATGCTGCACTGGTAACAAGTTAGAGGAGTTTCTTGAATTGTCAACCTTTTTGGAAACAAAATATTGGAGGTGTAAGCTATTTGCTTTGCTCTTTTTCAGATCTTCCCTGCGAGTTTTGTCCAGTTTTATAAAGCCCCAAATTTAATGTGTTGAACTGCATGCTCTTATCACATATCTGTAAATACATGTTCTGCCTTGTTTTGTGTGCCTTAGAGCATTACAAACCTGCAAAAGATATCTGATGCAGGCCGTCGGTGGAAATCTGAGCGCATCAGTGTGTGAAGACGGAGAAGTGATGTTATGACTGGAGGCAGGTGAGTGTTCACCTGATGTCTGCTTGAAGGGAAAGGAAGTTATGAACAAAAAACTCATTCAAAACATCTGATCCTTTAAAAGGGTTGTATAATTCCCACAGAGGAGCACTGTGTTGATATTTAAATGCTGCAGAGACAGATAAGCTCCTCCACTGGGGCAGTAAAGTATACGTTAAGTTTCTTCTCTTCTTTTTTCCTCAATGAATCATAACGACCTGTTCTTCAGGGGACACACTCATAAAAAGGGGTATAAAAATATCCACCTGGATCTGGAGTTTACTTACATCTGGCTATAAAATGAAAAAAAAGCCTTTCTTTAATAGCGAGTGCTGGGAGTCCCTGCGCTGGCATTTAGATCATTGCTTTTTATATACTTTAAAAACACATAATGAAACACCATTACACTTTCACACTCTCTCACACACACACCTGCACAGAATAAGTGTCCAGGGACAGTTTACCTGTGTGTCTGTAAAGTCTGTTTCTTAATCCACCAGCAGGCCCTGCAGTCCCAGGTCTTGCAGGTGCATGTGTGCTGGTGTGTGTGTGTAAAGGTGTGGTGGGTGGTGGTTGTTACACTTCACTTGACTTTTAAGAGGCCCCTAGCTGTTCCTCTCCCTATAGACACCCCCCCCCCCCCCACCCCACACACACACACACACACACCCGAGCAGAGCAGCAGTACTACAGGGATCTTAATCTTTGCAGAGGATCCCATGTGTACGAACACAGCTTATTTTTGTAAAGACATAAAGCATGGAAAACACAACATTTCCCAGCATTCCCTTGGGAGCAGTAGAATAATCACTCCCAAAAGCACTCCTGTTATTGTTGTTTTCTTTCAAATCTTTTGCTGTCAAACTTATTACAACAGAAATGAGCAATCAAATCAGTCAGAAACTCGGAGAACTGGAAAACTTTAATGTCTATAAATACGATGTGTATTATACAGCTCTACAGAAAAAGATACCACCCCCCCTAAATTTGTCCTCAATTCAGCAGCATGTATGTATGTATGCAAATCTTATTCTACTCAGTCTTTTAGGGGTCGCCGCAGCAGATCACCCATTGTCTGATTTGTGCTCTACATGTTAATTTGGCACAGTTTTAAATCAGAGGCCCTTCCTGATAAAACCCTCATCATTTATCCTGGCTTGTGACCCCTTAGTGCCCGGGCAGGAGCACGGCTGAACGATACGGGGTTCATTATCTTGCTCAAGGGCACTTCAGTAGCGCTCTGACCTTCTGACTGAGAGACACAGCTCTACCACTGAGCCCCACTGAGGTGCTGATTAAATGATCACCGGACAAACCTTTAAACAAAGCTGAGCTGCTTGAATTATTGCTCCAAAGGTGATGCAACGTCACCCAACTTTATTGTGAAAGACTGGTGGGGATCATGCCAAAACGGGGTGCAGGTACAGCCTGGCTGTTTAGGTTGCATGTGCAGCAAGTCCTCAGAGGGGGCGGCCCATATTCCAACCTGTGGCACCTTTCCTCCATGTCACTCCCCAATCCTGCCCTGTTTGTCCTCTATGATTAAAGTAAGGCAGAAAAATTCAACTGGAGACAAAAATGCACGACAGCTTCATTTATTGTATTTTTTTTATTTTGTGTTATCACACCAAGTATTGATTTTTGGGAGGTGCAAGATAGTTACAGCAAAGCAACCTGAATAGGTTTTTTTTCTGTTTGTTTCTTCAAGTACTATAAAAGTAAGTGACAGGGCACTGCAGTCTTTCGAGTAATGAACCATGACACGTGACAGTATAATATTAATATTATGTAAACATAATAAGCAAATAATTAAGAATTTGAAAATAAATGATGTGCTGTAAGGAGTTATGTTTTTAAAGCAAGTAAGTAACCAAGTAAGTTCTTCTTCTTGTAGGCTGAGTGTAGAGTTTGTATCCTTGATCATAAAAGTGAGTTTCTGGAGGGCAAGGGAATTTGATAGACTAGCTAGATTCACATTTTTGTTTGGACAAGTTCCTTTAACACAGTTTGTAACTGTGAATACGTCAGCGAACCCTGAGGTCGTCCTGGGTAACTTTTGTTCTCCGGTTTTTCAAAAAAAAAATTTCGAGCTTTTTTTTTTTTTTTTTTTTTTTTTTAGCTTTTCTGAAAAACATACCACAGAATCAGTATGGAATAAGACAAGTTCAAGCAGATAGATGCTTTAGAGATAAAAAAAAAAAAAAAAAAACAAACAACCAAAAACCATGTCTACAGCTCGGGGTTTTCCTAGGTCATTAAAACCTCATCATACTTACTCACTGTCTGCATCCACATTTAAGTCCCTCTGTTTTTCTTTTCCCTCTTTTGTCTTTATTGTAAGTAAAACACTTGTGTTGTTTGTCGCTTTGGACAAAGTGTCTGCAATATGAAATTGTAGAATTGTTGAATAGTAAGTTGATCATTGCATACAATGCATATGAGCCACTTGGCTGTATAGCATTTGACTTCCTTTGTATAGCTGCTGGCTTTTAGGGAAGTGTAGCGTAGAGTTTAGAGTGTAGTTACATGCTAGATGGTCATTGTTACTAAGGAAGTGACGAGTTCTGCTTTTAAAGATGGAGCCAAGAGCTCAAATTTACAGACATTATCAGCTCAAGACTTCTTCCAGTGACTCTTAACTGGTTTTTAAGCTGCTCTGCTGCCGAGAAGGACATGTCTAAACAACTGTAACTAAGTTATCTGTATTTCTGTCATATCATCTTCATCGCAGTGAAGCCACTGTGTGTTCCTGTATGTGTGTTCATGCGCGGGCATACCTGCAGCGGTGCATACAAACAGCACTCTGCAAGCCGCCTCATGACTCCCTCCTCTCAGATGACTCACGCTGACTTCACAGAGAAACTAATTAGAAACAGGTTAAAGAAAAAAAGGTGCCCCTATAACCTTTCATGCTCTGCTGGTGTGGGAACGCATGTTTCTCAGTCAGACACAAGGGACTCTTACCATCAGTGTGAGTAAACATTGTAGCCTGGAAGCTGGCACTGTTACTGCGTCTTAGTCAAACTCTTGTGATGTTTATGTGTCTGGGACACTTTCTCTCCTGTGTGTCATGAGTCTAAATGTAGGATCATAAAGGAGTTTCCCCTGGGATTGAGGAGGCGTTGAGTTCTGTGTAATTAATGACCTTTTTTCACCAAAATGTGCACAGCAGGCGATGGTTATGGCGTTTGTTTTGGGTTGAAGTCTGGTTGTGGTTTAGAGGTTTCAGTCTGAAGGACTCCCGTCCGGCCTGTGATGGACAGCGCTGACCGCTGACTGTTGACCCTTGACCCAAGATAGAGAATGGATGAAGAGAAGGTCTGCAGGTCATCAAGGTGAAACCAATCATGTCAACAAACCCAAACACGGCTAGAAATTCAGAAGTCCATTCCAATCATGTCTTGAGTTTTAGATTATTAAGGAAAACATTCAGTCCTGCACCGACAGCAGAGTTCTTACAAATATTTTTGAGGGGTTGAAGGCAATTTTTTGGTGGAAGTTGGGGGTTAAAATTTCAGGTTTTCACAGCCCACCTTGAATATTCAAGGAAGTCTTATGTGAGTTCAGTTTTAAATTTACAAAAGTGGCCATTTAAAGACGTATACACAAGCTGCATTGTTTTGTCTCTCTTTGACTTTCTCTGTGGACTTAGCAGTCGTGTCTGTCTCTTTGCTGATTTTTGTCCTGTACATGTAAAAGTAGTGTATTTTTTTCCTGCGTTGTTTTTATTGATTTAAGCAACCTTAAACATACACATTTATACACATATGGCAACACATACATTTTTAAAAATTAAGGAAAGACAAAAGTTCTTGGTTCTATGTCAGGAGTCTGAATCGGGGAGTTTTCAAGGTGCTGCATCACAGTCTACAAACATCCAACATGGATATCTCAGAGGGCCACAGAAGTATTTTAACAAAAACTCTCACCCATCTGTCTTTAACTGTATAGTTCATCTCTTATTGAGCATGTTTGATGTGGAAAATGTTGAAGAAGCAGCAGTTTGGGGCAAAAAACACCCCATATAAATAACTAATCTTTATGCACTTGGTCTCAAAAGCTTTTGTAGCTCATAAGTGCACCCGGGTATCAGTTTCAGTCTGTCATCTTTTGCCCAGTTAAAGTCTGTTTCGAAGAATAAAGAAAACAACCACAACAACAAAGAATGGACCCGAAATACACACACAGACTCTTCCAGGGTAGAGCAAAAAGCAGGCAGTTTATTGACATGCATGGTGATTTACATTAACACGTTTCCTGATTATACAGGTCAAGAGAAGGTTAAGAGAAAATGAGACACAGGTGAGTCTAATTGGTTCACACAGGATGTGGAGGAAGCAAGAAATCTAAAGCCCTCAACAGATTATCAGTACGTAATGGGACATCAACATTTATATCACTCCTCATTACTGATTTGAGTTATTCAACTATGTGTGGGGAAAATTTGATCCACCACTGGCCTGCTGTTGTAAACCACACTATAACAAATCTGCTTCTGTGAATAAATCACTTGATAAGACTTAAAACAGCATTAAACTTTCCACACTGACTCCCATGCTTTATCCTACACAGGATGTACGTCCACCTGGAAATGTAATCAGACTCTTACTGAAGGAAATTTTGGGATATTTTGGAACCAAATTTAGCAGAGGATTAACTTTTGTACAGTTTTTTAAACATCAGAGCAGCTTTTGTGAGATGACACAGAATTAATAACTGTTTCCATGTTCCAGGTGATAGGTCAACCCTTGGCAGATTTATGGTTCATTGAGGTGTTCCAGGAAGTTTTTCTTTCTACGTCGGTGGAGATCTGAAATAACATAAGTTTACCACACATGCAACTACAAGTCTGGGAAATTAATTTCTGGTTCAGCCAGCCAGTTTTCTGTGTGTTGACATATTTGTTGATTTTAGCCACTTAATATCACAGAAACTATCAGTTTACAGCTTGATCAAAGCTCTGCCGTGTAACACTAATCTCTCAGTCGCACAGTGGTCACTCGGGAAGTAGCAGCCCTCTTGAACTTGGAGCTTTTCCCCGTGAGCCAACCTAAGGCCTTTGACTGCTGTCATGTCAGCAGAGTGATTGATAGTCTCTATGGGGAAGAGGAGCTGCTCCAGGCTCTCCTTCTGGTGTGTTGACAGCTGCTGAAAGATCACTTTACTGGGACGAGGAGGGTGCATTTGGGTGCTTGTATCTGTGTATGACACAGATCTGTTGATGACTTTGAATTTTGAAATCAACTCATAAAAAACTGCATGTGTGTGCATGTCGCTGTCATGTCCTTAATGAGTGTCTGCTTGCACTGAAGCCAAAATGACAAAGACTGACAGCTGCCTCACTCTGTGTGTGGATTTTGTGAGTTCTTGTTGTTGTCACTGAATTATAGCAGTAACGGCGTCAAAAATTGACCCACCGTGATCCAGACGTGGCCTCTATAAACCATTCAGCCCACAGCAGAGTAAAATGTCTCTCTGGAGACTGAGCGGTGTGAACTCCATGACAAACTGGACCCTGTTTCTCTCCACATGATGCCAGCATGACTTTTCATTGCACCAATAAATTGTCTTTATTTCAGCCGTGCATTTCAACATGAATGATTAAGCATTATAAACGCTGTCACAGTGGACTGGTTTTACACGTAAGGGTCATTTGATTGAATAAAAAATAATAAGTGTTCGTTCATGCATAGAGATCTTACTGTATTGTAGTCATTAAACCGACACAAACCAGATCAGATCTCCTGAGTCAAAGTGACCGCGTAATGTTTCACTGAGTCTCTTGTTTATCTTACCCCGTGGGTCCATTTGGGACAAACATCTCTGCTCATTAAGCTTTTCTCATAAAACACAAGTCACAGTCTTAAATAATTTCTTCCACTTCATGCTACAAATAAAAATGTCTTCCTTGGGCTCCAGAATGACCAACAGTAAATCTGTTTTGTTGTGAAACTTTTACAATTTACAAGTTAACTGGTGCAATTCTGCACCAAAACAAACTTTTCCATTTATAGCCCTGCACTCTGCAATCTCTTGT
The DNA here is from genome assembly GCA_030710495.1 of Labroides dimidiatus. NCBI lineage: Eukaryota > Metazoa > Chordata > Actinopteri > Labriformes > Labridae > Labroides > Labroides dimidiatus. The sequence continues at coordinate 14,867,897 of CM061145.1, forward strand.
TATATTAATTTAGTTATAACAATGTAATATAATAATTATAAAAATATAATAACTTCCATAGCTTTTGAAGTCTGCCTCTAAAACTTCCAGGGAAGCATTAATCAAACGTACTTACTGACGAGTTGGATCATTTCTGCTTTTCCTGGCTCACTGTTCTACTGTATCTCTTCTCCTCTGCATGTTCTCCTGTCTCTCACATAAACCTGCATCCCTCATACACAACCTGACCAAAACAAAGCAGATCGTCTCGAAAATGAAGCACACAGATGTGTCTGGTTAGTCTAAACAGTGTTATCAGAGCATCATGCAGATTGAAACAACCCTAAACAGCATGAGGCAGGAAACCCATGGAGTGTGTTTGGCTGTGTGAAAGCATTAACCAAAATAAAAGATTTGGTTGTGTTGCTGTTAACTCTCTAAATACCATAAGAAAAGAAGCATTTGTGAGGTAAACTCAAATTTCATGTAAGGATAACATTTAAATTTGAACACCCATTGGACATGTTCAAAGACAACAAACACAGCTCCTATGGATCTAGTCTGGAGAATCCCAATGTCTGTGAAATGATCCACATCTCTGCATCCAAACATCTCCCTCCGAAGTTGTTTTGCAGTCATGAAATAAATCTCGTCTGACAGAGCTCAAGCGAGCTGCAAAGGATTTTGTCCTCCACACTTTTGATTTAATCTCCGCCTCCTTCTGATGTTGGTGTTTGTACTGAGAGCTCAGCTGTGCTTTAAAACATGTGAGAAGATTATCTTTAAGAGAGCTGTGATAATTTAGGATTTAAGCAACGCTTAGGCAAACTTAAACAAAGCCTTCATTCATTTTACATCGCAGGGGTGTTTTTCTGCAGGCTGAAGGAGGATTACGATGGGAAAGATTTATGAGAAGAAAAGATTGCAGAGCACGCAAGAGAAGAAGAGAAAAGGCCTCACTGGGTCACATTAACTAAGGAAAAGTTCAAATTCGCATTAAAATGTCATTACATTAAATCATGTTACATGAGGCATAACCTGATTAAAAACCAGAGCTCTCTTTCATTTTAAAGGTCCCATTAGGACTTTGGAGGTTACCCTGAAATAGTCTCACTTTCATAGATTTGTCTGTTCATAATCTATGATTTAAATGAGATTATCAGTGCAAAGTCAGTTATTTCTAAATGCCATGTCTCAGTACCTGTGATCGGGTCTAATCTTCTCAGGAGAATCCATTTATTACACACAGACCTAAAGTCCCCTTGATGACACTACGCTGATGATGCTGATAAAGTTGAGCAGTGAAAGGCAAGATCTGTCCTTTTTCTCTAAAAAATATGATGTCTTGGATCTATTTTGCAGTAATGGTGGACACTGGAGCTGGACTGTCCAAAAGAAAAAGGAGAGACGAGCAGAAGAAAGCTAAACAGGCGAGTGATAGAGGACGGGTTAAGCTGTTTAAACTTGAGAGTCTATCAATAAAATGAAGAGTGAGGTTACGTTTGCTCTGCTTGGTGAGGTTGGAGTTAGTAGATGAGCTCTGGTAGGACAGAACCAGGATACATAAACGTTACACGTTACAGACACATCTTACGCCTTGAATTTACAGAGCTAACTTTGTAAAAAAAAAAAAAAAAAAAAAAAAAGTTGTATTAAACAAAGGAAAGCAGTGTTAAAAAGAATTCATCTGCTTATAAAACAAATGCACATTTTAGCAAGAGTCACATCTTTCTGACAGTGGGTGATGGTGCTCATGGGAAATGGAGTCTTTATTCCAGAACAGATTACAAATTACAGCCAAAGGTGTCACTGCAGTCATCTCCAAATGGATAGTCTACATGGCGTCTTTAGAGTTAAAGAATCAAAAATAAGTTTTGTTTAAATTAATATTAAGTTGTTTTTTTTTTACTGAAGGATGAGTTGTGTTTTGATTTTGTGTTTTAAATTTGACAGGTTTTAATTGTGTAAATGGAGAGAAACACACACACGTACTCCTCACTTGCTTGTCCTCCGTGTTAAAGTTTCATTTAAAGTAGGTCCTAAAACAGAACCCTCCACTTTATCTTTGACAGGAGGCCTCCACTGCATGTCCATACTACACACACACACACACACACACTTTTGTAACACTTCTAGGAAGTGATGATAAAGGACTGGCAGGTGGCAGTTGAACGGTCTGTTATATCTGCACCAGGCATCACAGCAGCTCCTGTCACTTCGCTGTGTGAGTTATTACCGTGGAGTTTCCTGCAGACAGTGTTACAGGCACACATGAAGTCACATGATGTATAAATACACTGTACACATGTATGAAACCAGGAGTGTTTGAGTCATATTTGTTTTAATCACCTCTTTGTCACCACATAATGAGTTCACACACACATACACGTGCATGTGCACACACACTTCTACTGTAAACAAGGTTGTATTAATGGTCCAAAGCACCAAAACCAGACACCTCCTGAGGTGACGTGGTGTGAACAGGTGTGTCAGACGCTACTGTAGAAGACAGAATCAGCGCACAATGCCGGTTTAGTCATCCGCATTCCAAGACATTAACACACACACCCACGCTACACACATCTAAACAAACAGTCAGACCCAGACAGAGAAATGAGCATATGATGTGCCTGCCCCCCCCCCCCCCACACACACACACACACACAAACACAAACACACACACACACACACACACACACACACACACACACACACACACACACACACGCACATACAGAAATGGGGTCCTATAATTATCCTGGCATACTTACCTCATGCCTCCTTTCATGTCTCGAAGGTAACACCTGGTCACATTACTTCATGAAGACTAAAATAAATCTGCACTTACACACAAGCAAACACGCAGACAGTTTCTACTGAGTTATGCTGTGCAATGTATTTATACATTGCAATAAAAATCTTTAAAAAAAAAGAGAATTAAAGGTCAAACACAGATGTTATCATGAAAATGAAAACATACCTGAACTGATGATGCTGTAATCACGTAGAGGACACGACTTGATGTGTGAAAAAAAAGCAACTAGATGAATGTAGCCTCACTGAAAGTCAAACCACACAGTGTTTGCCAAATCTATGGTTATACAACTGATTTCACAGAAATGCATCGTCATCTGGTTTTTAATTAATGTTCAGCGGTTTTATTTCCTAAAGCCATGGTTGTGTGGATATAAGGGGGGGGGGGGGTACAACTACACATTCCTCTAAAGGAAGATCTACAGCTGTGGTAAGTCTGCAACATGGGGAAAGTCCCTACGTGGAAATACTCTACAAACTACTCTGTTACATTCCTCAAGGCATTTCCTACATTTTGTCAGGTAAAGCTTTATGTAGCCTCAGAATGTAGTTAAATTAAATTACCAGACATTGCATTTGTTTTCATGTTTTGTTTACTCTAATCATGTTCTGCGTAAAACACGACACACAATCTATGTTCTATCCGAGTCTTATATTTGTACTCATTTACACACATACACTCATTTTCCTTCACAAATTCTATTTTTCCACATTTAATGTAACAACGTAATAATTCTTCTTGGTAATAAATCTTAAAACTTTTGGAAAGTCTGAGTATCTCTCTTTTAAATGGAGCCACATTGGTAAAGAACATATATTTGCATGTTGAGTATGAGGGTTGCACCCATGAAAAATTTGTCAAATCTTCTCTGCTAATGCTAAACAGCCACTGTTACAATTGACTCTAGTTTTGAGTTCAAAGCTTAAATATGAAGCAAACTGGAAAAACTGATGTTTTTTAGCTTGGAAAAAACAGTGGACGCTAAACATTTTGGGGATGCAGCCTTTATAGCTCGCCTGGGATAACGTTCAGCACTAACTCGCAAAGACAATTTACTGTTGCTCAGCCTGCTACAGTTGTAAATATAAGTCACTCAGCATTTTTTCTGGCTAGCCGACAAGAGCAGATCTACAAGCTGGATAATATTTACAATTAACAGTCTCACTATAGCCCATATATTACCTTCTTCTCCAATGGAAGCCTTTTTTACATTTTAGTCAATGATGTGTTGTTTTTGCAACTTCAGTTCAGAAGTTTCTTCTGACCAAGTTGACTTTTGTTGTAATTGTGGTTTATTTTCACACTCACAGTCTTAAGATCTTAGTAAGTCAAGCTACTGGTGGAGCGTTTAAAGGAGAGATGTTTGATCCAGCAGTGTGGCATCTTGGATCATGTTTCCTGCTTGTTGGCACTTCGCCACTGAAAGCTCTCCCTCTGGACCGTTCTAGTGTTGTAAATGCCAAATGTTAGCAGCACACTACTAGTGGGCTGTCAATCAGAGACATTTAGTGCAGTATGAAGAAACACAAGCAGATGGCTTTTTTAGGTTTCTATCTTACAAACCCTTTGTGCTGATTTCTCTCTGACGGAAAATGAAGAGTCACCGGCATGGGTTTGGTCTCTACCAGAGAGGTCATCTCCACCATCTGTGTGCAATAGAACGACATGCTTGAAGAGGAACCACACTACCAGCTCTGCATGCAGAAACAGCAGGCAGATGAAGAGCACGATGTGAGCTTTGAGCAGGTTCTCTCTGTGTGCTCATACAATAAAAAGTCCGTGTGTGAGAAAAAGGTTTAAAAGTCTTCTGTAAACTCATTTTAATGATTCATGAGAAACCACAGAAGAGGAGGATGTGCCAGTTACTCAGACTTCACTCCCTCATGACTCTTTGACTCCCACCATGCCAATAATGACTCTTGTTTTCTTCCCAACTCCCATTTCCACCATGTGTTTCATGTTGCTATGTTGAAAGGCTTTTGGTGGAAAGCCCCATGTAAGGACTCGCCATAAACAAGCTAAGTTCAAACACTTGTATCTCTGTCTTTTCTCTCTCTTTCTCTCTGTGCTTTTTTGTTTTTTACCTCACTTGATTCATGTTGTGCGGCACTTTGCCATTCTCCAGACCCATCTTCAGTTCCGTCAAGAACAGATACCATCTATAAGTGCTTAAATCCAAGAGCATCATCCATCACTGTTATCAACAAAGGCTCATTCAGAGCTGCTTCGCTGACATCTACAGGGGTCCATCTGTCCTCCTACACCCCCATACTGCCCATTATATGTGTGTGTATGTGTCACCTCCACCCTCTTTCTCCTGATCCCCCCTGCAGGTTACAATTAACTATCTACTGATCAAGTGTCAGAGTAAAACACCCCAACACTTAGACGCACGGAAGAATTTTCAGGTTCGTGATTGCTTTCATGATATTCAGATGGAGAGTAAAAGGAAATGAAAAGTTTACAGTATCATGTGTTATTGCTCTGGCAAGTGCTTGTGTGAATGTTTTCGGGGGTGTTCGGTTCAGCGGGTTCTGTCTGTGTGAGGTAAATCACTCTGTAGAGAGCACAGCAGGCTGCACCCACAAACCACACTCTGCTCTGGCTGGCTTACAGTCTCACCAGGGTACAGGCCAGTTGGAGTCTATACATCTTGCCTTCTTTTGTTTTCTCCCAAACTCACAGTTTCTCCGTGACATGCGCTCTGACAAGCCCCCCCCCCCCCCCCCCCCCCCAAACCTCCCTCTCAAAAACACATGAACGCCCATGAGAGGGAGTAAGGATAGGAAGGCAAACGAAAGACAAGGGAGCACAGCGAAGAAAGACAAAAATTGAATTTCTGTGACGCCTCACACTCGCCAACCCTGAACCCACAAAGCTCAGAGTAGAAAGCAAGGAAGGGTAGAGGGGTTTATGAAAACGACTGTAGATGGAGCAGTCTTTAATAAAGAGAGAGCCTTGGGTTTCTGTGGTGACTGGTAATGGCTCCAGTTGTCTCGAATGAAGACTGAACAACATGGTTTGTTTATCCAGAGTGGTGGATCTTGCTTTCTTTACAGCTCGGGGTATTATCGTCTGTGATGACAGCATGCATTCTCAGTAGTTGCTGATTGTTTAGTGCTTTTCTCACAGCTACAATCAGTTATCAAACAAAGACTCAGAGCAAGTTGAATTTTTCCTCTTTCTCTGTGTAAATGAGCCTTAGAAGGAAACTGGAAAAGTGAAATAGCACACAAGGCTCAGAGTTGTATTCAGAGGAATTCGATTGAATATGTGTCTCTTTTAGGGTAACCAACAACCATGCCATGCAAGAAAACAGACCGCTAGTTAGCCACTATGGTGCTGGATGTCATGCTAACTGTCAAATAGCAAGCTAGCTTGATTTTGCTGACAGCTACAAAGACTGTCAAATTACCAAGCCGCAACCCCCCAGTCTTAAAATATGAAGGCACTGCAGAAGTGTTAAAACCTGCAATTCTTGGAGATTTCACTTGAGGCTGACTGCAGAAACACAAAAACCAAATTGACAACAGGATATTTTTTTACAGTAAAAAAAAGAAGAAGAAATGATTAAAACCTTGAGATACATGTCATATATTTGACATGTGAGTGATGTAAGAAGATAAAGTTGACCTTGATGAGTTGAAGTTTAAAAGTAGAAAATTCAAACCTTACAATTTTGTCAAACGAAAAGACCTCAAATAAGGGCAGAATGCAGTCAAGTGTGGGTCAGGTTGGAAACAGATACATTCATGGGATTTATAACAGCATTTTTTAGAGGTAATTTATCCAATGTTAGGCCTAGAGTCAGGAAACTTAACTGAAACCACAAGGTCAGGATTTCAGGCTTCAGGAAGAATGCATGGAATCTCCCTCTCTCCTCTCTTTCTCTCTCTCCCTCTCTGGCTCTTTCCGAAGGGTCCATTTGCAGAGGATGTGACATCACCTTGAGTGCTCGCCATGCCTTGTCGGTCTATTCACTTGTCATATACCCAACATTTTTTTTCCACAGCAGTGCCAAACAGAACTGGAGGGTTAGTTGAAGTGCTTTTTGAGTAAACCAAAGATCTTATGATACAATTACAGTGTCAAACCTAAGTTTGATGTCAGCTACAGTCAGAGGTCATTAATGAGAGGTGTCACGCCCACATACAGTTTGTCTCACTGAAGAATGAAGAAGAAGAGGGTGGGGGCTCCTCAGAGGCGTCGATATTAAGAGTAAGGCTTGTCATGGTGCTTGGTTTAGGCTTACATATAGTCTTTTTTGGCCTTTTTTATTGCTGCTTCCTGTTTTCAGGATTACTCCTGATATGTTAGCTGATTGTTTCTATGTTTACGTAGTAGTATGACAAACCGGTCTGTTTGTCTGAACAGATAAACAGTTTGGTGGCATCTTACAAGATGTTTTGATAGACAGAGTAGGTATGTAAGAAGCTTTGTTTTCCTTTTATTCGTGTTTTCATAACACACACTGTTTTCAATTGCTCATATAATTGCCCATGTTGTTTTGTGAGCCAGCAGATGTGAGCCACATTATCAACACATCAGCCACCCTGATGAATACATCATTAAAACAGTCTCCAGACACCAATTCTTCCAATTACCTTCTACTTAAGCTATGATGTGGTGCAACTCTTCTGTAGACTGGAAATCTGCTTAAAGTTTAAGATTTGGAGTTAATTTGACTGCTTAGGGAGCAGTTAGCTGCAGAGATCATGGCCACATAAACCTCAAACCACAAGAGAAGACAACCAGCGTTAATTAAACAGATGAATGAGTGGACTCATTAAATTAACATCGCCTGACACAAGAGAAAACTCCACATTCGCTCCATTGTGAAGTATCCCAGAGTCAGTTTGGGCTTTGAACAAATGTGTCTGTTTAAGAATTATTCATGAAGTAATTTTCATCAACTTCAAACTGTTTTAATGTGTACCATATTAGTTGGTTCACCCTCCAAAGAAAAGTCATCAGTACACACATGATTACATTTTTGCTATTTTTTGCTATTGCTATGATTGTTTTATAAATCTTATATCTTTATAATGCGGACACTCTACATTTCCTGTTTTCAAGTTGCCATGAGACAAATGTTAAAATGCCAATATGTTTTGTTTCCCAAGACTTCACTCATCCAATCCACCAAACAGGACTCAAGAGAAGAATAAACTGTTTGGCATTGGCAGAGAAGATTTGACAAATCTTTCCTTGGTGCAACTCCCAAACACAGCTCTACTGCTCAACCCACAAATATATTTTCCCTACAGTGGCACCATTTAGGAGGCAAATAAACAGGATTCCTAATAGTATAAAATTTAAAGCCAAGAAGCATTGTTACAACAAGGAAATAAACTAACAAAAAGAAATTACATTACTTTTTAGTAAGTATTTATTAAGAAAGAAGATAAAATACAAATAGTGCTTCTGAGAGGCTGAAACCTTGAACAAAAGACAACACGATTTGCTTTTTTAGAGGCGTTCTCAGAACTGACTCCCAAAGTTTGAGAGCTAAACAACCTCAAAGGTTCAGTGAACATTTGTTTTAAGGTCTGGGACAAATAGTATAACCAACGAGCCGTGGTCAAGGGACCTATGTGACCTACAACCTGCAGTAATTCACTGATGTAAACAGTCGACTGACCATGCAGAACTCGTAAAGACTGAACTGAAAAGCGGGTCACTGTATAGGGTTTAATCTCTCCGGTCAGTGGCTCAGCATTAGCTGTGATTTTTACTTAAAGACAATCGAGTGATTGTTTTACAATACAGTAAGAGTTTTACAAATCCTCAAAGGATTAAGAAATTGCACACTTAGCTGGAGAATCAACGCATTTAACAATTTGAAAAGAGAAATCTGGAGTCATGAGAGGAAAGTTTGATTGTTTATGAGCTGCCTATTCAGAGTGCTGACGGTACGAACTTTCCCTTGAGAACCCAGCTGTTTGGTTTGGACAAAGTGTACCGACAGTAGCATCTGCATCAGGGGTTTATGGGTTTCAAAGCCAAATTCTCTACAAACTGGATTAGTTTTTACATTTGTGAAATCCTCTCTTGGGTTGTGAGAAACGGAAACCCAAAAACTATCAGACAAATGTGCAGCAATAAGTGAAAAACCCCATTGATAGATTTGTGTTTGTTGATCAGCTCTATTCTTAAACCATCCACTGGCTGTTTACATCCCCCCACCACAAACATGGTTTAACCACAACCGCAGCATGTCCAGTTTCCCAGAAACCAACTTGAAACAAAAGAATCACAGAGGTGTTATCATTTGGGAAATTCAGAAGACACAATTACTCAGGAGGGTTTGGCAAAAAGAGTCTGCCTGATTAAAAGCAGCTCAAGACACTAAGAGATGGTAAAAATAGAGCTCCTTTTAGGGTGTTCAGATTCACTCTCATCCTTCTCCTGTGACAGAAAACACATCTCATCTCCTCTGCTGTATCCTGTGAGGGTTTTTTTTCACTGCCATGGAGAACATCTGGAGCCAGTCACTCCACCACTGGCTCCTGAGAGCAATGCTAATGGAACATGTGAATGTGTTTCAAGATCCGGCTGGAACAGCTGCTATTGGCTCAATTACATATTTGGCTGGTGAGCAGCAACGTGCTAACTCTTCACGCATTCTGGCTTAATTGTGTAAATTGATGTTAATGCGGCACTTAAGAGCTGGGGCAGAGTGCCACAGAGGAAAACAAGTGGTCAAACCTGAGAGGGAGAAATGGAGACTCGGATGAGGGGTGGGTGGGGCGCTACAGAGGGAATGAGGTAAATGTAAAGAATGAAAACAAGCTCTCAGGAATTACCATTAAGAGCCTAAGGTCAAAGGTGAAAGATACTGTTTCTGAACTTTGTTTCTTGGGAAAACTTAGCTTTTTTAAAGACCATGACTCTACCTGTCAGTCAGGCCTCGGGCACTGCACCAGCCCCAAAAAAACATGAGAAAACACTTGCAAATACACATCCTCAAGTAGGCCGAAGGTGTAGCAGAAATACCTTCTTGTGGTTCAGTTTCCTAAAGAAATTAAAGGTCTGTGTGTGTGTATCTTTACATACCAGTAAGAAACCCATTAGGGAGAGATGGATGGAGAACCAAAAACAAACAAGAGGTCCCAGTTGGAAAAATATACAAACATGACCTGGAGATGTAATCAGTTTCGTTCGCTTAATCTCTCTTCCGTGTCTCGCTGGAATAACTTGTATGCCTAGAAAGAGTTTCAGGAAACTCTAGTTTGAGTATTGATCACCAGTCTCTGCAGAGCTGAACTTAGACGAAAAAAAAACATGTAAGATTGTACTGTATTTTGTATTGTACTGTATGTTGTCTTTTATCTTGTATTTTACATTTTCTGTACAGCGACCTCGGGTGTCCTGAAAGGAAATGTATTATTATCATTATTATCATTATTAAGATACAATGACTGCATCACTGTCAGACTGCTTTTTTTCCAGTGCTTTTCAAATTGGGCATGAAATTGTCAGCTGTCCTGAAGGAGGAGAAGAAGGAGGGTTTGGGAGATACCCTGGAGAAAGATTTGGTCACCATCTGTACTTTATTCCCATTTGATTCATCCATTTATGACCAAACAGCGCAGAAAGCACCTATCATGAGAAAATAAGGTTCCATAATCTTTTATCCTCTTATTCAAAATGAGCGTGACAGAGCTGTCAGACGATGACTGTTCTTTCTAACTGTATGAACGGAGTCTGAGGAGAGTTTGACACAGTTTTCCTCTGCCTGGTAATGGAAACATTGCCTGTCTAAATTCCTTTGTTTCTGCAAAAGACATTGAAAAAGGCACAGAGACACACTCTGTCTGTGATTGTTGTTTTGAAGAGAGCAGAAGCAGAGGGTTGCTATAAACAATCTACTTTGTATGATTTGGCATCTGCACAAGCACAGAATTTGGATCGTTACAAATGGCAATGCAGACTGAAACAAAAGAGGAAAATATGAAAAGTTTTAAGCTGTTTGAACTTAAAGCAAGGAATATTCTGCCTTGCCTCATTTATTGAAATTTGACTTCAGGTTTATTTGTTTTAATGGTTCATTGAAGCTGGAATAGATAATTAGACAAAAATTATTCCCATGAACAACGTTGTTCATGGAAATAATTTTATCTCCATCTGATAGGCAAACTCTTTCTTATCAGGGATCCTGGTATCCCTGGGACATCCCTGAGAAGTGTGACTGAATAAGCTTCCATTCCCAGATACTTGAGTTTGATTAACTTGATGACACATTTATTTGGTTAAGTGCCTTGACTTCCTAAATTAACACTAACTACAGATGTTACTTACAGCTGTGCAGAAGTCCATCTGTCTCTGGTAGCAAGTCACACGTCCACTGAACTCTGGCTTTCTGCACAATGAACACAAAATAGAAAGACTGGGGTTAAAGGATCAGATAAAGTCTGGCTTCTTCCTCAGGACAGGTAAGAAACTTACACTCACCAACCGCTTAATTAGGTACACTTGTTCACCTGGTTGTTAACGCAAATATCTAATCAGCCAATCACATGGCAGCAGCTCAGTGCACTTAGTCATGGAGACATGGTGAGGATGAGCCTCTAAAATTCAAAGTGAGCATCAGAATGACGACGAAAGGTGATTTATAAGACAGTGAACATGACATGCTTGTTGGTCTGAGTGTTTCACAAACTGCTGATCTACTGGGATTTTCATACACAACCCTCTCTAGGGTTTAAAGAGAACGCCCCAAAAGGAGAAACTATCCAGTGAGCAGCAGTTTTCTGGGACTAAATGCCCTGCTGATGGTAGAGGTCAGAGGAGAATGGACAGACTGGTTCGATATGACGGACAGATCTGCAGAAGACTGTCTCGGATCACTCAACACCTCCGTCCTTGAAGCAGATGGGCTACAGCAGCAGAAGACCACACCAGGTGACCCTCCTGTCAGCTAAGAACAGGAAACTGAGGCTACGATTCACACAAGCTCACCAAAGCTGGAAAACAGAAGACTGAAAAACATTGCCTGGTCTGATGAGTCTGAATTTCTGCTCCACATTCAGGTGGTCTGCTCAGAATTTGGAGTAATCAACATGAAAGCATGGATCCATCCAGCCTTGTATCAGCAGTTCAGGCAGCTGGTAGTACTGGTGGTGTAATGGTGTGGAGGGGATTTTCTTGACACACTTTGATCCTCTTTGTACAAGTTGAACATGGTTTAAAGTCCACAACTGTGTGATGCTATAATTTCAACATGGACCAAAGTCTGAGGAATATCTCCAGCACCTTGATGAATCCGATTCATCCCGGTACGAGCAAAGTGTAACTAATAAAGTAGCCAGAGTGTATAATCCGTTAAAAAGTTATTACTTACATGTGTTTTTGACTGTTTTGAGATTACTATTTTTTGAAGTAATATGACAAATCTCATAATTTCTATACTTATATACACTTACTTATACAGCATTGCCTGACCTACATCGGCGTGCCTTTGTGCCTTAATGTTTGCAAGATGCAAAACCCCACTCTCACTTTAACTCTGTCTACATCACAAATCATCTGTATAAATATGGCATCTATGAACGGTCATGTGTTTTGGAAAGTTTTGCCACAAGGTTCTATGATCTAAAAAGTACTGTAGCTGAGTCCAGTTGAGGGCTCTTTAAAGACATCACATGACTGCCGATGCTCACATCTTTATCAACAAGCATACTGAATAGAGCACATGAAAAGAAGTTTAAGAGGAAAGTTAAAAAAAAAAAAAAGAAAGAAAAAGTGATCAAAGGGAATGCAATAAGTAGCATGCTAAAAGGGGGACAAAGAACATAGATGTGAAGAAGAGGGAGCAGAAGAGGAAACTGATAAGAGAACATGGGAGTGACACCTGGGTGAGACCGGAAGTTCAGTCAACAACAAACCCCTGATAGTCCTCTAATACTTTCCAACTAATAATTTCCACCCCTCTCTACTGCACCATCTGTCTCAGCTGGCATGTTAACACTCTGTTTCCTGCTGCAGGACACGTAAACAAAGACTATGGAGTTATAAATTAAGCTGTATGAGCTGAACTGCTCTCCAGCTGAGGTATTTCATTGGATTCCTCAACCCATCCCTTCAGTGTAGCAAGAGAATTAATGTTCTCTCATCCAAACATTCACACATGTGCTCTAACATTTAAAATCTGTGCCCCATACAGGCCTAAAGGCAAGAGCAATGGTGGTCACAGAGGGAGGACAGTTTATGCTATAGAAGAAGAGAAGAAGATACACGATGTCAGTGGGAGGACTTATGGAGTCTTTTTTACTTTCTAGTCTAAACAAACTTGAAAGGAGATTGCTGTTTCTCTCCAGGCACTGACATATTCCTGGCTATAAACTGAGGGAGGCACTCATGGCTCTTTTCCATGTTTTCATTAAGTTTGCTTTATGTGTGAGGTACAAGAAAAGCAACTGGCTAACATTTGAATCTGTTTGTTGTCATCGTTGTTGGTATTTTCCTTTTATCTCTATTCTGCTTTTTTGACTTCATTTTCCTCTCCACTCCCTCCTCTCTCCCTCTAAACTCATGCCACCGTACATCTTAGACGAGGGAAAGGGGAAAGGTCTAAAAAGACAAGTCCCAGGAGAGATGTCCTACAGGCACACCAGGAAGCTTGTGAAATGCATCACCACTAATTCCTTTTCTGGCTTTCCACCTAGACCTCTGCCTCTATGAAACCCTCTTGGCACAGCGCGTACATTGTTAGCGAACGTTTAAACAGTTTATGGCAGCAAGCAAAGACACTAGCTGCCCTTTCACCAAACCTCGGCAGGTTATGAGGTAGCCATAACTGGGCTCCACTGGGTCTTTTTTGGGACCAGCAGTCTGCTGAGCCGCTCGTATAACTGAGCTTCCGTAAACAACAAGGACCATCAGTCAGTGAGAAAACTGAAATACCCTCCCTGCTGACAAGCACCCAAACAAAACACCAAAATACAACACAGAGCTGAACCTCACATTAACCCCCCGATCTCCAAAAGACCCGGCTCCACAAAGCTGACATACAAGAATGTTCAGACACAATACACCAAACATGTTGTTCCCATTATTCCCTCTGAACTAATCTCAAAGTAAGATGGGACTGACTTTTGGACTGGGGTAGATAATATCAGAGACTCACTGGATCTGCTTGTTCAAACACTTTGCTAGAGTTCAAATACAAAATGATAGTAATCTAAAATTAATAACTGGCATCACTTTTTAATCCTCCTCCAGTGATCCCCCATTACTTATTTGATGCCTTTGGAAATTTTACTACCTTTACAAGAACAGACAAGTTCTGCTGCTGTCAGTTAATCCGTTTTAACTCCAAAGCACAACAGAAAATGTCTTAACCACTTCACATGTAGGACAGGTTTAGACCGTGTCCTTTTGTCGTATTATTTACAGAAACTCAGCATTGCTCCATCATAATCAAGCACTTAAAAACACTGGGAGGGAATAACTAACAGCAGGGAGAACCAGAATTTTTGTTGGAAAGCACTGACTACAAATAAAAATGGATGACCTGTCTTCTGTAAAGCCAAAATCTCACCCACAACCATCTGTTTACAACATTTAACAGTCCAATATAGGAGAAATTAGGAGCAGCCATGGCACAGAGCTCTATAGCTGTGTCCAAATCCATGGGCTGCAGCCTTTGGAGGACCTGGCCTTTGTAGCATGTGTAGTCTGCAAAGGTCTTGCCTGAACTGAGATGGTTTGGTCTATGGAGCATTATGTCATCAACTATTCCTGTTTAAAAGCCGATGTAACATAGCGCCAAGCCATAGCTAGTTGGCTAATGTGGCTAACTACCTGGCGCAGCTAACATCAAATGACTGATACAACCATCACCAGTATTTCTAAAATAATCCCAGGGATCAGTGTTTGTTTGTTTTTAAATAATTGTTCAGCTATCATGTCTTCTATCTTGTTGTGCAGTCTGTAGTGGAAAGCAATTTGCCATTACCAGTTTGAGTCCAAAACAGAACCTCCAAAGGGATTTTATTGGATTTTTAGTCAACCCCAGGGCCGCTGCTTGTTTTGAAACCCTTCTGCTCTGTTGATTTGACAGCTTTGATTGTAATGGCTAAAGCAGACTGTAGAATTTGGATTTAAACCGCAAAGTAACTTGAACCCTTAAATTGAGTAATCAAATGAAAACTTTTGAATCTTAAGTCAAGACTGCTTTTGACAGAGTTGGAAACAAGAGAAAGAGAGGTAGGTCTTAAATAGATGGATGTTTGACTGGAAACTTTGTGACTCTGGAGATTTCTGCTGTCCCCTCTGGCTGTCAGCTGGTTCTATTTCTATCCATGAAAGTTTGAGAGCATGCAGAGGGGGTAGCTTGAAAAATAAGGAGTCCACCATGGAAGAATGTACACTCCTCATTTGGGTGTGTGTGAGTGTATGTGCTGACCTATAAACGTGTGTTAGCCGGTGTTGTTATTCGGCTGCTGCTATCGCTCACAGTTAGAGGGGGAAACCCTGGACTTCACATTTCAAACACTTTTCAAATAAAATTAAAATTCCCTTCGCTTGTCTTTCACTTTCCACGCGGAGCAAATTAGCTTGAGGAGGCCAGCTGGTTTTTATCACTGTACAGTCTGGTCATGTACCCATGATACCCCATTTTACTTAGACCTGCTTTAAACTTGCACTGAAACAGGACCCGGGAACTGCTGCGCTCGTGACCTGACATATAATTGCTTGCAATGGAACAAGCAGCTTGATAATGTGGTTTCTGGAGGAGGGGTGATGTGGAGGTGGGGTAAAGAGGCGGGTGACTGACACATAGACTTTGAGGCTCAGAAACCGAGGAAGACATTAAGTTTTTGCATCTGAATTTTTCTGAACCGCACATAATTGGTTGCAGAGTTTGAATGACATCAGAGCGTTGACTTCCACTAATGAGCTCGCTGAAAGATCTGCAATGTCGTTATAAACAAAATGGGCTTTGAGAGATCATACATGGAACAACTTTACATACAGTGCAGGCTTTTATCACAGAAGCTCAAGATGAATAAGAATTTAGAAGTTCCCTTCCAGCTTATCTTTATATCAGGCATCCATTGTGAGGTGTGCAGCTTTTTAAGACATCATATTTTTAAATTGGACAAGGCTTCTTCACCGGTAGAGCAGACAGCTTTTAACAGTTAGAATCATATGTCAGATAGAAGATTGTTGCTGAATTCCTCAGTTCCACTTCAGTTTTAGGAAAAAGTTCTGCAAAGATCCTTTTGGTTTTCCAAGATCTATCCTTTTACAGTGTGAACTTACAACAAGAGTATTTTGTTATCAGGGCTGAACAGAAGATCTCCTGTTCCTTAAAAAAAACATTAGCAGCCCGTTTCTGTCATCTTAAAGGGAAATTTTAGGTGCGCCACGTAAAACAGAAACGTAAGTTAGTAAGGTTTTGCTTTAGGTTCACACGAGTTTAGAAAGATGAAACAAATCTAGTTTAAATTCCCTCTTTTCTTGAACTGGTTTGTTCGTCTGAGCGGGACTCACCAGCTGTTTTCAGTTGACTCATTTTGTTAAATATACTACTTTTACTTCTTCTGTAATTAATAACTTTGCTGATCCAGAACACACAGATTTTTATGTTGCTCCTCTTTTCCTGTAATGAGCCTGGTTGTAACACAGATAAGTTAAATACTGCTCAGTCAGAACCTCTCCTGTTATGAAATTCAATTATTTGTAGATGATTAGATCATTTTAGAAGTATAGTTTTGTTTTGCCCTTCCACTTGCTAATGTTAGCTTTTTTGAAAAGTATTGCAGGCATTAAATTTAAAATGAATGAAAATTTTCGGAAAAAAAACAAAAACAATAAAGTGTATCAGTTTGAACAGTAAATATTTTGTCTTTGCAGTGTATTCAAGTGAATATAAGTTAAAAAGAATTTGCAAAAGTTTTGTATTCTTTTTTTATTTGTTTTACACAACATCCAAACTTCATTGGAATGAGGGGAACATCAGACAGTAGGAAAGAATGGAGAGAACATGGATTTGCAAACAAGCAGCAAACTCTGGTCTGATTATGAGACAATGTGGAAGAGCTAAAATCTGCGGTTTGTTGAGGCTGGCTCGCGAAGCTCCAGAGGCCACATACACAACAAGCCAAACAAAGTCATTTTCACAGCAGAAATAAGCACATTTACAGCCTGGTACAAAAAATGTCTCCTGTCTGAATCACTAATTTCGCTAATGACACGCACTGTACGAGGGTGAATTTTTTTCTAACTCTGCAGTTTGGAAGAGTTTAAGAATGCGAGTTTGCCAATCAGAGGCACAGTCCAGCTCATGTGACTGATAGGCGCCCTTTAGCTGTTCATGAGGAGACTTAAAGCCCGCCCCCGTTCCAACATGGCTGCGCTGGCTGATTCACTTCAAAAGACTGTTTCAGAAACACACTGGTAATGTCGCAGAGTCTCTGCCATTAATTACACAGTCTTTGGTTGCAAAGTGGCTGACAGGAAGTTTGTCTTCTCCTTAATAAGAATGGACTGACTTTTGGGGAAACTTCCCCCTTCCGGTGTTGCAATGCAAAGACAAAATAACCTACACCTCCAGAACTAATGGTTCACACATTGGTGCTGTTTATTTGATATGTATGCAAAGGTAAATGTGGCAGCAGCGTAATGCCATAAGTCTCTACATCAAAGGAGATTTGCATGCTGGTGATGCACATGGGAAGGCTGCACGGTCAAAATGTTCTCAAAGATAACGTGTCAATAACTGATGTGTGTGTGCAGCTCTCCTTTATCATTGCATAAGAATCTCATTTTGGCAGTGTTTAGCCCCCACAGGTAAATTGTGCTTATACGTGACATAACATGTCATCACCTATCTTGAACAACCATTCACCAGGCATGAAATTAGAGCCTGCTTCAGGTTTATTGCTAAGCTAAGCTCATCACTTCCAGGCTCCTTTTTTTCATGATGTCATTTCTTTAAGCCCTCATTAAACATATCTGTAGTCACAGTACCATTAATAAATACACAGGTAAGGTATGAAACAGCCTGGTTAGGGATTGGAACAAAAATAACTTGGTTAGGTTTATTTCAAATGTTGTGTTGTCAACTTAGATATTAGACTTTGATATGATCCTAAAACATGAACGTGATCAGTTCCCCTCAGCTGAAACAAAACCAGGACAGATTTTTTTGTCTCTCTTGGTTTTTAACTCTGGTCTTTTGAGTGAAGACTTATTTGTCTGACCCATCCATCAACCTTAATCATCTCCTGATCTGGACATCTTCCCTTATGATCATGTTATGATTTCTACAGCCGCGGTTCATTGCTGCAGTCCTTTTTCATGCCAACCACTGTCAACACTGGATACTTTTCCTGATGAAGACAGGACTGTTATGCTCCGTTACACCTTACCATCAATGCAAATTTAGCAACGGTGAAATGGTGGACCAAAGTTGATCTAGCTGGCTTTGGAAGCAGCAACAGATGTATAATAAAGGTAAAAAGGACAGCACTGTGGATGGATCAGTGATGTGCTAGTGTATGTGTGTTTGACTGCCAGTGTGTGAAACTGTGAACTGTGTAGAGTTTCCAAAGATGTGATCTTTTTAAACTTTTAAGGACAGTTAGGCAGTTAAGGAAGTTGGTGTTACATGTTTGTTTTAATCAACACAGCTGGATTTCTGCTACAGCCTTTTTAACTGTCTTGGCCCCCCAAAAAAACCCTTATAGACTACAGCTGCCCGCCTTCAACCAGGACTACACACCTGTTTCATCATCATTGCAGTGGCTGTTGTTACATTTTTGAATAGATTTTAAGATTTTGTTGACAACTTCTGAGGCACGTAACTGTCTCTGCCCCAGCTTTATTTTTGACCTTTAACACCCTACATTCCTACTCGCACCCTGTGATCCTGAGGCAAAGATCTCTGTTCCTGATATTCATCTGAAAACAAGGGGGGACAGAGCGTTTACAGCCAGAGCCCTGAAGTAAATAGGGTCAGCAGGTTCAGTCTCTTCTTAAAGCGTACTTTTGTTGGAGAGCCTTTTCTGATTTTCATTTATTGTCTCAATGTCTGAAATATCTTTCACAGCCATGTGATCTTATGTTTTCTTTTAACTGGTATGATTTTATGCACCAAGCTGGTTGATTCCTTTGACTTCGTTGATAAGTTTAAGACTTTTTGCTGCACTGTAGAAAAGCAGAGGCCTGCTGAGAGGCACCAAGAATTTGAATACGAAAGGAAACTTTGTTCTTCTAAGCTACTTAAATACCATTAAATGTACATGGTAAATTTATCACTGATAGAAAATCCAAGAGATGTTTCCATTTTTTACACGACTAGATTGACATGTCAGCGTTTACTCATCAGGGCGGTACAGATGCTGAGGAGGCAAGTAAAATCCTAATGATGGTCACAAGATGTTGATCATAAAGAAATGGTTTTCATAATAATAATCTTAAGTAATTAAGTTGAAGTCATTTGGCTTTGTAATGGAACATAAATAATTAATGTGATACATAAAACGATATTTTGGATTACATAAACAATTTATCTAAGTTTTCTTTGACTGAAAAAGAAACTTATACCTCCTGTGTTTTTTAATATCTATGTTCAAAATACTTAAAACTGCCTCATTCTTTTACTTTTTGGAAAGCCTGTGGTCGAGCTGAGTGGTATAAATCCTCCAGTCAACTTTGGCCACTTAGAGAATAGTCCCAAAAAGTAAAACTAATTCTTGAGGTGCATGTCATGTGTTTGAACTGGCACCAGCTGACTTAGGCAAACAAAGACTGTTTGAACCTTGAATCTCGTCACTTGTTTTAGTTTGAAGGAAACATGAAGGTCTAATTGTTCATGGCATGCTCCCTGAGAACAAACTCTAAAGGAGATATATAAAAAAAGGGAAACTTTATTTTGAATCATTCCCAGTCACGCTAACTCAACTGTTATTTGATTGAACTGCTTCTCTGCCCATTTTGGCCAAGTCTGTCTTTTAATAAAACACCTTCTGAATGGAAACATTAGAGAGGGAAGGGAGTAAAGGTCAAATGTGGGAGAAAAAAAATCAGAAAGGAAAAACTGAAAGAATGTTTCAGGCCTGAGCTTGTCCTGTGCCCTTTCTCTTTCTCACCTTATCAGTGTGTTGGCTGCACGTTTTTACGAATCGTTCCCGGATAGAGACAGGGGCCCAAAACTGGGAGATCTGGCATTCATTTACATTCTTACTGGTTTTGGGCTTCTTCTGCTCCCCCTTTTTTCTTGGAGAACAGAGAGCAAGATGGAATTTCAAGAGGCCAAAAAGAAACAGAGCGGGAATCGTTGAAGCAACAAAATCCCTGAGCGAGCTTCCCACAGTGAACAGTACTGCTGCCGTGCGGTTGTAACGTCTTTGTCCGCCCATCTCCTCTGATTACCATCATGTCTCCGGAGAGGGCCATGAGGGCAGAATTCGTGTGAGTTCATGTGTTTTTGCAAAGTGTGGAAGATAAAACCCCTGAAGTTATGATATAATGTGGGGAAAAAGTATTATATCATAACTTCAGTATGAATTACTAAATCTCTTCTATGTGTATAAAGTCTTTTTCTTGAAGTCGAGGGTCCACTTATTGATTTATGGTGGTATAAGAACAACATAATATTTAAGTGCAGCAGGATGTACACACAGCAGTGAGTTAAAGTCAGCTTAAACAGCTGGTAAAGCTAATGTGTCATCAAACAGTTGTTTGTATGCTTCCAGCCATAAAGAAACATCCAAGAGAAACTTTTTTGATCCGTTTTGGTCTCCACCACTAATCTTTTCAACAGCTTATCCCAAACTTTACATTTGAACTTTTTTGATCAGACATCCTGTTGTGTTTGGGAATCCTAATGGACAGCTGATCACACACTGCAATGTTATATTCACACCAAACGCCAGTACTCACTTAATCTGCCTGTACATGAACATCGGAATGTTTTGTATTCACTCACTTAATTTGTGCAAATAACTTGCCCAACTCACAAGTACATAAAGATGTTAATCTTGCGGCAGGGGAGGGCTTCCCTTTAAATGCCATCCAACAAGGCTGAGCTTCACTGCACTGCATGGTGGAGTCAGTTGAGGCAGTGCTACTAGTACAACCCACAGCTGGAATAAAGTTACAGACAATGGTTTTACCAGAAAATCCAACCACCTCACTCACTTTCCTCAAAGCCAGCTCTTTTTTATTCCTGTTCACTTAACCCTTAAAAGCCTGACCAATCAAAAAAAAAAAAAAAAAAGTCGGATAATTGTAACTTTTTTGGACTAAGATGTGTATTCAACCCTTTAACAAAATCCATAAAAATATCACTACATTATTTTGTTTATGATAAATTTTTGGTATCATTTTTGATCAATTGGATGGTTTTGGCAACTCTTTTAGTAAAGTTTTGCGTAAATTTATTCAATGCAGAAAATAAATGAGCAACTATTTAGATGTTATTCTTGAAAATTAGCAATGGCTTTCCTGAAAAAAGTGATAATTTCCTGAGAGCAGCCATTCTAAAAAGGGCCAAAATACAACTTCAGCTGCCTGTAGTAGAATGGTAGTCCTCAAGGGAGTAAAATACATTTTTAACAGTTTTTTTAAACAGATCTTTGATGAAAATATTTATGATGTTGATGAGATAGAGGTCTTTGAAACTCATGCATCAAATATTATATGTTGGACAACAAAGGGTTAAACTAAAGATAATGGCACAGGTTTCAGGGAAGCATAACAGATCAAATCTTTTAGTCTCAGTCTCATATTTTCCAGATGAATGAATCTCCACTGGTCCCTTCGTCTGTGCGTCACCAGGGTTTCTCCATTCAGATTGGGTATCACAGCCCAAAATCACTGGGGTTAAGATTTTGAATTCTTGTGAAAAAGAAAATGGGACAAGAGAATATAAAAGCATGATTTGGGTGAATTTGCATTACCTGATGAAGAGCACTCATCTGCTAGCATCGAAGTAGAAACACATTGATAGCTAATCTGGAAGCAAATTCACTGTAGGAAGCACAATGAACAAAGCCATGGCATAAATGTGAAACATAAAGGTAGATGGATGTCAGAAATGAAGAACTAGCTCGTTTATTTGTAGCAACAGCTCAATATTTTCCATGTTTTTTTTCTACTTTTCTGCTTCAAAGTCCAGTTTTGAGAGTGGAGACTGTGGTTGTTGTTGTTTTCAGTGAATCTGTTTATAGTGTGCTGTGTTGGCCATGCCATTAAACCACACGCTATTAAACCAAAACCAATGATTTTTTCATTATTTGTGTAGGGCCTTTTTTCTTTCATCTTTGTTTGAAGTGTTTCAGTATCATATGCACTGATTGGTCAAATGGAAACTAAGCAATTTCATCCCATTAGAAGTAGCATCACAACCACTCACTTTCCTCTAATGTGGACAAAAATGTCTGTATGCTTATAAAAATGTGTGCATATGACTCCAACCGACAAACGCTCAGGTACATGTGCAAACGTCCTCAGGGAACATCCCTCTGTTGATGTTGTGTGTTAATTCTGGCATGGCAGGAATGAACACTTCATCCTGAGGGCTGAGTGAGCCCCAACAACTCTGTGGAGCCCAGAGCGGTGTCAGTATCACACTCTGAACCAAGAGACTTCTCAAATCTGGATCTCATTAAGCCTGTAGTGTGCCAGTGTTGGAGCCAACACTTCCAGACTGCAGCCACACTCCCCAGACAAAGCTTCAGGCACAGTCGAGCCAAGAGAAATAGACTATTCACCAGGAGAGTGCTGGGTGATCTGAACAAGTCCAAGAGGGTGGAAAGCTCAAGATGAAGACTGCAGTCGGTTTCAGGTGTCTGAATGGCGTTAAAACAAACACAGGAAATGTGTAACAAGGGAAATACTTGCATATGTGCATGAACACACAGAGATCTATGTGTGTGTCTTTGCCTGAGGTGTTATCAGTTCAATCGTAGCAACAGGGGAGAACTTCCTGCAAGAGAAGAGCTTAATTACAATGTTTCATTGCTCATGGCTACCCAGTAACCGCTCAACTGTCGTCAGAAGAAGACCAGATCACCTGCATCCCATTTCCCACAACCCTCCCTCCCTGGACTTTCCTCTGAATTCAGTCTGTAACTCACTCCTCCTTTTTGAAGCCACCATGGCCTCTGAGCTCTTCTAAAGGACACAGATCCTCGTAAATCGCCCCAAGCTGCCCCCTGACCACAGCAAGTAGTCATCTTGAAAATCCAAACAAACAACATGCTGATGAGTTTGGACTGTCTGAGGTCATGCAACACAGACCTGCGAGCCTGTTGAGTGGTCGGATACTGGAAAATAAATATCTTGCTCCAGTGAAGTTACAGTAACATGGAGAGCAAAGGGTGGAGTAAATGGGATGAGGGACAATCTGCTGTGGCTGCTGTGTGTATGTTTAAAGAAAATAAAGACTCTGTCTCAAGCTGTGAGGAATGTATCTTATCACCGCAGGGCTGGTCTGGCTGATTTGGGGTCTTATCAGTGGATTAGGCCTGAGGACTGGCAGTTTGAGCAGAGGTGTGATAGCCTTGCAGAGACTTCAGGCCTGAGAGTTGAAGTGATGAGGAGCAAGGAAAGAGAGAACTTGGCAGACTTTAAGATGGTGTTGTCGTGTCAAATATTTTACAATCTTTAATCTGGAGTTAATGAACAGATTAATGAACAGATTATCCAGTATGTGTTAAAAATTAAAAAAATGACAGGAACTAAATCTAAGTTGTTTCAGAGTCTTGATGGAGGAAGTGCAAGTCAAGTTCATGTGCAGGCATAAATTCACTATCAAAATAAAAATACTGGTACACAGTAGTGTGTATTCAGTTTGTAGTTTAGTGTCCAGAGGGTGAGCAGACTATGATTAGAGTTACTCACAGCCCAGTGCTCTGGGACAAGTCCATAAGGTGTAACCTTAGAGAATCCTGGAATCCTGAACTCATTTTATTGATAGACTCTCAAGTCTGAACGCTGAATGTTTTAGCACATGCTCTGTCACTCTCCTGTTTAGCTTTTTGCTGCTCTCTGACCTTTTTTTGCTTGTTCAGCGTCACTGTGTCCATCATCACTAAAAAATAAATCCAAGAAATCCTGTTCAGCAGAGAAAAAAACAGATCTCTCTTCTCATTGTTATATTTTGTTGTCATAGAGACTTCTACATGCCGCAAATCAATATGGTCCTGGACTATCCGACCACAGATCCTGAGGAAAAGCATTTCGAAATAACCAATTTTGTTGTTGATAATTTCATTTTAAGTCTTGGATTATGAACAGGCATATATTGTGAAGTGAGCTTTTTACAAGATCATTTCAACAGTCCTCACAGAACAAACAACACAAACTCTTACAAATTATAATATAAAATATCAAGATGCACAAAATTGGTGATCAACAATAGGGGCGCCCTTCCTCCTGGATCAGATTCTGGATCAAGTTCTAGGGTTAAACTAGAAACTGCGAGCAGCCATGGATGTGTAACCACTGAAAACATGGAAACAAGGCGCTGGAAAGCCATATCCACTTCAAGATGAGGCGTGGCCTTTCAGCTCATTAGCATTTAACGGTACAGACACAGAAACAGTCTGTTCAGAGCAACCTTCAGAGAAACACAGATAAATTAAAAAGGAGAATAATATGTGACCTTTACAAATTGCAACCTGTATTGCAGCTTTTAAATAGCAAACAATCAAAGATGTTGAGCTATCATAGGAAATGCTTGTAGGGACTTAAAGGCACAGATGGTAGTCACGGAAAACTAGCATGAATTTAAATGTAGCATCTCCTTAGGACTCCTTAGCCCCCACCCCCCCACACTCGGAGCTCCTCCAAAATGACGCCCCCGCTCACATGCACACACGCCACTGATTCACAACCAAATGACTGTGACTGATTCAAAACCACAGACTGAAACTGGTCCTCAACACATTGTTTTTATTTGCACTTGGTTACCAGTAATCAGGGTATAGGTAGTTTTTCTGCCATTCTCCAGCGTACTTGGATCCTTCTTGGTTGTGTGAATTGAATCGGGGCTAGCGCACGCTGGTGAAATGTAAACACAGGAGGCGGGCAGAACAGCAGGACGGAGTTTGATCGGTTTAACAAGCTGGCTGCCAAACAGCCAATTGGTTGGTGTTTTCCCAGGTTTACTCCTGCTGTAGACAGCGAATATTTTTCACTCTATTCTAAGAACACATCATGCACTCATTGCCACCGGGACAAAAAGATCATTTTAACCAGAATAACGAAAAGTAATGACACTACCTTTAACAAAGACACTCCACTTAGGCTGAGAAATACCAAGGCAGTTAAAATATTTACTCTCCAGCTGAGGTTTGTCGTCTTCAGTGCTGTCAGAGGATCTATTAAATATCTCCCTGATAGAATCAAATCCCTCCATTGGGTCAACGGAGTTTGGACCATTAAAATAAACCCCTCAAGTATCACAAATGGGTCCTGTTGGTCAGAGCTGGTCCACCAAGATCAACAATTTGAAACTTGAGAGCAGCTGGCTTAAACAGATGATGTCATGGTGTGTGTGGCCAAAAATATATATTAAGAATACTAGACAAGGAAATTCTTCTCATGTTTGTCTTCAGCTTTGTAGTTCACCAGCGAAGCAGGGCATTCAGGGCAGAAAACAGAGATGATTAAAACAAAAAAAAGACAGACAAACTAACAGGAAAACAAACTGAAGCAAGACAGGCACATGCACCAATGATAAAGAGATGAAAGAGGACAGTGTTTCCTTCCTGCTCAGAGTCTTAAGCGTCTGGTAGACTACTCATCCTCAGTATCCGAGCCCTTTTCCTCTCTGAAGCTTTGATGTACCTTCACCCCACAGGATATTACACTTTAATGATCTCCTGATAGGACTCCCCTCCTGCACACCGTGGAGCAGATGGCAGGGAGTGTGGCTGAAACATGGAACACTTTAACACTTGAACACACAAAAAGGAAAGGCAGAGGAAAATTCAGCCACAAACCTCAAGTCCTCAGCCTCTGTCTCACATAAACAGATCTACACGCTCATATCACACGCACACACATATATGTGCAGGCATGTTTGGTTACATTAAATCAGGTCTTCTAAATCAGTCTTGTTTAAGGGTTGTATCTTGAAAATAGTGCAAGAGGCGGACATTCTCAACCCACACCTTTATCCATCAGCAGTGCAAAGCTTTATTCCTAGAAGAGAAGGCTGCTGTTGTTAAAACATCTGAATCCCCTCTGCCTAAACATCCTGTGTCAAAACCTAGTCAAATATTCTTTTAACAAGCAAACACTTTCTTTTCCTGACAGTTTGAAAGATCATCCATCTAGTCTTGAGAGAAGTTTCTGCCTTCAAAAAGAAAAATAACTCTTCTGTTGTAAAAATGTGTTTGATGGAGTAAATTAATGTTAATTTTGTATGACAGCTGGATCCGATCCCGTTTCAACTGCTTTTTTCATACAAAGCCTCTGAGCCCATTTACAAGTTTGCTCAGGGTGTTGTGACGGTTTGATCTGTTAATTCTCTGTTAAATGTCATTATGTCAGCCGTCACTTAAAATGACTCCATCAGGAGCCGACAAACATGAGCTTCACCCTGACAGACCCAAACACAAATTCTGGATGAAGACCATGTGAGACAGTAAAGATCTGATGATAGAGAAAGCAGGGCAGAAGGGCAGAAGAATGGGTGCGTATTGTCTCTCAGACACGGATTTACACATTGGAGCCAAGGGACTCTTCAGTTAAACCAGTAAATCCCAAAATAAACAAGTTAATGTTAAGGACAGCTCTGTTTGAATAGTCAGATTAAGTAGTATAATGTATCAGAGGAGCAGCCGGATGAAAAGCCGGATGAAAGGCCGGATTTCCAACTGTAAACAAACTTTGGGTAAAAAAAAGTTAGGAGTGAGATGAATGGAGGAGTCATAGCTAAAGCAGAGTCACAGCTGCTGCAGAAGTGTTAAAGACTCAGTGAGCGTGTATGTTCCAGCATGTGAAATATCATTTGCATTGAGTACTGTGCACCAATCTAAGAACTCTCTTCAAAACACACCAAATAAGATTTCTCCCTCTTATTTTCATGTCTGCACAGCTGAGTTTTCCCTGCAGGGACAGCTTTGCAGGTGAGCTGCTGGAGCGTGTCAAAGCCTGCTGCACTCTCACTCTCAGGCTCTGGGAACCATGATTACAACATAAACCATGTGAATCAGATTCGCTTCACTTCTCTGGCTATATGAGAAAGGGCAGATCATGATGGCAGATAGAACTTGAATTTCTGGAGAAATGACACAAAAGGCTAGTGTTTACATGCCAACTGGAGTTTTTATTACCAGATGTTTACTGGACTGTGTCCTCCCAAAACTAGTTCTACCAGCAAAACAGCAGCAAAGTTTTCCAGATAAATCATTAGCGAGCAGGAAGAATGCATCCATTCATAACTGAAAGATCATCTTCCTGGCCAATTCTCTGTACAATTTATGATGTTTACATTTTTTTCATTCTAGCAAATATGTTGCAGGTCACAATGAAATTAACTGTGCTTGTTTTTGTAAAGGCAAACTGTATTTTACAAGAACACGTTACACATTCAGGATGATGTGGGATCAATGACAGCACAAATAACTTTACCAATTCCCTGATCACTATGTTACTGTTGCAAACAGAAGTGTTAGTGGTGAAATCAGGAAGGGTTTAGTTCATGTCATCCCTGTGTGTTGGTTTGGAGATTGATAACTTAATGTTAACTCTGAGATGTAAAGAAGCCTGTTTGATATGATTAATAAGGGGTCAATGGTGGCCGAAAGAAAGAAAGAAAGAAAGAAAGAAAGAAAGAAAGAAAGAAAGAAAGAAAGAAAGAAAGAAAGAGGATTTGAGTGGGAGAGGGAGAGAGTGAGAGAGCAAGAGAGAGAGAGAGAGAGAGAGTGTGTGAGGAGGAGAGAGAGAGGGAGAGTTTGGGTTAAGACCGGCCCCTTTGAGTTGCAGCTTGTGTCAGGTCTGAATTCACTCCCTTGACTGTGTCAGTCTGACTGTGAGTCACCGGGTGCTCATGTTTGGATTCCCTTCACTGAGCAGCAGATGAAGAGCAGGATAAGGGCAACGACATCAATTTGAAGGTAGGGTTGTTACCCTCATCTGATTGAAATTAAGATAAATTATTTTCAATAATGGCTAATTTCGAATGAATTAACATTTAAGAAATCTTAGATATATGAGATGAACTTTGCTGAAATGTTAAATCAATTCAAATTTGAATCCTTAGTGGAAAATGTATTGCTGAGACTTTTAAACTGAATGTTATAGGAGATTGTGTCACAGTAAATAATGTCTTAAGATTAAAAAAAACTGATCAAACATTTCAGGGTTATTTTAGTTTAATTTATATTATTTCTACTTTTCTAAAGAAAATCCTTAACAAAACTTATTTCTGTGGTGGTAGCAGCAGTATCCTCTTGCTCATATTCATGATAGATTAATAACGGATACGGTTCATTCATAAGTTTCATTCATATTGATTCGTGGTGTGACACTCGATCTCTATAACTAGAGACTCAATAATCAGCTGTTTCAAATTTCACAAATTCTTTGACAGACAGAGAGTGGAATTAAGTCTCCAGACCTTTTGTTAAATGTTAACACATGACTCAAGAAATGGAGAAAACGTTCCCTCACACGATAAAGACTCAGAGGAATGCGACCCTAATCACCCCTCATTTCTCTCCACATCAACATCGGCTTAGGCTCAAATCATTAAACCCAAACCTTCAGCCTGTTTCTGTAATACATCAGCCATGCTATTTAAGTGTACATGCATGTGCAGGAGAATCCCAGAAACACTTCATCTGCACTGTGACAAACAGCTGCATGTGTGCCAAACTCAGTGTATGTGTTGTGATTGTTCTTGTCTAACAAGCTTGCAGTGAGTGACATGCACAGTAAACACCAGTGTGCAGAAAGATGTTAGTTTGACATTAAAGTGATCCTTGTGTCATTTAGTATCACATTATACATGCAGCATAAATCTCACTTCTCTGTTTTAGTGGACGTCATGGGGTCACATCCGTGGTTTATGTTTAATTTTGTTACAGTTCACACAGGAAAGTGTGCATTAAACTCACAGAGCAGAAATATATTTGACTGTATGTGTAATGGAAAAAGATTTTTAGTTCTCAGATCACTCCACCAGAATTTTTTCCTATTTTGAGTTTTGATTTAAATGTCTCAGTTTTTCACGTAACTTGAACTTAACCTTTACAAATCTGCAGATGTTTTGTGAGTAAAAGGTGATTTTTCAAAGTTTAGTTTCAGCTTTCAGAGGTTTTCTTCAGCGTTTTCATGCTTTTTCTTGTCTCTCTGCAGCATCGAAACCAAGATAAACAGAGTCAAACAGCACCACCTTCTGGCCAAGAAGAAAAGCCTTATGGATTCTGTTGGCTAAATCTGTTTCAACCTCCTGTGTCTGCTCAGAGAAGCTCAGATAGCTTTGTACCTTTCTTTCTCCTTGGACGGATTCTCTACAGCTCTTCCTGCCAAAAGCATGTCACCAAAGAGGACTTTATAGCACAGAGGAAAGAGGAAACGCATCATAAAGCATGGAGGCTTCAACTTCTGCATATGCATGGACTCCCCCCTCTTCACCCATCCTTCTCGCCTCCCCCTCCTCTCCCTCCCCTCATGGATACCTGCAGTTCTTCTGGGAGTACCAGGACAACTCTGTCATTGTGGAACATTACAACTACACAGGCAAGCTGCAGAAAGACCGCTACCGAGAGGGGCTCAAACCTGAGGGCATTGCCTTTCTGGTGGTGTGTCTTCTCATCGTTTTAGAGAACGCCGTGGTTCTCATTGCCATTTGGAGGAACAAAAAGTTCCATCTGCCCATGTATTACCTGCTAGGGAACCTGACTCTGTCTGACCTGTTGGCAGGGATCACATACATGGCTAACATCATCATGTCAGGACCTAATACCCTGAAACTGACGCCGCTGTTGTGGTTCCTGAGGGAGGGAGGGGTCTTCATCACTCTGGCTGCCTCTATAATAAGCCTCCTGGCTATAGCTATTGAGCGCCACGTGACAATGGTAACCATGCGGCCGTACCATGGGGCAAAGCGAGGGAGGATGTGGGCACTGATTGGTGCGAGCTGGGCGTTGGCTGGATTTCTGGGTGTTCTACCCATTTTGGGATGGAACTGCATTCATAGACTGGACCAGTGCTCCACCGTCCTCCCACTTTACTCCAAGAGCTACATCCTTTTCTGCGTTTCCGTCTTCATCGCAGTTCTCCTCGCCATTGTGGTGCTGTACGTCCGAGTGTTTCGCATCGTCCGTACAAACACTCAACGTCAGAGGCTGGGCCTGTCTGGCAGCATGAGGAAAGGCCTTGCGAGGAAGTCCCAGAAGTACATCGCTCTCCTGAAGACCGTCACCATCGTACTGGGTGTCTTCATTGTCTGTTGGCTGCCACTCTTCTTCCTCCTCCTCCTGGACTTTTTCTGCCCCACTCGTGGTTGTTACCTTCTCTACAAAGCTGATTACTTTCTGGGAGTAGCCATGGTCAACTCACTCCTAAATCCAATCATCTACACTCTGACCAGTAAAGACATGAGGAGGGCTATTCTGAGGCTACTATGTCGGCCATGTTTGATTACCAGAGATGGACAGGTGAAGAAGATCGGGATGCCGTTCCTTGAGTGCAGTTTCAGCAAGACAGAGGTTGCATCACAGAAGTTAGATGGGGGACCGGAGACTACCATTTCTTCAGGAAACAATGTCACCAATCCTTCTCCTATTAAAGCTCTTTACCCCAAAATCTTTAAGTCTCAAGGGCTTTGACATTCTGAGTATATGTGAATGGGTTCACAAAAAAGAGGACATGCTGTTTGGTAATGTCAAAGACACAGAAGGTGCACAAAATATTTCAGAGTCAGACGTGATGCTGGCTGACAGAACTCAAATGTGAACAATCACGGTTGAAAGACTATGATGATGACTGTTCTTAACTGATTTGCACTGAAATATCCCAACAAATGGAGTAGCAGCTTTGGATATCTTTGTTCTAACCCTAATCCAAAGGTGGGTTTCCTTTGCCCTTCTCATAGTTTCGCTCAAAGGACCTTAAATAAAGCACAAACATGCAAAGTCCAATCTGCAGATCTGCACACAGTCGGGTTTCGCTGGTCCGAAGTTCTACAGTGCACATGATTTGTTCAGATAAAACACAAAGCGCCTCTGCACAAACCAGACAGACACACAGGCTCAGATGGTGCTGTGGTATAGATGTGGGAGGAAGAACAAAAACGAAAAACCCCTGTTGTTTTCAGATGACAGTTTTTATCTGAAGCAGAATGGAAATTTCTGTTGGGGGTGATTTATATGTCACTCTGGCATTTGCTGTAAAATGTCCACCTAAAGTAACAAAACAACAACAGGATGTCATAATAGTAGAATAAAAGGGCAGATGTGACTAAAAGGTTCTCTTTTCATCATCGGTTGTATCACGATTGCAAGTATAGGCTCATTACATTATTTCTTCAGAGTTTTACATATCAACACTCAAAGGTTTACATTTTGCTATTCAACATTTTCCAGCTGCATTGGTACTTTTGAGGACATGAATGTGCCTGCACTTGTAAGCTAAATCATGCAGAAACAGAGCTGATTGATCATAGCACAATTATTCATGTACTTCCCTTCTTTTTCGATCATGCTCACAGAAAATTTTAAAGTTTTAGTGTTCTTTTGGACATTAACAGATGAATAAGACAGTGTGTATTTTGTGTATATCTTTTTGTATTTCTGAAGACTTTTTGTACTATTGTTATTATAAATTATGACTTTTTGTACCAATCAATGTTGTAAACAATGCTTTCTTTTCATAAAAGAAATAAAAAAAAGTTTTTGATTTAAATAAAGTTCAGTAGAGTTTTCATTGTGTACATTCTTCACTGCATTTTTATAAGCGTGTCTTGGGGTGTTTCATTATTTGTGGCCATGGTTACACTAGTAGAAGTGCAGCTCTTGAACCACAGGAAGTGAGCCCCCTTGTTTCACATCTGGTAATGCTATTGGCCTACATACGGCCTTCTTCTACATGCTCTGTATGTCTCAGTACCACTCCAGCTCTTCACAATGTACCCTTTATTTAAACACCCAAGTTCTCTTTTTCTCTTATTCTCTCACCTTGCTCTACTTTGCTGCACTTGTCATGGCTGAAACGGAAAAAAATATATACAGCTGGCTTTAATGCTGAGCCGTACCTTGACAAAGTAAACAGACTGCAAATTAAACACAACCCTGTATGTTTTCTTACCTCATATAGCACTGGAGTGTCAATGTGAGTTCATTACTGAGGGTGGGAATGTGACTTTTATTTGGCATTTTGGCTCACAGGACGTGGAAATACTGCTATGTGGTAGGATTATTATATATGCCACAAAAACCAAGATTGACTCACAGTTTACCCCCAGTGTTGGAGCATGTCCATCTCTTGCAAAGGCTCATTCAAGCCCAATTACATGATAGAAGTCCACTTACACAAACTGTACCTTAACAATTTTGCATGCATAAGCAAAAGGTATGTCGTGGTAATATGCAGCCTTTTCACACCTCTGAAAGGAAGTTGATGCACAAGCAGCAACACATTAGTCAGCTTTCTGGAAAGCAAAGTAATACCAAAAAGCAGTCAGATGGACTGCATAGTTGTTTCACTTTTGCTTAACCCTCTGTGACATTATTAAAACTCATCTACAGTAAAAGGTAAAACAGCAAAGAGATACCTTTAACATGACTTGTATGGGGCGGGTGATAGTCCAGATGTTAGCTGTATCCACATGCAGACAAGCAGAAGGTCATCAGGTCAGGAAATCCCTGTCCCCCCTGCTTCTCCCCAGCTGGTGAAATCATACCAGAAAATGGACAGGCAGAAGTTGTTAGACATCTGTCATGCTCAGCATGGACAGTTAGGCTTGGGTTACAGAGGTAAAGATGCGTGCTGCACAGCTCATTGCCAAAGGCCAGCAACAGAATAACTCCGGGTAGTGGAATAAACATCAATACATAAATCATTAAACTGAATTGGAAGCAGACTTTGGAGTAGACAGGCATAATGAAGCTTGTCTGGGAGTGTATATTGTGCAGCCCTGAAGATAACCTCACCCAATTCCTCTGACTGGAACTGCTCACTGAAGCGGCCACAGAGTCATCGCTCAGCCGGAGAATTTCTTGTGAGTGCTGACTCAGTGCTTGTCATCTCATATCTTTCATGACAGCTGCTGATGCTTCATTATTAATCTCATCAGCCCTGAGAAATCTAAGATCTCATCTATGTTGTGAGATCATTTAGCCGAACAAATCTTAAGTATTTTTTTTCATATTGTGACATGAAGTTCAATACAGCACAACTAAACCCGACATGTCAACATGTGTTGTATGCCAGTGGCTTAAGAAGAGTAACAGATTTGTGCCTGCAGTTTAACACTTTGATTTAGGCGCCACCTTGTGGTTCTTAATTATATCAGTGTTCTGTGTGCTTATTTGACCTAAATTACTCTTCTTTTTTTTTTTTAAGAAACGACTGTCAGCACACACGGGAGCAAAGTTTTTTTCCCCCAAACAAGCTGTAGGCAAATGCACTTAATGTAATGTAGGAAGCACTCACAAGCATTATCTTCAGGGGACAGAAATTTGACAACCGAGATTAACAGACGCAATAGTAGAGAGTTACGTCTTGTGGAGGCTGGAGTAAAACTTCCCAAGCACTGTTTCATTCATGTAAATATTGCTGCAGGATTTCAATGAGCTGGTCTCTGTATTTTTCAAGAGGACCGAAGGTGCTAGGGGAAGATGCATCAGCTTAAGACTTTGTGTTGGGCTGTTATACGATCCTTAACATGTTAACATGATTTTAAATTTTGTGTTGTTTGTCGTAACTTTGTCGAAATGTGCTGCTGTTGCTGATCTTGGCCAGGACACTCTTGTATGTCTTTTTGGTAAAATGAAATGTAAATAAATAAACCACAACGTAAAAAATTATCTCGCAGTCTTCGGTCAGTTTATTAAATGTCACCAGGATTAGCATACTTGATTTTTGCTTACCACACAGCATTGACACCATCACGCTTCCACAATACTGAGTGAACACATCTGTCAGGCTTGTCATTCATCGTTTTATCATCTGTGCAGGTTTGATGGACGTTAAAGCTTCAGTTTTTGGCACGTCGCCAAAAATTGTCAGCTTGCTCTCCTACAATCTGAGGAGTCCTTCATAATAAAAGCCTAAGTAGTCTACTGTCATTGCGCATCTGCGGGGACTATGTAGTCAAACTCTTATTGTGAAGGTGAGAGGAGGCCGGTACAATGCTTAGTCACGGTGAGTTACAGCTTCTCCCCCCTCCTTCCTATGTGGCGCACAGCTCGGCACACCGAGATGGAGGAATTGAACTAGACTACGTGAGTTTCTTTGCAGATTTAAGATACCTATTTATGCTCATTTTGAACTTATTTATAGGTAAATACAAGCGTAAAGCGGGCTAGCTGTAGGAACACGTTTATGTAGCTCTTTGTTAGCATTTTGGTGCTCGGTTGAGCTCACAGCCGTTACGTTGCTGTCTATTATTAGGAGCCTATTTTGCTGTCAGCTTTATTTCCGAAACATTTAACTTGTAATGTGTGTCGTCTCCGGTTATTTATCATGAGTACAACTACTTTAGTTACGTTCTCAACAGGCGTAGGAAGAAGCCGAGCGCCTCGCGTTTGTTTGAGCATGCCAGCGCTGTATTTTTGATCAAAACAAGCGTAGAAATGATGAACGTTACTGGTTCGAGCTGGGGGGAGACTTTGTGCTTTGTGTGTGAAAGCTGTGAGGAGATGGCGCGGAAATCCAATTCCATCTGGGTTTATGTAAGGACTGGCTTCACTTCTGGGTCATGTTTTGGTACAGGCAGTTCCACTGTTTGCTCGGTGAAGAGTTCAGGATGAGTCACTGAGGAGAGAGCCGTGCCAAAAATGCCCATGGAGCAAGTTCAGCCCTACTATTTGTTTATTACTCCTGTTTTACTGTTCGTGTTTAAAGTTTGAGAAACTCGAGTTGTTGTGCAAGCCCTGCTGAATGTCAGCCAACTCTTGCAGGCCTGGACTGTGGTTCTCATACGGGAGTGAAGGGTCTATTAGTGGTTTTTGAAGGAGTTGCAGAGGTTCTGTTTGATTAGTTGTCCTCACTCAGTACTATTAGAGAGGATGAGGGTTTGCTTCATTCAACCATACTGAAATTACCTCTACATGCATGTGATCTGCACCTTAACTGACATCATTTAATTCCACTGGCTGGTCCCCTTGCAGTTTAGGTAACTGAAATCTGCAAATGCTTGTTAGTTGCAGCCTTGACTATGTTGACTATGATGCATGCATTATTCAGGTTAACAATGAAAATTTGCTATCTAAGACCATATAGGATATATAATAGAATGCCATATAGAATATTTTCAGATGTAGAGGAAGATCATGTCACTAACAGCTTATGTGTACAACGTAAGGAAGACATCGCAACTGTTTGTTAGTGGAAGCATGCAGACTATAAAGATTTTTCACATTTAGCATCATCCTTATCTCAAAGAGAGTGGATTTACTAATGTAGCCAACAAAGTTAAGCAAGAATCTGTCCTATTTGAGAGGGGAAAAAATCTAGATTTGCTGAAATGATTATAAATATATATAGGAAAATCACCTGCATGTTTCTAAAGTCTCATCGTATATTTTGAAAACATGAATGAGCCTGGCTGTGCAGCAGCGTCATTGAGCCTGTTTTCCAGTGAGCACTCTGTCTGCTTCTGAGAGCGAGTTGAGCAATATGTTCTCCTGTGAAACTATTTTACCCAGAAACCTGAAGGGAGAGAAGCACAGCAGTAAACAGAAATGGCTGTGTTTCATATTACAGTTGGATTAACTGCTGGCTGGCAGCTGTTTTCACAGGTTCATCAGTGAACAAAAAATAATGTCAGTGTTATGTCACAGATTGAAAATAAGAGCGGAACTTTCAGAATTTGGAACAGCAAGGTCATAAAACATGGCCTGTTCACTGAGTCCTCTTATCTTCACTTCAGGTAATGATTTGTACATGCACACAAGCTATACCTGCTGTGTTATATAACGCAAAATTGTTGCT
This sequence comes from Labroides dimidiatus, assembly GCA_030710495.1. Classification (NCBI taxonomy): domain Eukaryota; kingdom Metazoa; phylum Chordata; class Actinopteri; order Labriformes; family Labridae; genus Labroides; species Labroides dimidiatus. The sequence continues at coordinate 14,903,820 of CM061145.1, forward strand.
GAGTAACTCTCCCTCATCAGAGGACACCAGACAAACAATGAGCAATTATGCATTTCTCTTTGTGTTGTGTTTCATTGATTATCTCAAAAAGAAGCTGACGTGAATCTGTCATTTCAAAGTTTGCAACAGGGCAAGTAGTCAAGTGTTTGTTACTAAATCAGACTTTCAGTTTGTAACTTTAGCAGAGTTCAACTCATTAAAGTTATTTGCTGCTTGACTATGATTTTTTTTGTTTGTTTATTTGTTTCTTTGTTTTTATTAGCTGTTGCAGAAACGACTCCCCATGCCCTGGAGTAAAAACCATAGAGTGTATCATAAATGGACGTAGTTTCCGTGAAGTGATCGATCTGGTTCTGATACTGAGTTTTGAAGCCAGTTGTCATCGTCGAGATATTAGAAATGCTGAACTCAAGAGGCGGGCTTTGAGCCTTCTCACTAACAGCTTCAGGGTGCCCACCTGTCAGTCAGGTGAGCTGTGCCTGTGATTGGACAAACTCATGATATTAATATCTCCTTAACTGCTGAGTTAGAAAAGAAATTCATCCCCTTTACACTTTGTACTGATAGTGTAATGAGATAATCAGGCGGATTCAAACTTTGTTTTTTGTTTTTTTATGCTGTAAAAACGTCCCTTTAGTCTTGGTGTGAACGTGGTTTCCAATCATTTTGGGGGTGTCTACAAGTGGACACTCGATTCATAGCAGTTTTGAGCATCGCCTTTATTTCTCGTGACCAAGAGGAGGATGCTTCTCTGTAAAAACATGTGAAACTTCAAGCCAGATTCAAGTTGAGCCATCGTTCTTTGAAACTGCTTCCTCCTTTTTTTTGATACAGCAATATTTCCTTATCCTGGCTTATACAGTACAGTCATTAACTGCTAGCTTCAGATAATGAAAGTTCAAGTTTTGGTTTAACTTTTGCAGAATTTTTCTGTGTCTGTATTATTGCTGTTGTGTTACAGTTTGGGTTTATATGTTTTTTTGTTCAATGTATTTCGAGTGTTTGTCCAATTTATTCCAAGAAATTAACATTTCATTGCGTTGCTGATAAATTCTTCCTTTTTTATTAAGCTCACTGTGTTTTTAATTGTCAGGGAAGGCCACCTGTAACCAAAGTAACACACTCATCATGAAAGTCGAAAGCCTTGACCCAGTGACCCAAACCAGGAAGAGTACACCCTGTGTGTAAGAGGCCTGATGACAAAGAGCACAGTGTTTTGTTGTGTAGATAAGCTTTTGTTGAGTAAGTTTATTGATAAAGACCAGTGATAAAGCTTTAGAACTGTATGTCATTATTGTATTCGTCCAATGAATGTACATTTAAACTCACGGCCTCTCTTTCTTTTTCTACCGCAGTGGTCAGCTGAGCTGAGAACCTCCTGGTAAACACAGCAGTGCAAACAAATTCCTTAACCGGGCAACTTCGAGGAAGGCGTCTCCTGAGAAAGCACCCCCTCCTCCCTCCTTCCTCCCATTCCTCAGAGCTCCATCTTACACCCAACACTTTCTGTGCTCGACCCTGATTTGTTTTGTTTTGGGGGTTTTTTTCGCTTCCTTTTAGAATCAACAAGCTTTTACTGCTTCATCCTTTGAATGTGACTGGTGCTTTCAGCAGAAGTTTAGCCTTCTTAAAGTGACAGTGACAACTTTTACAGGTATTTAAGCTAGTCCTCGAATGGGTTTTTGGATATCTGATAATCTGCTTTATTGAAAACATTTGAGTAATCTGAAATCATAAACTGTAAAACAATGATTTCCTGGTTAAGAAACAGTTTTCTTTGTTAGTATTGATGGACACGCTTTCCCAAAAATGTAAGGATCATTTCCATTGACAGCTTAAACATTGTAACTTTTTAAGCAAATACTTGTTCATGTTAAGTTTTCAGAACCTTTTTATTTTGACTCTTTCTGCAAGTTCCTTTATAACAAATCCAGAGGACTCTCAAACCCAGAAACTTGGATAATGTTGCAGCTGCAAAATGTTAAAAGGCGATCAGCCACTTCTCACAGCTCACATAGCTGTTGCTAGCAACGCCAAACTACGCAGCATGGCTGCACTAAAGCTCTGAACAGCACAAGGAAATCCTCATGCCGACCCAAACTTGAAGCTGAACACAAACCCCACAGACCAAAATCATTTCCCTTGTTTTATTGTATGCCTGTGCCGGGAGCAAGGATGGCCTGTACCACTGCTCACTGTTCTTGAGAGAGAGAGTGTAAGAAGGAGGAGAACTGAGGAAGGAAATGACAGAGTGCCTGACAGAATGCAAAGCGCTGGTGACTCCATCCACGCGCAACGGCCACAGAGTCTTCAGCTACACGCTAGAGAGCCACACCGCGGCCGCCTTCGCCATCATGAACGAGCTGCGTCTGGAGCGTCAGCTGTGCGATGTCACGCTGCGTGTGCGCTACAAAGACCTGGAGGCGGTGGACTTTGTGGCTCACAAAGTGGTGCTGGCCTCGTCGTCCCCGGTGTTCAGGGCCATGTTCACCAACGGCCTGAAGGAGTGCGGTATGGAGCTGGTGCCAATCGAGGGGATCCATCCCAGGGTGAGTCACATATTGATGTGTTCCCTTACACTGAAGATGCAGACATTTATCATGTGGATTTATTTTTATTTTTTTATTGGCTGTGTTTCTTTCCAGTGGTTTCAGTCATACGAGATGAACTGCAGGTTTAAAAGCAAGCAACACTCTTAATGAACTGACAGGATCAGGATTCAAAGCTCCTGTAAGAAGATTCTAGTTAGTGGTGAAATCACTTCAGGTGTTAGTTTCACTTCCTTATGACCTACGAAAGCAATAGAGACCATAATCAACAAGACTGACGCTTTCTATGTTGTCAGTTTTGATATCTGAAATAGGTCACAGGGTAGCTGTTAAACAAAGAGATAATCGGTCTGCTTGCGAAGATCCAGAGTAACTGAAACATTTTACTGTAAAAAGGAAGCAGGAAAAGATTTTCTGCCGTCTGCACCACTTACACATGTGCAACAAGATCTGCAAAGAGATAAAGAGAGCCAATTTTTTTCCACAGGTGATGAAAGTATTTAAACAGAGCAAAGGCCACAGGAGGAGGTCCACTTGTAGCTCTATAGCCTCTAAGTGGGCTGCAGAAGTTTAACCGCGTAGGCAAACGAAAGGCAGAGATTTTTTTATACCTCCAGCATGCAACTGGTGGCTGTTACTTATTTAATGCTTATCCATTTAGACCTAAGACGCCTGCTTAAAAATGCCCTTAAAAATCTAAGCATAAAGTGTAAACAATCTCTAAAACCTGAAGGTTTTCTAAAAACAATCCAGAGTTGTCAAAGTTCACTAGAACCTTTATATTTTAGCCTCTGGATGAGATAGAAACATAAAATACTGACTCAGTATTTTAACACAATAAGAACCATCTGATAGTTTAGAACTTGGGCTTTTATTGGAAAAACCCAAACATTCATGTTCATCCCCCCTTCCCCATGTGTATGTCAGCGAATCACAGCACATCTCATTAGTCACATATCTTGAAAATGATGACACCACCTGAAATGACCTACACGTCACTTGCATATGTGGCATCCAGCCATAAAAGTATATACAGGTAGATCAAAGTCTCAGAGACTGTGCAACAGAAATAGATGCAATCTCATTCATATATAAGGAACTACAACTAGGACTTTAAATAGCAGAAGACATTTGGAATAAAGGCCTGAAACATGTGAGCACCTGCCCTCTTAATGCCAGACACTGCCTCATACAATTTAAAGTCTTACATAGATTGCATTATTCAAAGGTAAAACTACATAAAATCTTTCCAGAGACTTCACCAATTTGTGACAAGAATAATCAAGCAGAAGCAGACTTACTACATAGTTTTTTATTTTTTTATGCTCTAAGATAGAGGAATTCTGGATTGCAATACTTTCTTTTATTTTCTTATATTTTCTTCCCAATTGTAGTTATTCTGGGGGTTTCAGAAAGTACACAGACTCCAACTTATAAAACTTGGAAAACCTAACTGACTGATGCTCTTTATTTAGAAAAGATTAGACACACACTCAGTGACAGCATGGAAGATTTCAACAAGATCCGGAGTCCACTGATCTCATACAGGAGAAAACCAGTTTGATGAGATGCACTGTTCCTACATGACCTTCTGTCGGTCTTAGCAGCACCACATTGTGTTGATGTATTTTCATTTTTCAGGTTCATTTATTTTGTATGTTTGTTTTTTCTATACTTCATAACAGTGAAGCAGTATATGGTCTGTGTTTGAAACTGCATGTTTTTGAACAGATGCTTCACAATAAAGATATTTGAAACAAAAGTTTACACAGGTAAATGTTGTTCTGTCTCATCTCATCCGTTGCCTTCTCCTCTTCTTCCCCCCTTTCCCTTTTTTCCTGCCTCCCACTTTCAGGTCATGGACCGACTGATAGAGTTCGCCTACACGGCCAGCATCTCTGTTGGAGAGAAGTGTGTGATTCACGTGATGAACGGCGCCGTCATGTACCAGATCGACAGCGTGGTCAAGGCCTGCTGCGACTTCCTCGTTCAACAGCTGGACCCCAGCAACGCCATTGGTATCGCCAACTTTGCTGAGCAGATCGGCTGCACGGAGCTGCATCAGAAGGCCAGAGAGTACATCTACATGAACTTCAGCCAGGTGAGAAGAATCCAGAGGAATCTCAAATGGAGGCAGCATTGCTACAAATTAAACTAAACATTTACGAAACTATACATTTAGTATTGTTTTAGGATCTTTTGGACAGAGTAAAAGATTTAAATATAAATTATTCAGCCAATCACTCCCCATAAACTCTGTGTTTAAGAGATTTATGTCACAAGCAGCAGAGGAACTTGGCTTGCTGCCTACTGTTGTGAACAGAAATGACTCCACTCTTTGCAAGGTGCTGTGTTATTGTTATTCAGCAGCTAATGAGTTGTCCATGAATATTAATGAAACCATTTAGAGGCTGTTCTTCACTGTTAGATATGGTCCTTAGACAGGCATTCTTCCTGCTTCCAGATAATTACCATCAGTTTAATTTAAAGGTAGTGACGCATTCATTTCTGCACAGTTCACGATTATGCAACGCAGAGCCTTCCGACGTCGCTGTTCATTTTGGGTGTTTCAAGTTCTGTGTCCTCCTCTGTGTTCTCTGCTGCTTGAATTTACTGCCTCAGACCTGCACACAACTTGCCCGTGCACTTCTGTGACTACTTTAAAGAATGCAGGTTATGAGTCATGGTGTGAGTTAACCTGAGAGCAAAAGATAACACGATGCAGCAGAGGAGAAGGGAAACTTCACTCATTAGTATTGATCCTGATGATACTGATAATACAGAGAAAACAACAGCCGCTCTGACATCTCACCGCATCACAGATGTGTCATCTATTAACACCTCTGTGTGTCATCTCCCTCTTTCATAACATCATATGAGCCAATTGGTTATTGGTTCACTGGCTGTTGATTTTATTTTGCTGTTTAATTTCCGTCTTTTCAGGGTTTCGTCTTTGTGTTTATTTTGTTCCTGTATGTCCTCCAGGCCAGCTAAATATTTGACATTAGGAGTTGCACAAAGCCATGACTCGTATCCCTGCATGACTTTGCATTTATATAAACTTCCTTCTGTCAGTGTTCACAGACAGTATTGTTAATATTTGATCAGAAACTCACCAAAACTGACTTTGTATTGCTTTAACATGTAGTCAATCATTAGTTTATTCATAAAGAATTGACTGCAACATTTTTAAACATGACCATCCAAAGTTGTTGATGTTTCTAGACTCATTTTTGTGATGATCTAAAACTACATCTTTGAATAAAGTAAACCCTGTCTCTGTGTTTCACAGTATTTACAAGTTAAACAAGTTTTCAGAAGATGTAGAAAAAGGCTTGAAATTTCAAGCTTTGACGTCAAAGTTTATCTGTGATGAAAATAATTGAAGTCTTTCTCTTGAATTAAAGCTGGCTGTCTTTTACAGACCAAATTAATCCAAACCCCAAATAAAAATCCACGTGCCCAGCTTGGATTAATAACTAATAGAGAATAAAAACAAACATGTAAGATGAACATGTATGAAGTTTTCTCAAAGAGTTCTAATTTGTCTTTTCTGCTTCTGTCTTTTTAAGGTGGCGACCCAGGAGGAGTTCTTCAACCTGTCCCACTGTCAGCTGGTCACCCTCATCAGCCGCGATGAGCTTAATGTTCGCTGTGAGTCTGAGGTCTTCCAGGCGTGTGTGGCGTGGGTGCGCTACGACCGTGAAAATCGTCGCCCGTACGTTCAGGCCTTACTCCAGGCTGTCCGCTGCCATTCCCTCACCCCAAACTTCCTGCAGGCCCAGCTCCAGTCACTGGACTGGGACCCTCAGTGTAAAGACTACCTGGCTCAGATCTTCCAAGACCTCACCCTCCACAAACCCACCAAAGTCATTTCCTGCCGAACTCCCAAGGTGCCGCAGCTCATCTACACAGCGGGGGGGTATTTTCGTCAGTCCCTCAGTTACCTGGAGGCGTATAACCCCTGCACAGGAGCCTGGCTGAGGCTGGCTGACCTGCAGGTTCCCCGCAGCGGCCTGGCCGCATGTGTGATCAGCGGGCTTTTCTACGCTGTTGGAGGAAGAAACAACGCACCTGATGGCAACATGGACTCAAATGCATTGGACTGTTATAATCCTATGAACAACTGCTGGCTGCCCTGTGCACCCATGAGCGTCCCGAGGAATCGAATCGGAGTGGGTGTCATCGATGGCTTGATATATGCAGTTGGAGGCTCACATGGGTGCATTCATCACAACAGTGTTGAAAGGTCAGTGAAGAAAAGGGATACTGCTGGGTTAATTTATCTCAAACAGCACCATAAAAAGATCCCTGCCCTTTTATTCTGCTAACGCATTTAAACTGAGCAACCACCGCCTGATTTATTGTTCGTATTTTTCCTTCAACAAGCAACAGATACAAACAATCTACACTGTGCCACGTTGGCTTTGATTTGTGTCGGCCTGTTTTCACTGAGATTTATTTGACTGCCGATTTGTCTGAAGTTTGGCAGAGTGCGCTCAGTGAAAAATAAGCAATGGAATATGTGACCAAAGTCCAGCTGCGAGCATCTATAATACTGAATGATGCTCCGGTTGGTTCATTCTTCAGTCAATGAATACCCCACAAGTGGGAATCAGTTAACTTCCTGGAAATCAAAAAGTTTTGTTCCACTCCCTGTGATTTATTTTTAGTGCTCTGAAAGCCTCAATGAGGAAGCTTTGTTCTTTTTATGTAACAAAACAAAAGGTGATTCATGTGTTCATTGTGTTCTGTCCACAGCATGTCACCAAGTTTAATTTTTAACTGGAAAAATGTTTTGTATATCTTTATTCCTCTTCCTTCCAACGAGTCCTCAGAGCAAGTCAGTTAAAAGATAAACTGAAATGAAAAAGAATAAATTCTGGGGCGCATCTAACCAAACAGAAAATTCCACCAAGTGTATTTACTGCCATGAAGGCATGACTCATACCCCGCCAGGGGCTCTCAGCACAATCTTTAACTTGTGAGGTCGTCTGGAGTACAGCTCATTATGTAAATAGTCATAATTTAAGGTTGAAGATTTACCCAAACTCTGACTTTGGTCTTGGGTTGACACAAACTGAAAGCAGACACAAGTGGCAAATATTAACCAGACAATGTGAAAAAAGGGAACGTGTCTAACTGGTCTGAGTGCTGCAGCAGTGACTCAGAACAGAGATGTGGCTTATCAGTGAAGCACTCAGACTTCAGCTGCTACAAAACCACAATGGGATTCAAGTCCCTGTGACAGTTCCTTACCAGAGAGCACTTCATAAGAAAGAATAATAAAATCAACTGAGAATATTAAACAACTTAACAAATCAGTGTGTGTGGTTCCTTCTCTGCAGATATGATCCAGAGAGGGACCAGTGGCAGCTGGTAGCCCCCATGTTGACCCGGCGTATCGGTGTGGGTGTCGCTGTCATCAACCGGCTGCTTTATGCTGTTGGAGGCTTCGATGGGGCCAACAGGCTCAGCTCCTGTGAGTGCTACAACCCAGAGAGGGACGAGTGGAAGACCATGGCCCCCATGAACACTGTGCGCTCTGGAGCTGGTAAAGAGAAAGCTGCTGTCCCATTAAAAATCTGCTCTGATTTAAAATGTCAGTCACTCAAAATAAGAGAATAAGGGCGCGGTCACACTGACCATCTTCACTATGCTGTCAAGCAAGATTGCCCCCCCGCAGCACCAGTGCCCCGCTGGCCAGTATGGCCTGCAGACACACACGGCTCCCCAGCCCACATGACTACGACTTGAGTGTCTTTTTGGGTTATGTTAAGTCGTTTTGGTCTGACACAGCCTGTTGACACCTCCACCATTGTTTAAAATGATTGTCTAGAGGAGCTGTAGCAGCGTTTATATGTCGTGCCTTTATGTGTTCTTGTGTTTGTGCATGACGTGTACAGTGCCAAAGCAAAGAAGTGTACCATGCTCAGGCACAGTACACTTAGGGTCACACTGGCCGAACAAACTGGACTTTAGGGTTGAAGTGTGCTTTGGCACGGCCAAGTGTGACTGTACAGTAGAATAGAATACAGAATAGAATAGAATTACTTTGCTGCTGTAACACCACATGAGTAACTGTCAGAGCAAGTAAAACAATAAGATCTAAGGATACGAAATAAGAATACAAAAGATATATACATCAAGGATTTAAATGAACATTTCTACTGGGTTTAAAAGTAAAAAAATAAATCAATAAATAAATAAATACAACATTGAGGAAGGCTTGTTAACTGAATGTAAAAATAGTTGCTGGAGGTAGGAGATGTAAGTTTGCAAAAAAAAAAAGACAAACACTGGTGACGTTGGTACTAAGGGGTAAAGAGCAGTCAGACGGTGTCATAACTTTAATGTAAATGTAATGTTTCAGGTTAACAAGTAACATGAGCAAAGCATATTATGAATGGAGGGAGATGTCATTTTATTTTTTAATAAAAATGAGATCTCTCTCCATAATAAGCTTCTCTCCATGATGATGCGGACAGTAATGTGCAGTGTGATAATGCAAAGATCTCCTGATTCAGCTGGCTGTCTAACTGGTCTGCTGGGATCAGATGCAGGATTTAAACTGTTCAGATTTATGCTTTGCTTTTTTTATTTATCAATAACCTCATCCCATGTTGTGCTCGCCAAACACCACCCAGAGGTCACCTAAATCTTAAGTCTTAACTCGCCAGGAGTTTTGTAGACTCTGCTCTTGTGTTTATGTGTGTGCTGTGTCCACACTACGAGACTTAAACCCAGTAATGTCTGATCCATTGTAGGTGTGTGCGCTCTGGGGAACCATATCTTTGTGATGGGCGGTTACGACGGGACCAACCAGCTGAACACAGTGGAGCGCTATGATGTGGAGACTGATACATGGAGCTCTGCGGCCTCCATGAGGCACCGACGCAGTGCTCTGGGAGTCACTGCTTTACATGGACGCATTTATGTACTGGGTGAGTGCACGTATAACTGGACGTAATGCTGAAGCATGACTTTAGGTCATTGTGTTTAGTTTTGCTTTGGTTCCTTTTTTTCCCATTTAGTCAGTTGCATCTTTATTTGTAATTTTTGATGAGACGTTCAGGTTTATTGTGGGACAAACTAAAAAGCGAGGACACACTTGTGTAGTTTAAATTATGAAGACGGAGATATGAAGCTGAATAGCATCCACGTGGCTACATTACATCAAACTAAGTTTGTCTTTGTGCCCCAGTTAGACTTAGACCCTGTATGGGTTTCACCTTTTTCTAATAAGAGGCTTTTTTAAATTTATTTAGACATTTTTATATTTTGAAGTCCATCATGGGATTGAAAGGATGAACCTCTCTCTTGACACATCTATGTGATGTTTGCAGGAGGCTACGATGGCAGCACTTTCCTGGACAGCGTGGAATGTTACGATCCAGAGAAGGACACCTGGTCCAAGGTAACCCACATGACTTCAGGGCGGAGCGGCGTGGGCGTGGCCGTTACCATGGAGCCTTGCCAGAAAGAACTGCCATCATGTCAGGAGTCTGAGAGGGAGAACGCTGCAGCCCCACCAACCTATCAGTCATCTAACTCTGGTTTTAGCTCTCATCACAATCAGCGGCACAGCGGGTCCTTCAGCAAAGGCTCATGAGGATCAACATTCAACCAACACACACAGATAGACACACAGACACACACACACACACACAGATGAGCACTCAAAAACTCCTCTCCTGATTAGAGACAGGGATGATCTGAAACCACCACACACACTGCCTCACTGAATCTAGAAATCACACTTTTTGAAAAAAACAGAAACACTTTATTTGAAAGATGGAGTAAAAAGAGTAATTTGAATTTCTAAATTGTGTGTTATGTCAGAATCTGTCAGGAAACTTTAGCTCAGCCAGATTTAATAGACCTCAGTCTGTGTCATTGTAGTCCTCAGTAGGAGCATCATGTCTCTGGTTAGAGACTTTGGGGGAAAAGGGCTGCAGAGAAAAATAATGGGCCTCTTAAGGGCTCTTCATACTCCAAGAGCAACCCATGCAAAAGTACAAATCAGAGGGGAAAAAACTAATCCAGTAGCGTTTGTCAGCAATGACCATAGAGGTCAAAGTGCCAATGTGATGCCTGATGGCATTTCCATCAACAGTATATTGACTTGAGGTGCTTCAGTGGAGCGGATAAGACAGTCACTGTGTGGGAGGGAGACTTAAATGAAGACACAATGATGGGCCTCATGTGAAAACAATTTGTGCAAACCTCTTGTATGGATTTCTTGTTGCCGTTCCAAATCAGATTTAACAAAGTCTTTTAACTCCACAGATTTGTATGAAGTTTTGGATGCATCATCGGGATAATCAGGGCAAACACAGATTTCTGTTTGAGGTCATGTTCCATTAGTACAATTTGTGTTTTCATCCAAGAGTGAAAACAGAACAGCCTCATTTTTTTTTGTTTTTGGCATTATTTAATTTCACTCGTACATCACTTTGAGATGAAATGTGCTTCATTCAGTCCCTTTTGTTCTCACATAAGGCACAAAGTGTCGACTTTATGTTCATGCAGGAGAAGCTGGGCCTAAAAGTAACCCTATCATGAAATGTCTGCCACTAATATCTACTTGTTGGTTTATTAAACTGAGTAAATTTTGAAAAAGACTTTGGCCAGGTATTAAGTTTTGCCTCTAGTAAAGCTTTCTGCTCGTTCAGTCTCCTGTCACTGGTAAGTAGAGTGCCAAGAGTATGAAGAAAAACGTTTGAATTGTGTTTAAAGGAAAGGGAAAAGTGTAGCATTTAAAAAAAAAAAAACCTCTCTGAATGTGTTTTTTAAAAACACTAATAGCTGACACATCGTGGAGCCTCCCCCTGCTGTTGACCCTTTGGTTCCTCTCTTCAACCAGACCTCAGAAACAGAAGTGACCATGTTTGTTCATTAGTATTCACATAATGTATGCTAATGACAAAAAAAAAACTCGCTTCAAGAAGTGTATTTGTAACAGCAATTTAAGCTACAAAGGTTTTTATTGATGTTTTTGTACATTGATATTCAAAGAAGTCTTGTACAGAATTTCAGAGCTCACTTTTTTATTTATTTGTTCAGATCTTTTTGGTTTTTTCTTGTTTCCCTGAACTGACATCAGCTTTGTATTGACTTGGACTCTGGTGTTGTGTTTTGAATAACTAGCATGCATTGTGACTAAGTAGGAATGCCTGATAATGCTAATTTTGGATGTTTGTAAAAAAAAACAAAAAAAACAAGAAGCTTCACTTTAAAAGGGACTGCTTTTCTTGTCCATCAGTAGTTGGAATGAAATTTAGGATATTTAAGGTCTGCTTTGTACATTATTTTCAGCAAAAGTTCCCTGTACAATAATACATTGTAAAGTAAAATATATGTTTATTGTACTTCTGAAGTCATGTAATACTTTCTTATTGTTAAACCCTAACCCCACTTTTTTTTTCTTTTCAGCAGCCACTAGATGGGGCTATAGTTCTGTGACACTGGACAAAACCTATGCAGTTTTCACTGTAGCACACAGCACATTTTCATTATATTTGTAAGAAAAAGTAAGGGTTAATAACATCCAAAAATGCCAACAGACCAAGACTCTTTTTGACACATTGTTTTTGTATCTTGACGTGTGAACTTAGAGTACTGAAGAGTAATCCTGTCAAACAGAAAAGCTGAAGCATCTCTCAACAAAGAAAGACTCTTGGACTAAACATATAAGTAAAACAGTTAAACAATAGTTGGGAATTTTGGAGAATGCTTCCTGCCACATATTTTATATGGAGGCTTTACCGAAAATGTTGCAACATTTAAGACTTCATATTACAGACCCTTATCTCAGCATTTAACGAGCAACAGCCACGAGATGATACAAAACTCCTCACTTTATAGACCATCACCCAGATGAAGGATAAAGCACAGAACATCATCATCAAAATAAATGTCAGTTTGAACCTGCATCATGTTGCTTGTTAAACCCTCTCAGTTTTAATCTGAAATCTCAAGATTTGAGTATTCTCAGAAATCTCTGTTTCAGCAGCACTAAAAAAAGGACTAAAGTAAAAGAAAAATGAATAAGTGAAATTCTAAGTGAACCATTGTGATTAAGATCAGATAAGATGTAACTTTATTGATCCATGTAGGGAAATTCAATTCGATATGCAATAAGAACTGCTTTGAAAAAAATGGAGTAAAAATAAAATACACTGCCTAAAATGTAACAAGATAAAATTGAATAACATTAACATTATACAAAGCATTTGGGGTATGGGATGAGTCATTAAATGTAATAAGAGTTTACACCACACTGATAAATAATATGAGTGAGTGACTACCTCAGTATTTTTCTCCATTGATAGTATTTTATAAATTTGATAAACTTTATACATTATTATATTATAAATTCAATTAGCGAATAAATGTAGTTCTTTAAATGGTATTTGATAGAGGAGAATTTAAATCAACCATCTTTGTAATTTCAGGGGATATATATTAAACACTATAAATTTATTACCAACTTTATAGACAATGTATTTAGATTAAACCGGTAAACAGGCGTATTAAACTGTGCAATCACAAAGTCAGCCTGTTAAAAAAGTACACTTTTTTATATGTGTATTTCGTAAATAATGTTAAGAAGAGTTATAAAAGCACAAATTGTCTCAAAGCCTAATTTTTGTCTATTTTCCCCTTTGAGATTGGCGCTCGTGGGTGTGTAACTGGTTCAAAGAAGATAAAGTTTATTCTAATAATCTCGTCCAGAAGTCTCGCGTTGTTTCCTCTGAACCTCACACCGGTGCGCTCGTCCTCAACGATGAGAGAAGGCTCGCGATCCCCTTTGGGTATTGGTGGATCCTGTGTGGACGCAGGTAAGTGACACTCACCTGGCTTGAGCGTAATTTAATAATACTGCGCCGTTCATAAATATATACTAGAGACGGGATAAATCTACTTTAAAGGTGGTTTTAGGTGTTTAATAAACGTGACGCTGCAGGTTGGTGACTTGGCACACCTTTCAGGGTGTAATGTTTGTACGCTCTTTTTGTTCAAAACCAGTTAAAGCATTTTAAATTCCGATGAAACTCATCTATGTGTATCCCTTGAAATACTGCTGTTTTTTGTTGTTGTTTGTACCCGTTTTATTCATCATGTTATAGTTCATGTCAGAGATAAATCCAGGTGATTAATGCGTTGGGACGCAGGGGTATTGTTTTTTTTTTTTTAGCGTTTATTTGGGCGGGATTAATTATTCGATAATGGAGAAAAACTTTTAATAAAAGGTCCCAAACGCTCTCTAGAATGTAATGTGTATTCGCTTGTGTTGTCAGACATTGTTGTCAAACTTGTTTCTCAGCTTGGGATCCTCCCACACTGCAGGTCCTGATTGTTCATTTAGCCAAGACCAAACTACAACAGTTTCAAGTCAGAGTTCACAAGACAAATTAGCAATCCATTACTCACTGTGTGAGATTATCATGTGTGTTATAACTTTAAAACTTTTGTCTGGATGTTCCTGGGAGACTGCACTGTGTTATTTTAGCCTCAGTGTTTCACTCTTGTCTTTCAGCAGTGCGGAGCAGCAGCCACGATGATCCCAGTGGGTGAATTCAGAAACCTCGGCATAGAGCAGAACTCAAAGTTTCGGGTCCTGAAGCCTTGGTGGGATGTTTTCTCAGAGTACATTTGTGTTGCTATGCTCATGATTGGAGTCTTCGGGTGCACCTTGCAGGTGAGGCATATGCATTGTTAATGTTTTGATTTAAAAGACTTGGAAGTAACCCAACAATAACCTGACCTGCCTTGGGAGTGTAGCTAATTTGTTTTGGTTTTTTTTATCCCTGTGTTCTATCTGTTGCCTTGCGTTTTTTCATGACTGTGTTTTAAATTGTTTTTAAAATTTGTGTCTGCTAATTCTGTAAGCATCTTTAAGCTTCTGGAAAAGTGCTCTACAAATAAAATGTATTATTATTATTATTATTATTATTATTATTATTATTATTATTATTATTACAGTACACAGCTCATTAACTGACCTCTCTCTGTCATCACAGACAGTTTAACTGAACTGACTTGTCACTCCTGACCCACTTACTGTGGATTCAGATCACTAACTTGCTCCTTAATATGTCTCTTGCCACCTGATTATCATTTCTGTGTCATATTTAAATAGCACAAAAGGAAAGTGAACAGATTAATATGTAATCTTTTATGGAAATGTTTGCGCTGTTACTTTTTCACTTTTTTATCGACTCAGTGTGTCTCTTTAAAACCAGTGGTGTGGTTTATTACAGGAAGAAAAACAACAGAGACATGTCTGCTCTCAAAACTAGCAAAACTTGTGTGAGGTATGCATTCTGACAGCCAAAAGGGGGGAAACAAAGGTGGATGAGGACCTGTGAATTACACTCTGAAGAGGCTGACTAAAACCTTGAAAATCCAACAGGATCAGAAGTGAAAGTGTGACCCAAAGTAAAACACACAAGAGTTTGTCTTAATTTTAAAATTGCATCATTTACAAAATACAGATTTTAGATAGCAATGAGTCAAAGAACAACTGTCAAGTTTGGTGATGAATTGTACTTTCCACTGTAAACAAATCTAACCAACAGAAAACAAGGATTAAATGATTCATTCCCTCTGAGACGTAGGTAGGAATCTGGGAGAGAATGCAGGGAATAACATGATGGGAACTCAGGGTGACAACTATATGGCATGAGAACCAAAAACAGGGTGGCAAAGCTTTAATCTTGTACTGCTCCAAGTGTAATCTTCATGTTGTCAGAGGAAATATTTTTGTTTCCTCAAAACAATGGGACTGGGACACTTGAGGGAACATCGGGCCATAGCTCAAGTTAAAATAAAAAATTTGACAGCTTATGGGCTACATTAATGTAAGCATTTAGCTCTGTCTTAGCAAACATATCTGTTTGCTAGAAAGTATTGTATGACACAGAAGGAAAGGTATTAACAGACTTATCTTTGTGAACTTTCAGCTATCATCAGACCACATCAGGATGTGAGGACTTTTTAAGTGATCTTGAAATGGTCTAGCTTTTATATTTGCCTGTTCACAATGTATAATTTAAATGAGATTATCAGCACCAAAATTGGCTCTTTCTAAAAGTTATTTCTTGGCATCTCTGTATATGTTATGGACACATCTCTGTTAAGATCCCCCCAGTTCATTCAGTGTCAGTAAGGCCTACAGACACGGGCTGGAGACAGGAGCTATCTGCCTATAAACCAGCTATACACACATTGTTCCTGAGATTGTGCGAGAACACAACATAAGACTAGATAAAGTATTTAGCTATGACAACAAATTTACCAGATTATAATAACAAGGTAAATTATGTCACAATTAAAAAAAAAAAGAAATATCCTAACATCTTAGAGCACCAGGCTTTGAGTAACACCAAACAGATAGTCTGATCACCTACTTGACACTTAACCACACTCCAAACTGGGTTTAGAAAGTTACGTAACTACAAATAAATACATTTTCTTGTTGCTTTGCATCCTGTTAAATGTTGTCTTAAACAAAGAAAAATAATGATGAAAAGAAGATCTGCTCTACATTCATTTGTTTCAAAAACAAATACATGCCTTGGCAAGAACAGAATAATAAATGAACATAGTATCTGTGACGTCACGTGTTCTGTTTCTGAAACAGAATTTTGAAGTAAATTGTCAACAGGGGCCATATTAGAAATGGGGTGGGCTTTGCACCTCCACACTACCCGCTATAGCGAGCCCACCCGTCAATCAGCTGAGCTGTGCTTCTGATTGGGCGAACTCATGATCTCAATATCTTATAAACTGCTGAGTTTGGAAAAAAGTGGGTCAAATGTCATGTCTTTATGACAGTGGGTGATAGTGCTCATGGGAAATGAAGTATTTATTAATTAAAACACCACCAATTCCAGACAGTTCTCACAGTGTCTTTAACCAATTCACTGTTATCATTACTGCTAGCAAACTACACCTTTCCTGTTTTCTTACTCGCTCCCTGTATCATATGCTAGGAGGCAGCTGAATGCTAACATTAGCTGTGGCCTATAGTAGAGAATTGTAGCATAGTACTGTAATATCCATTAATAGCTGCTGGTCAACCGGGATATGGTGAAATGAAAATGAGTTTGTCTGGATTTCCTGTTTTTATTTATATACCATATAAGATGAAGAAATCACTAAGTGACTAAAGCAGTGTTTGAGCTTCCCACAATATGTCGTACCAGAGAAAAGGTTGTCATGCAAACAGTAAACTGAGGTCATGGTTTTTGCAAAGAATTTGTCTATGTGTGAGCGATGGCACATCTTCAGACATTCTACATATCCTACTCTTCCATTACTAATTCTTTACTTTATTTATTTTTAACAGCTCACACAAGATAAAATTGCATGCCTGCCAAGCCACTTCACCAGCCCGACGCCTGAAGCCATCGACTGCAGCCACATCCGAACCTACAGGGAGAATGAGACATCAAAGACCACAGTAGCCACACCTCTCAAGCCCATCCTCCAGGAGGTGTCCGGTCGTAAGAACAACCTGGACATCCACCAGTACGTGTTCGTCAACCACCACTGCTACGAGAGGTTCGTCCACTGGTTTGCAAAGTTCTTCCCGTACCTGGTTGTGATCCACACTATGATCTTCATGGTTGCAAGCAGCTTCTGGTTCAAATTCCCAGGGACATCCTCTAAAATAGACCTCTTTGTTACTATCCTGGGGAAGTGCTTTGATTCACCATGGACCACCAGAGCCCTGAGCGAGGTTTCTGAGGAGAGAGGGGAAGAAAAGCTGGTCAGCTGGAGGAGGAACACTATGTCTAAAGATGCCACAGATCGACGAACTGATGGCGAGGAGGCCACAGGGCTGCTTCTTCGCTCTTCTTCTGTCAAGTCTAATCCAGAAAAGAAGGTTCCAGAGCCTCAGTCGGCCCTTTCGTTGTTGGATAAGAAGGAAGGTGAGCAGGCAAAAGCTCTGTTTGAAAAGGTGAAGAAGTTCAGGACTCATGTAGAGGAAGCAGACATCCTGCGGATCATGTATGTTCTTCAGACATCCCTGAAAGTTTTCAAGTTTCTTTTAATCATCATCTACACCTCAGTCCTTGTACCCAACATTGAGATAGTGGTTCGCTGTTATGTTCCTCCAGAGCTGACTGGGTTTGATATCTACTGTTGTAACCACAACAAAGCCCATCTCTTCTCCAAACTCGCCTACTGCTACATCTGCTTTGTGGGAGTATACGGACTTCTCTGCATCTACACCCTCTACTGGCTGTTTCATCGACCCCTGAAGGAGTATTCCTTCGATCACGTCAGACTAGAGACGGGTATTAATGACATCCCAGATGTAAAGAATGACTTTGCATTCCTCCTGCACCTTGTGGACCAGTATGATGCCCTTTACTCCAAGAGGTTTGCAGTCTTCCTCTCTGAGGTGAGTGAGAGCCGTCTTCATCAGCTCAACCTCAATTATGAGTGGACTGCCAAAAAGTTACGTGCTCGTCTCGCCAGGAACGCCAGCAACCGGTTAGAACTCCACTTGTTAATGTTGCCTGGACTTCCTGACACAGTCTTTGAGATCCCTGAAGTGCAGTCGCTCAAACTGGAGCAGGTTAAAAATGTTGTCATCCCAGCTAGTGTGGCAAAACTAGACTCTCTGAAGGAGTTATCGCTGATCTACTGCCCAGCCAAGCTCCAACTTCCTGCCCTGAATCACCTCAAGGAGCATTTAAAGGTCCTCAATCTAGCTTTTGAAAGTCTAGATGAGCTTCCTATGTGGATGTACACTCTGCACGGCCTGGAGGAGTTAGATCTGAACGGTCCTCTAACAAATGAGGTGTCAAAAAGTGCTTCTCTGGACTCCCTTCGAGAGCTTAGAACTCTGAGAGTCCTCACCCTCCACTCCACACTTGCTAAGATCCCACCCAGCATTGTAGATGTTGCATTGCAGCTTCAGAGGTTGAGTATCTACAATGACGGTGTCAAACTCCAAGCCTTCAGCACTCTGAAGAAGTTAACCAGCTTAGTTTCTTTGGAGTTAGTTGGCTGTGAGTTGGAGCGAATCCCAAGTGCCGTCTTCAGCCTGAGCAACCTGCAGGAGCTGGACTTGAAGGACAACAAACTCACCACTGTGGAGGAGATCCTAAGCTTACAGCACTGCCGCCGTTTGGTGACCCTCAGACTGTGGCACAACAAAATCACCTACATCCCAGATCACATCAGTAAGCTGCACTCACTGGAGACGTTAGACGTCAGCTGGAACAAGCTTAGAAAGCTGCCCATTCGCCTGTTTCATTGCACCACACTCAGACACCTGGACGTCTCCCACAACCAGCTCACCTCTCTCCCTCCTGAGATCGGCATCCTACAGAGTCTCCAGTTCTTCTCTGCTGCTTTCAACTCTCTGGAGACTCTGCCAGAGGAGCTGTTCTCATGTAAAAGGTTAAAGATACTGGTTCTGGGCAACAACTGTTTGGTTTATCTCAGCTCTCGAGTGTCAAACCTGGCCCAGCTGGTCCGACTGGATATTAAAGGGAACCGTCTGGAGTCTCTGCCTCATGAGATTGGGGACTGTCCCATGCTGACCGCCAGTGGACTGACTGTAGAAGACAGTTTGTTGGATCAGCTTCCCTTAGATGTACGAAGCAAGCTGAGCAACAGCTGAGCCCTCGTTGACTTGTGCATGGAGAGAGGAGCATTTATACATTCCACTGGATGGAATATTTTTGTATCGCCTGATCCAAAATGGAAACCACTACTAGCCAAAAAACAATAACCAAAAACTAAGATCTATTTAAAAAAAATCAGAAATCATGATAAATATGCTGAAATGTGTCAGTGACTGAAAAATCTACGTATTTTGTGATTTTTTTATGGACTTACCAAAAAAACTTTTTTAAAATAAATATTTTCGATGTTAAAGCTCTTTCAGTAGTGAATTACTTCATTTATTTAATAGCCATGTTTACATGCCAAGATAGCAGTGAAACTTAAGCTATCCCAACAAGGCTTCTATTCCAGGATTAGCATTGCATTTGGGATTGGTGAAGTGTAATGAGGAGGAGAGAAGGGCTGACCCTGTGAGTGGTTTGTACCTGCATGTTCACCGTTTGTTTACAGGATAATTTTAGCTTTGTCAGAGCAAAAGTAACTAACCTCGCCTAACCTAACTGCCTTGTATCCTGTTGGACAGGTTTGTAGAGATACAGGGAGTGTTCCCCACCGAGCGGAGGCTCATGTTGCTCCCTTTCAGGCACTGAACAAGTGAGATAG
Organism: Labroides dimidiatus; assembly: GCA_030710495.1. Lineage (NCBI taxonomy): Eukaryota > Metazoa > Chordata > Actinopteri > Labriformes > Labridae > Labroides > Labroides dimidiatus. Next base: position 14,923,625 of record CM061145.1, read on the forward strand.
AGGAAGCTTTTTAGTCACAGAATAAAAGCCATTCATCTCTCTGTTTACATGTTCAGTCAAAATGTGAGGAGACTGTGATTATGCATTTAATCAGATTAACATCAAGTCAACACAATACAGTTATCATTTACACAGAGGAGAGATTTCACCAGTCTTTTGAAATAACATTCAGATGAATAATACGTAAAGTGTAGTGATACACTCTTTACCTAAACACACTCAGAAACAAAGTTAAGCAACTAAAATTTAAGTCCATAGAAGTTATATCAGCAGATATGGGGTTTTTTCAGTGCTAGAGTATTTTAAGCACTTGAAAGAAATACAGAATGATTCAAAGGAGGTTGTGTTGTAAGTCACATCAAGTTAAGGTTTTAAAGTGCTTTCAATGTGATATATTCTAATCAGAAACTCCTCTATTCAAGCTTTCTTAAACAACAAAAACTCGCTCGCTCTCTCTCTCTCTCTCTCTCTCTCTCTCTCTCTCTCTCTCTCTCTCTCTCTCTCTCTCTCTCTCTCTCTCTCTCTCTCTCTCTCTCTCTCTCTGCCTCCCGTGATCACTCTGTGTACCTGTAGGACAATAACAATCTCACGCTGCAGACAAGAATTCCAACTTTCAGTTTAAACTACAGTCCAGTCATGTCTTAGCTTGCATCTCAAGCTGCTGACATTCCTCAGTAACACTGGAGCTCACTCTGACCTGCTCACACTCTTGGTTATAATCCTGTCAGTAACTCTCCATAATTTGATAATCTTCTATCTACATGGATTTAAACTGGAGACAGGGATGAATGTCAGCCAAAAGAGGCCTCAAATGATTAGGAGGATAAATAGGAGAATTGTAAGCCTCATGCCAAGCTGCTTTGTGGCTCATTGCTCTCATTATTATTATTTTTTTTTTCTACCTCTCCAAGGGTAGCAATCAAGTGTATCACCAGCTCTAACCAAAATAGATGCACGTGCTTCACTGTAACTAAGACTGGGCTATAAATAACAATGCGTCATGTCTCCAAGGAGGTTGTTTAATGTTGAAAGTAATGATAATTATATGAGAAGTTACTGTAAAAATTTGAGTTAGGAATTCTGCCACTTTTGGTCCATGTTGTGCCAGTGCAGAGTTAACATTTGAGAAGGAAAATAAGATTGGAAGGCGTCTTTTAGCCATTAGAGTGTCAAAATTAGAAAGGTTTAGATTCAGCTCCGCAGCTTGATGGGTTAAGTGCGCAGGTTCATGAAAGTTCATGACTTTGATTTGTTTTTTTTTTTTTGTTTTGTTTTTTTTTACAACATAGTGACTAACTTTTTTTGAATTATACTGTAGTATAAACACCTGGGAAAGTTCAGTCCCTACAATTTATAGAAAAGGTTTTATCCACCTATACACAGCTCACCTGCCAGAACAGTCATTCAAAGTGTTATTGGCTGTAACACTTTTAGTGTTATTATTTTTCCGTCAGTGCAGGCACCAATGTAAGGCATAAATAAGGCACTAAAGGTCCAAGAAGAGCAAGAACGGTGTTTTTTACAAAAATGACTGATTTACTCAGCTAACTCAGATGTTTGTGCAGTCTTATTAAAATGCGTCACTTCTCAGTCAGAGTGGACACAGGAACAAAGCCCACAAACTCTTTGAACATACTCTGTGTGAGTTTTTTGAAAAAAAAAAAAAAAACAAGTTTGAAAATACGACTCCATCTTTTGAGAGTTATTGATAAAGTGTTGTGGTGTTTGGGTTGTAGGTTTCAGTTTTTCTCAAGGTACGTCTGAGCTACAGGTACGATTGACCCGTATCAGCCTTTTCTGTGTTTTCGGCATAAGAAACGAAGGTTATAAGGTTTCAAGGTTTGTTTATAATTTACCATCAGAAGCCTTTCTTATACTCACTCATTTCTATGAGGAACTAAAAGTTAGACACTTGACTCATACCTTGACCTCACTCTGTTGTCATCTTTACCTGTTCACAAACATCTCTTGTGTCCTTAAGAGCTTGGGAGTGGACTGATACTACTTTTTCTTGTCTACTCCCACTTTTTTAAGACTTGTCACAGTAGCACTGTCTCTCCCACCCAGCAGAGCAAACAAACCACAACAACAGTGTTTAAAAAGGGAGTATTTGCATATCCAGCTCACATCCACATTTGTGCTCAGTGAAGGCAGTTAGCACATCCTAGTGGCTGGAGGGAGGCCTGTGTGTGGCTGCGTTTCTTAGTTTACAAGTCCTCATGAACACAGAGTTTGTGGTTGTGTGATTTTATTACCCAACATCAGGGAGTTCAGACTTCTAAACAGTAGGAGTGAGTCTGTAGCTGTCTGACAATCTGGGACAATATGGGTGTGGGATTACATGACTCTTTAGTTTTTCCTCTTGATCATCAATAGCTGCAGAGCCTCTGAGGGGAGGGAAGGCATTTCACCTCCAGCTGCTCCTGTGGAGGAGTTAACTGCCCAGAAATTGTACGGCTGTGATGGGCTGCTGTCCATATTTGGGAAACTAAAGGCAACAGACTGCAGGCCATTAAACCAAGCATTAAAATAAATATTACATGAGTTAACCCTGTGAAAATTCTTAATACCACTCTTTACATAATGACTTGTGTAAATATATAGTACAGCAGGCATGTCCGAGGTCAGGGCTGGGTCCACATGTTTGAGTGAATATATTATTTTATAATGTGAAAATGTGCTTTATTAAAACCAAAAACATATCGGAAGACACAAGATTAGATTAAAGTTATAAAATGTTGCAGAAAAGGAATAATTTGGTACATGAATATCATTCAGAATGGAGGATAAGAGATGAAAACATTGTTTGCAGGTCAAAATAGTGTTGAAAACATTATAAAAACAATCCAGATAAAATCCAGATCTGATCCTGTCATAAAATGAAACTCTGACATATTTTCCCCATATTGCCCTCTAATTGAGAACATTTCTGTTGAGATGAAGCAGAGTTTGCTGATGTTTGCGCAGCAGGTAACACTGCAGGAAACTGACCACTTACCATCTGGTATCACATGCTGATGCTATTTTATAAATTTAAAAGGTGAATTCACAGTTTGTGTTCAAAACAAACAACAAGTGAACTAAAAGTGGCTAATAAATGTGAAATGTGGGCTAAAAAAATACATTTTCTGGCTTAAGGAGCACAAACATCTTCAGGCAAAGAATTTTGAAACTTTGTCATAGTTCATCTTAAGACCATTCTTAAACAAATAACACAAGCACTGTGTTTAAAGTTCTTATTGATTATGTTTGTGTTGATCCAATATGTTAAATGAGCTGACTTTATAGGTGTAAAAAAAGAGGACATGATATATATGTGACACCATGATGCTCTGCGCAGCAGCCGTTTGACCGTCTCTCCTTGCTTGTCTGCGGCAGCTGGCCCGCAGCACACAAGCAAACAGGAAAGCTATTGTACTGTAAGAGCTGAGAGCACAAACATCAGAAAACTGTGCCACCGTTACCTACAAGCCCGAACAAAACAGGGCCCTCATTCATTTTGATCTGTGTGCCCTTTCATACAAGAGGAGGTTTCACTGCACAGAAAATTCCAGTGTGGCGTTATTACAAATGTCCTTCATGAATCACCTTGGGGAAGTGCTTAACACTTGAGGATGCCTGCTGCAGAACAAAATACAAACAGAGCATTGTTTTGTTTCTCTCAGGGAAGAATAGATCACATCTTTATGACTGAAGGATTTCGTTAATATGGTTCAACAAAAGTTACTCTTGTACAAACCAGATTATCAGTTTGATCTAATTTATGCTACAATGGTGCTCGGTTGTGCTTGTTTGCTTTACACTGCTGAAAAAGGTACTTGTTATAGAGGTATGAAATTTTAAAGACAAGTAAGATGACATCCCAAACGATTTTCCAAATAACTCCTTAACACGGAAGTTTGTCTGCTATATCAGTGATGCATATTTCAGTGGGTTGAAAGAAAATGCGCCAGTGATAAATCACACTTATAGGAGACAGAAGTTTGCAGTCAGTGGTCCAAAAGAAAGAGCTAACAAAAGAAATGTTGAACTGAAAACATGAGCGTTTCCAGTTTGTTGTTTAATGGCTGCGCAATCTTGTCCTAAAAATGTAAAAAAAAAAATGGTTCCTGCTTTTAGTGCACTAAAGTCTGTATGAATATACAGTATAGCATCCTGGTAGGGGCAAAGAAGTTAGTTTGATGTTGAAGAGCAAATGTATGAAATGGTCAAAAATGAAAACTCAGACTCCGAAACTTCAATTTCAACACTTTATTTTGTGTTTGCTTCTTGAAATACTTAAGTGAATAATCTCACTCTGGATTTAAAAGTATTTATATAAATAACATTTCAACAATTCACAAATAAATGTTGATATTTACAAAGTCACAAGAATCTTTAGTTCTATTCCAACAATAAATAAGAGTTAATTCAGAGTCTAAGTACATCTATTCAAGGGAAACACAACTATGAAAAGCAGTGAGGGTGCACCATGTCAAGTTTTTTAAAATATTTCAGAAAAACCCATAAAATTCATCAACTGTTACAAATACAATTAATATGACAATTAAAAAACAAACACCAGGGGAACTATCTACAAATGTGCACTCCCAATGAGAAGGGACAACAGAGATATAAGGTGCCAGAATCGCATTGTGCAAAAGAGAAGTCTACTTTACGTAGGCACCAATCCACGAAAAATAAGCTGCCAAGACAATGTGTCCTGTGTCACATATTTATGCTGAGCCTCTATGAACAAAAATCAATCCTTTGCACAGCTATGGATTCAAGTAGGCAGGTTTGAAGCAAAACACAGTCAGGTCAGGGTGACTCCAAAGCCACCCAGCACCCAGACTAAGTATGAATATGAGCGAAAAGCAAGTCAATCATGTCAGGCACATGAGAAGCTCGAGCTATGTCTATGGCTGTCTGACCGCTGATGTTCGTGTGCTTCAGGTCAGAGCGCGGCGCCAGGAACTCCACAACATCACGGTGACCCTCACGAATGGCAATGTGGATGGGCAGGGCTCCACTCTGGTCCGACACGTTCACTGATGCGCCATACTCCACCAAAACCTGCAAAGTGTCCAGGAATCCTGTCCTAGCTGCATCATGGACAGGCGCTATCCCGTGTTTATCCTGGACGTTTGGGTCTGCTCCTTTTTCCAACAGCATACAGGCAACCTTTGAGTTTCCCATCATCATCACCTGTGGAAGTTATGTGAGGGGAAGACAGGAGGGAGATAAATTATTCATCCTATGTATAAATCAAAAGTTATGACCTTTTGTTCAGTCCGGTGCAAGTACAGCACTTTAGTCAAGTGTGTCTGTAACTTAAATTTAAATGTACACACAAGGCACATAAATCCTGCAACAAGTCCTACCAACAGATGGAGATACTCTGTATATTCAGTATAAGATTCAAGATTCAAAGAGTTAACTGTGATGTGGAAAATTGGGAAAACCTGTTTCCTTTAAAACAAAATATTTCCTTTGCTATCCACAATGAATGAAGTGCAATAGCTAAAAAATACATAAAAATACAATAAGAAATATGAATGTAGTGAAATAGATAAAAATGAAAAAGAAAATACAATAAGAAATATGAATGTAGTGCAAATATGGGCAAAGGAGGTAGAACAATGCACAGTGAGTGTGCTCATGCATGTTAGTCCGTAGTTATAGACTCCTGTCAGCTGTTTAAATGCAGTTTCACAATTGGTTCTGCCTTCAGTTGTGGTTAAAAGATTAGAAATGCCTAGCAGGATCACAGTATTTCAGAGAGCGCCTTCCAAATGAACTTCAAGTTGATGAATCACCTTTCAAAAAAAAAAAAAAAAAAAAAAGGATCTAGAGATCTCGATTACCTCACATTATCATAAAACTTCGGCGTTTCAGAAAAAAGAAAACAACACAGGGAAAGACTTTACGGAGAAAAAAAGTCACTGAAAAAAATGTTTTACTTGTTATTAATGAAAGATGATGATAAACCAATATTACTATGAACAAATGTGCTAACGCTGATCCAAAGGAAAATAGTAGTAAAGCAAATAATATCGCGACCCAGCTTAGCTTCCCTCTTTCATCTGCACCAAACAAAAGGTAACAGGTGGCTTCAAATGATTACCATATTTCTGCACCTACATAAACGACCAGTCAGTGTTCCCAAAATGAGCTAGATTATAAATCAACAAGAAAACAACACACCAAAATATACAAACAACATCATAACCAAACCATTAAATATAAATAAACTGAGAATTAATGTATCGCTCCTTAACTTAACCTGGATCAACCGAAATCAACTTATTTCCATGGGAAAACGGTCAACAAAGCGTATGCTTGCATGTCTGCTTCGGGCTTCCGTAGCAGCTCAGTGTATTGAATTATGAAGAGGCAATTAGATGATTTTGTAACTATTTCTGTCGTAGCGTTGAATGTGACGTTTACACCTCGGAGTGTGTGAGTTATCCATCATAATATCTGAAAATAAGTCCTCACCTGTAGCGCAGTTCTGCCAAACTCATTGAGCGTGTCAGGATGCACTCTGCAGTCCTCCAGGATCCTCTGCACCTCGCTGCTGTTTCCTTTGGCTGCTGCCGCCGTCAAAGCTTTACCGGCTTCCATCTGACTAAGGACCATTATAGTCTCTCTCTCTGCCTGGTCGGTAGGAAATGTAAAACATCGGTCAAGACTTAACCCCGTCTATCTCTTGTCAATGTAGGAACAGGGAGGTGAGTGTTTAGGAGACAGCAATCGGTTATTTACAGAGAGCTTCTACTGTATCCGCCTAACGTAAGATTTAGTTCCCCTACGACGCCATGTTATCTTACCGCTAGCAAAATGTTTCAGCGGGTCATTTAAAGATGTCCTCAAAGACAAAAGCTAATGATGGAGACATTTGGTCTAAACACAGATAGGCATCTAAAGAACAACAGTAGCTCACAAATAATTAGCCTCCAGGCTAACCGCTAACGTTACAAACAAACTACAGCGCTGTAAACTCTACCTTGTTCGCTTCTTTTAGATCCTCAACGTCGCCAAGATGAACTCTCCCGCTGTTTCCAACAACCAGTAAATTTTAAATATAATCTAAACAATAAAGGTTTATAAACATTAGAAAATACATTTGCGCGCTGAGATCTACACAGCAGAGGCTTCAGTCTACAATTTACAAACATTGGGAGAACATACGCTGACCAATCACAGTTCGCTTGGAGGGTGTTTTTCATCCTGATAGGGTAAAAGAGGCGGAGTTACAACTCGGTTACTACGCCATCACTGTGGTAACAGCAGCCGTTGGCCAATCAGAGCGCACAGCGAAGAAAGCGGGCGATTCGTATACGTTGAAGCCTTCAGAGACAGTTCATTCACATTTCTGACCTTTGGATGTATTTCTCCGGAGACAAGTGAGGGAAAAAGGCGGTAGTAAGTTTTTAATTTTAGGCGGAATTCAGCGACTGTGGTTACATAATGCATTGCTACAGTATAGGGTCAAAAGCTGCCCATATATGGTGTTAGGAAAACAAAAGGGCTGAGCAAAAATACAAATTTTACAAACTACATATTGATGATAGATAATGATATGCTTGAAAATATACATTGTTAGCAGTGGTCTCACAACATAAACAATAAAATTAAGTTGCACACAGAAATTTTAAAAACAAGATCAGTGTCATTAAATAAAGCAGGTGAAATTTTAAGACAGTGCTTCAGTCAAAGTAATGTGATCATTGATGCTCCTCTAGAAGTCCTGCAAGTGTAAAATATACAGGAAATCCTTTGGCTTTATACATTTGTCCTCAGCTGGTAGTCTAAATGGGTTAGAAGAAAAAAAAATGAATGAATGTAAGTAAACAGGAAATGCATTAACGTTTACTTTAAATGGTACACTCTGCACCAAAACACTATCAAGTAACATTGATTTAAATGCAAAATAATTACTCTACCTCCACTCTGGGTAATGTACCGAACCCAGGGTAAAGCCTGGTAACCACTTTTTTCAATAATCTTCATATATCGTACCTGGTGAAAAAGAGTAAGGGAGTCAGAGAGGCACATATTAAGACAAGAAGCCATCATTAATTAAATCAAAAGCCGGCCAGTCTGAGCACACGTTATCAGTCATAACAGGACCTGACTTGACAATGTAATGGCTGTTAACTGAACAAAAATACAAAACAGATAGGTGATAGACTTTAAAACTGCACCATCAATACAAACAAGATACAACAGGCTCAGATACACCTCTGATGAGAATGAAGAGTTTGGCTCAGACTACGGGCCTTATTTCTGGATTGTTGACATTAAATGACTCACCTGTATCCCTGAGACTGTGAAGTATGGGATTTCAAATTTCACAGTAATGGGAGGTTTGCCCTCCTGCTCATCGTTCTCCACACTGGGAAGACCAAAATGTGCCCTCATTAGAAACTCTTTACCTCCCTGAATGGATTAGAAAAACAGAGATTGGAGAGTCACAACCCAGTTTAAGACAAATCAGACTATTATCATTGACTAGAATGTAACTTACAGAGCAATACCCATTAAAAAAAACTATAACGAAATATATGTCTTACAGGGAAAGACTTGATGGTCCACACCACCATGTTCTTCTCAGGCACGTATTTGGCGTGACCTGTGCTGGTTTTGAACTTTGGTGAATCAGCATCGCTGGGGACAGGGACCCTCACCTCCACGTTATTTGCCACAGACTGTTTTTTAAATTGTCCCTTTGCCTGAAAATAAAGGAAAATGAGAGGATATTTTGTAATAATTTAAATTAATTTATACAACAGATTTTCATGTTAAACACATTTCTTGTCTGTTTACTAAGCTTATCTTCTAAAATAATTTATCATGCAACTTTGTGCATCAGAGGTGAAAATAAGTTGTTCATTACCTTAACCATGATTTCCACTCTACTGTGAGAGAATTTCTCTATGACTGATTCAATCCATATCAGAGGCTTTACCTGTTAGAAATAAAACATTAAGTTTTAGTATACATACAGTTTCACAGTTTATGTTTTACACAAAAGCTCCCTTAGTTGCATCTGCATACAGTGTATATAAACTATTCTGCAGAAGTATGGTCATTATGGTCACATAATATAGAAAGACTGAAGAACAGCACAAGAACCTCTGATGTTTTCCTGCAGGGCACTTAAATTAGTAACATGATCAATATCAATCTTCTGGTCTTTACAGAAATAAAAATCTTTAGAGAGTGAAATGTCTGTCTTTGAAAGCAAGTAGCGTGCAAGTTATAAATGTGGCACCAACACAAATGTATATACTGTTTAAATTAAAGAAACTAATTCAGACTAACATGAGTATTGATGCGGTAGGACATGAGTTCTGACTCCCCGTCAGGAGGAATAAAAGAGATCGTTCGATCATTCTCGAAGCGAGAGAGACGGACACACTGGTGGAACTTCACATCCTCCATCATGACTGTCTTTCCTTTATCACCTGAACACAAAACAATGAAAGTTACCGCTGGCATGAATTTGAATATATCCAAAGTAGAATGATAAAGCTGGATACACTTCCAGGTAGAAAAGCTGATTTGAACATGTAAACGTACGTCCAGTGAGAGAAAAAAGCACTCTGTCGTTGAGTCCCAGCCGCAGCTCGGGCATCCCAGAGAGCATGGTTTTCAGCTTGATGCTGCCCACAATGTCACTGCTCATTACACTGCCATTAGCATTCACCTGAACAAAGAAAACAGTGGACAACTAATTTAAAGATTTGTTACAAATGTATGACTAGATATTGTGTCACAGAAAGGCCTCCATTTACCTAATTCTTGTTCATATAATAAGTCAGCCTTGTATCATATCTTACCAGTACATTGATGGACTCGATGACATCTATAAAAACCTCATTCTTCTTGTATTTGATCCCTTCTGACCTCCAGGAGACAGCGTTGGTGACGGTGGTTGGCACCTTAGACTTTGCCACCTCAAGCTTTGCACCTTCTTGAGTGATGTATCTGGAGGGATCAAGAAAATGTTATTCAATACCATACGCTTCTTTTAGTTGGATATAAACCACCAACTTATTTTTATGTTTCATATTGTCTTTGTGTGAATGAAGGGGAGTCTCACTCCTGTAGGATCTTGCTGTCTGTAGTCTGAGGGAAGCCGAAATCCATCAGTTCGTCCAGCAGCTCGTAGACGACCACAAAGTTGTCCTGGATACTCTCCTCCTCCAGCTCTTTGAAGTACTCTGTGAACACCTGAAAAGTTAAAGATGGACTTTTTTAAATGAGAAATTCAACCTTGAAAACTGTGTAATAATTCTTTTAAACACCTTTTTAAATCATTAGTTACCCGTGCGACTCACCTCGACCAGTTTGTAAAGAAATGAATATACAAGACAGGCGTTTGAGTTTTTATTTGTAGTGCCCACCACTGTGCAGAGTTTAGGTCAAGGAGAACTTTACACATTCAGTTCAGTCAAATGATTTAATTTAGTAATGTGTGAAGTGAGGAACCAAATACCGCATTTTATTTATAACCCAGCAGTATGTGGGACAAGGATACAGTAGAGGTTGCTGTGTTTGATCCACATGAAGTGAACGTTGCCATGTGACAGCACAGGGCACAGGAGACCTTCCTCTTCATGTGTCATCAGTAGAGGCATAAAGTGGTCGATCTCTGCCATGTCCACATCGCCTTTGTAGTTCCGACAGATCAGCACCTGAAATGACAGAAGTAGGCCATTTAGTTTACAGTTAATAAATATTTTTACCACTGCCACCATGTCAGTTTCCCTACAACAAGAGGTGGTGATCTTTGATTTATTGATTACAAGATTTAGGAGGAAGCCGTCTTTATTTGATTTTATTTTTTAAGTCGGGTTGTATGAGGTCAACACTAAGTCGATCATCCACAGGGGATCCTGGACACCATGCAAAACAGGAACCTGCTCAAGAAGCAACAACCTGAGGCCGCAACAGATTTTAGGTCACTTGAGCAGCATAATACTGTGGATTATGCTCAATTAAACGTAATACAGGCCTCATCACATTGCACTTTTCATGACAAATGTTCCAGACCATGTTGTAGCAGAAAAATAAAGAGTTTTATTACGTTAATAGGCATTACAGCAGGCCAAAGATCACTATACATGAAGAGCTCCTCAAGGAGACATCTTCCCAACTCGTCTCTCGAGTTCTAGCCTGGAGAGGTCCACCCTCCTACTGCAATCCCAGCCCCTTTAACACTTCCCCCACAGGTGCCACTGATTAAACACACACTCACATACCATAACTTAAACAACTCTGTTGATAAAGATGTAATGATAGAAAAATGTTATAACAGAGAAAGATTGAACATGATGATTAAGTTGATTGTTGAAAATCCAAATAAGTTACAGCAGTCCTTTGAAATTCCCTAAACTCATTCCCCAACAACTGCATACAAAAAGAGTACATAAAATATGCCAATGTGGGAATGTGTATGTGTATTTGTGGGCGTGCATGCCTGTGTGTGAAAGAGAGAGAGAGAGAGAGAGAGAGAGAGAGAGAGAGAGAGAGAGGCCCCTAAAAAGCCTCTCTTCACAATCACACACACACACACACACACACACACAAACATTTTATGTCACATAACACCTTAAACTAAAAGTCCTTCCTGATCATCAGTAACACTGACTTGTGTATCAGGTTACATGTCTGTCAGGTGAGAAAGTGCAGTAACAACAAACGGGTGTGGGTTAGGGTGTATTAAAGGTGTTGATACAGGAACCTGAACAGAGAGGTTTCGGTCAGGTATTCCTCCAGGTGCTGCAGCCCATTGGTCATTTTCACTAAAGTTATTTAAAGCTGCAGCCGACTGTTTTCACTGACAGACATCCGGAAGTAAAGAAAATCCAAATGAATGAGCGTGTCGCAAGCGTCTCATTAATTTTTAACCACGCAGATGTTTTTAATGATTAAACAGTTAAAGGAACAGTAAGAAAAACACAAGCGAAAAGTAAGTGTATGTTCACTTTGTGACGCTTATGAAACCGCATGACGCCAACCATAACTTTATCAGTTTTGAGAGGTTATAATCATCAGTAGTAATCTTACCTTCCCCTTCAGGTCCAACACGAACACAGCGGACACAGACATTGTGTTTAAACACACGAGAGCTCAACACGCGCAGACAAAACCAAACAAACTGTGTGTTTAAAGTCCACCTCGAAGTTTCGGGAGTTTTAATTTCGTTTTCTCATCCAGACCAGACACATTTATCATCCCGAGGTGATCATGGACTCCACCGCGTCTGTTTCCTGAAGGTGCTGTGACGTCATGGCAAGCAGGTAAAACATTCACCAGCTCACCTGTGCAGAGAGGAGGGCGCCTGATGCTCAATTTATCCACTAGAGGGCGGTACAGATGTAAAAATCATGGAAGGGACATGGAAGCCTTTATAACTTCGGAATCATTTCGACTAATGTGCCATTTTTATGACAGAATTTAACAGGCACTTTTTTTTTTATGACCAAAGCAGTTCTGCTGAAGACGTAATTAAACATATAAAGGTCATGATCTATCACAACTGTAACTTCTGCTTCACATTGTATATACGTCTTATTTTACATTAATCTTATATTTTTATTAATTAAATTCTTATTTTATTCCGATTTCACGTTAAAGACAAAGGTCACAAATTTGATTAACAGTCAGCAGAAGAGTTTTAGGAATTGTTGTTTTGAGCAGGTTTGCTATCTCTTCACAGGATCTAAAGGTTAGCTCCTTCATCGGGGCCCCAGTTTGATAACTCACAACCTGACTTTTTTTGCAGAGTCAAGGTTTCTTGCTCAATATATTAAAAAAACTTTATCAATAATGGCTTATTCCACCATTGTAATACATGGAAATGTTACCCCACAAAATCACTCATTATCTTTTATTATGTAGACTAGGAAATTGCATATAAAGCTAGATTGCATGTTTCTGAATCCAAGACCTTGTACATCATCTTATCATCACATTTTTAAAATCGAGTCACAACAGTAGCGTAAGGCCTTGACTTAAGACATCATTGCCTTAGACAAGAAACAATGTGCAGTTTTAGAACACACTCAAAAACCATCACATTTCTAAAAGAGATTTCTAAATTCATCACAACAGGTGAAATTTCAAGTTTCTAAGGATACATATTTATGTCATCTATGCTACACTGAGGGTGAAATTTTAATATCACAAAAATGGAGAATTATTGTCCCTTTGAGTTTCTGGAAGAGGGTTTTTTTTTTTTTTTTAAATGTCCCAGTTGCAAACTGAGGCACTATGTTTTTGCTAATAAAAATCTTGTCAATCAAAAAGTGTCAGTATCATTTTGAAAGCTTCCTGATGGCACTGTCCCTATCTATCTCTTTTCTTCACTTAAATCAATGATTCTATTTTTCAAAACTATGTATTATCTGTTGAGGTGTGGTTTTAAAAGAAAAAAAAAAACTTCTTGTGTTAGTTGTGCTGGGATCTGAGAGCATATGGCCTGTAGGTCTGACCTCAGGGTTAGAGAAACGCTAGCCAATCACATGCTTGGGACCTCATTAAGCCATAAACCTTGCTTTACAAGATCTTGTGTAGTACCTCCAGTGCTACTTCGGCCTCTCTTTGGTATGATGCTCTGGATCTCAGCTGTGAAATTATATTCTGCTTCTTATCAGAGGGAGCAGAAAGGAAATAAAGTGCACTATCACAGCAGGACTGTGTGAATGTGTACACATGAGCGCCAGATGGAGATCAGTATATTGTAATATCCTTCACCTTTTGTCCATACAGGTTTGGTTGCTCTTATCTGGACACTGTTTATCAAATGACACATAAGTATATTTGAGCTATAGATTGCTCTATAACACATGTTGTGCTCTCCGAGGATTTGGGAGGACACAACTTCTACCATACAACTATAATAAAATACCATTTTGCCCAAACCCATTAAAACATTCTATAAAAGCCAGCACATTTGATCCAGTGTTTCTGTATTTTGGTGCTGTATTTCCAGTTCAAGTTTAGGGTCTTCTTGTATTTGGGTTGTAAAAGGCAACCTTGGGGCCTAAAGCAGTCTGAAACAACAGGAAGAACTTTTTTTTCCATCTCAGTGTAAACATTGTCTTTGCTCCCTTTAGTCTTTGCTACATAAAGTTAGACCCTCTCTCTCTCTGGTCCATGTGATATGGATTATACAGGAGCCCCTATAGTGGCTGAGGTCCAACACAAACATATGGGAACACTTCAGTAGACAGACAAAATGAAAAAAACATGACTTTTCGCTGCAGCTTGACTTTGCACTGTATTTGACCTACTTTAAAACCAGACAGGGGTTCCCCCATGAACTGTAAACACAGATATATCATTACTTTAATACGTATCCCTGTGGCAGTTAAATTTGTGTAAGCTGATGTCAGAATCATTAATAAGAGTTGATAACGGTTGACTTAGACTTAAAACGAAGAAATTATCTGGTTTGAACTTTGAGGCCAACTTGGGTTGTAAAAAAATTATTGTTTAAGAAAATAAAATTGTTACAATTAACCAAAAAGACAATATCTTAGGGTGATGAGCCTTTGATACCAACAGGATATACGTTGATGAATACTTAATTACAAGGATGTAATAGCTGTCTCTGTTAAATGGAATATTACTCTTAACAATCCCAGGATGAAGTGTTACTCAGCTGGCAGAGAACCTTTCAAAAGGAAAAAGAGAACAACTCTAACATGAACCTCTTCCCTTACAAATGTGTTTAAAGTGTTGGTAGTTGACCTGGCTACAGGAACACTGGAAAACCACATACACACTAAGCCAATGAAGCAGATTTTCACTGCAGAAATAAACATATTTCCAGCTTTGTTTAAAAGATGGCGTGGAGCTGAATAGCTCATTTCTCTACTGGCACACACTTTTGGGGGAGTAGAATCATAACTCTGCATCAGAAATGTTAACTCTGTAAATCAACTCTTTTGTGTTTTCCAGCTTCTTTAGCTCAAACAAACAAAACTAAATCACTGTAAATGAATCAGCTTTAGTCACATTTGATAATATTTTTTGTTGTTTGGAGTAAAGTTATGTGGTTATTTTGTCATAAACAAGTGCATGGACTCAAAATTCAAGCTAAAAGGATAGCCTTGAGTGAGGCTCTGCAACTGCTCCTAAGATACTTAATACACTCAAACCTACCCATGTGAATAATATATGATTTGTCAGGAGTTTCACTTTGAGCACTCAACATATCTCTTTACATGAGTGCATGAAGGAGCAGTAGCTCGGGGCTGATCTAGGCGTCAGTCATCCAAAGGCAGGGACAGATCACAGTCTGTAATGCCAAGGTGTTATGGGAAACTCTGCTGCAAACTGTATTGTTTTATCCTCAGGGTTAGAGAAGCAGCATGGAGGCTCAAAGTGAAAGAGATATTGGTGAGACTTCCTGTGAATGTGGCTCATCATTGTGAGACCTTGTATTGGAACTGATGGAGAAAACCCAACGGAGCTTCTTGACCCCAACTACCTTTCACTGATACCACAGATCTATGATAAGGTTACAGTTATTATACACTACAGCATCTTTTTGTTAAGTACTCAGTATCAGATGCCTCCTCCTGCTTCGTCTTGATGCTGAAGATGCTGTGTTTGGCAGCAGGTTGTCAGGCCGACACCAGCGATGCTATTATTATTACCAGATAGGTGATGTTTGTTTTACCTGTCAGGAGAATATCTTTAACCCTCCTCCATTCTCCACTGTCATCTTTTTAAGGACACTCCCCTTTGCTTGGTGGTGTGAGATAAACTCCGCCCATTTCCTGCCATATGGCCAATAAGAGGACAGACTCCATATGTAAATAATGAGGTGAGGAGAGGAAATGTATGACAGAGAGCATGACAGAGGACAGTGTCACCTGTCATTTAGCCCCAGGTGTATCTCAGCTGATTGCCTCATTAGTGTAGCACTCAGATACTCAGAGAACAACCACTCATCGTAAATGATCAAGCTACCAATGATGGACCAACATGCCTTGAGCCATATGACTGTTTAATTGTTAATGTCAAAAAGAATGATAAACAAAATATATGTTAAATATACCCGATAGCATTTGGCCCTGATCACATTTGATGCTGTTGAGCGTGACGTTTTCTCTGTGGAATGAGGATTCCTGTTCATCCGGACAAGCAACATACCAGCTTGAGGTGAAATGAGGTGATGGCAGTGCAGAGTGTTCCTGAGCAGGGGTCTGTCATTGACGTCAAATACAGCCTTCAGCAACACACACTCACACTTACTGTGAGAAAGATTTGTATTTCCAAGCACACGTGTATCTTCATGAGTCAAGGTCCTGAAGTGATTCAAGCCTTTTTAAACTATTTAATCTATGTTTTTAAAACCCAAAGCACATCATTCAAGATTTTGTATCATTACAAATATCTCTATATACTAAAAGTCCACACCAAAAAGTGTCCCGACAAGGGCTTTTCTAAAAGAATGATCTGAACACTGTGCAAGGCAAAGTTACCTTAAATATTTTTTGCTGACACTAGAAGCAGTAAAATTCAGAGTTTGTGTAGATCTCTATGACCTCTCTGGACAAAGCAACAAAAGAGGGGAGATCTCAAAATCCAGCTGTGTTTTTTGACCAGTTGAAAGCTCTCATCATTACCTTAAAGCTAACTGGGTTAGCATTGTTTTGCTTAGTCACACTCAGTATGTGCAAGCTAGCTTCTGCATGGACCACACAGCCACAGTGAAGTGTTGAAAGGAAATGGTGTTATAATTTTGCTTCCAGGTGATAATTTTACTGTTTTTTCCCAAACTTCCCTATATGATAGTGGAGCGGGTACTCTCTAGCTGTGCGCTCAGCTATTTTCCCTAACTGCCGCCTCCTTCAAATAAAGAGGGCACTCTGCAGATATTATTTATCCCTTAGTAATGTCCTAATTCTCTGACACCCAGATATTTCAATTACCTTTGCACCATTCCCAGTATGCTCACTGATCGGAGGAGAAGATGACCAGGACGCATCCAAGTTCTCAGTTCAACTCGGATTTACTGATTACAGCAAGTCAAGAATGCGACAGAATTCTGGGTTCTTCACTAGCTCTCCCTGACAGCCCTGATACAAGTCTCGAAGTCTTCCTTTAGAGAAGAACCTCGGGTCCTCACCCTAGAACCCTTCTTATAGGAGTTGCTCCACCTATCCTAGACATTTGAGTTACACTGTCTTCGGGTGCAGGCTGGGTCATCGATGTTTCCCATTGTTCTCCGGATATTTTCGGTGTTTTCCCAAAAAAGACACACACACACACACACACACACACACACACACACACACACACACACACACACACACACACACACACACACACACACATATATCTTGCATGTTCATATTTCCTTATCATAAATTCAGTGTGTTACCCAGGCTCCCACCATTTCACGATCTACAGATAGGCATTAATACTCCCAGTAGTTAAAAGCGTACATCTGCACTTCCTTCCTTTCTCAGCAGCGCTCACACATTCTCAAAAAACAGCGCAATGTCCCAGACTTCTTCTCCCCATTTGACTGTGTACAGCTGCCTGGCAAACACATAAGTAAACACAATTAATCATTTATTTAAGCTTCAAACGAAACCCTTCGTATTAGTTTTGTCAATCCTTCCTTTGTGCTGGATGATCTGTTGCCTTCCAGGGGCTTTCCACCTTCTGTAAATACACACTAATACAGGACTGCAATGGGCACAGTCGTCATTGATTAGTGTACAAGAAATATAATTAGTACAGCTGAATGTCTCCTTGACTGCTTGGCACTTTCCTCCCACATATCTCTTATAATCTCTTCCTGTTATTGAAAAATTGAGTACATGGTTAAGCGCCAGGCTGACATCTCAGGATGTTGTTCATATGAACCCTCTGTGTCTCAGTATTAGCCTGCAAGGGTATAAACATACAAAAACATAAACTTGTAAAGCCTGCAAAAGTATAGTTTTGCAAAAGCGTGTCATTCATAATGTGGATACCTATTCTTCCTTGTACTGAGTGATCTGTAGCCTCTCAGGAGCTTTTAACCTTCTATTACATATCCAACAATACACAGCTGCAATGAGCACATTACCAAACAATAAAATTAATCAAAATACTTTCACTAATACATGGGAATCAATTCCAACACTGTACATAACTAAATTGCATTGTTTTAGTTACTTTCACTGAATGTTCATTGTTTGTCTGAGTGAGTGGAGGGGTTGTGGCTTAGCCATAGGTCAGTTACTACGTCAGGAGCTAACTTGTGTTGCCTGGCTTTTGAAAGAGGAGAGTTGAGGAGAAGTGAAGGAAGGGAGGCTGAGGAGTGTTTATCCTCTGGATTTCTCTAGTTAGGACATGTTTTTATGAAATGAATTTCAATGTGTTAGGCATTTAAGAAAGGTCTTTTTAAGTCAGCTTAGAAGCAGTTCACACATTAGCAACACAAAGAAAATGTAGGACCTCATTATTTGTGGCATCAGCCTACCTAAACATGATGTTAGCAATACCATCCATCCATCTTCTACACCGCTTATCCCGCTCAGGGTTGCAGGTGGCTGGAGCATATCCCAGCTTTCTTAGAGCAAGAGGCGGGGTACACCCTGGACTGACCGCCAGTCACTCACAGGGCTGACACATAGAAACAAACAACCGTTCACCCACACAATCACACCTACAGACAAATTTGAATCACCAATTAACCTGATGGGCATGTTTTTTGGACTGTGGGAGCAAGCCGGAGTAAGCGCAGGGAAACCACACATACAAGGGGAACATGCAAACTCCACACAGAAAGGTACAATGTGCTCAAGCAGGGATTCGAACCAATGACCTACTTGCTGTGAGGCAGCAGTGTTAACAGTTGCACCACCATGAAGCCTCAGAATAAATACAGACTGATAAAATCTAACACAATCAGTCATGTGACGTGAAATGTGTAAAATGTCACAGTCTTTGGCACAAGAATCCTGTTCTTCTTGTCTGTTAGTTATATAAGCACCTTAATCTACTTCAAGTGTTTCTGTTCAGTTTTTTTAAAGATAGATTTAACCAAGAAGTGTTTGAGCTGACTCTAGGTGATACTTGGTCACATTATGCTAAACTCTACAACCAATATGTATCAAATAATTGTTAGTGAAGCTGTACTGTAATAAATCACTTCCCTGTTGTTATCAATGCTTTGCTAATGCTTCCCCCCTGCACTCTGGTGCATAAGGAGCACAGCCGGGGCTTTTGTTTTACAAACCACTGAATCATGAGTTCTGAAAGAGGATGTTTGGTGGCTGTTTGCTTCAAACTGCATCCTCGTATCATTTGTTTTTCCCTCTCTTATGGTGTTAAATGTCTGTTTGAGTGTTGAAAGAGCATATCTCCCTCATCATTCACACTGACTTTCTTTATCACAAATGTTTCCCCTCATAGTTTCAGAATTCATGTTTTCATTCTTGGCACGCCACCTTATCGTTAAGACATTAAAACATCAGCCAGAAGCTTTCATCACTTGTTGCATTTTGTGATGAATGTAGAAGAGTGGAAGTTGTTCAGTTGAAGCAAATTGTATGAGACGTAGAGGGAATTACATAAACTAAGCAGCTTTTTTTTTTCCCTGAAACGATGCCCACAAATGAAACAAGCAGTGGGTTCAAATGACAGGAGATGAAATCATTTGTACTGGCTTTTGTACAGAAACAAAAAACGCCACATCATGTAAAAATAGATCTGCTCTCAAGATTGGGACAGAGAATTAAAACAACATTGTGTTGGCGATTTCAAGAGCATTCTGTCTACATATTTGTGTTGTATGACAGATGAATATCAATGGTTATGTTTCCAGGCAACACTAACAGTTCTGTTAACAATGCTGACATCAATCAGTATCTCATTTTTGCAATTTAGCTCACTCGTGGTGAAACTTATTCTCAGTAAAGTCAGGATACATTTCTTTAATTAAACATTCTTTTATTTAAAAAAAGGAAGAAATAAAATACAACCAAAGACAAACAAGGCAACGTGCATTGTCAAGCAGGCTTCTGTGCATCAATTATTTTCCATACAGTTTGCTGTGACAAAGATCCACCTGCTTTGAACACCCTCAGAAGGTGCCTTTAATTCACAGTGAAAGAGAATTCCTACAAACAAAAAGGCAACATCAAAATAAATTACGCGACTGATCACTTAAACAGTGAGAGGACCAAAGACAGCGTCCACAGTTTGTCTCTGGAAGTACCTTTAACACGCAGAGCTGAGCAGGTGTCCAAAGGTTTGATTGAACATTAGATAAATAACAGCTGTACAGTGTGAAGGTTCCATAGGTTTTGCTAGAGCAAACATCCCAGTGAAAGGTGCTTTTCTGTAGCAGTACTCTAATTACATCTAGATGACAGTAATCAATAACCCTCTCAGATACTTCCATAAATAAATAAAAGAATCTCTAACATATTCACAATAATTATCCACTCAAATTTACAAATGTAAAAATACAACACCAGACGGAACATTTGGGTGTTTTACAAAGTATTTACAGGGACTATTTACAGTGTTTTAAAAGCAATCAGCTACACTCACATCTTCATTCAACTTTTTTCTTTAAAGAAAAAAAAAAATCTTCATTTTTGTTGACTTCATAAAACTATGCAGCATTTTTCGCTTAAAATGTAAACCATCTGTGACTCTCCACACTCCAACCCGTCACCTGTTTGAAGTTGGAGCTCTGATTTAAGTCTGTTTAACATTCAGGCAAACTGTGATACATGTCAGTGAGAACAAACTCCTAACCCTAACTGAACCAGATTTTTAGTGTGGTTAGAAGGCACATGTGAGTCTTAGGCAAACAAAGGTAAGGCTTTTCAAGTTAAACTTGCAGAACATGTCAGCCTTGTCATATGTGGCTAATGAGGTGATTAACAGTGAGACTGTGTGTTGGTGTTTAAGTATTCAAAATCTGCTCAATGTTAAGTACCAGAATGCTTGTATGGTAATTTTCATCAAACTTCAAAAGACTCTAAGCACCTGAATTAAGGTCAACTTCTTCAGAATCTGGCATTTGTCCTTCATTTTGAAACCAGTTTATGGTCAGACCAAACGGCTTCCTGCAGTTACTTTGTCATACTGAAGTTTCAAGGATCTTCTTTCTGTTTAGTTCTTACTTCAGACTTGGACGGCACAGTGCTGAGGTCAACAAAAGCCACAGCAGGGGAGAGGGCTGTAAGGCAGCAGCAGCAGCAGCAGCAGTGGAAAAAATGGCCTCTGTTTCTTTACATTTGCAAAAATAAAAAAAAATCTTTATAATAAAGGTACTGTCTTCTTCATCTTTGGGTCATGCAATATCCATGTCCTCTGTGCTCAGCATTTGCCTCTGCAATAAAAAAAAAACAAAACATTTGTATCAGCAAAGAAGTTACAGTTACAGAGACAGATTCACTCAAAGTGAAGTGACTTTCTTTGAAAATGATCATACCTGAGGATACACGTAGCCATCGGAGCTGCTCCTGCAGATGTGGAGCTCATCCTCTGTGGTTTTTTGATACACGGGGTTGTCAAAGTGGATAGTGTTTGTGTTCTTCAGACGCCAGTGTCTCCACAGTAACGTTGCTCCAAAGATCAAGAGGGCCAACAACACTGCAGAGAAAATAAAAAGTGAAGGTCATTAAGTGAAAAGTTTTGAAAGTGAGTTTACATCAAAAGGCCCTTGTAGGTCATATGTGCACGTGCTTTAAGCCATGAAGAGTTGAATGTAACACTTACCTATAGGTAACACAACATAAAGTGCAACAGGGTGGGATGAGGGAGCTTCTTCTGGCACGGCTGCTAATTTATCACCTGAAAGAAAGCACAGGTCATTTTTTTAATGATTTATTATGTATTTATAGTCTGTAGTTTTTATACTAAGCTAGCCAGCTTTTGGCCGCAACCCAACTTTTTAGGCTACAGTCAAGCCGAAATATTGATACCAAACTTTTCAAAAAACATAATTATCCAAATGTGTGACACTACTTAGGGAATATTGAGCGGCATTTAACCTAAACAACGATAGCAATTACCTCTCTGGTAAAATTAAATACAACATGTATATATTATGGCTACTATTATAAAAACAGAAAGTGTTTGTAATCCCCAAAGCCTTTGCTCTAGCATGGCTAAAAATGAGCTCCTCTTCACTTTTGCACTGATATATAAATGTGAAAACAATATGTATTTTACTGTCATCACTTTATCACACATAGCATTGCCGTACCTTGAGCAGTAGCAGGAGACGGCGGTTTACTCTGTGTGGGCTGGTTTGATGGAACATTCTGTGGTTTTTCAGTGGTAGCGGTTGTTGTTATGGTAGAAGCGGGCTGAACAGGCGTTGTAGCCTCTGTTGGAGCTTTGGGTGGGAGAGGTGCAACAGTTTCCTTCTCATCAGTGGGGGCAACTGGGGCTGAAGGGAATATAAAAATAAGGATCACATGCTGCATAATTTGATACTAAATTTGAGTTGATTTGTTCTTCAAAATGTAGAGGACACCAACCTGTCACACATCTCTTCATATCAGATGCCATGGTTGTGTTGTCAGGACAGGCGCATGTGAATTTAGGGGAGTGCTGGTTGATAACAGGAGCAGGCAGACACAGAAACTCACAACCTCCATTGATACTGTTTCTCTCTCTGCACCAGTTTGTCCCTGTGGGATAAGAAGGTGCATTAGAACTCGTTTTACTGCCTCATTTATGTTATTAAAAATAGCTCTTTCATGAGTGACATTTGTACCAGTTGGCTGCTTGAGGTCGTGGTAAAGGACAATGTCTTCTGGCTGGACCAGGTCCATGGCAAGCTTGGTGATGTTCTTTCCTGTCAGGCGGTTGGCAGTGAAAACAGCACTGTTGGTCATGTCGGTCCAAAACACTTTCTCCTGTTTAAAAGAGAAATGCCATTTGATGAATAACATTTTCACCCGTTTCCTGTCACTTAACGGATTAACTATTCAGCCTGATTAAGAATTAGCACCACTGATCCATTTTAATGTGGAATAAAGTGCTGACTCAGCTCATTATACTTCCAAACCACTTCAGCCAGAGCTCTCTCACAATGCATGAACTGGATTTCACGAGATAGAGAGGGATCGTAGTCCCAGTTATGATTATAATAACCACTAGTGTCCAAGCTCAGTTTCACTTTCCTTGAGGTGGCAATAATTATCAACATTACCTGAGCACATTAAACCATCAGTGGGTTTTTTTTTTTGTCTTTTCTACTAACCTCAAACACAGCTACAGAGAGAGGGTGAGCTAGAGTTTCTGCGCTGTGGATGAGATTGCGTCGAGTTCCTCCGTTCATATCAATGCTGGAGACAGTGTGCAACTTGGAGTCCACCCAGTACAGACGCTGGTTAGCCATGTCTGTTCAGGAAATAGAGATAGATATATTTCACTGACTGTTAAAACTGTATGTTTATACAATTTGAATAGAAGCTATTGGTTTGCATAAAGTTCACTCATGCTTACCGAGAGTGATTCCGTTGGGCCACACAATGCCGTCTGTCACCAGCACAGTGCGATCAGCTCCATTCAACCCACTCCTCTCTATCCGGGCATCCTCACCCCAGTCTGACCAGAATATGAAGCTGAAGAGAGCACAAGGAAATAGAAACAATGAGGCAAATACGTCCAAAAAATAATTCAGTTAATCCCAAAAAAAACAAATAACCAGTTTGCGTTTATACTCACTTTCTCAATGGATCGACTGTAATGGCTCTTGGCTTGTCCAGGTTTTCTGCTATCAAAGTTTTTCTTTTGCTGCCATCAGTTGTCGCCACAGAGATTGTTTTCAAATTGCTGTCAGTCCAGTAGATGTTGCCATGGATCCAGTCCACTGCAATGCCTTCCGGCGACTCAATCCCATTGCCAATAACTACAGTGTGGTAAGAGGAATCCCCTGCCTTATCTAACTTGGAGCTATCAGGAGGCAGGGAAAGGTAGAGAGTTTCATGTTAGACATGAGTATGTATCTTAATATATTATATATAATATAATTTCATGAAAACCAGGAAGTTCTCTCTTACCTGTAGATTTTCTTCAGGGACAGATCAGACCAGAAGATCATCTTGTTGAGCACATCTACGTCCAAAGCCACAGCGTTCTTTAACTGGGGGATGAAACGGACATACTCGCTTCGGTCCGCTGTCATCTTCCTCACCTCATGTCTGTTGGTGAAGTAGAGTGTGGGCACAGTGCCTAAAGGGACAAAATAAACAACAGGATCAGTAAACATTACACACAAAGTCCTTTAAATCTACAAGATTTATCAGATAATATGACAAGTGTGGGGTTTATTTCAAACTTTACCTGATTGAGCCTTGCATGTCTTAGTCATCAGGTCGATCTCATAGCCGTCCTCACAGTCACACTTGTAGGTTCCAAGCAGATTGATGCAGATCTGACTGCAAGTGTCTGGCTCAGCACATTCATCGATGTCTGTGGGTGGACAGAAGTACTTTTCTTACAAATTCAAGTCATTTCAAAGTACAAAGCTTGCTGTGGCCTTTGTAGCATCCTCTATTTCAGTTCTCAGATTTGCGCCTCTCACCTTCACATGTTTTATTGTCTTTCTTCAGTTTGTATCCAGGATTGCAGGAGCAGTTGTAACCAATCTTTAGGTCGTTGCAGATGTGAGAGCAGCCACCTCTGTTGGTCAAACACTCATTGTTTCCTGTGGAGACGCACATACACAGAGAACTGTTATACCAACCACTCACACGCATTTTCCTTTCAGCAGCTCAACTTCTCACTCATTTAAACCACAATCTATCCAAGGCTGCTGAGCTGGATGAACCAATCATATTTTCCAGACTGTGATGTGGTTGTGTGTTTTTATTCCTTAAAACCTTTTCTGAGTTGTGATTTTTGGTTGCTTGGTGTCTGGTGAAATAAGACTAAACTCACCACACTCTTTGATGGGTTCATCAGACCAGTCTCTGCAGTCTCTCTGTTTGTCACACACTTTCTCCATGCTGATACACTCCCCACTGTTACACCTGAACTTGTTGGAGCCTTCACATACATTATCTGTGAAGAGGAACGGAGAGGTATGAGGTCAGCTGTGATCTAAAACAGTTTTATAATATATATAAAGGACTTGAACAAAACAGTGACACAAGCATTTGTCTTTTTGTGAGTCACCTATGTGGCAGCCAATCTCATCACTGAGGTCCCTGCAGTTGTACTGTCTGTTACACTGGAGACTGCCGTGGATACAGGCTCCATCATTACACTGGAACTGATCTGGACCACAGGTGGGAAGACCTTGAAGTGGAAGACAAGTTGATTAAAGCTCATGAAGAGAGAGGTGGTGAGAGAGGAAGAAATTAAAAGAGGAATTAGATGACACTGAAGAATATTTGTCACTATGCTAAAGAATGACTAGTCTGAGTCTGCTCAACTTTTTCATTTTATGTTTAGTTAGAAATAAACGAGTCAGGGGAAATTTGCTGATGAAAAAAGGTTTGAAGAATATGGGAAGAATGAAGTAAAAAGAAAGCAAGCTCACTGCAGTTGACTTCATCTGATCGATCCATGCAATCCAAGCCTCCATCACACCTCCAGCTGCCGTGGATGCACTCCCCATTCGCGCACTGGAACTGATGCACTCCGCAGGTCACCTCAACCTTCACAGGTGTCCGTCCCACACAGTTCTCCGGCCATTCGTCAGACCCATCGGCACAGTCCTCATCTCCATCGCACTGCCACAGGGCTGGAACACACCTTGAGTCGTGGCACTGGAAGGCGTGAGAGCTGCAGGTGGGTTTGGGGCAGGAGGCCTCGTCTGAGCCATCTGGACAGTCGTTGTCGCTGTCGCAAACAAAACTGGAAGATATACACTGACCATTGGTGCACTTAAACTCGTCATCTTTGCATTCTTTGGTCGCTGTGAAGAAAGAGAAGAGAGGAGAAGCGTTTATGTGACGTTAAAACAAGAGTAAGTCAATTAGCACTTGGCTAACTAGTTAGCTTAATAGTTAAACATAACACATAAGCCCCATTCTGATTAAACTGTATCCTTCTGTTTTTATTTATTTTTTTTTCTAAATAATGTTTTCATTTTTAGAAATGTGAAAGTACATCATCAAAATACACTTACTGCAGTTTTTCTCATCAGCCTCGTTCAAACAATCAGCCTTGCCATCACAGTGCCAACTCCCGGGTATACACTGGTTCATGGGAGCACCGCAGTTGAACTCTGATTGCAGACACGTTTTGGTAGCTGCAGGAGGAGAAAGTGTGAATTTTTAATTGGAAGAGATATGTGTTTTGTGATTACAGTGGAAATATACAACCATACTAGATAATCATTAACTTATAGAAACTACTGTTTTGAAATGAGGCTTTATTAATTTCCGGCCGTAGCTTCTGTTTATGATGAGATAATAATATGTGGACAGAGATCTGTGAATTGACAATGTGATACACAGTTATTTATTTAAAAAATATATAACGACATTTTATTTGAAGAAATTTAAATTAACTTACCGCAGGTTGCTGGCAGCTCGTCTGTTCCATCACCACAATCGTCGGTCCCATCACAGATCCACCTCTGGGTGATGCACCTCCCATTCCCACACTTCAGCTGAGTGGAGCTGCATGTGAAGGCTCCTGTGAATGACATAATCATAAGAATATAATTTCACTTTTCAACACGACATGACAAACTGTTGTCTTAATCAACATGTCCTGTTCACTTCCCACTTTCACATCCTTGTGCAGTAAATATTTAACTCAAAATTACACATAGAGTTTCGATTGAAGGACATTGCAGCTTTGATAAGGGAGAGTGTAAAAGCCACACCTTTTTCTGTTTGCTTGACTAAGAGGAGAAATGAAGATAAGAAGACTCTGTGGCTCCCTTGCTCATGTTGGAACCAGATATGACAGGATAGAGAAGGCTGCTCCTGTACTCAAATCACAAAATAAACAGTCTGCTCTTGCTTTACTTTTGCATGCAAACACATGTAGTCATTACAAGCACACTCAGTATACATTTTTTAAACCTTGTCAGGTTGTAACTTTGATTTTGGATCTTCCTAGCCATATTATTATGGAATTAAAAAACAAATATTGGTCACATCCTGTGCCTCAATAAGAGGAAAGTTACAAAGCTGCAGCAATAAAAAAGCAATTACTAAAATGTCGCTCAATAAAGCAGCACCCACAGTAGATGACTGGCATGGAACAATTTAAAATTGAGAAACAGATCTACATTTTAAGATTCCAGATTCTGAATATGAAGATTCAGTTTATCTAGTCGATGAAATTTAACAGATTTTCTTTTTTCACCCCTTGGACAATAAAATATGGAAAAATTTGGAACACTTCAGGATTAAGCGGCAATACAACTTCTTTTTGCACATTTTTATTTAAAGACCAGAAAAGAATAACAAATAAAATTAAATAATAATAAAAATAATAAAAATATTAAGGTACCATAAATTCTGTGATATTACATGTTTCAAACAAACAAACAAACAAACAAACAAACAAACAAATACATAAACAAACACATTAGTTAATTAATTAATTAATTGATAAATAAATGATAATAAATTAATAGATAAATTAATAATAAATAAATTAATTAATTAATTAATTAATATATTTGTTAAGATGTAATAAATAGAAAGTACATGGATGAAAAACAGCAAAGTCAATAGAAAAGAAACTGCATAAAAACTGTGCACTAGGTGTTGGATAATTAGTGTTACACCCTGGACTGGTCACCAGTCAATCACAGAGCTGACACACAGAGACAAACAACCTTTCCCGCTCACACCTACGAGCAATTTAGAATCACTGATTAACCTGATGAGCATGTTTTTGGACTGTGGGAGGAAGCCTGAGTACACAGAGTGAACCCACACATGCATGGGGAGAACATGCAAACTCCACACAGAAAGGCACACCATGCCTGAACCAGGATTCGAACCTGTGATCTTCTTGCTGTGAGGTAGCAGCACTAACAGCTGCGCCACCATACAGCTCCCAATGGCAGTTTTTCTTCTCTGTAAAATATCTTAAGATAAATCTATCTACAGGTGTAGCAAACATTAATGTTACCAATGATTAAGTGTTTCATATCATATTGTTCCATAACCAGTGCATTGCAACAGATTCCATCCTGTTTAAACATGTTTATATTGTAACCCCGTATGTCTGTGTTGTGAAAGGAATTCTTGCAAATCCAAATCACACACACCTTATTTCTCATTTTTGTGACACATTTCAGGTATGAAACAGGACCCATGCTCCTCTATTTTCTCATGGATGTGCTAATAGCCTTAAGAAGACTTTTTTCCTTTGGGGTCACAACCCCAGGACAATTACACCCCAGTCAACCCTTAACTCAGGGCAAAGAAGTCATCAACATCACACAAATGAGACCAACACAGGCCACTTCACAGTCCTGAGCAGGTCTGTGTGGTTGGTGCATGTCATCCTCCATTATCTCTGTCCTGCTTGTGCCTCCTGTGACTGACAGGCAGGAAACATGATGGACGATCCCTTTAAGACAATAGAAGGGAGGAGTTGAACAATCGCACCACCAGGAGCTGATTGGTCTCAGTGAGACATTCCTCATAACAAAATCCCCACAGTGACCCACAGACAGGCAGGAGCACTAAACACAAGGAAGTCTGTCAACCTGAGTGTGTCTGTGAGTGATGCCAGCTAAAAAAAAAAAAAAACAAAAACAGAAAAACACACAAATAAACAGGTCTGATTGAATGAAACATGACAATTCTGGGCTCATCACCGAGTCCCCTCCCTTCTGCTTGCTTAAAGCTTCCGCTTTAGCAAGAGAGACCAGGCTTGCTGCCAGCACGAGTTCCAGGAACAGAGTTTCCAAAGCTGACTCCAGCTGTTCCTCAAGATATGTGGTCATTGATTTACAGTATGAAACATAGAGACTTTAACTGCAGCCCTCACCCCAAAACTTTCCTTTTAAGGAGCAGCTCACTTGTTCCATTTGTCAAAGAAGGAACAAAAGTAGGTCAAAAGCAACCACTTCCTGACCCTCCAACTTCTAGTGTTTTCATTTTCTGCTGCTAATCTTCCCTGCAGCCTCCACATGTGGGTCACAAGCCACCCAAGAAGACCCTCAATCTATGAATGAGGGGGGACCTCCTCTTGCTGAGTATATGTGGTGGAAAGTTTGGGATTGGTTATCGCTTACAAACAACACAAATATTGGGTTCAGTTTTTTAAATCCTCAATATAAACACCTATGAAATGATGAGTGTGAGCATAAGCTATTCAGTAAGCCTTCCAGGCACTTTAAAAGAGGTTCTCAAATGGCCCTGGTTTAGTTTGGCGGTTCTAATTCATGCCCTATGAAGCTACAACAGTTCATGGTCAAATCCACTTTTCCACCCACGATTTCTGTTGCTCTTCACAGCAGTGAAATAAGAAAAGGCCAAAACAAAATGTTACCACAACTCAACTGTGTTGCATTTTAAACTGCAAGGCACTCATTTGAAAGCTGAAACTGCTACTGCATCTTAATTATAACAACATGAGAACTTTTTTCTGCAGCGAGCACACTCAGCAACAGCCCACAAATCTCAGGTGCAAAGACCTTTTTGAATAGCATCTCCAGGGTATTTGGTGCTTCTGCAGATAGTTGTGAGGCACAGTGAGAACCTGACAACCAAGAAACC
Organism: Labroides dimidiatus; assembly: GCA_030710495.1. Lineage (NCBI taxonomy): Eukaryota > Metazoa > Chordata > Actinopteri > Labriformes > Labridae > Labroides > Labroides dimidiatus. Next base: position 14,953,306 of record CM061145.1, read on the forward strand.
ACCTGGCCTTTTCACTACCATAAAAGGACACCAGAGAACTTCTGTAAACACACCACTGTGGCTAAGATCAGCTTCTAAATGTATGATACTGAACAAACACTGGTTTGACAATGAATGGAGTCTGTCAGCATGACAACAATCTGCCTTTGTGAGAACATGTGACTTTGACCACTGACAATGCGTTCCTGTCTTTTTTATGGCTTCTAAATGTAGTAACACACACCGACAACCTTCAGAGAGAGGTGTGTTTATTGACTCAAACATGCAGCTCTGAGTTAATGAATCACCAGGTCACATGTGCATCATGAGTCTTTATACATGTTGGTTCGTTCATCCACTGTTCTGTCATGGGAAGAGTCTGATGTGGTTAGACATTAGTACTTCTGTGTAAGTTATGTGGCCGACTCAAGTTTAAGTCCAAGAAGCAGAAATCTAACAATCCAGACGCAAGATTTAAGTTCCATAAAGTGCATCCAAGATTTCACATTGGAGACAATGAGGTTATCATCTGCAGATTTCTTTTGCAGCTTTCTCACAAGGTCTGTATACACACTTCAGTGAATGCAGAGTAAGTGCCTCCAGCCTTCTAATTGTACAGTGTGCTACAGAGGACTTTCCAAATGATTGATTGATGAAACTCTGCAGTAAGGTCTGCATGAGTCATCGCAGTGAAAGTGAAGTCTCCCACGCTAAATTAAGACTTTTTTTTCCTCCAGCTCATCTTCATTGCAGAGTGTAAACGTCACCCCAGGAGTATTTTAAACACAGAATGAATGCATTAAACTAACCGATGCCAGGCTCTTAAACAAGGAGACATTTCCTGGCACACAAAGAGAAACGTCTCTGTGAAAATGACTGGAAGTGAGAAGAAGAGAGTGAAAAAAGACAAGTTTTAGCCAGCGAAGCTGTGTGAGGAGAGTGGAGATTATTGGGGATTACTGGAACAGCTGATACAAGAGTCTGAAGCCTAATTCTTGGCACATACTTGGCCTACAGGGCAGTTGGGTCAATGTTCACCAATTCTGTTGTGTTAAAATTGAAAGAAAACTTTGATAAACAACTTGTGGGACACCCTTCAATTTCCCCAAAAGCTGAACATGATTGATTTAGACAACAATTAACCAGAATTTGTACAAAGTGCTTTCTGAAAATTCATCTTGATTAAGCATTTCTGTGATGTATGAATGCTTTATATGCTTAAATCACTACTTCTTAATTTGGTTTCGCACATCTTAAAAAAAATATATATTGTAAAACCAACAAAAACTTTTTTTAAAACTCTACTGTCTCTGTAAAAGCCTGTTACTTAACTAAACATAATAGTTTTGGCCAATTATGTAAATTCTCGTAATCCATCTGTTGTGAGGGGATGAGGATGATGAAAACCGGCTGGAGTTGTAGCCGCACCCTTCGTCACTGACAACCGCCTGCTTCCCATTAGTCCCGCCCATCTGAAACTTAAAACCGGCTGCACGGAAGAACTTGATTGGCTGTTCGGTTACACTCTCGAGCGTCAGAACCAATCAGAGCGCGATCCGTATTCCATTCATTTTCCAAAATGTAAAATACCATTCTATCGTTAAAGATTGTATTTAAGACTTACAGCGGTTTTTAAATGTAATAACATCAGACATTTAACGTTTAAGATACTAAAAAGTCAAACGTGCGTTGAATGTTTTACGTCTTGAAAGTATTTTTCCTCATTCGCCGGTCCGACTCCCAGTAAAACCACATGGAAACATTTAAATATCCTACATTTAAACAACGACTACAGCACAAATGATACAAAACAAACGCGAAATTGGTGCTTACATTAAACCATGAACGTTAAAGAACTTAATATAAATGATATTTTATGTACAGTTGCATTAGGCCTCGCTAACTTGGACGCACGAGCATCCTTCAGGAAATGTCAAGTCAGGAAATCGGTTTTTCTCACCTGCTTGAGATACAAAATGAACCATCATCAGCAGACAGCACCAGGCGGACGGTCCGGTGATTCCTCTCCTCCGTGTCTCTAACATGTCCAGTCCTCTTTTATTGCCTCTTTGTATGACAGCTGGAGAAAAGTCACCCAGTTATAAAGGGAGTGAGTGGGTCTGTGCGTCAAAGCGGCTCAGACAGAGAGGGCAGACAGCAGAGGAACGCTGACAGTGTGGGTACCAGCAAAATATTATGAAGTCCGAGCCCCATCTGAGTTTGTATGGAGCTGACAGGAGGGAGGTGCCAGAGCAGTGGTGTGATGTTTGAAATTCGACGTGAGCATCGCCGAGGGGCGGAGCCACAGGGTTGCTACATCAACCGAGAGTTAGTCGTCCTGCCATCACCCCTCCATCCACCCATCCTCCTCTTAAACCAGTCTCTCTGTCTGTGTGTGTGTAGGGGGACGAATGAATGAAAGGGAGAGGAAAACTGAAAGGCTAACCCAACACAGAGAGTAAATTGTTATCATAAATTTATTGATGTCAAACAGTGTCTGAAGCCTACCAGGAAGGACTTCTTAGCTGCAAACTGCAATAAAAACATATAATAATAAAATACTCACAGCCTGCATCTCTGTAAGCTTTACATACACAATAACCAGGGAAAGAAATAAAGTCTGTTTTTATAAAAACATTAAATGAACATGTACTCCTCCAGTCTGGTGTATCAGCATGGGATTGTAAGTAAAATCCGAAGTAATAGTGTAAGTTTATTTTTCACAGAGATGAGTGGAGACGGATTTTTATGGTGACATTAGTTCACTGCAACTTCAACTGTTGATTTTCTCCCCTTTTCCCCCCCAAAGGAATAATGGGAAGTATTCAAAAGAACTTTTGCTAGGAAAATAACTGAAAAACATAATTAAATAACCTTTTTTTAATCAGAGGTAAAAGAAGGCTCGAAAAGGGAATTTGTTTGTGACACTTTAAACTGTATGAACAAAAGGTCATTTATCACACACCAAAAGAAGTGGTCACGCCAAGTACAACACGTTTAAATCGTAACCAGTCTTTCTTGTACATAGAAAGCCTTTGTGAATATTTTCTTCAAAGGGAAATCCAAAGTCATTGGATGAATTTACATTCTTGGATAAAGAACACTGCCCTCTCCTTTAAACCTGTGGCATCAAACATTAGCATCAAACTCCAGCTTGAGTATTCAAATGTAAAAAGCATTAGGCTAATCTGTAAACACGCATCTGTTCTCCATTCACAGCACATTTGCAAAACAAAATATCTTCATGTGTAATTATGCAAAATGTCTTGGAAAAGTGGAAACCTGTTACGTAATATCATTCTTACTGCAGTTTACAGAAACTAAACTGAGTCACTGGGACAAAGGTGTTCAGTTTTATGTCACAATAGAAAGATGAATATCAAATGTCTTAAGTCATTCAAACCAAAATGCTTCCCAGGAATTATTTTAGTTTATGTAGCAGACAGTTTTGGTTTTCCACCATGCAGGGTAATAACTATGAGGTGAATCAGTCAGAAAACTGTTTCCACGATGAGACAGTGTGTTTTTGTGATGTGTGTAAAAACGGAAGCGAGAGAGAGAGAGAGAGAGAGAGAGAGAGAGAGAGAGAGAGAGAGATGGTGGGGGTGGGGGGGCTTGCCTAACTCCCCACAAGAAGCAGGGACTGAGCTGTGGAAGTATTCCTGGAATGTTGTAATAGCGGCTGGATTACATATTCTACTACATCCACCTATCACTACACACCCGCTGAAAGAGCATGTGAGCGTGTGTGCATGACCTCTGAAGAGATCAGTAACTTCTGAGGCATGTGTGGATCATGGACATTCTGAAGTCTTGTTCACCAACACTTAAATCTATTTAATTTGTTGATATGAGACACAAGAGTTGTGATATATTTTGATCCTTAGAGATTTTAAGATGAGGGACTACTTTTTGCTTTTTAATATGCAGACATGCAGGTGTTGCTGGAGGTGTTGACTACAGCTCTCTTCCACTCAGGTGTTCCAGTGAGTCAGTGAAGCCTGAACAGTATCACCACTCTGCAGACCACAGTAACAAACTGTGACAAATTCAAGGATGTTGTTCCTTGTTTTCCCGCTTCACTTACGATAGATAAATTCCTGAAACAAGCCCTCTTTATCTACACCACCCTTGAATGAGGGGGTCTAGTCTAAGTGAGTCCAGGTCACTGATGGTCTGGGCAGCTCACCTGGGCTGTCAAGCTGGCAAAGCTGGCCAGGTCAGTCTGACTTTCTGTCTCTGCAAACCCCCCTTAGTCTCTGCACAGTCAACACCTCTATTCACAAAACTGGGTGAAAGACATTGTCACTTGGTAAAACTGAAAAATGTCAGATGGTGTAACCAATGTTTGTCATAAAAAATATCTGATATTGTGCAAAAAGAAGTTACAATGAGTATGATTTTAGCAGACCACTACACTGTAAAAAAGAAAATATGATTTTAAACAAACTGACCCAAAAATAGAGAGAAAACATTGATGTTGACGGCATGCTGACAACAAAACCCGTATCATCAAGTTTAGAAATACAATATTTTAAATATACTTTTAAATTTTGTCAAAAATAATTTATTTCATCAGTACACTAGCATAACTGGATTATTTAATCCTCGTCATGCTTTTGTATTTACACCATTTCACAATTTAATGGGACCGACTCTTGGGACCGACAAGAACAGAGATGCAAACTACACATTTAAACAAGCTTCAAAAATGTTGTTTTAACAAGTTTAAAGCATATTAATTGTCACTGTCCCAATAACTGATTGTCCACCTCTTTTTTCAATCGTGGTGCTTAAATTGAGCCTTTTTTAACCTTCTGCCAAAATTATTTTATCCAGAGTGCAGATGGCCGAGTGGGTAAAGTCATGCTCCATATGGGAAAGAAGCCCTTGAGTGGATCAATACATATAGTTTATCCATCTGCGGTGAAATGGTTTTGAAGATAATGTCCATCAGGTTTGAGGAAAATAATAAAATGAATCATACTTATTGTATTATTTGTGTAAACTGCTAAAAAAGCTGAACTCATTGGCGAAGGGAATGTGGATGTTTCGTAAAACGTAAAAATACTCAGGGTGAGGATGTAGAACCATGAGTTCCACTGGACGTCTTTAGTAAACCCCCCATTGACAGATGTGTACAGAGGTTTGAGCTGCTACAGACATCTGGGGGTTCTTAGAAATCCGGAAACCAATTTGCCTCCTCCCCCTCTCCTCCAAAAGGAGCAAACACTTTGACCCCAAACACAGAGCTCTCTATCCCGGTTGTGTTCAAACCCCTACATGTGCCAAGTTTCTTAAAGCTGACATTTCACATTCAACATATTCTTCTGCCAACCAGCCTGAAACATAAACATAAACACGGGCAAGAGTGAAGTTGTTGACATCATTTGCATTAAAAGTTTCTGTATGCATTTCTTTGCATGACCTTACTGAGAAGTGTGTAGAGGGCACAGGGTGGGATGAGGTCACACTGGACCAAGGCTGGATTTTAAAACCCTTGGAGTTGTTTTATAACCTTATCTTTAACCTTAATTTAAAATCTCTGATAATAACTGATCAAGTATTTAGTATAAAGGATCTAGAAGAGTGTTTTGTGTTAAATGAGGCAGCAGTTATAAAGAGGGACCAGCTGTGTATGAGAACTCCTCCTAGAGGTCAAACAGAGGTATTGCATCATAGATTTAATGACAAAAATTGAGCAGCTGATAGTTTTAAATTATAAATGCTCAGTTAATGTAGAGACTTGTATTTTGCTCACTAGATAAATACCAATTTTTATTATAATTTGGTAAATTTTGCTAAAGAAGATTTTAAATGGTCTTTAATTTGAAACGACCAGTTTGAATTGTGTTCAAATCCTCAATTTGCTGCTTTCATTCTTTTTAGGCAATTTCACAGGCAGGAGTCTTAGCTCTTTAGTTTTACTTACTTTAATATTTTATTGTTTTTATTTTCTAAAGTTTTCTTTTATCTGGTGGGCATTTTTGGCATTTTTTTTTTAAATACTGTTTGCTTCGCTTCCATTATTTTTGTGGTTTTAACCTTGTCCCCCTCACATTTCTTTTATTTTTATTTTGCAAACCACTTTGTAGGCCTGTTTGAGAAGTGCTTTATAAATAAAGCTTAATAGTATTATTTCCAAGCTGAAACTAACATTTTATTTAATGATAGATTTATTTGCTTATCATTTTGTTATATTTTAGAACACAAGGAAGAAAGCAAAAATAAAAGGTCTTATAGTATTTTCTTGACGCAATGTGTGACTTCTTTTAAGTGTTAAACAGTCTCTGGATTAAAAACACTCACTTTCACGGAGAGAAAGAAAACCATCAAATTACTTTTTTTAAAGCTTGAAGCAGAAAAAAAGTTAGATAACCCATCTTTCCTTTGTAAAAATATTTCTCATTTAAATCCAAGTTTGACTTTAATACCTCAGCACCAAAAACCACAAACAATAAAACTTACTTATCACTGTGATTTATTGTTGTCTTAAGTTTCAGGGACATTTACACAACACAACACAGACAGATCCCGATAAGTCAGCAGGGAAAATGTTGATGCTTTGGTTGTCGTTTCTTGCTCTAGTTGCCTACGTTAGTGGAAAAAAAGTGCAGTTCTGAACTTGCGAGCTGTACAAACGTGCATCAACATTATATTCTAAAAAAAGACTCTATACAGTATATCCAACACCATGCAGCCGTGAGGCATTCACAAGCAGAGAGGAGCCACTGTCCCTCTGGTCCTTTGTCTTAAAATCAACAACATAAAAAGTGCCAAAGTACACTGAACTAAAATCCTAAACTCACCACACAACAGCTGAAGGAGAAGCAGTTAAAGTTACAGTACTCATCGATCATAATTCAGATAGTCTACAATCAACAGGTTGCGTTGCTGATATTGGAAGTGTATCAGGAAAGCAGCAGCACGGTGGACCAGGTTGTTCTTATGTTGAAATATATTTACAGTATTAGAAAGTGACCTGGACTCAACTCCATGAAACCTCAGTCAAATAAATGTGGAGTGATGCTACAGAGCTTCTGAGAAGTCTGGAGACTCCTCCAACCACAGGAGGCGGGCTTTTCCAACTCAAATACCGAGCTACGGTCACAAAGGACACAAACACACACACACACACCTCAGTAACTGCAGCATCGTGAAAGAGGCTGATTGTTTTTGTGGGAGGTCAGTGTAGTGAAGCAGAAGTGAAGCATCAGGTGTGTTGACATCTTTTTGTGAGGGGGGATTAAAAGTAAGCTAAGGTGGTCGATCAAAACATTTTCTATTTACATTATTCGTTATTTTCTTCACTTTGCTTCTTTCTAAAAGCTCTTACTCCTGGGTTAGCTCGGGACATGATTCTTTTTAACACAAAAACAAATCTCGACAATAACACAGTTCTTTTGGCAATAAACACCAGCTTTATTGAATTGTCTTTAACAAATTAATAAAGCTGGTGTTTAATGTCTCCATTTAGTTGGAAGTTAACATTTTTATACACATTTTAAAAGTATAATACAGCATTTAAATGTTAGAAAACATTTTAATTTGATGGTAAGTACGCAAAAGAGTTAATGAGTGGATTTAAAAAAGTAACTGCGTGCTGATATTCAATATAACATCACAACTTTTGGCATTTTGTATTATTCGCATGTAGCTTGAGAAACAGTCAGGAACAACTTTATCTTTTCAGCTATTCTCAGTTCATTGCCACATTGTGCTCATAAAGGGAAATAAGAGTGTTAACAGCTGCTCTGAGGTCCTGTGTGATATTACGTACACTACATGCTTTGTTGTAATGTTAATAAAGATTCCTAAACACCTGGCTGAGGCAGAGAGATACATTCAGTTAAGACCAGGTGGTGTCATACTCTACATTTATTTATACTCATGGATTTCCTTGTTGCCCAATCAGATTATTTGTGAGGTATGGAACTGTTTTAAAACTTTCTATAGTCAAAAACTGAAGAAGATAGTGGATAATTAACTGCTGTTGCAATAATCTACAGTAAATAAAATTTATCTTTCAAAGACTGACTGTAAAAACTCTGTTAATGAAATCATGGGACGTCATTAAACCTACTAGCAACAGCTTACATTCATTTCAGTTTATACTCATAAATAACAAACATTAAGACTTGAAGTTAATTTTTAACGTCACATGTGGTGGCTTCAGTTACAATAAATAAAAGAAACTTAACAGCACATTCATCTCAGCTGAAGTTAACAAAACATAATATCACTCATCTTATTTAACATAAAGGAGAAAAGGAAAAATCTCTTCCAGTATCTTTAAATATCTTTAATATTTTGGTCCCTAAAAATGAAAACTTCACTGCACAGTGTGAATTCTTGAGTTTTATATTTTTTAAGTCTTATCTGCTCTTTAAAAAGAATCTTACGTTTGTCCATCAAAGCAGCACTTTATCGTGATAAACTGTCATATCTTTTCCTGGGACAGCCTCAAACACTGTGACGTTTTCTCTACTGTCTGCAATAAAGTGTCTTAAGTCGATTCAGTCTTTGGCGGAAGTCTTTGTGCTCAGTCGCCAACATCATAACCATTTGTATTCCCTGTCGTGATAAACAGTCGTATTCATTTGATAAACAGTCTTATTCATTTGAGTGTTACGATTAAAAAAATGTTTTCACACTTGCGCACAAGCAAAACTTTAAAAACTGAATCAGATTGAGCCTTATTGTGTGAACTGATGGAAAAATTTGATGCAAACAGGCAAAATTCTCGATTTTGTTCTGTATGTGTTTCTAACTGATGTTAATCATAAAAATGTCTGTTCCCAAAATTGCAAAGCCTTCCCTTTTTGTCTTTTCAGCCCAGTCACATTTGACTGAGGGTGGATGGAGTTGATAAGGGTGTTTGTTATTTACTTCAGACTCTGCAGGGCTCTTTGCATGTTTGTCTCCCACCTAACAGCACAGTTCAGGACTCCTCGTCTGTGGCACTGGGGGAGCGCTCCTGGTAAAGAATCAGAAGAGAAAACCAAAACTTGTCTGGAATACTTTTTTACGAGCATACAGATAAAAAAAAACTTTTCCGAACCAAAATACCTCTGGCAAGATTTTATAATTCAACATTATGATGTAGCTGCTTTAAAATTTGTGATGTACCTCTTCCTGCTCGTCCTCCGAGTCGTCATCACTGACCACAGGTTTGGCTCTGGTGCGTCCCATTCGTCTGCTGCGTCCTTTCCCTCGATCCCCACCTTTATCCTTCCTTCCCAGACGAATCTTGACTTTCACTGAGCGTGCTGTACATCATCACACACACAGTAACACAAGAAAAGCACAATAAATGTTTTATTTTAAGATAAAACACTAATAAAAAATTGTTTAATCTGCTTCAAATTTACCTTTTTAACAATAAAGTCAGACTGTACATGTCAAATAGCATTGACTGCTTACACTCAGACTCTGATCCTTCATCCAGCTCCTCTTCCTCCTCCTCACTGTCCTCCCCCTCACTTTCCTCCTCCTTTTCAATCTTCTGCCTCAGACTGGTGAACACCGACTGGAGGACGATGGAGTCTTCATATATCTGCTCATGTCAGAGAAAAACAGCAGAAACCTGAAGTTTATCAAATCAAGTTGTTTGTTGTGTGCGATGGAGACAACTAGACGAATCGTAAACAAGATACAAGACCAGCTCTGAAAGAGTTTTTCATCCATATATACTATTTCCATTTTTGAATGTGCAAAAAGTATGTTGTATGTTATACAAACTGTCGTTTTGTTCACATTTGGTCTCACCAGTGACCCCTCCAGGTTAAAGGTCTGAGCGTTTTGGAAGAGCAGCATGACGTCTCTCTCAAGATCACCCAGACTGCGGTATCGATGACCCCGGATCCTCTCCTAAAGGAAAGGTGCAGCGTGAAAATAACTTTGTGTATAAGAGGGATCTGTTGTCTTTTGCTGTAGTGACCAGTTCACCTTAATCTTCCTGAAGTCCACCGGCTTGCGGATCAGCTCGTAGTACTCTGGCAGTTCTTTTCTAGACGGCAGCTGGATGAACACCTCGCTCAGCTGTCGCCCACTGGTGCTGCAAGGCATGACATCAGCAGGAAAAGACAAGTCCTGTGTTAATATCAAGAAACTTCTAATTCATGGTTCAAACCCTCATGTTAGTTTGTAATATTTCGTAACCACTTACTGTATGGGAAAAAATATGCTTTTTTTTTTTTTTTTTACAGATTCTGAGGTATTGTGCTTTTTCAGGGTTTCTTCTGCTGCTCTGTGGTACCTCTGTAGTACGTTTACATGACTTAAATCTTAAAAAATAAAATATCCCTAATTTCCTCACACTGTTGCTTCAGAAAACTCTTATTTCAACCTCTGTCTGAAACACTCTGTTTTAGTTGCTGTCTCTTTAAGGCTCCCTGCTCCTCAAACCCCCTTCCCTTTCATTGGTCGGCCTTCTGGAAGCCTGTCAAAGGCAGAGCTATGGGCAGACATATCATGAACTGATTAGGAGACCCTTATGCAAGACGAATTCATCACTTTAGCAAGTCTCTTGGAGCTCTCAAAAGGACCATTGTGATCAGTTTACAGACAGATTCAGGGATTTCTACAACATCTGAATATGTATTGGTTTCAAAATCTGCACGTCTACAATGAACATCAAGCAACGTTACTTTATGTCCTTATATTTCTAACTCCATGAATCATATTGCAGAATCAAAACAGAACATCATCATCACTTTTAAACAATCAAGAGCTTGTTATTTCCCTTACAGGTGCATGATAAATTCAAGGATTTTTGAGCCATTTAATTATTTGAGCCAAATACTTTCTAATTTATTGGTAATTTTGGCAAAATCTGCTGTCATGATGTGAAAGAAAACTTGAGGTTGAGGTTGACCTTTCTTTAGGTCTTAAATTAGTCCCAGGTTTACGTAAAATAATGGTAAAATTTTATTGCTGTGGTAGCTCAGAAAGGTCTAGAAGAGGGAAGGGAAACACTGAAATGATTGCAATAAAAGGGAAACAATTTATTCAGGGCTGTGTGTTGTTAAGCGTGGTACCACGTGTTGATTTCTCCTGTGTGTGTGTTAAATGTGCTTCATCTTCATTCTGTTACCTGTCTTTGTACTTTATGACAGCATCCACTATCTTCCTCATCTTCTTTGTGAGAGCTGGAGGATTGGGGGAGAGCTTCTCAGCAGGCGGTCGTCCTCTCTTCCTCTGCCTTTTCCCATCTTCATCTTTGTCCCCTCTTCCTCGTCCTCCCAGGGAAGAGGAGGGACCAGGAAGGTCCAGGTCACGGTCCCGCTTCCTCTTACGGGTCGTCTTTTTGTGACGCACCTCCTCCTCCACCTCCTCCAGTGTGCCCTCCTCTATTGCCTGCAGAGACACAGAACATGAGAGTAAAACAAGATTAGTTCAATCACAAAGAATGAACCCATAACTTTGTTGACACGAACCCACCTTGAGCCACTGTTTCTCAGTCAGAGAATCACTGTAGTCAACCTCTTTTCTCTGCCGGGATCCTCGTCCAAACATTTTCTCTTCCTCCTCCTCGCAGGTCAAACGTTCAACCTCAGCATCGTCCTTCATAATCCAGGTGGGCAACTCATCCTCTTCCATCAGACGAGGTTTTCTTCGAGGGTTTCGGGCCTCCTCTCGACGTCGGTCAAGGTCCATACGCTGAAGAGAGATTAAGCAAAAAAAAAAAAAAAGAAGCAGAAAGAAAAATACCCAGGAAGAGGATTTTGAGGAGTTAAGGGTTCAGATGATCAAATTAATTTTATTTTTTGTTATTCATCTTTAAACCAAACACTGACCATAAACTGATCAAACTCCTCTTCACTCCTGGCGATCATCTGGTTTACCGTCTCATCGTCTGGCACCTCGTCCTCCTCCTGAATACAGCAGACACACATTGGCAAGCAGAGCTTAAGAAGCACACTCTCTGAAATTGTGTGTGTCGCAGGTGCACGCACACACATTCATGCGTAGACACACTTCCTGACCCCAGACCTCGTCTTGCTCCTCGTGCTCCAGGATGGCCTGCAGGAAGGCCCTGCGCTCATGGCTGGAGGACTTTTGATCGAACATGCCGGCCTGGATGACCTTCTGGTCAACATTCAGTTTGTACTTAGCAGCAGCCAAAATTTTCTCCTCCACGCTGTTGACGGTGCACAAACGAAGCACACGCACTTCGTTCTGCTGACCAATACGATGAGCTCGGTCCTGAGCCTGCAGGTCCTGGGGGAGAGATGACGAGGAATATAAACATGAAGGCTGCTGTCGCTACATTGGATACTTCACTTTTCTCCCCTCTCGAATAAGAGGAGAACATCTACACAGCGGAATCTATAGACTTGAAGTCACCCCGTGTCCCCTCATCAAATCATGACTGATTGATTGTGATTGTGCAGAAAAAAACGTTCTTTATTTATTTCCAAGAAGACAGCTAATACTCACACTGCTGACACTGTTAACATGAGTGTTAAGTTGTTGTTTATGGTTCTGTGCACATGCCATGACATGGGCACCTAGTGTGTGAATCTAAGGTCAGCAACAAGTTGCGTTAGGAATAACATCTAAATTGTTACTTGTTTCTTAAAATAAATATTTTCTGCACATTTACTAAAAAAGTTGCCAAAGCTGACCAATATGTCGAATATGATACATCATCTTTTGTTAAAGAGTATAAAGATTCATCAAACCTGATGGGGGTTCCAGTCAGAGTCAAATATAACTACAGTGTCAGCGGACTGCAGGTTGAGGCCGAGGCCTCCGGCTCTCGTGCTCAGGAGGAAGATAAAATACTCAGACCCTGGATCATTGAACGTCTTCAGTAACATTCCTCTGTCCTCCGCCTTCGTTGTGCCTGGGATGATGGAGACGTGGAGAGGAGAGGAAAAGCAGGAGGACATAAGGAAAGCAAAAATTGAGATGAAAGAAAAATGATTTGAGGTGAGTGAGTGACTGCAATGAATAGGAATCAGGGTGCACTCACACTGTCAAGTCTGTTCCTTGCCCAAGCCAATTTCACCTCCAGTTTGTTTGAGTAGTGTGAGAGCAAAATAAAGTCTGCGAGATGTTGACATGAAGCCATGCATGTGTCATACTATGACATGATGACATATGTACAGGAGACCCGTGCTGTGCCTGAAGTAAGGTGAGTGTAGGCCAGCGGGACAATCATGTTTGGGCACGGCACAGGACCACTGAGCGTAGAGTGAGTGCACCCCAAATACTGCCTCACCATCCAGACGGAGATACTTGAAGTTGCGATAGGCAAAGTAATCCTCCATGATGGTCATGAGAGACGTCATCTGACAGAAGAGCAGCACTTTGTGGTTCGTGGCTCTCAGCTTGGGAAGGATTCGATCCAACACCTCAAACTTTCCTGACGCTCGATACAGGTCAGGACTGATGGAGAGGCAGAGGGAGCACGTTACAGGGGTTAAAATGTGTGTGTGTGCATGTATGTTTTTGCGACACTCACCCTTGAACGATCCCACCAGAGAATCCTAAATGTTCAGAGAAGGATTCCTGTAAAAGAAAATCAGAATGTACTTCAGGTTTCAGCTCATTTATTTAAAAGTTTGTAAAGCTTTGTTTTTCCATTTACTATAAAAAAAAAAAATCAACATCCGTTATCTGACGTCTATCTTGCTCCTCATTTGCCCACAAATCTTCTTCATAGTTATCAAAGTAAAACAGTGTTATCCAAAGAAATTAGACTCCTCAGATGTACCTCTATTTGCTGGAACATATACGGGTGGTTACAGATCTTCCTCAGCTGCATGATGGTGTTCATCAGCGTCTTTGTGCCTCCTTTACCCTGGAAGACATCATGAGACAAACATATTCATGCTTTGTTACTTGAACCTTACTTAACCTGTCATATAAATCATCAGGTTGCACACATTATTAAAGCTTTTTACTCTAAAACCATCAAGCTGCACAGCCGTCATTTCAAACAGGACTTTTTCTCCAGGGGAGACAATTTAACAACAGATAAACTTAGACAAATACCAAACACTCATTAATCAGATGCACAAACCTGAAAAGCACAAAGTTCAAACTGTTCACGCCCTCACCTTCTTGTCTTTCTCTGACCCGTCAGTGAGCAGGACTCCTTTAGCCTGCATGTGTCTGTACAGCACCCTCTGAAGAGATGACATGTCACACTTGATGACATATTCCACCTGAGGGAGAATGGAGACAAACTGAATGAATAAAAGAAGAGGATGAATAGAGAAATGGAAAAACTGAGGACTTGATTCACCAAACTATTACACAGCTAAAACGATGTTATTTACTTCACAAATTGTTACGATGCGCCACAAACTGGGCTGCAGAGCAGATAGTGTCTCTTTACATCAGTGTTGCTTGTGTCGGTCAAATGAGCTCTTGAATACCAATTCAATTGGAGCAAAACGTGCCCTCCCCTGTTCAATCGAACCTCATTACAAATAACATCTCATTCACAAACAGCCACACGCTGTTAAAGCAAAATGGTTAAGTTAACTGTCATAGTGTTCATAAACGTTATTGTACTCAAATTTTTCTGTGATAAAAACAAATTTTCACTTCTAGATGATCTGGAAAAAAACATATCAGTCCATAAAGTCTTTCAATATTAATCTTACATTATTATTATTATGATTAAATTTAGGATTAAATCAGTCTTAAACTGTCTTAAGCTCAACCCCCGCACATGCAGGACCTGCCATTACAGAAGCCGGTAATAAACTGTGAAATCTGTGTCACAGTTGTCATGAATCTAATCCTCAATAACAATGATTTCCCCTCCCCACAGCTGCTTCCATTCTTAGCCAGTTCCTCCCTGAAAGTGGAAGTGTTTCATCAAGTGAGCGTGTACGTGTCAGAAGAAGTGAGCCATGCCTTCTCTGGAAGCTGTGCCTCCACTTCCTTCTTCAATCTTCGTAACAAGAATGGCCGAAGCACCTTATGGAGACGCCGGATAATCAAGATGGTCTCCTCTTCGTTTAGGTCCACCTAGAACAAAAACAAATCTCTCAGGAAGTTATTTAGCAGGAGCATACTTAGCCGCCTGCCTGTTGTCCTGTCTTATTTGAAAAGAAACCACAGCTGAGTTCTTTAATCCACCTTCTCTCCAGTCATGGCGAAAGGGGCGTTGAACCACTGCTCGAAGGTGCTGCAGCTCTTAAAGATGGTGGGCAGGAGGAAGTTTAGCAGCGCCCAGAGCTCAGGCAGTTTGTTCTGCAGCGGTGTTCCCGTCAGAAGGACTCGCCGTGGTGCCAGGTAGTGGGTGTTCAGGACCTGTGTGAGCTTACAGTGATGGTTCTTCATACGGTGGCCCTCGTCCACGATCATGTACTTCCAACGGATCTGGGAAATCAAGGAGACAAGGGAGTTGGTCAGATTGGGTAGTTCTAAACTTTCAGAAGCATTCAAAATTTTGGGGAATTCTGGATTTGCTTGTGTTTGCTGGTGTCACCTTTGCCAGCACTTGTTTATCTTTGATGATGTACTCGTAAGTGGTGAGTAAAACATTAAACTTTCCACTGCGCAGCTGGGGGACAAAGGCTCTTCTGGCAGCTGGAGACCCCTGATAGAGAGATGCAGAAATAATGAAGTAACAAATATGAAATTAAACAAAACAAAGAAACCTAAGGTCAATTACCTTCAGTGTAAAAAACCAAATGAAAATAAAAAACAGCAAGTAATCAAACTTAGGGTTAGCATGGTATAAACTCACCTTATAGGACACTTTCACAACCGTGGGGGCCCACTTGTCAAACTCATACACCCAGTTAGACAGAGTTCTGTCAATGATAGAAAACTCAGTAGTTATTCTTTTTTTTTCAGATAATGTTTAAATAACTCTGGTGGTGAATAAAGATTATGTAAAGTGAATGTTTAATTTATAAAAAAGGTTAGCTTACGAGAGTGGTACAATGATGAGGTAGGGTCCATTGAGACGTTTGTGCTCCATGAGGTACGTAATGAGGGCAATCGTCTGGATGGTTTTTCCCAGACCCATCTCATCCGCCAGGATCCCGTTCAGGTTGTTGTTGTAGAGAGAAACCAGCCACTCAAGACCTTTAATCTGGGGGACGATGAAAAATAAAAGTCTGACCAACATCATAAAACACTTGAATATCGTTGCACACACTTCAAAAACGGAAATTTAAGTAGGTGTTCACGTCTTATTTTTAGTAATAAATATCTACTTAGACTTATTATGAGCTAAAATAATCTGACAAGTCCAGAATAATTTCTCATTTCAAGATATTAAAAAACAAAAATCGCTCTTTATGAAAGATAGATACTGTAACCACATTGTGATCTATGCATTACTACCTAATTGAACCATGCCACCAAAAATTAAAAACTAAATAAAAGTCTAAATTTTTCTTTCACTTTATTTGTCTTTTTAGTTTTTCATTTTTTATAAATTCCTTTTTATTGTCTTCATTCATTTTCTTTTTTAATTAATTAATCTTTTTGTTTATTATTATTAAGTTGAAATGCTGAGTCAGCATTTCAACTTATAGATCTTCGACTTTATCTTCACTTCTTCTTTTTCTTCCGTACGTTTTTTGGCACCTATCTCCTTCCACAATTTTTCACCGATTTTCACCGTTCAACTTTTAAACTATTCAGCTACTTTAGGACATGTGTGCTATGACTTTTCTAATCTCTAACTCTTAAAATTTTTGAATTATTTCACTTTTTGTCAAAAAAATTTCCCATCTGAAATGACTGGGGAACTTTGACTTTTGCTCCTAAAACTCCTTCAACTTTGAGCTCCTCAAACTTCATCATACTTCCACTTACAGACTCCATTCTTGCTTTAAAATCTTCACTTATCTTTCCACTTTTCACTCATCTTTCAACTTTTTAACTATCTTTCACTGTTTTTGAGATTTCACTCCTTAAACAACACAAACTTTTCAGATTTTCCACTAAAAACTCAGCTCTCTGAGTGCGTGACATCACAAGTCAGAGTGGGAGCAGCAGCTCATGACACACAAGGAATTTACAAATGTCTCGTGGGACCACAAATTTCACTCCACGGTCATAAAAATTACATCAAAACGTAGGTATTTCCGTTGCGCTTCTGTCAAAGCAGCCTTTGAGGTCAAAGGATGGAGCTCTTAGTCAGGAAAGGGCCAACTGTCAGCCAAACCTGACCACCTCTCTGTATTTACTTGCATTTTGAATCTCTTGGGTTTTTCAGAAAAGGGTCACTAATTTTCAACTCGGCCGTGAGGGCAAATTCTTGGCCCTACATATATAAACTTGACATTGGCCGATTCCTCCGATCCTCTGGATTCCCACGGTGCGTTCATTTCTCTCATAGCTATAACGGTTTGGCCACAGCGAGCGTTTGTTCGGACCATTTCTCACCCCAAAATCCAGCCTGAGAGCAGCAGTCACAAAGAAGTGACCGTTACACTCAGCAGCTGTCCTTTGAAGTCCCATCACCATGGAAACCATGCAGCTGCCCATGAATGATGACTCATAAGGACATTCTGGGGCATTCGGGGAGAGCCTGGCTATATTATCAAACAAGCACACACTCACACACACAGACACACAGAGTCAGGACTCATGTAAAGGGTTCAAACGTGTATGTGTGTGTGTGTGTGTGTGTGTGTATTGATGATGTTAAAGGTACATCAGTTCACACAAAACCCCCTCACATTTAAGTGCACGTAATGCTTATGTGTGTGTGTGTGTGTGTGTGTGTGTGTGTGTGTGTGTGTGTGTGTGTGTGTGTGTTTATGTGTATGTTTGTGTGAGTGTCTGTGTGCGTTTGTGTGTGTGTGTGTGTTTGGGTGAGTGTGTGCGTGTAGGTGTGTGTCTGTGTGTGTGTGTGTGTGTATGTTTGGGTGAGTGTGTGTGTGTGTACTTCTTTACTTCACATGACTTTATGCTATTTACACATAACTCATAGATTTTGCTGTTATTTACATTTTTTCAACATTTTATTGTTTAAACAGTCTAAAGACTTCTTCAGTTCTTCTTTGCTCCTTCTTTTCATACAACTTTCTCATTTCTTAATTGTTCTCACTCCTTCTTCTTTACTTCCTTTACTTCTTTTTCTTCATCACCCCTTCCCCCTCACTCCTTTCCTCATCACTCTGGCTTCACTTTCTTCCTCACTGCTTCTTCACTCTTTTCCCCACTGTTTCTTTCTCAAGTCTTTTACACTCCATCTTCCTCTTTACTTATTTACTCACTCTTTCTTTTTCAATTCTTCTACCTCACTTCCTGGTCTTCTTCACTACTACTGATTCACTCTTTCTTCTTCACTTTTTTTCACATTTCCATGGTATGCTTTTTCTTACACCTTTCAGCAATTTTATTTCACATTTTTCCACATTTTCAGCTTTTTTTTCACGATTTCAAGTCTTCAGCGTCAGCATTTCAACGCATTTTCTGCAAGGAAATGCAATTTCTCTAGATATTATTATTATTATTATTATTATTATTATTATTATTATTATTATTATTATTATTATTATTATTATTATTATTATTATTATTATTATTATTAATAATAATAATGGGCTGCACGGTAGCGCAGCTGTTAGAGCTCTTGCTTCACAGCAAGAAGGTCGCCGGTTCGAATCCCGGTTCGGGCACGGTGTGCCTTTCTGTGTGGAGTTTGCATGTTCTCCCCGTGCATGCGTGGGTTCTCTCCGGGTACTCCGGCTTCCTCCCACAGTCCAAAAACATGCTCACTAGGTCAATTGGAGATTCTAAATTGCCCGTAGGTGCGAGTGCGAGCGTGAATGGTTGTCTGTGTCTCTGTGTCAGCCCTGCGATTGACTGGCGTCCAGTCCAGGGTGTACCCTGCCTCTCGCCCTAAGCCAGCTGGGATAGGCTCCAGCCACCCGTGACCCTGAACAGGAGAAGCGGTATAGAAAATGGATGGATGGATGGATAATAATAATAATAATAATAATAATAATAATAATAATAATAATAATAATAATAATCTGGTTTTAATTTTGTTTATTTTTATCTTTTTTAAAGTATGTTTTTAATTTCTATTTTTGTATTGTTTTTTTTTACATTTATTGGAATTTTGTAAAAAGTATACAAGTAAATAAGCCTATTTTCCTTAACCCATTGGCAGATTTTTCTTAACTCTTTATAAGCAATTCAGGCCTAATTTTTTTTTCAAATATCTTGAGATAAGGCTTTTTTTTAATTGCTTGTGATGAAAAAAAATCTGTCAGTGGGGTTTACTTTAGAGTCTTGTATTAAGTAGTAAGTAAGTAAATTAAACATTTTTTTCTGGACTTGTCAGGTGAATAAGGCTCATGACTTTTCAACAGGACAATTTGAACTAAAAATAAGACAGAAACACTTGCTTTGATTCCAGTTTTAAAAGAGCATCGCCAAATAGAGAATATCGGGTGACTGATGGGTTCTTCTTGTTTACCTGATACTGTTTGAGTTGTCCATTTATCAACAAACTGGACTGTTTCTCCACCTTCTCTGTCACAGCATGAGCCACAGAATAATACGACTGAAGGCCACGGGCGAATGCTGCACCGCTGTATTCATCATCCACATCCTGTTTGGCATTTCTAAAGAGGAAAAAAAGATAGATCTTCAGTAACGGCATGAAGTTCTCTTTGAGTTAAGAGTGTAGTACTCCATGTCTGTACTCACTCAATGATGTGTCTGACGTCCACCTCTGACACATCCTCACAGTCAGGGTCTGTTATCTTCTTCTTGTCATCCACCAACGCAGACGACGGCTGAGGCTCCTCCTCTTCCTCCTGTCAGAGAGCTCGTCAGTGATGGAAGCTGTGATTAAGAAGCTAGCTCCAAACATGTCCGTTCAACAACCCACCTCTTCTTCCTCCTCCTCTTCCTCGCTGTCTTCACTGTCTGAGCGGGGAGCAACTTCATAACTGGACAAAACACATGCATGATTATGTCAATTTAACAACAAACCCTGGATGTGAACATTCAATGGACATTTACAACAAAGGCTGATCATCAGCAGGAACTTAATCAACCACACCATGACATCACGAGTCAGTTTCTGTCATACTGGAGTGAAATGTTTGTGCTGTTGTGGTGAAGCTACCAGGAACAACTCTACCTCTGTCAGAATTTATACAGAGCATGGTTAACAGATGCTGAGGCACAGGTACAAAAAAAACTCTTGGTCACCTGTTGCATCACTCATAACAGAGTTCTTAACTACAGCTACAAGCAACTTCACCTCCAACCTCATTTTAAAGGCCAAATACAACTTGTTACTATTGGTAAGTGGAATGATTTTCTGCAAAGCTCAGGGGTTCTGAGTGTCAGGAGACTCTAAAGCAGTTGAACGATCCCAACAGACAAAAAAAAATCTTCTTTCCTCTGGACCTTGAATTTAATTCTGTTGCATCCAGATTTCAGTAATTTTAGATCGTCATCCTCACCCAGGATTCATCTCCAGCCAGGTCTCCAGCTGACCAGCTTTAGGAGCGTCCACTCCCGTCAGGATGTTCCCACTGTCCACATGAATGACCTTCACAGGCAGGTCGCTCATCTGACTCGTCTCATCCAGCGGCTGCAAGAATAGAAACGAATCCTCTTGATCACTGGACTTACTGAAATGGGTAAAAAGCTTCAAACATCACTGAAAAACCTGTTTCTATCATGTGTCTCAGTGACGTGCTTCTCTCGCTTCTATTTCCATCTGCTCACCTCTCCATCTGGGCCCATAGCTGGAGTCTGATTCTCAGCGTTCTCCAACTGCAAAACAAGAAGAAGATGACTGATCCCCACAGAGGCAACAGACAGTTACCATAAACAGACCTGCTGACTGTTGATCCTTCTCTTGTTTTCCATACCTTCTTCTTTTTCTTCTTCTTCTTCTTTTTCTCCTTGAGAGCCTGTGCTGCTTTGTGAGCTCGGACCAGCTCTGTAAGGTTCGCGACATACTCGTCAGTTTGCTGCAACAGGTATGCCAGACGCTTATCCTTCTTTTGGTCGATCAGTTTACGATAGCCCTCCTCATCTTCAGCCTGAGAGGTCACACAAACACACACACACATTGTGTCATTGTAGGGTGCTTCAGGTTGTTTATACTATGTGTAATAAGCAGGATATTCCAGCTTTATCTGCTGTGTGTCATTGTGGTTTGTTTTCTTGCCATGAGCCTCCTCATCCTCTCTTTCTCAATGCGCTCATTCTCTTTCTTCTGTTCGCGCTCAGTGTTGGCGTGGTATGTGGCCACAGCTTTGGTCAGTTTCTGCATTTTGCCGGTGATGGAGCGGTGGTACTCTTTGAAATCTTTGGCGTGCTGCAGGATGCTGTTGAGGTACTCCTGGAATAAAAAAAAAAATCTGAATGATGAAAGAGAAAAAACAACAACATATTTTTCAGGTGATGTCATGCACTTATTCTTCTTTTACCTGATGTTTCTGCCTGCGTTTGCGCTCTTGCTCGATCTTTTGCTGTTTCTCGAGTTTCTCTGTGATGCGAGCCTCCCGCAGAGACTGACGCTTGCTCCGCTTGTAGGCTTTGGCATCAAGGGCGGTCTCTAGAGCCGTGTCTCGGCGCATACACACAACCACTTCTTGACGCAGCTGCAGATAGAACACACACACAGAAAGTCTCCCAAACATTTACCCAAGTATGACATTGTGAAAGACGAAGGTAATAGTGACAACAAGAAGCTCAATGTAGTCTTAGCTACCTGTCTCTGGAAATTAAGCAGTCGTAGGGCTTTGAGCTCTATGGTAGCTTTGGTACGTAGATCACCAGCCAGAGAGCCTGGCAGGTTCTCCAGTTCAGCGATACGATGAGTGATACGAGCCTGTAACCTGATAGAGATAACATAGCTTTTGGTACCATTTTATTCATAGTTAGAGCACATATAAGAAGAAACGACTGTCCAACAAGAAACTCTCTGAAAAGCGTAATAATAAAAAAAATAACAGTGACTCAATCAGGTGCCCCATCCTACCTGTACTCCCTCTCCTGCAGGATCTCCACTGGATCGAGGCCGCAGGGTTTCTGAATGGGAGTGATCCGGTTGTGCTTGGCGTGGTAAGGCATCATGGGAGTAGGCTGTGCCGGCTGGCCAGGGGACTGAGTCTGTGGAGGCATCACTGGAGAAGCAGCAGGAGGAACTGATGGCGGCGCTGGAGAGGGCCGTCCAGTGGGCTGAGGGGGGATCAGCTTTTGGGGTGCGTTGGAGGGGGCTGCTGCATTCACCATGGGGCCTGGAGAAGAGGGAAGAGCAGGGACAAAGGAAGAACTGAGACCAAGCTAATGCTTGTGATGTTAGAGACTTCACATGATGAAGCAGAGGCACAAACCCTCAGGCCAGGACTTAGGAGGTCCGTTCGGGTTCGGACCTTGCATCCCAGCTGGTGTACCTGATGGTCCTGGAGGGGGCATGTTGGGACCCATCAATCCTAGAGAAAAAGGAAAATAAAGACTCTCATAAGGAAGTACAAGCAAAGGTCATCAAACTGTATCAAACTGATTTAACTTCATAAATGCCCACCATGAGCTCGGCCATAGCCTGAGCCCATTGGTCCAGGCCCCGGCCCTGGTCCTGCTGGTCCACCGCCTGGCCCACCTCCACCTACAGGACCAAGGCTGGGAATCGGCTGCTGCTGCATCCCAGGCATGGGCCTCTTCCCCTGGACAGCCATCTGGAGGTGATCCGGCAGGGGCTGACCCCGTGCTAGCATCTTATAAGCCATGATCTGGGCTCTGAGCTGGTGGAGCTGATTCTGGTTGAAGGGAGTAGGGCCACCAGGGCCACCAGGAACTGTAGGGCCCCCTGAATCAAGCCCCGATCCAAGACTTGGGACACTAGGGCCAAGACTGGGTCCAGGACTGGGGCCTGGGCCAGAGCTGCCTGGAGGGCCTGGTCTGTTATTTGATCCCAGAGTGTGTTGGTCTCCACTGGGGACATCTAAAGCTGCAGAGGCAGAGCCAGGACCACCAGAGGAGGATGAGGAGGAGGAGGAAGGCATGAGGGGACCAGAGGGAGGGCCGTTTGAAGGGACGGGGCTGGAGTGGTCAGAGCCGCCTAAAGGAGAGTGGTAACCTAAGAAACAAGCAGAAATACACAATAAAGTTACAGTATTAAAAAAAAAAAACATTCCACAACACATATTCCCCAACAAATTCTTGTTCCTATGATTTTAGATTGTGTTGTTTTTCGATACAAAAATAGGTGATAGGTGTGCTGGATTTCTCTTTGGGCATTAGTTGCATCACATGCATCATCTCAAAACAAAGCCAGGCTGTCTGATACCTGTCTATAAACTAGTAAAGCTCACTAAGTGCTGTCTGAAGCTTCATTTTTACCACAAAGACATAAGAGCTGATCTCCAAAGATGTCAAAACACCACAAGTCTAAAGCATTTCAAAACAAGCTAAAAGTGATTCACTGACATGACTTAGTCCAAAATTGTTACATCACAGTGCTAAGCGAATTTAATTCAGCATCCCTTCCCTGAGAGCGAGCTGTGTTCTTAAGACAAATTAAAAAAAAAAAAAAACCCAACTGAAACATTAATTTGCTTTTGTTTCAGGATGCCCTCATTCCAAATAAAATGGTTTAACGTTAACAGAAACTCCCTAAAAAGTTTCAGTTCCTCAACTTCTCTCTAAATTGATTTCATAAGTTATAACAGCAGAGACACTCCCAATTAATCCTCCGTATGACTGTGTCACACAAGTTCCCTTACACAATCCTGGAAAGGATGAAATAGTCTAAGACTTGTCTTTGTAGAGTGCTTACCTTGTGAGTGCTGGTCTAGAGGACTGGGTGGGGGGCCCATCCCACTGTGCCCACCCTGTCTCATAGACAGTCCCTTCATCTGACTGAAGCGGCTTTCCTCACTCAGGCTCTTCTCATGCATGCTCTCCATGGGCTGAGAGAGAATCGAAACAAGGTTCAATCAGAATCTGATCAGTTTGCTGCAGCTTCGAACTGAAACGTTCAGCTGTGTGGCTGAAAAGCTGTAACCTCAGATAAACTGTAAAAGAATTAATTCATAGTAAGGATAGATGGCTGTTTTCTGTTTAAAAAAAATGGGTAATCTGTCCATGCAACTGGTCTCAGTTGCTCTAAATAACTTCTGTAACTGTAAAGTTGATCAGAGATTCATATGGGATAATTAATTCACTTTGGTGTACAAACACTGAATAAAAAAGACCAAAATCTGACCAGTAAATCCTGCTTAGCCTGGTTTTAGGTTTACTGTCGTATTATTTTTCAGGTTGGTGTATAAAAGTCTAAACATCATCCCTCTTAAACTTCTTGTAACATATAATGCAGCTAAATGCATTTAAACTATAATTCCAAGTTAATGCAAAGACAGATCTTCTAATTTTGAAAAGGACTGTAAAAAGTAGGTGCGTTTCAAAGTAAAGTTGGATGTTTGCATATTCTTACTTTGTGCAGAGGATGCATGCTGTCCTGGCCATAACCAGAGGGTCCAGGCTGTGCATGTCCAGATGGGGGAGGGCCAGGGCTGGGGCCCATCATGCTGTGAGAGGAGCCTGGAGAGGGTCCAGGGCTGGGGCCAAGCATCGCCCCTGGAGAGGGACCAGGACCAGGGGATGGACCTGGACGAGGCGTGCCCCCCATGGGGGGATCTGGTGTGGACATCGCCCTGGATCACCTGCTCTTACCTGAGCAGCAGGGACCTGATGAAGAGAAGGTAGGAGGATGTGAGAGAAGAGGTAATGATGTTCGCAAATATGCAATTTGCAAAGGTCATAAGGGTTAATAAATTCATTTAGAGGTTTGAGGAGGCAATGCTACAAAAGAAAAATACATTAACATTGTAAGTGCACAAAATTTAACTTCTCTTTTTAGGTTATTTAATGTGTGCGTTTAATCTTTGCAGGATAGGGGTGAATTCTGTCAAACGCCCCCAGATGAGAACTCCCCGTGCTGCACCAAATCACCCGCTCGGCGCATATGCATTAAGAGCACTGCATGAGAACAGAGCAAGGGGAAATTCCGTAAATTATGCACATGAGCCCATGATACTGAGAATTTGTCCTGTCATTCCATGAAAGGGTGTCTCGTTAAACATAAAAGAGGGGAATGGCGGACTGTGCTTGTGAGACTGACCTACCCGCATCAACAGGACAGGCGGTTCTGCGTGGATCTCTACGCTCCCGAGTTTGCATTTGAGGGAGATTAAAGAACACACAGCAGTTGTCGCAATTAGTCTACTCACCCTCTTTGAAATCTGCCTTCAAGCGTTGATTTGTTTCACCGACGTGGCTCGAGCGCCCCCTCCACCGCTTCTATGACCGAATGTCTAGTCACGGCTGTCCGGCAGCGCGCATGCGTGCGCAGCGACAACAGGGCCCGAGTCACAGTTTGCATCAGGGAATAATTTAACATTAAGTGCTTTAAAACATCATTGTGAGGGTTTCTTTCATGAACATCAAGAAAAATATCAAGCAAGAGTAAAGCTTCTATCACGCATACTGAAAGAAAAGGGTTTTAACGTAATATTGAAGAGATAATATTTTAGGAAAACACTTTATAATTTATTCCAGAAATATTTTAACACATAATATGCAATAATATCTAATAATTCTACATTTTCACGCCCTGTTATAATCAATTCATTTGTATTTTATTGTTTTCTGACATTAAAACATAAACATAATTTTCTGCAGCATGAAAACTTGATGTAATTGTAGTTTATTCAATATGAAGAGTTTTGAAATAAAAAGAAAATATAAAACAAATGCTGGAATAGGTTTTTTTTTTTTTTTTTTTTTGATAGATTGATTTAGTATGTAAAACTTGTTCTAAATCAACACAAAGTCTGCTATATTTTTTGGCACTCTGGTTTGAAGTTTGACGCATGTGGTAATATTCTGAAAAGACCCATTACTTTTTGTTATGGTGAGTTCTGTCGAACTGTGTCTTATGAAAAAGACTGAAATGAGAAGGATTTAAACAAATCTAAAGTCGCTATTCTGTTCCATTTAAAGCATCCAATCTGGGTTAAGTTTTTTTTTTAAGATTAAGATATACATGTACTGCTCTCTTATAAAGACTATTACAACTGACTTGCTGTGTTTTAATAAATAAATAAATAAATAAATAAATAAATAAATAAATAAAGGCACCAGCCAGGAGGTGTTAGGAGGAGGCATTAGAGCACCATCTACAGTCTAGAGGTTTCAGTAGCTGATAAATTATCCTTCTTGTGAACAGAAGTGTAGTATTTCTTACCGAGATGATCTTCAAAATAAACAAGGGTTAAAGGTGCTCATTTTTCTGAGGTATTTACCTGTGAGACTTTAAATTTAAGTCTCTTAAAAACAAGAGACTGAAGATTATTCGAAAATAAACTTTAAAAAGAGCGAGGTACACATGAAATGTGATTCCAGTGTTGTGAAGTTTAATCAGGACAAAAAAACGGTAGTAGTGCAACTTGCAGAAGAAGCCTTCATGTAAAAAAAGGGACAAGAAAGCACAAATGACATTGCAACAGAGGCTTTAAGAAGCAGGCAAAATACCATCCATCTGCAGCTGAACAACTTAGCCAAGTAAAACTCTGAACCTGAACTTAGGACAAGAGACTGTTCCGAGTTTCACTTTGGGATTTAAATGTATTCAGATCATTTCACCATACTTAACATACCACGTTTGAAAAAACATCTATCTCCAATCAATGGGTAATTTCCCCCCCTTCTCACTACAGCTGACATTAGCCCTTATGAAAACTGTAACAGCAGATTTCTGGAAGTCTTTTCATTCTTCATAATCAAAATAATTTAAAAAAAGCCACACAGCCAAAGCATGTGGAAGATTAAGACTCCAGTCAGCTGTGAGAAATTTGGGTCAGATTCAAACACAGAAATGCATTTTATCTTTTAAAGATTAAACTTGGAAGAATTTGAAACCTCTGTGAAAGTGCGAAGGACTCCTAAATACAGCAGAAAACTCAGTAAAGACTAAACGAATGAACTACATCACACTAACTCGCGCACACACACTCACACACTCCCGTAAATCTGATAAATACACACAAAGAAGGAAAAATAAAGAGGAGATTTACAGCAGGTGGTCTATAATACAAGCTGAGAACAATATCAGGCATCCCCCTCTTTCACCAGACCAGTGAGTTCACTAAAGGTACAGTGTGTAGAGAAAGGAGTATTTAGCGATATGTAGCGGTCAGATTCTGGATTGAAGAGAATAAAAAGATCTTGTGATAGATGAAAAGTGTGATCCTCCATTTTTCAAGGTTTTGCCGTCAAAAACATCAACTGACACAAATTATTTTGCACACAACCAGTCTTCTTCTTCGTCTTCTAATGTTGATCACGGCTGATCACTAAAACCAAAAACGCTTGTGTTACTACTTTGTCCATTCAGTGCTACGGTAGAAACACAGCGGTGTATATTTGTGACCTCTGTGAAAGGGGAGCGGCTCCTCTATAGAAATAAAAACCTCATTCTAAGTTAGCAAAACAAAAGTTATTTATATTGTCAGGAGATCAAACACTAATAAGAATCAATATTTATGAATGACAACAATTTCTAACAAATGTGTGTCCTGTTCATTTCTACACACTGCACCTTTGAAGATTTCAGAGACCACACAATGCCTTCAGTGCATCCAGTTTCTTCCAGGACAAAGAAACAGTAATAATAGTTTAATTTAAATACTTGAAGCATTTTAATTTACTTAACTTTGAGGCCTTCAGGGGTCTGATCAAGTCAATCAAAAAATTTGTCTATTATCCATTCAGAAGTAATGCTTTTGCTCAGTATAAAAAAAAAAGCGTCAACCAGCAGCCTTGTTTGCTTGTTAGCTTATAATACCCGTCCACTCTAAAGGGATGACAAAGTCCTAAAGTTTTCAATCCCACTGAGGGAAATTCAAAAGAAGTCCATCCCTTAGAAAGAAGAGGAAATGTCCACTTCTGCCCCCTACTGGTCAGAGCTGAGAGAGCATCCTTACAGGAAGACAAACTCGTCACTATTTCGTCTGTTGTTACTCCTCCCATGTTTCCCCCCTGGTGGCAGAATATGGGCCGGAGGTCCGCTGTGATTACTGCTGTGACCCTCAAGTCCATAATCCTGACTCTTGCCCTCCACAAAGGTGAAGATGGGGTACTTTTCCTTTGTTGAAGACAGGGCCTGATGAAAAAAATACATACATTTGTCAAGAGGAATAGTTTCAAACACACTTTGTTAGATGTAACGAACCCATGAACAGTGTTGGGAACAACAGCGTCAAAAATAACGGCGTTCAAAATAATGGCCTTACTAACGCCGTTACAATTTTCCAGTAACAGGTAATCTAATTAATTACTATTTCAAATGTTACAACGCCATTACTGATACCAACAGTGAAATGTGGTGTGTTACTTTTTTTTCCAACCCGGCTCGCTCAGCCAGGCACAGGACAGGAGTTGAAAATCAACTTTTTTTTTTTCCCCTGATTGCCCATCTTTGGTGAGGGGAGGCCAGTGACAAACGTATATGTAATGATGGTTGGCTAAAGGTGGAGCACAATTTCATGTTGACACATTCTTTTGTTGTTGTTAAAAGAGCTGATGCTATGGTTAACTCCTTATCAACAACTGTCACAGAGCTACCTGTGTCTGTCTGTGTAACCTGCAGCCAGAGAGGATCCTTCATGCAGCTTCTTTGGATCAAACCAACTGCAAGGAGAGGGGTGGATGCTTTTCGAGGTTTTGATATAAGGCACAAGTAGCTGACTTGCTTTGACTTGATTAAATATTGGAGATGACAAGACCATAATTAAAGAAAGGGGGATAATCAAGAGAAATTACAAGCCGGGAGTGAAGCGGGAGACGGGGTGAAAAAACAGGAGACTCCCTCTTTAATAGGTAGTTTTGTAGTGCTAGATCCTGTGGTAGTGCTCGCTCAGCCAGGCACAGGAGCTGCAAATAAAACGTGAATGAGTCCAGAGCCGTCTGTGAAGTTAAAAAACTGCCGTTGTAAGGATGGAAATAGAGGCACTACTTTGATTTTATTGATGCAAAAGGCGAGAATATACATGTGGAGTGTATGTTATGTTCCAGAACAAAACCTGCTCAAAAATCTGAATTCTTTTTTACATATCTGAAGGTTTTTCAAAAAAGTAACACAATAACTTCTTTCCCTGAAAACTAATTACATTTATGAAGGAGTAATTCTGTTACCAATTCAATTACTTTTTTGTGAAACGAACGAGTTACTATAATCAATTATTTTTCTAAAGTTATTTGCCCAACACTTCCCCATGAATAGAACAGAATTAAGCCAATGTTAACAGACAGCATGAGGATTAAATCAAAGTGATCAAGTGCTGCTCAGTTTTGAGAGCCAAAAAAAAAAAGCCAGAGCTGCTACCAATTATTACTTTTATTAAACATTTCTAATAATAAGTTTCTCAATTTCTTGTGTTTTTTCCAAATTTAAACGCTGTTTATTTCATGTCAAAGAAAAGCTTCAGTGTAATCTCAGGACTTCAGGATCTATGTTTTTCCAACCAAGAAATAAACACCGCTCCGTCCATCAATCTGAGCCAGGGGATGTTTAATGATGCTGTGTTTCTATATTGTTGTAC
This sequence comes from Labroides dimidiatus, assembly GCA_030710495.1. Lineage (NCBI taxonomy): Eukaryota > Metazoa > Chordata > Actinopteri > Labriformes > Labridae > Labroides > Labroides dimidiatus. Next base: position 14,982,855 of record CM061145.1, read on the forward strand.
TATTCAACTTCATTCTGCCTGTTTTTGAAATGAGACATTTACTGTACATCACATGCTGACCCCTGCCCCATGAGTCCAATCTGACTGTCCTGATAAACAGAGACACAAGACTCTCCAGAGATTGGGATTGACCTCTAATGCAGGAAATACAATGTTCTGGCTTCAGGGCTGGAGGGGTGCTACATCACTGTAGTACATGTTAGGAAAGCCAAAAAGGTTCATAAGTATATGTCTTTTGTGAAAACCAACACAAGTTCCCAAATGTTGTGCTTCTTGTTGTCAGCATGCTTTCCTCTGCAGGTTATTTAACAAGGTTTGTGCCTTGTTAAATAACCTGCAGGTTATAGCATGACTAGCATGACTTCCTGGTCTCACTGCTCTCAGTCACACTACATGGGTTAATTTTTGAAAGAGTTTTTTGACAGCAGCCTCAAAGGCAGTCGTAGGTCTGATTTACCGAGTGAATGGTTCAGTGAATAATGTAACGAGTAAATCCAGATCACTGACTGTTTCATGAAAGGACGTAGTCTCCGTGACATGACCCATTTGTTTCTGATACAGAGTTTTGAAGCCCATTGTTGAAGTGGGCTAGCCTCCCCACAGACAGCTACAGGGTGCCTATAACTCTGATGAATTCAAGTTTTATTTTCTAGGTTCAAAATCCAGAATATCCCCCAATAACAGAAAAATGATGATGATGCTTTGATGACCTTTTTTCTTCTCGCTGGTGACTCTTCAGTCTTATTTCAAACAGTGCCTCAGTGCCCTCTGTTACACTTTTATCGACTGAAATACTTAATGTTTCATCTTGTTTATACATACCACTAAGAAACTGTAAGTGACTGGAAACAAATCCACAGCCCTTGAAACAGGCAAATAAACTCATATTAACATGAGGTTTCAGGAAACTAAAACAAATATATCAGCTGAGCATCCTTCCAAGTTCCAATTTTTTGGGGAAAATTCTCTTTTCTGACTCAAGAACAAAAAATAAATTTCTCCATCACTGACTTTGGAAACTTTTAATCCATTTATTTATTTAAATTTACAGTTTGAGGTGATAGTAAAATAACTCACCACACTGACAGCAGAACAGAGGGACTCAAAGTCCTTCTTGTTCTTGGCGTAAAAGCCGATGGTGCAGCTGGGGTCCATGCGGTTGAAGGGCATCTTTTTAGGAGAGCTACAATGGAATGACTAGAGAGAGAGAAAGAGGGACAGAAAAAGACAGAGATGGTACTATTAGGATCAGTAAAAGTTCCTGGTGGGACATGTTTTCTTAAATCCTCTTCACAGCAAAAACTCTTTGGAGCATGTAAGTCACATGACCCAGGTCCAACATAACGCTGAGGCAGCAGAACCAACCTCCAGTGAGAAGTTGACTTGTGAGACGTCGACCACAGGCTGGCAGTAGTGAGGGTCCAGATACAGCAGCTGCTCGTCTGACAGACAGGAGGAAGAAAAAAAAAAACAGAATCAAAATAGAGAACAAACCTGGCAACAGATGAATGTTTCAGTCACATGTTTGCTGCTTCTATATTCTGTTATCTTCTGACCACAGCAGTGGCAGCTGCCAGGTTTGAGGGCGACATTAATGTATCACACTGTGGTCGACAACTTCCCTTACAAATTAGAAACTTGAAAAAGTCATGTTTTAAATGTTTTTCAAAAAAAATCCAGAATATGGTTTGTTTTTCTGCAGAATGAAGCTGTTTGAAAGTTACTTTCACTCCTTCTCCTGCAAATCTTCATGACTATTCATTATATCCCAGTAATAAGATATTAATAATTACCAAGAAGTCTTTTTCAGGAACTGTATTTTCTGCTTCCCTGTGCAGTGGCTGCATTGTCAAGTTTTTGTTTGTTTCAAGAAGAGGAATCTTATTAACATTTTACAAGTTTTTCTAAGCTTGTCTCACATGACCAACCTGTGTGGAGTTTTGCTACTGTTGTTATTGTGCTGAAGGAACCGTTTCAGGACACTCTTCTCTTTTTATATCATTTTATTCAAGTTATAAACACCTGCTGACAGCCCACAGATGTGTAGCACCTTTTGATTTCCCTTTTTAGTGTAAAAGTACCCACGTCCTCACTTATTTCATACAGTTTTAAATCCAAGCAGAGCATTAAGTGTGATTAAAGATAAAATTACAAACCCAATGAGGCTGGTTTTTACCTTGAAAGCCCATGAAGTACAGTGAATGCTTTGGCTTGCCTCCAATAATTCCAATACAGCACTCCAGCTTTAGGATGTTCTGGAAATGACAGCAAATGTTTAAGCTTTAGGAGAAAATTCACGTGAGGCAGCATTTCTTTAGGATGCTCTGCTTCCATATTTTCAGACCTTCACACATTCAATGTAGGATGGATTGATGGCCTCTCCTCCCAGCCGTACAGGTACCAGTATGATGACGGACTTCCAGGCTTGGCTGGATGAATCAGGGGACGTCTGGTTTAAAGACAAGTCACACAGACGAACCACATCCTCTTTGTACACTGCACAGAAACAAGAGGAGAAAGCAGCACTTTAAAACACAAGCATGGAGACTTCTTTGGGTGAGATGTTTTTTGAGAAGTTGACTCACTGTTGCCAGAACAAATTATTATCTTATGCTCCATGTGTTAACTGTGCTCTCACCTGTACAATCCTGAGCCACATATACCGTCAGGTTGTGGACAGCAGGCGTTTTGGCCACAGCTTTCCTGAAACGGATACATTCAAAACTTTCATAAATGTTTAAGAGAGGCAGCAACCTAAATCATCTGGATACACAACGTTCTCTATCACTCTTACCGTAGGATGTGAGCCACTATAGAGGGGCCGTACCAGTCACCAGCCTTCTTCCCAGAACTTTTACCAATTTCCACGAGCTGGTGCACCCCGAAAGGAGCGGGAGGCTGATCCCCAAACCAGGTGACCAGTTTATGGTGGATGGGCTCGGCCTGCCTGTCCCTCGCAGACTCAGGTCTCTTTTTCTGGCTGCATTTGGGTGCCTGATCATTTGTCGAAGACTTCTCAGGGGTGTTGGATCCACGAGGAGAGCCAAAGGAGGGGATGGGTACTCCTCCAGCCCTGGCAGGGGAACGGGGTCTGAACACCTCAAAGTCCACATCGGTTAGCTGCTGAGCATCCGGCCAAACCCAGTCTACAAAATACCAAGAGAATTATAGTAAACTACAAACTCTGCAACATCTCAGTAGATGAATGATTATAATTTTAAAAACTGTGTGTCAGTGTCAAAAGACAAACCTCTGGGCATTAAATGCACGAGGAGTCCCTGTGCCAGCAGCATCTGCCCGCTGCGCAGCATACAGCCCCAGCCACAGTCTGTGGTCCAAGTGGAGCCCTCCAGCTGAGGAAACTCCCTCCTGTAAGTCAGCCAGATCCTGGATACAAAAACCAGTCGAAACCGCTCCACCTCATCTGAGAAGAGGGCAGAAGGTCAAGGAACAGACAAAGACAAATCAGTGAAACAAAAGTGATGAGGAAAATGTTATTTGTAAACCCTGTTAAACCACTGCAGTTAACCAAAACTGACTTCAGTACAACACCTGGAGTCTGCCTCAACTGACAGACACGTTCTGAAATAATAAAAGACTCATCTGAAGGTTGATGTGTGTGTATTTGGAGCTTACCTTCACTGTTGAGCAGATATGAGTGTCCCAGGACAGTGACAGGTGATATTTTATTGAATGAGGTTTTGGACTTCACGGTCCATCCTACATGAGGAGATATAGAGAAACAATCATACATTAAGTCCATATTATGAACACATGCACTTAGAAAAGACAAACTCACACTTGAAGCTGATTCTACAAACCGTATTTGACATTGTTCCACGCTGACATCAGCTTGGCTTTCAGTTTGTCCATCTCGTCAGGCTCTACGCTTGCTTCCCTGCTCTGATCTTGTGTCTGTAGTGGCCGAAGACTGGAGCTGCCCTGCCGCTCCAGGGACTGCTGCCGCCGGCTGTCCACCATCTCATCCTGCATCACTCCTCCCACGTACTGCACTGCACTGGGGGAAACTGAGTTCATGTCTCTGAGTCCTCAGAGCTGTGCTCGGGTGATCCTCATTGCAACACAGAACTGGAGAGAAATTCAGACAAGGAAACCAGAGGATGAGGTAAATGACTGACTGATGGCAAGAGTTTGACTTCCTGAACATGAGACAGTTCCTCTCAATAAACCTAATATTTTTATATTGCCATACATTTTTACTTTTAGCCACCACTTCCTAGATTTTTCTTGTCATATATCTATTACGAGTCCTACTTTTGACTTTTGTTAAAAGGCAAATTTGTGATTTTGATCATCAACAGTAGAAATGACTAAACTGATGAGCCTCTTGTAAATTGGCATCTTTGAAGAATGTGTTAATAAGACAGTGACACAAGAACGATGTACAACGTTATAGATTAACTTTTTCAGAATTTGAGATTATGGCTTCTTGGTAATGTGGTTTAAAAAGAAACAACTAAAGTGCTGACACACGGTCAAACAGTGTGAACATTTTGCAAGCTTAATGAAGTTCAGAAGATGACCTTAAAATAGATGTCACATAATAACACAAATGATATAAACAGTATTTAACATTTAGTGTTTTACTTTGTTTTCTACAGGAATAACCTGGTTTTACTGAGCATTAACACCAACTATGATCTTAAAAATAGTAGCTTAAAGAGAAAGCCTTTTTACATCTAATAATGGCATTTGAAGATGTTTACCTTATTCAAACTACATTAGCTGATCCACAGATACAGAATATAAAAAAACTTGTCAGATAAATAAACGTAATTTAATGTTTGGAAAACTTGGGTTCAAATTATTTCAAAATCTAACAGAGACGCAAGAATTGTAAAGCTATCTGGTTATGAGTTAAAAGATTTTCCTGTAATTGCATCAACAATTAATACACTTGTTTTCGTCTCTAGTTGGAAAAACTTCTGACAAAGCTAAGTATTAGGTTTTATGCATGGATTATTTGTCAAACTGTATTTCTCAGGCTATGAAAGCTGTTTTATGCTGTTGAAATCACGTGTTTAGACTTCACAGCAAAGGAAAATATCCAGCCAACAAGCCCAGAGGCAGGTGCTCACTTCCGTAAACGTACAAACAAATACAATACTGAGAGTAAATTTGAGTCACACCTTTTCAACCACTGATTTCGCAATATACAAAACACAAAGGAAAGTACAAATGACTTCCCTGACTTGCCCTAAAACTGATGAGTTGTAGTTTCAACAGAGAAGCACTGCGTGTAGTCATACACAAATTTCAATGACGGGAATATTTCTGCGAAGAATAAACCATGTGATCATGTGATCGGCATTTGACATCCAGCATCAGCCTTTCTCAGCGTCTATGAAAGTCATCTGATTATGGTAGCTGTCATTATTCATCACTGTCGATCAAACTGTTGGGCAACTAATGATCTTATTCGTCACAGGACGGAGACGGGTCTGTCAGGACACATAGTGATCCTCATGTCGTAGGACCAAATATCAGTCATCGTAGCTTAATGGCAAATAACCTCTCAGGTAATTTCCACAATAAAGCTGATCTGTCTCTCAGGTAACACAACATCTAAGCCTAATAATCAAGTGACCGCTGCCGTGCTCCTCCTTTCAGCAGCAGACCCGGTGTACGTGAAAAGACATTAAAACAAGTTATTAACATACCTGCTGTCAAATACGTTTAAATTGGTCGGCACCTTGAAATGGGTTGAATCATTTCAGCATTTGTCTCTCTCCTCGTACTGCAGTCACGGATAAATTCAGTGTATTAGCGTGCTAAAGCTAGCTAACTTTCGCATTACAAAAAGCTAGCCCCCGGCGTTAGCTTACTGGCATTGAACCCGCACTAACCAAAAAGCTTTCCTTTAGAAAACATAGTTTCTACATGAGTGCCTGAATTCCAGTAACGACTTTAATTGTATTCGCTTTAATTAAGTTAATCGAGTACGTAGCCCTCGCTGTCAAAACGCCGCTTTAGCATCTCTCTTTGACAGCAGAGAGCATTTACTTCCTGTTGTCCTTCCCTGGTGCACTCAATTGGTTGAAACGATGACACTATAGATTATGATTGGACAATACTCTAATTATACATTTTAGTGGTTTGCTATTGGCTACAAAGTTATGTAATCCGTAACCAAGGCTACAGATCGTTGCAGAGTAAAAAGAGATAAAAAAAAAATGTTGTATGCTGCAGAGGTTTGACACCTTTTAATTAATTTAATAAATTAAGTACGAGTCGTTGCAATCATTTTCAAAGGCGTTTATAAATTCCACTTAAAGCCCTGCATTTATTAAAAGCTTTAAGTACTGTAAAACTGACTAATTGACTTAGTTTTGTAAAGTTTTGTAAATCAAACCACATTTATAGTTGAAATAAATAGTTATGCAGCATATGGTCTGTTATACTGTTCAGTTTTCTTTTTTTTATATCAATAAAATATGATAATCCTTCATTCATCCTACAATGGAGAAATTTAAAGTATTACAACAGCAAAGTGGATAATGCAAACATTACAATAAAAAAAAAAAAAAATACTGTAAGCACTGTGGGTAAAGGAGCCTGACAGTGAATGAGCTTCCCAGTGATGTTAAAGTCTCCTTAAAGGGGTGGGACATGTTGTCCATCAGAGACCACAGCTTGGCTATCATTCCCCTGTCAGCCATCACCTCCACAGGGTCCAGAGGGCAGCCTAGGACAGAGCTGGCCTTCTTCACCAGTCGGTTCAGTTTTCTCCTGTCAGCAGCCAAGATGCCACTGCCCCAGCAGACTATTCCAAAGATGATGGCTGATGCCGCCACAGAGTCAAACAAGGACTTTATAAGAGTCCCCTCCACACCAAAAACCCTGAGTCTGCTTTGTCCCTTTCTTGTCTGTCTGGATAATGTGAGGCTAGTCTATCTGTCCTACATCAGAACACTCATCATTGCCAGATAAAACTACTTAGTGTGGACAAAAATGTAATGTAAGATAAGGGTGACTGGTAGCAAGACAATTATCACAGAATAAAGGAGTGAAAGAGGACAAGTTTTGGAACAAATCTCTGAATTTTATTCCACATACTGCACTTCAGGTGTCTGCATTTAATTACATCTATCACAAACAGAAATGCCCCATGGTACAAATAAAAACACTTTAAGTGAACAGAGAAATGTGGAATGTTTTTATACTTGGGTTTAGTATTCATTTGTAGACTCCCTGTTTTTATACAGTATATTTTCTTTTTTTTTCTTCAAAGTAATTTACAAACAATGCAAGTAAATAAAAAACTTTTTTCCCAGATAAAGTGCATATATACTACTACTCTCTCTGTCAATCACAAAAAGAAAAAAAAAATCAAACAAGTAACACGAGTATAGACACCACTGATTGGGCAAAGGCCTGAAAGTGAGCACAACAGCTGTAGAATTTTACATTACAGTCAGTTTTATAAACCAGGAGCTGACCTGATTATGGGTTTTCTTACATAAAGATACAAAAAACTCCTTCTTAACAGTACAGTATATTAGACAGCATATTTAAAAATGTTAATTCCTATTCCAGAAGATATAATTAACAGTCAGGTGAAGAACACAACATCAGAGGAGGAATAAACTTATTTTCAAGTGTTTGTTTGATAAATACTGCAAATATTGTGTTTAGAAACATAAATGCATATTCAGTAATCCCATGGCTGATATTTGTTTGGGTGGTCGTGGCTTCATCACAGGTCTCCAACATGGTTTTCATTGATACTGTATGAAAACATGTTCAGCAGTGGGCGTTTTGAGCCACTAGAGGGCAGTAGAATACAACACAAAAAATAAAAATCGCACAATGTAGTGTGTACAATCTCAAGACTTTAAGATCCTTTCTATCGTAGACAGCATAGTTATTAAAAAAGAAAACTAAAATTAATCTTTACTGCACTGTGCTGAACTGATAATTTTACAGAGACCAACTTCCTACTGGCTATTTTGGCCACTTCCAGTTATTGTTACAGCTCCCTGCATGGCTGTGCACTTAATACCTTATACCCAACAGCTATAGGGGTTAGCGTTGGAGAGCATATAGCTAAATCAAACTGTCATACAGACCAAGCCATAGTTGATTGAGACTAAAGTGTAAAATTTACTGTTTGAACTTATGTCTTGGTAAGAAGTTGCTGTTGTTGGTTGAATCAGTTTACATTTGCTTCAAAATCAAGATCACTGAACTCAAACGGCTGTCACAAGTCAAATCATATATGGAACAAACTGTTTAAACCTCTACTTACTGCACAAGTCTGAAAATAAACTCAGTGTGTTGGCAGCAGTTCTAAGACAGCTGAAGAAGAGAGTTTGCATGAGATTATGTACAACGGATTACTACTAAGTATAGAGGAGATGCGTAAAACTAGGGGTGACGAGATAGATGCTTTTGTTTCTTAAAGTTTTGTCCTTTTCAGCACTCTATGTAGATACTATCTTCTAGTAAGTTACACAGCAAAATATGAGACTAGATTGATCAATCTGCCCAGCATATAGTGCTTAAGATCAGCATGTCCATTCTAATAAACCCGAACAATCTCAGCTACAGAGCCCTTAAACACCTTACAGTATGCTACATCCATGACTGTCTGCCTTTCCTTGATAGATGCAAAACAACACATGGGTTCACTGTATATGTGCTTCAATTATCCAATACACACTATCCATTTATAAATAGAGTGGCTGAGCATTCAGCAAAGGAAGCAGCTATCACGGGTCTTGACCGCTGCCTGTTTATTTCTAGCTCGGTTCCTGACGTGACCCTTTCTGTGTCAATCGTGTTGAGTATAATTACTCCAAACACCCTCACACACTTCTTAACACACTTCTTAACACACTAACTTGCACACACTCGCCTTCCAATCCACCGACTGCATGGGTATGGATTTAAATGCATGAAAATCAACTGCTGAGACGGCTGCCTGCTGTAATGGTGTGAGTGTTTGTGCGCTTGTGTGTGTGTGTGTTTCTGTGTGTGTGTAGGCTACAATTCTTTGAGGCAGAGGGAGAGGAGAAGGGCTGTGGTAGCCCTCCTGCAAAGGAGAGATAAGGGCTGAGCCCGAACTCTCTTAGCTCTGTAGCCTTAAAGAACCACCGGAAATAGACCCAAGGTGGCTTCACACACACAAATACACACACACACACAGAATCACTGCAGTGGGCAGACATAGCTGGACATTGTTTGATGTGACACTCACTGCTGTGTCTGACTGTGCACATCAGCCCAGCAAACTGCTGCATGAGGAGAAAATAAGCAAAATCATGTTAGATTTTACCCGCTGTATCCAAACTGAGGCTGTGTCTTTGTGTTGTTTGATACAAGATTTACATTATGCCTGAACTCCTCCTGTTTGAGTTTCCTATTTGATAAACAGGTAAAGACAGAAGAGCTGAAGGAAGGACAAAATAGAGTGTCTGGATTTGGTATTCACAGTATTCAGCATGTTTTGATCGGTAAAGCACTTTTTGACCTTCTCGTACCTATAATACATGTTCAGTACATAACCATATGACATGCGTTCACATAGACCCACACACAGATACATCTGATAAAGTGTTCCACATCACATTAAGAGTCTTCTTATTAAATACTTTATAATAGAAAATCAACAGATAATGCACCTTTACAGTAGATTATTTTAAGTTAGAGTCAGTCCATGATCAGATCAATAAATAACATTTTATATACATTTAAACTGGAATGTACATTGCTTTAAGTGCTTGACTTCTGTTGCATTGTTCTTCAAAAAAGGCATCTTTTCTTTCTCACTTAGGCCATTTAAGGAGTCACATTTTCGGTGGGGTGCTACCTGCAGCACCCCTCTCTAGTGGTGAACCTGCAGGACTTTGTGTCACCACAGCAGCTCCAAGAGACACTCGACCTCCTGCAGGAGTGTCAGACTTTCCTGCCGCCCCTCCCTGCTTCTCCTCTGCTACTTTACTCTGCTCTTTGCTCTTAGCCCCTTCCTGGGAGCCCAGCTTGATCGGCCCGAGGACGTTTTTGGCCACAGTGGTCAGCTGGCTGACGAAGCTTGTCTTGTCGCCGGGGGAGACAGGTCGTGACTTACAGAGGGAAGGTCCGCAAAGGGAGGGGGTGACAGCGGTTGGGGAGGGAGAGGGGGAAGGTGAGTGCTCCTCCACCACCTCCAGGCGACACTTGTCCTCCCAGTCCAGAGTTCCTCGGTAGCAGTTGACTGGCCCGAGCCCCTGCCTCACCTTCCCGAGCGAGAGTGGCTGTCCGTGTGGGGGGACGACAGGAGCCAGAATGCGAGCTGGGAGTTTGGGGCTTTTAGGGCTGATGTCCTGAGTTCTGGCGTCACTGCTTTCTGCTTTCCTCAGGCTATCCCCCACACCTGATGGTTTAAAGGATTTGCCGATGCTTGGAGGACCTGCTGTCACCGTGGTGCTCATGCTGATGGACTTCTCCGGAGTAGAAACGGAGCTTTTGGTGAAAGCAGCAGCAGGTAAACCAGGCTTTAAAATCCTGTTTCCTTCCTGCTTTGGTTCACTTTTGCTTCCCAGCAGCCCCTGAGCATCCTTGCTGCTAGATAACACGTTTTTGGCAGCTCTGAGGTCTGGCTGTTTTGGAATGAAGTCTGACAGACTCTTTTCAGGCCCCCTGTGACCAACTAGAGCTCCTGTTGTTTTGGTGGGGGTGCTGGGAGTCATTGCTTTCGTGGTCTCTGCACTGATCTTTGAGCCCGGTCCAGCCTGTGTGTTCAGAGGCAGCTCAGCTGTATGATGAGGTTTTCTTGTTAAAGATGATGGGGACACTGTTGCTCCCACTCGACCCAGTCTCTCCAGGACTGCCCCAGTATCAAAGTCCCTCTCTCTCTCCCTCTCTCTCCCTCTTTCCCTCTCTTCTCTTTCTCTCCCAGCCAGCAGTGTTTCTCTGCTGAGCGGTGATTCCTGTCTTCCCAGTCTCCTCACAGGCTTTAGCACCCCGGTCTCTGGGGTAGAGGGAGAGGAAGATGAGGGCAGGGGTGGAGGATTGGGAGGAAGGTTCTCCCCATCCGTCTCCAGCAGGCTCTGAAGGCCGAGCTCACAGAGAAAGGCATCCTTCCTGTACTCAGAGTGCTGCACCTCCAAGCTGTGCTTCCTCAGAGGACCCCCAAGCCCTCCTGTCGAGCTGGACTGGGTCAGGGGTGAGCCCAGCTTCTCTGCTGACTGCACCCGTTTGAGGAGGGGCGATCGGGGGGGTTCTGCACTCTTAGGCCTGGGCCGGACCACTGGAGGGGAGGAGTGGAGCTTCACAGGGAAGGACTGGGTGGTGTTGGAGCTTCCCACAGTGTGGCCCGGTAATGGTGGCGGAGACGATTGGGTTGGGGAAGGTGTATGGGCCAGTGGTGAGAGCGGGATGTTACCTGCAGACTTACAGCGGGCAGAGCGGTACTGGCGGTGGAGTTTAGGGGAGAGGCCGTGCAGGGAGCTGGGCCTCATGTGCTGAGAGGGAGCAGGGGAGTTTGGAGTGCTGGAGGCTGGAGAGCTGCTTTGAGAGGAACCTGACAGTAAACAGAAGAGATCAATTAGAATTTGCCTTTAAGGGGCGCTATAATTAAGATTAAATTTAGGTATTTTCTTAGTCTAAAGAGAAACATTTCTTGGTGGTCCTTCAGTGTTTTTTTTATAAAGGGAAATGACTGTAACTTTTTTTTTCACGTATGTGTCTTGTCCTACCCAGGTACGAGGGCTCAGGGGTGGAGCGGTAGCCTTGCGTCGGGGAGCGGGCGGACAAACTGTGTGTCGGGGAGCCAGGAAGACTCTCACTGGAGGACAGAGAGCGATTCAGAGAGGACAGACTGCGGCTGGTGTGCAGCAGGTTGGACTGCTTTGTGATCTTACGGAACAAGGAGTTACGCTTCTTACTGCAGGACAGAGAGACAAGACATAAAGTAAAGATGAAGATTTAAAGACTGATCTAAGAAGACAAAATAAACATTGATCTGTTTTAAATGCTGCACTGTACTGACAGCAAGGGCATTCAGTTTCACAAATGTGATGGTAGCTATTCAACAAAAGTCTTCAGGGTCAAATATTTACACCGTACCTGTCCTGACTGTCCTTGCCCATCGTCCTCTTATTCCGTCGGGCCATCTTACACTTGTAGCTGGCTTTGCGAGCAGGACCCACTTTGATGGAGGTGTTCTCAAAAGGTGTGGTCGTCACCGTCACCTTGTTTCCACTCTGCAAAGATCAGTCATAGCCAATGATTCATATAGTTGCTAATTATATTCCTTTATCTGCAGAATTTAGAGGCACAGAGTTACTCTGGCGCTGAGAATAGCCTGCTCTTAAAATTAACAACTTATAAATAGACAACTGAGGCCACCTCGCTGACAGAAATAGAAGAAAAAGACAGAAATATTGACAACACAAATATGAATTACAGTTCAGAAAATGCACTGCTGCCTACTTTTAAGATGAGCTCCACCACTTCAGTGTGGACCAGCCCATGGACGGGCTCCCCGTTCACATGGGTGATAAGGTCACCAGCACACAGGCCGGCTTCCTGCGCAGGACCGCCGTCTTCCACATGCTGCAAGTTGACCAGAAACATAAATAAGTTCAGACAAAAATCATGAAACAGTGATCTGAAAGAGTGAGCGCAATCAATCTTAAAAGCTGTAAAAATTGGTAATTTTTAAGACTAAAGACCAGTCTTTTTACTCTGGCTTTAATGTACAGTTTTTTTCTATAGTTTGTAACTTAAATCTTCTTTATTCTGACGTTTTACTGTCATTTATCTTTAACTTTTGTTAAATATTTGAGTATATAATTATTCATAGCACTTGCATCCATCAATTTTTTCCTTACCCTTTTCAATTTAACTTTTTATGCACTTATTGATTTTTTTTTTACAATTTAAGTTTTTGTTATACATAGATGTTTTGCTATTATTCTCTTATAAATTTCTTTATTGTATTTTCATTCAGTCACTGTAAAGCACTTTCAGCTGCATTTTATTTGTACAAAAGTTGCAAATAGAAGTTGGAGTTGATAAAATAAGCCTTGAATTTAGACCCTTTATTGTCTACATTTCTATGCAGTTAGATCAGAGGAGAGCTTTATTTTCCTATCAGAGTGTTTGAAATATTTAAAGCATGTTTGTTCAGAACACAAAAGCTGTGACTGGAAAAAGAAATGTGAAAATCAGCCTGTAAAATCAGCACCCTAAAAACAAACTCAATCAGCCCTTGAACATTCTGAGGTGTTGCTGTAATCTCATCTTGTTGAGTTTCTGATTCATCCACATTTAAATACACAGATAAATGCCACCATCACCAAACACAAGACATTTTCCTCACCCAAACAATGTGATGCACACTGTAGATGTCACTGTCCCCGATGTAGACCCTGATGGCCCTGAGAGTGAAGCCGTACTTCTTTCCAGAGCGATGGATGGTGATGGGAGATCGCAGCACGCTGACCACTGGGAAGAAGTCTCTGCTGGGTGAGGAGTCCCGGGATGAGGGGTTTGAAGAGAAAGAATGAGGAGACATGGGACTAGCTAGAGGAGAGAAGCCACCGTGCTGCTCCACTAAGGGCAGACAGAGAGGTAGGAAGAATTAGACTCTGTATGACTGAATAAATTAAGATTGAATTCGCTCTTCTCGTGTGTCTCTCACCTGACGGGATGATGACAGACAGAGCTGTAGCAGAAGCTGACTTGATGACCTTGTTACCGCCTCTTGAGTTACGTTTTTCCCCATCCCCAGACAGATGCTGATGTCTTGCACGGCGGAGGACCAGGTCATTAGTGGCCCGAGGCCCCAGAGGGTCATACAGAGGAGTCATCACATCTCGACCAACTGCTGCAGGACCGGGAGATAATGTTGCAATGGCCCCAGCAACTCCAGGTGTGTCTCCCTGTCGAGGGGATTTGTCTGCAAAAGGTGTAGAGTCAGGACGAAATCATAGATTAGAGAGGAAATAGCAACGTTAACAATTTTCCAGAAGCTCACTGACTCAGCAAAAGCCATGTAATAAGGTATTACTAGCTGCTTTTTCACCTCCTCTTCTTTAACCCACCTGCTTTCTAAGTATGATTTATTCATTATAACTTCTTCCAATAACTCCTCTCCTGTTTCCTCTCTTGAATGGTCTGTTCTTACAAATGATCATTGCATAAGCTGACACACCTGCTCCATTGATCTCCTTCAGACTGTTCCTCTCCTCCCGGAGGATCGGTGCAGGGACGCTGGTTCCATCCAGCGAGGTTCCACGCACCTTGATGGGCACTTGGCGGGACAGGAAGTCCATCTCACCATCCTGAGGTGAGGCAAATCGATGTGTGTCCATCAGGGCTGAGAAGCGTCTGCGAGCACCGAGGGGTGGGCTCGCATCTCCCTCCATGTACAGGGACTCTGAACAAGAGAGGCGCTTCCTACACAGAAAACCACGATGTAGACAGTTTTATATCAGGAGACGTAAACTTTACAGCTGAAGGTCTTGATGCTGAATGCTTAAATTTACATACTAACAATGACGTTTTTTGCAAGTTGGTATTTTGCAGGTATGATATTTACATTTTTTACTATCTTTGCTTAGCATGTCAGCATGTTAGCATTAGTGCTGCAGGTATTTGGGACACTTAAAGGTGAGTAAAACTGAAGCTTAACATCATTTTTTTAATTAAAGATTCACATTGCACATCTAATTAAAGATATGAATGAATGGAATGGGCTGTAGAAGAAAGAAATCACAACTGATAAGATGCTGTTGCTCTTTCCTCATCAAATTTGTCTCACCATTGTTAATGCAAAAATTAAAATAGATTATTTCATTTTTCATGTGAATGCCAAGAGATTAAAATCCAGGCTTGTGCATAAAAAAACTCTCAGGTTTAATATCGGTAAGAAGAGCTGCAGACGTCTGTTTCTAGAAACACTCTCAGTCAGTAATGTTTTAGTTCAAGTTGTGTATTATCTTTACAAGCTGCTTAAGTCTGAGCAGAATTATCTTAAATTGATCTGGAGCCCTAGGTGAAGTAATTCCTTTGAAATTTACATTTAAAAAAAGAAAACAAGAGCCAGGATGCTTGTATGGGGGGTGAAAAAATTCCTACATCATCGCAAAAAGAAAAACAAAAATGAGGTTAAATTTTATATTGTTTGAAAATTTTGAACTGTTTTCCACTTTTCTTCATTGCCACAAGACCCCTGATGTGACTTCAGATGATGATGGTAGTTAGGCTGAATTAACTATTTCAGGCACTTTATTAGTTCATTTCTGGGGTCTATGCACAGCTTCTTTGGGGGGGTTGCAGGCTTTACAGTGCAGGAACCCCTGGCCGAGCAGTTAGGTGGCGCAACTCATGAGGTCTGCCCTCCAAATCCAACCTGCCCCGCTGTCCGCTGTCCTGTCCTCTCTGATTAAAGCCATGAAAAGTTGTAATAAAGTTAAATGTATAAGTAAAACAACATAACACTGACACATTACAGATTTACTCAGTGATGCATGTAAACCCGTCATCAACTCTCCATATCCGATTACTTTCCAAAGTATGTAGATGTGTTGCCAGGTTTTCAGTCAAAGTGAGCGTTAAGTCTTGCACGGTTATTTTTATCTAAAACTTGTTGTCAGAGACAAAAAGAAGTTACTCAAACACTGAGGTGTGTGACAGCTGCTACAAGCTTCTGGAAAAAGAAAAGCAAAACCTTCAGGGAAGCAGATTCTGAACACCTTCAATGTTTTGAGTCAGTCTGCAGAGCATCCCAGAACACATACTTTTAACAACGCGTGTCTAAAAACCAGTGTTCACTTAATGATCGTCTTTACTCACATCTCAGGGGATCCAGTCCTCCAGCTCTTGTCTCTCATACTGAAGCTGCCTAGGCTCTCTCTCTTGGTTACCTTGTCCTCTCGTGGGCCCTTGTGCTCCCGGCGGGACACAGAGGTCGTAGCTTTCTGCTCCAGCTGAGACAGATGCTCCATGCTGCTGTAGACCTGCAGGGGGACACAGACAGATCGATGAGCACTTTGTGTGTGAGCAGTTATGAACTACTCTAAGAGATAAAGCTGGTGAGTGAAGGTTACATACCACTGTTTTACTTCCTGTTTATTTTCACTTAATCGGTTTCACATATTCAGTATTTTCCATATTTTAGACTGATTTGTTTTAGAAATGTATGTATTTCATGTATTTGGTCTCTTGCCAAGATGTATGTTTGTTTAAGAAGCAAATGAATGGAGAGGAGATCTTCTTTTTAACACTACTTTTCTTTGTTCAAGACAACATTTTACAGGTAATGTATTTATTTGTAGCTATGTAGCTCTAAAGGTGAGCAGACTATCTGTTCAGTGTAACTCACAGCCCAGTGCTCTGAAACGTGTCTGTAACCTGTTATGGTAGTGAATCCTGATTATGTCCTACCAGCGCACATCTACCAACTCCAACCTCACCAAGCAGAGCTAATGTAACTTTGCTCTTGATAGACTCTCAAGTTGAAATCCTTTTCATGTAAAAAGGACAGATCTTGCTTCTCACTGCCAAACTTTGCTGGCAGGCGTAGTGCCATCAAAGGGACTTTCTGTCTACGTGCAGTTAATGGATTTATGTTCTCCCAGGAAAGGCAGACACAATGTTTAATGTGCAATACCTGCTTTTTTTTTGTTTATGTGCAATATCCATTATTATGTGCAATATCTGTTATTTTATGTGCAATATCTGTTATTACTGTTCATTAAGTGCAGTATCGGTTTAACACAGATCATAAGTGCAATACCTGTTCTACAATGTTATACACTGCCTTACCCACAATGTAAATAGTTTCTTCTATCTCATTTATCTTGTTTATTACTTATTACTTATTGATCGCTCCTGGTACTTACCACTTATTTGTATTTTATTCTATTGCTTATCTTATTGTTTATCTTATCACTTATTTTATTTCCCTACTCCTCCTGTACTATGTAAGAGCAACGGTCACACTGAATTTCCCTCTGGGATTAATAAAGTATTTCTGATTCTGATTCTGAATTATGGATACTGGGAAAAAGCATTTAGAAATAACTAATGTTGGCACCAAGCAGCAACTTCCGGTCTGAGAATATGAAACAGTGTGAAATTGCTAAAATCTACAGCTCAAGGCTGTTTGAAAGAACCAGAGGTCACGTACATATCAAGCCACAAAAAAAAAGCTGTTTTCACAGCCGAAATAAACATGTTTACGGCCTCATACAAAAAATGTCTCAGCATGCACTGTACGGGGGGTTGGGTTTTTTAACTCAGCAGTTTAGAAGATACTAAGATTGCCACTTCGTCCAATCAGAGGCACAGCTTGGCTCACGTGACTGACCGGTGCCCTATGGCTGTTACTGTGGAGACTCAAAGCCCAGCCCATTTCCAATATGGCCGTGCCAGCCGATTAGCTTCAAAAATCTTTTTCAGAAACACACGGGTGACGCGAAGACTATGTCCATTAATTATACAGTCTGTGGTTGGCGCTGATAATCTCATTTTAAACTGTGTATATGAACAGGGAAATACATAAAAGTGAGACTGTTTCAAGATCACGTATAAAGTCCTCATAGGGCCTTTACAAAAAGACATTGTACTGTAGGTCAAAAATCTGGACAGAATTTTTTTAACATTAAAGGAACTCTGCTTGAAAACATGATTCCCTGTTCTCATTATGATGCAATTCAACTGATAAGAAAAGATCATATCCATGTTAAAATGGTGCATTTGTTGACTCCACTATGTGTGATTGCGTGTGCGTGTGTGTGTGTGTATTGAAAGGTCTTTTTACACCTGCTTAGATTAAAGAAAGCCACTCTCAAGCCCTCAACTGTAGCTTCCAAGTCGTCTCAAATTATGTTAGAATTGGGCATTTCATGAAAACACTCGAGTTGGTCTCAAGAGCTCCTTAATGACTTCCCAATGCAAATATAAGAGGATGAAATAGAAGAGTCATATTAGGAGAAATAAGATGAGAAAATCACACTCCTGTTGCAGAAAACAACACACTGGCACTTAAAAGGAGAGGGGAACACTCAGATTAGAAACAAAAGATATTGGGTTGTGGACAAAGTGCTTATTAAATATAAAAAAAGGAACAGTTCAGGTGATTAAGACACTAATCTCCAAAATGGTAGAGAAAAAAAGAGCACGGAGGAGCCACCAGATTAAAGAGACTGGAGCCTTTGTGTGTCTTAAAATAGAAACAGGAGACAAAAGGGAATAATGGTGTAAGAGTGACTAAAAGCCTGAAACACCTCCTGAACTCAGAGACCTGGGTACAGCCTCCATGTGTTGCTGCAGTGCTGCCTGCGTGACCTTATTTTATCAGATTCTGTCACATGATAAAAATAGTGCCAAATGTGCATCTTTGTAAAAACATAACAGTTTGTCATGTGGAGAGAAAACAGAGGGATGAAATGACAAAGAGGGTAAAAGAGAGAGAGAGAGATGAAAAGAGTAGAGAGAGAGAATCAGACCTTGCTGAAGCGAGGAGAACAGGAAGAGAACTGTCTGATCTCCACAGGCTCGTCATCATTGGTGTCATCCTCGTCGTACGTATTGATGTGATGATAACGATCCGAGCGTGCTGGAGGTGCAGGCAGACAGAGGGTGAAATATGCAGGCTGTCACCTTGACATAAAATGTGCATTTCTTAAAGGAACGCTGTCAGGGAATTATTGTATGGTCTCATAAAGCCAGTATTGATGTGGCTGTTTAACTCTACAGAGACATGCTTCTAGCGGGGGACGTACTGTCAAAGTAACTGGTGTCCTCCTCTGACTCAAGGTGAGGGACAAACTCAGCTTTCTGTCTCAGCAGACTGTTCCAGTCGAGCTCAGTGAAGAACGAGTGCTGCTTCACCTCAAAGGCTCCACCTGGGAGAAAAAAAAAAAATCAGCATCATTTAAAGCACAGTGTGGGTGAAGAAACTAAAAACACTAAAGCAGGTTTAAACTGTTTTTGTTATTCCATTTAACCCTTTAAAAAAACAAACAAACAAAAAAAACAGATAACGAGTGTCTTAAAGTGACGGACCCAAAGACAATTATCATTCCAAAAATTTCACTGCAGAAAGCAGAATCTAAGCGAGTGTTTCTGTCTGAAGTCAAGATATTGAAGGACAAAATGATGCTCGACTGTTTCTTCACACACTTTTCAATGAAAATAAATAACATCTTTATCAAAAACAATGTAATTATTTGTATTTTTAAACTATACATGTTTCCTGAAACATTTAAGATGTACAGAGACGTAATGATGTGGCTCTTTTGTGGCCTTATCTGTGGAAAAGCAAGATGGATTTTAGACAGCTCTCAGTTTGAAACAATTATGAACCAGCAACAGCCAAGAACTGACATCAGGACACTTGTGAAGCTGGCAGACATATCAGGGGTGAAGGATATTGAGACTAGCTAAATGGATGCAGGGCTCTGGTATTCAGTAAAGGCAAAAGTTAGTACCTGTTCCCAACCTCACGAGAGGGTTGGTCTGCAGCAGAGCAGAGATGAGGGACAGGGCGTCTGCGGGCAAGGCCTCATCACCTTCGGGCCAAACTATGTTGTCTAAAACATTAAAGGGAAAAAAGTCAGAATGAAGAAACTTTCCAAACTTTGTGTCACACACCGTCTCGTGCTTACTTTCATACTTTTACCATTAGCTACTCACCACAAAATAAGACAATAAGTGACCTTTAATAAAAAGAAAGGTGTCACTTTTATTCTTGTTCCTGACCTGTGATGACCTGACCGAACAGCTCCTCTGGAGTGTCTCCAAAGAAAGGCACGCAGCCCACCAGGAACTCATACAGGATGATGCCCATGGCCCACCAGTCCACTGGTTTTCCATAACCCTGACGGAGAATCACCTCTGGAGCAATGTACTCTGGGGTTCCACACACCTGAGTTCAAAAAAGAAAAGATTATCCCAGTAAACACCAGATTCAAAGATGAAGAGAGATGTTAGCTTCTTCCCAAATGCAATGACAATAAAATGCCCAAGTGATGAAGGCCAACGATTAACTAAAGCAGCAGAATCTGTTAACTTTCCCCGTAATGAGGAATTGCTTTCTGGAAAGAAACATACAAATTCCTTTCCTCACAGATGTCCCACAGGTCTCAGTGGGCAGAAATGTCTAAACAAAATGTTATAAAGTAGGTAAGTAAGAGTTTGATTCCACATCCTCTCTCTCTTGGTGACTGCTTAAATCAGAAATCAAACACGTGCTGTTTGGGAGAACTAAGAAATAACATGTTGATGTGTCTTGTAAGCTGTCTTCACAACAGAGGCATCATTACTAAGTGAATGAAAAACCAGCACATGAAGATTAAACCTGCAGATGGAGTTACTGTCAGACAAACAGATGTCTGCTTCCCCTCAGATGAGCTGGAGGACACAGGGGCCAATCTGACTGATTACGACCGCTTTGACTCAGAGCATAAACAATAACTATGATTGCAGAATGGGATTGGGAAGGAGCTGAAGAGCATTAATGATTCAGAAACTCAGACTATACAGGAAGCATCATAATTCACCGTCTTTATTTGGCGATCATTGATTTTTCCCGATGACTTGGCAGGTCAGCATTCACGGCTGGATGGGTGTCTTTCCTCTGCTCATTCACCATCAATTCCTTTCTCTCTAATTCTGCATCACTCCGTTAATACAGACGCTGCTTAAAGGTGTCAGTCTGCAGCTTTCACTCCTCGTTTCATTAAATCCATAAACCTTTGAATCAGCGACTGTACCTGCTTATCCAGGAACTCTCTGGCATCTTTCTCAATGTGTCCCTCGTACAGGTTGGTGGTGAGGCTCATCAGACCCATCTTTGACAGGCCGAAGTCTGTGAGTTTGATGTGCCCCATGGAGGTGATAAGCAGACTGTTCAGAGAGAGAAACCAGGTGTTTTTTTAAGATGCTCAAATCGTGGCAAATGCAACAGTAGAGTGTGGGTTATTTTAGAAGCTATCTCATTTCCATGTGCTGACGTGTTGTTCGGCATTTGTGGTCAATTTAATGAGAGAGGGAGTCACATGAAGGACCAGAGTAAGAGTACAAAAGTGGAAATGTAGATGGAAAATGACTGATAGCGCTCACACCTGAAGGGTTAAATCCTTTAGATGTACATATGAATAAACTAAGTGTCCACTGTATTAGATACACCTGTGCAACTGTAGATATCTAATCAGCCAATCACATGGTAGCAACTCAGTGCATATAGACAAGAAGGATTTTCATGCTTAACAATCTTAGTTTACAGAGAATGTAAATGAAAAAAAAGGCTCAGAACAGCATCAACACTCACTTGTCTGGTTTAAGGTCTCTGTGAACGATACCATAGTTGTGCAGGTACTCAAGGGCTAAAACCGTCTCTGCGAAGTACATCCGTGCCAGCTCCACAGGTAAAGCCCCAATGTTCTTCAACAAAGTGGCACAATCACCACCTGGGAGCACAGAAACACCAACATTTATTGTGAAAGATTGGATGGATTTAGCCATTATAAGTTTGGAGAAACAGAAAGCCGTCTGAAATGGTGAAAAAAAAAGTTGTACAAAAGACAGAGTCTGGAAAAATATACATGTGATTCTTATAAACACAGTGCTGATGCCGGTAGTCTACCTGTGCCTGACATAATATCTTTCTAGGTCCTTTTTTTTGGACAGATTACAGTATAATGTACACTAAAAACCAGCCAGAGTAACAGCACTGAGCCGCCCTCCAAAAAGTCCCATCTGAACAAGAAAGATGAGCAGGCCTAGAGCAGCACTGGCTGACCTTTTTTGACTTTCATGGTCAAGAACCATTGTGAGAGTGAAATTCAAGTCTTTTTGGCCCTTCTTGAAGAATGAGTGAGTAAGCACTCTCCAATGGCACCAATGAAGTGAGAAACAAACTTGAACTTGAAGGTCACAATTACTGGAAGCAAAGCGTACTCACAACTGGAAAGGTCATCTAGACCCAGAGAAGGGATTTAAAAAGAACAAAACTTGTTGTGATTTGGTGAAAAGCATCTAATAGAAGCCAAATAAGTGCTTTATCAGTAAATGGAAGTCAGAGAGGAGAGGCTGAACAA
Source organism: Labroides dimidiatus (assembly GCA_030710495.1). Lineage (NCBI taxonomy): Eukaryota > Metazoa > Chordata > Actinopteri > Labriformes > Labridae > Labroides > Labroides dimidiatus. The sequence goes on from CM061145.1 coordinate 15,004,910, forward strand.
CTGCAAAAGAAAACAAGCTAATGGTGTCAGAGAGAGGACAAACAGAACACACACACACACAGAAAAAAAGGATAACTCTGTCCCTCACCCTCAACATACTCCATGACCATGCACAGATGTCTCCGAGTCTCAAACGAGCAGAACATGGAGACGACAAACGGGTTCTCTGCGAAGGTGAGGATGTCCCTCTCCACAAAAGCCTGCTGGATCTGATTCCTCAGGATCAGATTCTGCTTGTTGATCTTCTTCATGGCAAAACGCTGACGCGTCTCCCTGTGGCGCACCAGGTAGACGGCACTGTGGGGAAGACGAGACAGAGGAGCAAAGAATCAAACTTTAGGGACTGTCAACACGAGGTAACAGGAAATACATCAACACATCAAAGAAAAATAGAAATCTCTGCATCAGTATGAAGAATCTTTGTGGATTTGTTGCAGACTGTTATTTACAGGAAGCTTTTTCAGAATTGAGTGGATTCTTTTTAATTTATAACTCATGTTACCATGGTGTTTAATCCACTTTCCACATCTTTCGCTGACCTTCTTTATCAGCTCTTCATGTAGCACTGTGTATTTAAATATATTGTAAAAGCACTCATGTGGAGCCGTTATAATGTTCTAACCACTTAGAGCACTCTACACGACACAATGATTCAAACTCATTCATATACTTCCTGCTCTGTAGGATCTGATTCTGACTAACATACAGGGACACTTTGATCAGATGTGATCAAACTGCCTATCTTTTCTTCTATAGATGATCACCTTATCTCCTGAGCCCTCATGATATTCAATTCTGAATATGAATTTTTATTTTGACCTTGAGTACTTAAAAAGTACTACTTAAAAAACGTCCTCCACTGTTTGAAACACTGCATTTCCATTAGCTTCACTGGCTTTGACTCGTTTCCTATAAATGATGAATGAAATTTAGGTCATTACTTACCCATAAGCCCCGTTACTGATAAGTTTGATGCTCTGGAAATCTTCTTCACTTGGTGGTTTGATGGCTCTAGTTTTTCCCTGGAGACAAATTTAATGTTTTACAAATTCAGATGAAGCAGAATCCAGCAAAAAGGCTCAGATGTCATTGTTTCCTTGTTGATTTATTTCAGCTGCATGAATGTTTTCTTGATAGACAGATCCGTCTCCATTTGTTCCTCACCTCTGCTGAATCATCGGTCTCAGGAGTATGTGGACCCTCACTGTCATAGCTGTCCAGGCTCACAATTTCTGTTGAGAGAAACGTTTGTTGACAAGTAAACCTCTTGTCGAAATGCAACAACTATTTTTTGTAGAAACACAAGGCCTCCCACACTGCTCCTAGCAGATACAAAAACTGCTGCATCTCAGACGTCTTTAACAAAACATCTTTTCAACTTTTAAAACAGCTGAAGGGCTGAAGTGCATCAGATCACACAGAAAAACATCTTAATAATTCAAATAACATCTCTCAAATCATTTTTTCTTCTCTTTGAGCGTTTTCTCTCCCTCTTGATATGAGCAGGAGCAGCACTGGCAGCTAACGTTCACAGTCTCCTACTCTCGTATGTGACAGCTGCTAGAATGGGCTGATTATCCAACTGTTCAGTAAAGCAGAGAAATAACTGAATGATAATTAACTTTGCAAAGTGTTAACAAAGCTGCTCCACAGATTCCAAACTCAACTTAAATAAAAGCTGACATTTGTGTTTTCTGTTCCTCATTGTTTGATGTTGAAAACCACTGATCTTGTCTCCATGAGACGCCAAGAAAAGAAGAGTGTGATAATGTGGTCGTGCCAGCAGCTACAGCACGTGGGTGTGCATGTGTGTCGGTGCATGACAATGTAGGTGCAATTGAAAAGTGCAAGATCAAAATATCTTGCGGCATGCTGTTGACTGAGAAAGACTAAGCAGGAGCAGATTTTCGTGAGTTCAGATAGAAAAACCCAGTGATGGACTCTGAAGGGTCATTTGAGATCATTTAACCCATCAGCTAATGAACAAGTATTGATGAATCTGACGGAGTGATGAGGAGCAGATGTAAATTAGGGCTGTGAGTTTGGGGATGACTTTGAGTAATGATGATTAATAGAAGACAGAGACACTGCCGCACCACCAGCCAACTAATGATCAGACTGTATATCTCTGTACTGAACTTCCTGTAAGACTGATCAATTTGTAAGAGTGAGGGGTTGTGTCTAAAATCACTCGCTCATTGCCAACTCCAGACTCACTATATAGTGAATCAGATGTAGTTGACTATATTTGGATGACTCACTCACTTGCCGGCCACTGACAGTGTCATAACCACTGTCATACAACTAAGGCTTTGTTCATGAACAGCTGGGGATTTTTAGTTATGTTTTTCTCACATTAACTTAATAAACTGTGTAAATACGAGTTGTAAGTATGACATTTTATCTGGAAAGTTATGTTTTTCTCAAACACTGTAAAACAGCATGGATTTCACAGATAACTAATATTATATGTAGCATATTTTTCCACAATAATCAAATATAATAAATGAGTGTATCACACGTTATTTTCAATAAATAAATACTAACTATATATATATATATATATATATATATATATATATATATATATATATATATATATATATATATATATATATATATATTCACACTGCAGCTTATGTGAAACCTTTATCACTTAATGGCCTTCGTACAGCTAGATTGACTCCAATATCTCTGATTTTCTTTTGACTCTTATTCAAATTATTTTTATGAGAAGAAGAATCAGAACAACAAGAGAAAGAAAAAGAGGACTGACATGTGCCAGCCATTTCTTCTGTTTGAACCGCAATGCACGATGGTATCTGTTGCTCGCATAGTGAATGTGGCCCATACACTACTTTTCAAAATGCTTTGAGGGATACATTGAGTGGACTATATATGGTATGACCATGCCCACTCAAAATTCAGAGCAGGATATAATAAACTTAGCTTGGATCATAAACTGGGAACATTAGAAATACCTGTGTTGAATAAAAACATGCAAGGTATAGCAATTCAGCACTATACCTCTGAGTGCTATCGATTTTGTAACCCATTTCTCTGAAAGTATTTGATACCCCGCTTTCTTACAGAATTTTTGGGTGTGAAATATGCTTGAATCTGATTGGCAAAACCATGGATATGAATAAGTAGTTACAACACGCCCCTTTGAGCTAGGTGCCTAATGGCAAGGCTAAGCTAGTGGGGACAAAGTGTCAGGGCATTCCGTGGTTGCAGAAGGCACAAAAACAAGAACAACAGCAAGAACACCTGCACATTTTGATGCATATGGTTGCACACTATGCTGTACAGCTGAAACGAAGAAACTAGGAATAACCTTTCATCTGTAATTTTTTTTTTTTTCAAATTGAATGTTCTGTATTAATAGCACATCTTGACATTGACAATAAAGCAAACCTGATGAAAATGGGCAAAACCCCTTGACAACGATTATAAATTTTCAATTCAATAATAATGTCAAATGAATTCTCGGAAAAGAATTCAGAGCTAAAACTCATGGCCCATGGGCAAGGGCCCGCGACACCATACCACACGACCCACCGCTTGATATCAATTTATAGAGAAATCCAGTTGCCATGTTCATAGACCAGTCTGCTGTTGGGGACCGGGGAAGAAATATCTGATTTCCAAGTTGACCATGAATGCAGCATAGTTACCATGCAAAACCAAGTGGAAAAAATACAAAGTTTTCTTTATTGATAAGGAACAAGACAGAAGATCAGATGGTATTAAAAGTGAAAACCACTCTTACCCTCCAGCGGGTCTCTGGTCAGCCCCAGCTGGCTGATGATGTATCTGGGGATGTCTGCCTTCATCAGCTGTCCCTCCTTGGCGTGATCCTCTGCTGCCTCCAGTAGATGGTAAAACTCCTCAGGGTTGAACTCCTGTCAGTGGAGGGGAACAAAATTAAAGCAACAAACAGAAACTCAGCAGCTTAAAGCTCAAACTATCGAGGCTGAAAACCTCAAATGTAGCAAAGACAACCTGACTGACAGGTTTGAAGCACCAAAAAAGTAGCATGTGAGTCAAGAATTTCTTAAAACTGTTTGATTTTGTTCAGATATTACAGTTTTGTAGATATTTTGGTAGCTGTATAAATATCTTTGATTTAGTGACAGGAAATAGTGCTGGAAAAAACAAGCTATTGGTTCAACATTGTTAAAAAAATAGCCAAGCCATTTTAAAGTAAGGGTGTCACCGAAATAAACCATCAATGGGATGTGTTTATGTATGTTTTTATGTATGTTCATATTCTTAAGTTAAATACCTATCATGTGATGTTGCTTGGGATGGCCACCCGTGAGCTGTTGTTTTTATCTTTACACCAAACACAATCATAGTCTTATCCCCATTTGTACTTAATTTATTATCACAAAACCAGATTTAACTTCAACCTCCTGCAATTTCATGTCAGACAAACACGAGCAGTGTTAATACATGTCCAAACTTTAAATTGCTTTCTTGAAACATCTTTTTTTTTCTTTTCTTACTAAGACAACCTTTTTTTGTGGTGTCCTGTGGGATTGGCTTTCATTCCTGTTGGTGGAATAACATTTTGATTAGAAAGCTGAGCCCAGGGCAACAAGGATCATTTCCTCTCTCATATCATCTCCCCTCAATTCAGAGTGAAAAAAGAGCAAGTACGGGGATGGTGAATTAACCTGCCTCTCTGATAGCTTGCTTTGCTGCAGGATAATATTCCTGCAGCTAACAACAGACTGACTGTGACATTTTCACTAAATCACACCGCACCACTGACTTGAATGCTAAATGAACTCCCTGACTATGGACAATACTTTCTCTGAGAATGTGTCTTCTCCTCTGTAACCTGAGGGGCCATGAGAATTTTAAGTCTCTACCACATCCTGCCTGACCCCAATGACCTCTTCTGACGGTCCCCTAGGCAACAGAAGGATGATCCAAGAGAGAGGGAGAGAGAAAGAGAGAGAGAGGAAGGCATAACCAAGACAATTACAAAATGTGAGGCCATCAATCAGTGAGCTGATATAAAGGTAGAGCTAATCCAGCATAAACAGAGGCCAAGTCAGCTGGAGTGAGTTATTTATTGTACATATCAACATGCCAAGGACACGGCTCTGTCTCTGCACTGACTGAGCTGCTGAAAAAAAAAAAGAGAGGACGAATTCAAGCTGGAAAAATTTCCTGCAGGGATGAATGTGTAATCTTCACACTCTGCATCTGCAGAGCATCCAGATAAAAAAAGCCATAACCTCTTGTGAAAAAAAGCGTACACTCAAATGAAAACATCTCAAATGCTGGAGGTAAAACTAGATTTACATGAGCAGCCATTTCTGAATGCAAGGTTGTGTAGTAAGTTTGCATCATAAGCAAAGAAGAGCACTATTTTAGTTCTGCTTTTCATGTTTTTATGTGAATCCCTTTAATTATATCAGCTATTTAGATTCACCTTGCTCGTATCCTTCCACATAATGACAGAGAGCAGTCGGTAACACAAAAGACACACATTTTTTCTGTTGTTGTTTTTGTAATGTTTTGAAGTCTTGTTTGTAAATAAAAATCTTTTAATATTTCCTGCAAATGATACAGTTTGGTTTATGGGCGTACAGGGAAGTCAGACAGCTGGGAATTACATCTTCAAGCCCCTATAATACAACATAGCCTGAAATCTGAATTGGAACCATTTCTAAATACCTTAAGTGATCGGGCAGACTTTGCTGTAACTTGAACTGTGTATTTCCATGCTGTGGCAGAAACTGACAAACAATGAAACCCCTTTGGCACACGGAGTCAAATCCCAAGCTGCTTGTGCAGAAGCTACAGACCTCAGAGAGGACGACCTTAGTTTGATTCAGACCTTCAGGCCTTACTTTCTCTCTCTTCCTAGTTTCCTGCTCTATCCACTGACCTGTCTCTAAAAGAAAGGCCCAAACCCCCAAAATAAAACTACAAACAATGTGGAAAAACATTAACTCAAGAGAGGTGTGCTATTTTTAAGATGAGGGCAGACTGACCAGAGTCTGTTTTTGATTCCACTGTTGGCACTGAGCAGAACTCCTCACGTGTTTAGCCTTAAATGAACTCCATCTGTGGAGGACCCTTTTAACAACATCACATGAGCATTTTCCCCTCACTGTCTGCCTTGTGTCAGAGCCTGAAAAGCACAAATACAGGTTGCTTCTCAATAAATTAGAACATTGTGAAAAGCTCAGAAGTAGTATCTCAGTACTTTTTTCAGTAGTACAATTCAAAACATAAAGTCATATACTGAATTGATTCAGTACACACTGAGTGACTAAGAGACCATTTAAAGGCTCAGCCTGTAAATGGTTGTGTGTCCAGCATGGGCGTCGCCACCATTCAATGTGAAGGGGACGTGTCCCCTGCAGATTTCGAAATTCTTGTGTGTTTTTCATGTCAAATTGTAAATATTCAGCTCCTCAGTACTTTCCTTCTTTTACATAATGAGTTTATAACACAACAGTTGTTAGCCTTAAAAAGTGTGAAGGGAAAGCTGAAGTTTAGATTATTAGCTAGCTACATCCATCACAGATAATATGGGGGTGTGTTAGTGCCCATGGCATGGCTACATGGGCGTCGCCACCATTCAATGTGAAGGGGACGTGTCCCCTTCAGATTTCAACATTCTTCATTTGGACCCCCCCACATTTCACAGAAAATATTGGTTCATCCAGCGCTGTTTCTATTGCCTCGTAAACAAATCCATTCCACTTGATCGCTAATAGAAAATACATAGTCGACTTGTTAATCCACTCCTTGTTTTCCGGACAACCTTAAACTACCGCAGCATAAAGTGAATGAGTGACAACATCTCAGTCAGTGAGTGAAGCAGCGGGCTGGTAACGTTTGTTAGCCCTCAATATTAACACGAGGCCACGTTATATTAATGTTCAGCTAAGAAATGAAAACTAGAAGTGAGCTAATGAATTGATGCCTCCTTCCCCAGACATAATGGACATCAGACAGTTCCAAACAAAGAAGCGGAAAGTAAGTCAAAATGTCCCCACAATACAGGTGTTTTGCTAATGGAAACGTTAGCTGACTTATTTCAGTTGTCAATAGAAAAAAAACAATGCTTAATGAATTCATCCCGATCCCTTTTGACAGCAGATAGATACTGAGATTGAGTCGGTAGCAGGAGCAGGGTCAGCAGCTTGTGACGTGAGGGACAGTGCAGAGACTTCAGTCATGGAGGTGAGTGATTTACGGTGCTGGGCTGGTAGTTACAGGATGGATTTGGGCAAGATGACGTTACGTTACTCCACACAGCTCTACAAACATCTAATGTGATCACTGATCAGATGAAGTTTCTTGTATTTAGTTTCCACGGGCTCCAGATCATAAGTTACTGTATGTATAAATGAATGATCATTGTAGCTAGGAGTGCGGGCGATGCCATTATGGCAAAAATATCATATCAAGATTTTTTAATATAAAATCATAATCACAATTTAATTACAATTCTTTGATTTTTCTAGACTAATTTGCAGGTTTGACCATTTCCCCCCTATGTTTACCATAAAACATGTAAAACCCTAAAAGAAAAAAAACAATTAAAGCCAAAGAAACTTTTTGAACAGGTTTTAGTTTAAATAGTGCAGTTTTTTTTTTTTTTTTATAAAAATGTGCAATAAATGTAAACATAAATAATAATGAACAACAATAAAGTGCACTTTTGTAACATGAAAACTAAACAGTGTGTTCACTGTCACTATTGCTTGGAATGGTGGCATGTTGTGTTACATCTAAGGCTAAATAAAAAAAAGAATAAACAAAATAAAAAGTAAAATGCAACCAAAAAGTCATTGTTGGTGATAAATTTTTTTATATCCGTTTCATTATTTTAGGCATGACAGTGAGTTTTAAAACAGGGTGGTAAATGCTGAAACTTGACTTAATGTTGAGTCTGAAAAATGTGTCTAAAATTAGATGTTAAACAACCTGTTAATATACATTAGAATGCAGCAAATGTCATCTAATTGACCCCCGGAACCCATACCAGTGCCCCCCCCCCACATTAAAAAAGCTTCCAACGCCCCTGGTGTCCAGTGTGACATCACTATGAAACACCGATTTGAGGTTTTCATTAACAGTAAGCCATAATCATCACAATTAAAAGACACAGATGCTTGAGATTTAACTTTCTCTGTACTGAATCTATGTAATATATAAGTTTTACTTTATGAATTCATTTCCCCACGGTAGAATAGAATAGAATAGAATATACTTTATAAATCCCTGGAGGGATTAATTAATTTGCTTATTATTTAATGAGAAAATTCTAATTTACTGAGACGCATCCTCATTTAATCATTTAAATTTCAAGTATTCTGCTTGAGCTGCTTCAGGCCGCCAATTCTTGCGAACTGCTTTGCTATGTCCACCTCAGCTCATCTTTTTGTGCTGTGTCTGATTTTATCAGTGTAATGTGCACCTCAGGCTTTGGCATTCCATGCAGGCACGTGGTAGGGCAAAGAGTTCCCAGAACAGAGCCAGACCACCAAATATAATTTATTGTATAAAAATAATGAATTCTTTTCATGAGATCAATCCTTACTGCAATATAGTTTCATTATGGTCTTAAAAAGAAGGGAACATGCCAACAGTATTTGCATGACATTCTCAGTTTTCTTTTCTCTTTAGATACATGACTCTTTGTCTTCTCGTGCAGCGACACATAAGAGGCAACAGGTGCTTCCATCAATTCTCTGAATACAAAGAAAACTTGCCTAATAAAAGTTGTTAGTTCTCATCTTCAATAGATATGTGAGGAAACCTTCCCTGAGTGTTTAATGACTCTGAATTCATGCACACATAATATTGTTTTATAGAAGGTAAACTCTTTGTATGTGTGCAGAAATAAACCCAATTTAAAAAAGTGAAAAATGAAACAATGAAATGATTGAACCCGTTTGATGGAGGTAAAATAAAATGTGAAAGACAAAAAATCATTCCAGGAGTGACAGCACAGCTTCCAGCACTGACACACTTAGAAAATCTGTTTCATCAGACTGAATATACACAGCAGACAGCCTGTCCCAGTTCTGCTCATCCTTTAATGTCATTTAAGAGAGAAAGTGTCGACCCTGCAGCTCCATGTGGGAGTACAGCAATCTCTTCCCGTCAAAGGAAATACAACACTCTATGACTGTATAAATGACTTTGTCATTTGATACCATAAACGTTCATCTGATGAACCTGCATCTCAGGTAAACACAACACATAGCGGTACTCACCAAACACTCGAGAAGCCTGGCTGGTCGAGAAATGATGATGAAGAGCTTTTTCACCAACTCGATGACGAAGGTGAGCTCTGAACTCTCCGAGCGCTCATAAGCCTGGTGGAGAGAGAGAGAGAGAGAGAGAGAAAGAGGAGCAGATAGAGGTCAGGGAGGGTTGAGCTAAAAAACATCACTTTCGATTCCTAAGAACATTTTTGACTCACGTCATTTAGCAGCTTCTCCAGGTTCTCCTGCAGTTCACAGAAGTAGACGGTGGTAATGAGGCCCTCCCGTGATTTGGTCAGGCAGTCCCTCGACAGTTCAGCTACCTGGTGGTGGATGAAGCTGAGGACTCCATCAGCCAGCGGTAGGACACTCTCAGGGGAGTAGTTATGGATGAACTCAGCGAGCCTCTCCTCCATCTGAGCTGTGGCCTAATTGGATAAGAGACGCTGGTTAACAGACGTTTTGTACCAAACTGTCAGGCAGGTGCCAAGACGAAAAGATTCATCACTGTCACAGATTTATGTCTTTAGATCTTCAGATTCACAACCCTTCACTGGACTGGGACATCCAAACCACATCAGCTTTAGTGCTTCTGCTGTAGGAGTGACTAGCTGTGGGATGTGAGACTCTGTGAGTTGACTGCTGTTGACCATCTATATTTTTTTTAACCTTTTTGAACCATTTTGATGGCGATATTAATGATATTAAAACAAGTTTTACAAACATGTTTGACGATGGGTGGGGAAGTAAATGTTGATCACACTCACATCTTTTGGAAATGTACAAGGGTTAGAGTTAGAGTTAATGTTACTCTAGTGTAAAAATGTATCAATGGAGCTTAAAAACAATTCTGGTTTATCAAACACTGGAAACATGTTCAGTTTTATGTGTTTGTAACCCGGTTAGGGAAAATGTTCAAAGTGAGGACAGACACTTGGTTAAAATATTGCTTGCAGCAACTAAAAAGGCAATCACCAGGAAATAGGGCAAAAAGGAACTGAGATAAGGAACTGACTGGATATTGTTGAGGAAGCATATATTCTAAGAATACAAAATGCAGAATTCTTCATGAAAATAGATAAATGGATCCTCTGTAAGACCCCTGATCGTCTGATCCCTTTGTTGAAGAAATCATTCCAAGCTATGCAACTATTTCCAATATGCATATGTAAGTTTGTGCAAGAGTATTTGTAAATATATGAAGATGCATCCAAGTACATTTTTTCTGGAATGTTTTGCACTTTATGAAAAAAAATAAAAAGTGAGTATCTCAAAAAACTTGAAAATGTACCATCCAAGACGGGGTAAGCCTTACAATTATTTTTATTCAATATGAAAAAGTACATATTTTTTCCACCTGGGTATAAAACACTTACACACAACATGACTACATATGCATTTAATATGGGGAACATAAGCGTGTGTTGTCTGCTCCTTGATATATCTAATCCCTATATCTATTTATTTTTTCTAATTTTCACTACTTTGCATCCTTTTTAAGGTCTGCTTTGTGTTTCAACTAACTTATGATGGAAGAACCTGGCTTTAGGTTCCAAATGTCCTGCTGTGTTGCAGAAGCTAAATCAGGAGTTCCAAAACTTCCAGTCCTGGAAGCCAGAGACCTGAGACCCCCTGTTGTGGGAACCCACTAATCGGCCAATCCAAAAACACACATAAACAAACAGGAAAAAAATGCCTAAGATACTTCAATTAGCTGATTAACAGAAAATCAGACTACCTATGTGCACATATTGTTGTGTTTCCTTAATTAATCTGCTGCCACTCATAGGTTTGTTATCCTGGATAAGTCACCTCAGAGGTCTTCGAAACAGACGAAATAGATTTAAAAAATTCAGTCTGCATGGTTTTATATGCATTTTAACCACTAATTTTGTTTACATGTTTACAATAATGGATGAAATATTCAATTGAAAATAGTTTTGCATCAATTTGCATCTTGCAAATTGAAAACTGACTGAAACTTCTGCACTCTAGTGCTTAGTGAGTGAACAGTGGGTTTAGAGCTTTCTTATATACTCTTGTTTAAAAGGCCTGATAAACCAGAAACAGTTAAACTGTTTGCCCAAAAACTTAACAATGAGGTAAAGCTTTTCTTTAGCACATGAGGTTGAGCTGGGTGAGCAATTTCTCTGTGGATTAATTCTTACAATCAGTCCCTGAACATTTTCTAAACCATCTGTGTGCTCTGTTATTATTGCTAAATATTTATTACAGCAGGTGTCATTATTATAATTTAGGCACCATTAAGCTTTCATTAAATACCTGTAACAGGTATGCTACTGATAATTATTCTTGTTAAATGATGGAGAAGGAGAATGTGCAGCTTTTATTTACAACTCAAGAAAGTGTGCAATAAAAAGGGCTAGCTCTGCTTTACAGTGTGTTACAGTGAATAATGACAGCGATGTGGCGTCTCATGTGGAGTGTCATGTTTATGTGAGTATTTTTTAGCTGAGTGACAAACATCTCCTGACTTTTGAGACTCAGTTTATAGAGGCAGATTTCTCTCTCAGGCACTGAGTCATGCAGTCATGCACTCAGTATAAACTCAGGCAGACAGGTTATGGAGGCTAAGTAACAGTTTGATTATGTGTCGGCCCGCAGCCAAAGTCTTTATCTGACTGACTTTGTGCTTGTGATCGGTCCCACAGAGGTCAGGTCTAACATCTAAGACAAGGCTGACCTCCAGTTGTATTCTGGATTGTGAACAGCCTGCAGAGATCAGAGGAATAAAATTTCATTATTAGGCCTCTGGCTGAAAGCGCTCTATGTGTTGGAGGTCAAAGTAGAGTTTTGAAGCTCATTCAAAGTAACAAGGTCACACAAATACTGGGATAAAAGCTAAGTACAAGAGAAAGCTGTATGAGGAAACCTATGAATGAGCTGACACTGGCTTCAGAAAATATCCTTGACTTCACCATGCTTGATAAGTTTAGTGTGCACAGGCATTTACAGTAAATCCGTGTACATAGCACATTCATTTAGTCTTTGAACTCAGAGATTTACACAAACATGTAGCTGAGACTGTTTTCAAAGTTATTTGTGGCTAGGAGATTGGACTGTAAATAGACGTTGAAAAACCTGCAGTCAAGACACTAAAGACCTTATGTAAGTCTTACAGAACGAGGGAAATCTCAAGGAGTCAAGAGGAAGGCTACTTTTAATGTTCTCCTGACTGTAGTTCCTAAACTACCTGTTTTGAATCTTGTCATTATAAATGATGAGCTGCTATTGTTTCCAGTGTAAATGTGATTCAGTTTGGCAGCATGCATACTCTTTCTGAGCATCTTTTAGGAGTGTACAGATGCACAGTTTACTCGTGTGCATTTGTTTGTATGAGGCTGACCTTAGGGAATCTCTCCTTGTAGACATGGTTCATCATCACTATTTCATTGTCGTAGCAGGAAGGCGAGCGCCCCGGGCTGCAGGGAGACAAACACAGAGAGCAGGAGTGTAATATACAGCACACACTGAGAATATCAAAGGAGGCAGGACTGAACGAAAGGAGGTAGTTGTTGAGGCAGAAAGAAGTAATTGTATTTTTTTTTTCTAAACAATCGAAAAATAACACAATGCTTTCTGGCTTGTATTTCTCGTCTCTTCTCTGTGTTAACCGACTGATTAGAAATTCATTAAACTCTGATTAGTTTCTCTGATAAATCCAGAGTCGCCTGAAATTAATGCAAGACTCAAATGGCATTCAAGTAAGATCTAAAGGAAGGCAAACATTTGGTGGACAGAACATTCTAAAAACTGTTGGTTTTCTTCAGTTCCGACTTAGAATCACGAAAAATATAATTTATGAAAAGATGTCTGGATGACAAACACATTAAAGCTTCACAAAAAGATCTGATGATTGATAATGAGGCATGTCAAGGTACAAAATAAAGGTGTACTGTACACCAAAGCCACAAGACAGGATATTAACTCGGGCAGAGACAGCTGAGGAGCTGAATATGAACGCTGAATACTGATCAGCGGTGCTGTGTTGTGTGCAGCTGGGGTATGGTGACTGGAGGTGGCTGTAGCACACACCACAGACTTCAGCTAAAGGAGAAAGAGCTTAAAGCAGTGCAAGAAAGGCTGATACTGATGTGAGAGAAGTGGCAAAGAGCAGCTGTGTACAATCATTTCAGGACAAGCCTGAGGCTTTGAGATACTTTCCTCACTAAGATTAATGTAAAACATGTTTTTTCATACATCTACATTTGTGTTTAATTTCTTGAACACAAAACAAAGTTATCTGCACACTTTAAAAGAAAACAAAGTAAGAGTTATCCTATGTTCTTCATTTAAAAAAATATTTCTAGAGACCTGAATCTGTTGGAATATATGGAATATATATATTGGAATTGCAATATAACCTCCCAGTGAACTTTCCTTTAAAAGTTTTCAAACACATCTGTGACACTTGGTTCAAAGCCATTTCACAAATGTCAGTGAACATCATCATCACTGAAAGTTACAAAGAACTTCCAAACCAGCTGGGCACTGTAAGTTTTAGTTTTAGCGCTATTGTTTAAAATATGACAACAAGCAAACTCTGTAAACTCAGTTTGTACCGTAGTTCAGTTCCAGTCTATATTTAGCCCTACTCACAGCCCGGTGCTCTAAAACGTGTCCGTGACATGTTACGTTAGTTATCATCATCACTCCAACTTCACCAAGCAGAGCTAACATAACCTCACTCTTCATCTTATTGACAGACTCTCAAGTTTGAACAGATCACTGCAGAAAACTGCTGCACGTGGGTTGGAATGAACATTATCACAAACAGCTTAACCTGTGTTTTAGCCAGTGCTCTATGACAGTGGTCTCCAACCTCCAGGCTGCAGACCGGTACCAGTCCGTGGTTCATTTGGTACCAGGCTGCATGGAATGAATAAATGACTTCCATTATTTCTGTTTGATTTATTATCTGAGTCTGAATGATGTTTTATTCTGAAAAATGACCAGAGTCTCTCTAATACATCTGTCTATGACTCACTCTAGACACATGGATTCACATTTATTATTATATATAGAAAGTACCACAGTTGTTATGCCGGTCTTATCATGCCGGTCCATGTCACAAAAAAGGTTGAAGGCCACTTCTCTGTGACACTCATATTTAGCTTTCTTCTGCTCTTCTGTCCGTCTTTTTAGACAGTCCCGATCCAGTGTCCAACATTACTACAAAATAACTCGAAGAAACCATTTCAGATCTCTCTTCTCACTGCTCAATTTTGTAAGCTGGCGTGGTGTTGTCATAGGGACTTCTGTGTGCTATGAATCAATCTGGACCTGGACGGGGAACACGAGAAATGGCTTTTAAAATTAACCTTTTTTTGGCACTGATAATCTCATTTTTAACTGTGGATTACAATCAGGCGTATATATTGAAGTGAGACTTAGGAAGTCTTCACAGGGACTTTAAACTCATAAGTAAGGTGTTATATTATGGGGACATCAGATCTATTGCGCTTTTTCCTCATTTCAAAGTAATTCCTCAATTACAATTCAACAACACAGGATGAGCTTATCTGTGTAAGTTAATATCGTTGAGAGTGAATCAAAACAGAAAATCTAGACAACACCAAGAGGATGAGCAACCTGAATAAACCTGTAAACACTATGCGTACATTTAAAAAAGAAAGCAATTTATTTTCAGGGAGCCTCATTTACATGCTGCTCAATCTATATTAAAGCAAACAGCACTGATACATTTACAGCAGGTGAATTAGAAAAGATAAGCTAAGCTTTAAACAGAGAGCATTCTTCATCTCTGTAGGGCAGAAGATATAATTAAAACTTTTAAAGGGCAGTTTAAAGTCCTTTCATAAATTAAAACAAAGCATTACGGCCCAAAAAAAACCCCAGTAGTAACGATTGTTAAATTAATGAACTTATTTTCTGGGAGAAATGTCAGCAGTTTATGTTGAATAGCACCTATGGTAAAGTTCAAGCCTTGTCAGAGATTTAGAGTCTCCCTATTGAAGCAGCAAAATGCAAAAACTTCCATGGATTCTTAAGGATTAAGCAAATAAAAGCAGTTTAATGTAAAGGCGTAGTTAAAATATTCTCTGCCCATTACTCGGCATGTGCATACCTGAGGCTCCGAGAGCGAGGGCGAACGTACGGCGAACGTCGGCCCCCGTCGTCGTCTGTGATGCTCTCTGTGCTGCCAAAGTGTTTGGACAAGAAGTGCAACTCATCCATGGTGGGCTGAAAGGGCAGCTGGTGCAGTCGCTCCTGGGAAGAGCTGGATGACTGAGGACGACATGGAAAAAAAAGACAAGGTTGGTTAAGGAAGGTCTTCATCATGTTAAAATAAATCTGCAGGAATGACAAAAACAAATGGCAAGAAGAAATCAATGTTGTGACAATAAGAGGAGAGGAGAGGAGAGGAGAGGAGAGGAGAGGAGAGGAGAGGAGAGGAGAGGAGAGGAGAGGAGAGGAGAGGAGAGGAAGAGAAAAAGAAGAGAAGAGCACAAGGTGTATATGAAGTGAGTGGGAGGAAAGAGCTGAAACAAAGCGACCAACTTAAAAGAACATGGAGGGAAAAAGAGAGGAGGAGAAGCAAGAAAAATATTCAGGAGGATTTGGTGTAGGAGGGCAAAACAGAATAATGTGGACTAAAAGAGCAAAAATGACTGCAGGGGACTGAAAAGTGACTCAACGTAAAGTTGACTGCTGCTTTAAGTGTGCGCTGCCTCAGGGGGGTTAATGGCAGTGCTATTCCACCTTGAACAAAAGACTTTTCTTTAGCACAGGAGGAAGAAACCAGCCTGGATCAATGGAAGGCTTAATGAACACATCTCCCATTGGGACACCAAGGTTGGCTTTGGCTGCACAACATTTTCTGCTGTTATAAAAATCCATTAAAAACTACATTCAGGAACTAGCCACTTGCAGGCTGCAGAAAAACAGTGCAATGAATGCAGCAAAGGTCCACTCAACAAGATCAATTAAAATGTTCCCTGAGGACTCAAAGAGCTCAGAGACTGATCAAAAAGAACCCACTGGATATCACACACATTATTGCTGAAGATGAAAGCTGTTTGATATCTGTGTCCATCCTTTCATAAAGTCCAAGGGGGGCATCTGGATTCACATTGTTACATCTGGATCTCCTTGAAATGCATCTGAGTCTTATAGTCCCCCCGCTGAAGCTCTGACAAGAGATCAAAAGAAAAGAGGCAAAAAAGAGGGATCCATGGACACTTTTCAAGAATGTTTGAAAATGATCTTTTTGTCCTTCTATAGTGTCATCTGAAGTCAGTGTTATGATGATTATAGAAAAGCTAGATCAGTTTGGACAGATCTGGACGGTTTCTTTTGATCTATTGAAGTTTGCGCGTTCTTGGGCTGACAATAGTAATCCAACACTTTTAGATTTATTTCAACTGTAAATTTACAAAACAATTTTATTAATTTAATCTGCAATTTAGTTTTCTTCGATATTATTTTTTATAGTCCATATAATAGGGATGCACTGAAATTTAGGCCACTGAAAATTTTCAGAGCATAGAAAAAAAGGACTTGTTGCTCTGAGCCAGATGACAGATCAGGTCTCTACCTTGTTCTTTTAATTAACAGACCAAATAGACTTATTTTTCTTATTTGCATGATGGAATGGTCACGCATTCACAACTCTCCTCTGCTCTCTGCAGAGTTCCACCCCGATGCACTCCATGTAGTGGACAGAGAGTTCGGAAAAATAATGTCACAACCATTACAAGAGAAGCAGAAAAAAAATCTCTGCCCTTTTTAAGCGTCCATCTCTCTAAAAGCATTATTCTTTAAAGCATTAATAATAATTTATGCAATGGTACTAATGATTGGCATAATGATTTCTTTCGGTGTTTTGGTGGTTTTCAGCCTTGATTTCTTCATTTTTGGTTTTGGCCATGAATTTTCATTTTGGTGCATCCCTAGTATAAAGAGAACTAACCTGGGCCCAAATGGTTAAATGAAAACAGAAATTAAGTGAAGATGCTATGAAAATTAATTTGTTCCATAAGGGGAATTTCAAAGTCACAAGTTTCATTGTGAACTTTTTATACAATGACTGATGCTCATCCCGTGCTATAACAACAGCCATGACATGAGTGTAAATGGAAGATGACAGGTCAAGAAGTGCATGTGTGTGTGCCAGCCACAATATACAGAGAAAAACAATCGAGCTGCTGGTTAGAGTAAAATTACCTCAACCATTGTGCACATTTTTCACAGTTTCAGAGGAAGATAAAACAAATGCATTTGGAAAAACATGAGCCTCAAATAATTAGACAGGGGGTAAAACTTCACCAAGTAGAAAAAGTACAAAAAGCCCTTTCAAATGTGTGAGTATGTGGTTTCCAGTACTTCTAAAGCCAGCCTGAAGTGGACACCAGAGGAACCATGGTTTTTAGCACTTTCCCCATTGGCTTTAATTCTCGTGGCCGGATGTTGCCACTTTCTTTAACCACAGACATTAGTTTAGTTAGAATACCAAGTTTATACTTTAAAACAACAACAAAAGTGAATTGGTAAGCAAAGAATAGTATTATAAATGTATCTTTGCTTACTAAATCTGAGCCACTCCATTATAAATTGTAATCTTATCTGTACAGGCCATCAGGAGTGGATCATAAAAGGTTATTGGTATCAGCTCAAAAATAAATAAATAAATAAATAAATAAATAAACAAAAATACAAATTAACATGTTGTGCCTTGATTTTCTGTTTCTGTTTTCCCGATTCAAATGATTAAATTTATGATTAATGAAAGATTGAATGATCAAAACAAAAACTGAATTCAGAAGTAATTATAGACAAGGTTTTTGAAGTCCATACTCTAACAGCTTTGTTTTGATGAAGCAAAGAGAAAATAGAATCACAGGGAAAGTTATTTCATACTTTCTTCCCTGATTCCAGTCCAGTTTCTTCCTCTCTGAACTCCACTTTGAACTATTAACTGAAAAAAAAACTGCATAAATGTGAGTCATGTGTACGTCTTCAAACAGCAAACCCCTCACACACACCATCCTCCTTCATCTGCCCTGTTCAGTATGCAATGGTCCTGCTGTAACTAATCAAGCGAGTAATGGCCCATGTTAGAAGCAGCCGAGCACTGAAACCTGAGACGGAATGGAGGGGAGGAGGAGGAGGAGTGATGGAGGGAGTCTGAAACCATCTCCAACCTCATCTACCAGTGAAAAGAGATCAATGAGTTGCCGACTGTGCATGTTGCTCTATATGCACTCCTGTGAAGAGGTGCAGTCAATGAAAGAAATGATGCAGAGGATGTGATTGTGTTCCAGCCAAGAACAGGGAGTGGATTATGAGTCAACACCTTGGCTCCACCTGAGCCTCTTACATTTCAGGGTCCATTTCTCAAATGCACAATTTACTACATGTGTGCATTCAGATCTAAAGCACCGACTATCTTGTTTTAAGATAACAGTGCAGAATGTAGTTGTCCCTCTTGTTACTTCAGCACACGTTTCATTCCACCCACACTCGCTTTTATTTGTCTCAGTGTCAATTTTTTATCAGCAATCTGCCTCTGGGATAAGTTGATGAGTGGAGAATTAGTTACTGTAACAGATTACACATTGGTTTCACTATGTTTCAATTATCCATGTTCCACTTTCATCAGAGAGGCCAAGTCATCAGCTGCAGATAAATCAGGTCGATCATATCTTGGCAACTGATTAGTTATTTTTAGCTCTGGTTTACATGCAGCACATGTTCCTAAAATCCAGCAGTGAAATTCTTTTGAATAATCGTCTGAGACTCGCAGCAGCCAAGTCAGAGAACACACGGGGCTTCTGTGCGTTTGTGTATGCAGACTGCAGAGTAATCATTTCAAAGTAGAACAGGGAATAAAAAGTGGAACACACAACTTAAGAGGGAATTTACAAGTAAAACGGCACGCTGATTTTATGCATGAAGATCTATGCAAATGAATTCTTTCCGTGGGATGCATATTCATTCTGAGGATATGAAATCCACCTCATCAATTAACCAACACAAGAAAAATCAGTAAAGTTAAAAAGTTTGTGTCTTGACTTTATGACTTCTGAAGCTAAAATAAAACCTTGATTCCAGACTTTAGTGTCAGTTTCTTTTCTCCTGTTTTTCAGGTGGAAAAAAAGAGCAGTGTTTGATCCATACAGGCGTTTACTTGACATGCAGCGGAGATAGAAAACATGAGGGGATTTCTTTGAGAAAGCAGCACAACCATCAAAAGCTTCATATTCTACTTCAGGGGAACTTGACAGGAGACTGCTGTTACACTGTGCCGTCCTGTTTGACAGATACGAGTCTGGTGTTTCAAGGACACACAAAGTCAGCTCGATTTTACAGAGAAAAACACGATTTACAGAAGAAAAGTTACTGAGCTTCACACACTCCCAGACCCTTCCATACAAATGCCAGGAAATTCATTTTATTTTCATAAATACTTCTCAACAGAGTTTTTCTTAGCCTGATTAGATGTCATGTCATTATTTTTTGTTTATGTATGGTCTGTTTCAGTACAACAGAAGCACTGTACCTTGGCAACAGAAACAGAAAATGTTAAGAAAGAATCCTGTGCTTTTATTCTGAGCAGGGATTTTTGCAGCAGTGGAATTCCAGCTACTCACATTCCTTATCAGTAGGTGGTGATAAAATGCCCTGAAATTTTAATGGATACCCATCATTTCACAGTGTAGAAGAAGTCCAGAAAAGTTTGTTTTCATCAAGGGGCAACATCCGTTAGAGAAAAATGAAGCCTATGTGGAAGTGCTAAAAGTTGCTGTTGGTCGAGAATCTGCTCGAGGCCGGCTGCAGGAAGACCAGAGTCACAAACACATCAAGGCAAAAAAAACAGACTTTTACGGCATTAAAAAGCACATTTACAGCCTGGTTTGGGTCTGAAACGCTAATTTTGCCATCAGCACACAATGTAGGGTGAGTGAATTTTTATCTAATTCAGACATTTAATAGATATTAGGATTACAGTTTTGTCCAATCAGAGGCTCAGCTCACGTGACTGACAGGCGCCCTATAGCTGTTAGAACGGAAGCTCAAAACCTGCGTCACATCCAAGATGGCCCTGTCCAGTGATTGGCTTCATTTGACTGACGTCGTGGAGACAACATCCATATTTTATACAGTCTATGGTTTTCATGTGCAATTACAAAACCAACTATGTACGATTTGGATTTTCTTACACAGACGAAAAAGGAGGACTGATATCAGAAAAATCTCTAAAAGATAAATTTGTAAAGTACTTTCCAACATCCCGTTTAAATAATATGAAGCCTGTGTGTAAGTGCTCAAAGCAGCCGTTTAATGAATGCTTAAGGCTGCAGAAAGACCAGAAACCACACACACACCAAGACAAATAAAAACAAAACAGACTTATATGCCATTAAAGAACATATTTACAGCATGATTTTAAAAAAAGGCCTTGGTTCTGAATGGCTAAATTATGCCTTTAATGTGGGAAGACAGGACAGTGGATAGAGTAGGAAACAGGGTGAGAGTGCAGAGTGACATGCAGTAAAGTCGCCACAGGCCGGACTTGAACCTGGGGTGCCCGCTCAAGAGCTTTTGCCATATGGAGCGTGACCTAGACCACTAGACCATTCGCTCCAAATGGCATCATCTTTTGATTACCCACACGGGTCACAGCTTGTCATTAAGGGGTGATGGTGGGTCCCAAAGCCAAACCAGTTGAAAACGACTGTACTTGATCATGCTACTCTAGTTATCACTTTTGTTTATCGTCAAGAGGAGATGAATGAATGTCAAAATGTTGAGGAATACATCCGTATTTACACCACTGCAACTTTAGGTGTGTCCTTTTCTGTCTCCTTACCGTTGAACTGGGCGTGTTGGTGCCATATCCAGAGGAAGGCAGAGAAGCCAAGGACCACCGACGTCCATCAGCCCTGTGGAAAAACAAAAACAGTGGGAAAAAGGAGGACATATGTTATAGTGTTCTTTATCACTTCCAGCAGCCAGAATCCAATATCACTTTCTATTCTAGTCTTTTCAAAGAACACAATCAATGGTTTAATAACGGAATCTCACCACCTTTGCTTTTTTTTCCATCTACCACACTCTCTCTCCTTATCCTCCTCTCTTCCCTCAGGCTGTTGTAGCCCTCCCTGAGTCTAACACATCCTCTGAGTGAGCGAGTGATTGAGTGATGAAGGATAGGCTTTTGGACAAAATGGTGGCACCTCGCCTTATTCATCATGACCCGCTGACACCTCTCAGTCTCACACACGCACTCAGAGGGAGCAGCTCAGGACACAGACAGGATTCATGAGGGTTTTTTACACGTTGGTGTGTGATCGGGAACATTCCCTGAGAAGTGTCAGCATGTGTGCAAAAATAGTCCTACAAACAATTACTCTCAGCACTGCTCTTGCAACACAACATGTGTGACTTAATGTGTGAATAAAGGAGCGAAGCAAACCTGCGAGAAGAGGCGAAGGAGAAGTGGGCGGGACCGCTTGGTGAGAAGTTGCGTGGGCTGTCCAACGGACTGCTTCCTGTTAAATACATGTGAAGACAATATAACAGCTGAAAGCACTGAGGGTTACAGGCAGGACAGTGAACATATACACTTACAGTCGGTTATAAATAACTACTCTGAAAGTGAAGCACATTTAGTTTAATCAGTTTTTCTTTAAACAGACCTGATGCATTTAAAATTATCAATAATTATATGATATAATTATAATTTTAATAGGTGGGCTCTTCTTTGTTGATTTGTGTTCTTTTGGTCATGAATACAGGCACTATACTGCTATCAAGAGCAACTCTGAGTTTATTTTATTTGTATTGTATCTATCCGACAATCTGTCCTTCTCAATTCAAGTTGAAATGCTTTCATAAAAAAGACATATCTGTGAGTCATCTTTCCATTTTTCTCATGACAAAGCAAACAGCAGTCTCAGATTCTGCTGAGGGTTCACATGACTCACTCATTGCTGGTCCCCATTGTCACAAGTCTGTATTCCGCATGCTTTAATTGTCAGTATCTTGAGTTGCTGTGAACTTTGAAAACATGCCTTAAAGCAGGGGTTGGCAACTGGCAGACCAAGGTGCGGGTCTGGATCCAGACGCCATCCTGTCATCAATAAATTATGAGGGGATTAAGCTAAACTGGAAACGTACAGACCAATTGCATTCGAGTTAGGTCATCCCACATGACACTTCTCAACCAATGAAGTCTCTGCATTACAGGCTTTAAATATTGCCGCTCTGCATGCAGACAGAACTTTAGAAGCGAGGGAAAGATGATAGGATGATAAAAAGAGAAAGAAAAATAAAGAAAGGGATACAGATAGTGAAGAAAAAATGACAAGTGAGCCAACGTTAGGGAGAGAATGATAAACAGAAATGGTGCGGTCTAAGAGAAGAAAAGTGGAGCAATTCATTCATGTTTATTCTTCCCTCTGGCAGCACAAAACCACTGCGTCTGATGCTCAGAGACTGTGTATGATTATTAAAAAACAATGTTATTTTTTTAATTTATTGCGTATTTTTCTTGTTTCCTTCTTAAATTGAATGATATGACGTTATACCTATGTCACCTCCTGTAAATAATTCTGTTAACTTAATTTTAGATGACCATGAATTTCGTCAAATATATGTGTATATATACAGTGCTTGAAAAATTTAAACCACCTGTTATTAAAAAAAATGAGAAAAACAGCATCATTAAGTACTTAAAATTGAACTCTTTCCTTATTGGAGAGTTTCCTACGGAACAAAAGGAGTGAAGAGTTTCAAACTGTATTCACATTTTGTTTTATTACCCGTTTTCTTTTTACCTGTTTTTCTAATATTTTGGCTACATAAGATGCTTGGTTCTGATTAAGAAAGATTTCTGTTGCATTTTGCTTCAGTCTGCTGAAAGTAAGTGAAGGTACAACAGCAGTTTCCCATTAGTATCATATTCGTGAACAGTGGATAAAATGTTATTTTTGGTTAGCATGCTATTTCAGCAGACTTAACAGCATGGATATTTTTGTACTTTATCCTGTTCAAAAATCCTCGTCATGGCAGCAGAGCAGGCGAGACAACTTTAAGTTACCAGTGGCTACAAAGAAAGTTAAACCATGAGCGGTGATGATAGCAGCAGTTTTAAAAGTCGCCATATCTGTTTTTAGAGGCAGTAAATCACTGGGACTAATGGGTTAATATATGGCTAAAAAAAGTAAAAGAAAATATAAATAAAACCACAGAATTGACGCATTTCACTGCTGAGAGACAAAATAAGCACAGATGTTTGTGATACAGCTTTGTACACAGAAAGCGCCAAAATTGACAGAAATTGAAAATTCTTTGAGAGATTTTTTTTCTGGACTTCATCCAG
Source organism: Labroides dimidiatus (assembly GCA_030710495.1). Classification (NCBI taxonomy): domain Eukaryota; kingdom Metazoa; phylum Chordata; class Actinopteri; order Labriformes; family Labridae; genus Labroides; species Labroides dimidiatus. Next base: position 15,028,526 of record CM061145.1, read on the forward strand.
ATTCTCTAACATTAATAAAGCTGTTACATCATCCCAATCTACAAACACGGACTACTCAGACTATCCAGTGTTTATATCATCTTTCAGAAATGAGAAAAATACCTGCAGAATAATCCACAACACAAATTTGGGGGAAAAATAAGAAAAAACAGAGGTTTGGATAGCAATATGCCGCATAGTCTGACTCAACAAGTGAAACTTTGAAGAATGATTAAACTGCAGCAGCCAAGTGCTAAAGTTTATTTTTATCTTACCTTATATTTTGATGTAAATCTTCATTTAATGTTATTGATTACTATGTAAAAATAATGTGAAAATAGATTTTTTGGACATTGAATTTGGATGTGTGATTTAAATGTAAATAAACTAACCTATGTGTCCTGGCAGCGGAGAGTGTGGCCGTGGCAGGGTCGGGGATGTACTGGTCAGGATGAGGCTTTTCCGGTTACTGGTTCTGCAACTAGAACACATCAGAGAAGAGAAAGAACGTCAATATTTGTCTTCATTATATTTCAGGCTTCATCTATACCAGACGGTTATTGGCCGTCCCACACACCACAGAGCGACCCTGAGGTTAATGAATATACAGACTGTGTTTGTCACCTGGTGTAAATGTACGGCCTTCAGCTCATCATGTACAGCCGTAGGTGTGTGAGTCTGTTTGTGCATTTCCTCATGAGTACAGTATTTTTCTGTGCATGTGACAGGCCATAATGCAAGGCTTTATTGACATCCACCCGTCCACAGGGGAGAGGGATGGAGCAACAAAGATTTTTAATTTCCTCTAGGTCCAGCCCCACGATGGCTGCTGACACGAAACATAAAAGCAGGAGTGATGAGGTGACGGAGGGAAGGCGAGGCAGACGGGGAGGAAGAAAAGGCCCAGGGAGGACAGGTACGGACAGTGATTGAGAACAGAAATGATTGAACCATAAAGGCTCGCTCACTCGCTGGAGGTGTCATTGGACAACTTCACACACACAGATGCACACAAGGCTTATTGTCTTATATAACAGCTTGTAAAGTGGGAGGAGGATTTTTCAGGTGTTATTTTCATGTGTGGATTGGGTTTAGCTCACAGGCCTTTCCGTGCTTGCCTGCGTGCTTCACTTGAGTGCCTGTCAGAGCAGATTTCACCGAGCAGAACCACATCTGACAAACAATACAAGTTTGCTCCCTGTTGCATCAGCCGGCATGCAGCTCGCAGAAAGAGAGGAAATCATAGATGTATGGATAAGAATAAAAAACGCACAGTAAGAAAACATATGGCCGTCCTTTTATGCATATGCCTTGATCCGTAATCTGTAACCAGGACTCACAGTCCTCCCACATCCTCCCCTTCCTTCTCCTCTTTATATTTCTTTTGAGACATCAAATCCCTGGCAAGATATTATTGGTGGCAGTGCACCCCTGTGGGTGCCAGCTGAGGGCGAGCTTGTACTCAACCTCGCAGAACAGAGGAGGATCATATTGAAATATTTAAGAGAAATGCATTAGCTTGGAGGGAGGGCTGGAAGTGGCTATACACGGTCCTTCACAACAGCACTCAGAATATGAGAACAGAGAAAGAAAGGCAGATGGGTGAGCTCAGAGAAAATAAAATAAAAAAATCAAAGAGTCTTGAAGTACACGCAGTAAATTCCTCTGATTTCCTTTGTGTGTTGTGCTGCCATACCTACGCTCTCTGACATGCCTGCAATCCTCTTCCCTTTCTCTTCCTCCTTAACCTGCAGACTCTCAAACCCACATTTTCATTGCTGCTCTTCCTCAATCAAAAGCTGAATCACTTGAGCACTGGCTCGTCGAGCTTCACTCCAGAACATATTCTTAGCTTTTGATTCATGATTCATCACATCCACAGCAGCTACTCTGCCAGAGAGAGCTCACATGGCACTGATTCACTTTTTATGTGGAGCCGTTTCATGCATCAAACCTTACATTAGCAGAAAACGGATGTAACCTTATGTATCAACTCTGTGGCTTCTCTATTGCTCATTTCCAGTTGGAATCTTCACATCTATCGTTTAATAACTCATGTGTTCCTGCTTCATTACTTCTATTTTTTCTCAGTATCCTGCTTTATTATAATTCTGCTTGTCTTCAAAATTAACTCTGAATCACTGAAAAGCAAGAAGTCAAGAAATCCTCCTCTCTAACTCTCTTTTTTCAGGGTTGTAGAGTCGACCAAACTATTAAAGGCAGTTCAAGATTAAAGCCCACCAGGGCAAAGCAATCTAATCTTCCCGTAAAACCAGAAGTCTCTTGCAGCCACGATGCTTTATAACGTTGTTATCTGAAACGAATGCTGCAAAAAAAAAAAAAAAAAAAAAAAAAAGGGCATCTTGCCCAAAGCACTTGTATTGTAAAAGAAAAGGGTTAAATAGGAGAGCTGTTCTTCAATCTGCACTCCAGCAGCCAGTCACATATTCATCACCAGAAAAGGTCACAGTAGAGTTCTGCTGCTTGTATTCCTGAGAGCTGTACGGGGCATGAATGATGGAGGAAGCAGGAGAGGAAAAACAGGGAAAAAGATCAATTTGTGATGAAAATGCTTTCTCAACTGACCTCATTAAGTCTTTTATTAAAGCTTAAAGAAATCCTTTGAAGAAACAGAACTGACTTCGTACTTTCCCTTAAAGTTTACAAAACTGAGCAGATCTAATTTCTTGGGTCCCACTGAAGTCTTGATTTTTTCAGGATTTATGGCTCAATTATTTAGACTGGGGGGGGGTTACGCCATAACTATAAATAAACCGCTTTATTGTTTTTATTTATTATATTTTGTAATGTTTTATTTAGTTCACTGCAAAAACTGACATCTAAGCAAGTGTGTTTTTGTCTTATTTAAAGTAAGAATTGCCTCATTATACTTGATATGAGACACTTTTGATAGAAGACAAAAATAAGGTCTGAATTACCTGCAACGAGACAAAAAATCTGCCAGTGGGGTAAGAAAAATTGACTTGTCAAGTTTAGAATAATGTCTAAATACAAGAAACTTTCACTTACTCCACTGGCAGATTTTTTTTACTTGTTACAAACAATTCAGAGCTGATTTTTGTCTTTAAATATCTTTAAATGAGACGTGTTTCTGGACTGGTCTGGTGAATGAGGCTCATATTAAGTCTAAAAAGACGTTTTTACTAAAAATGAGACAAAAGCACTTCCTAAGATTTCAGTTTTTTGCAGTGTTTACATTAAAGCTGATATGTCTGTGCACTAACATGCTATCATAATTTGAATTCAGCAAACTCTAAGAAGGACCGAATTGAAGACAAACTAAAAAATGTATCAAAAGAAACATAAAATCTTCAGGAAACAAGAGTTAACATGGTCTGACCTACAAAGACAGGAGGAGACAGAGAGACTATGTACACACACACACATACACACACACACACACACACGCACACACACACACACACACACACACACACACACACACACACACACACACACACACACACACACACACACACACACACAGGGTACTGGGAACAAGACACAGGTGAAACTAAAGAGTGCCATAACAGGAGGGAAACACATGACACATATATGTTCATGTACAGTCCAGTTCAACAACAGATTCTGATGGGATGTCTTGAGGGGTAAAAGGATTGTGTGTTTTGCTTTAAGAAAATACAGCAAATTGAAGCAAGAGCAGCACTTGTGATGTGTAAAAGGATGCATCCACAGAAGTAAGTGAGCCTCAATAGAGCAGCTAATGATGACATTAGCCTCCACTCCACCACTCAGTCCTGGTTAGTTTAGATTCTGATTTATCGCGGGTGGGTTAAAGGTATTTTAGAGTTCTATGAGACACCTGCAGAGATCCCACAGCAGCAGAATCGATGAGTGTCTCCCCATTAAGAGGGCTGCAGTGGGCATTTACACACAGACACACAGCTCTGGGTAACCTCATTCATAATTAAAATCAGCAGACATGCTGACAGGATCAGTCTGAGAATCAAATGTTTTTAAACATAATGTGCCTTCTACACATCCAACACAGTCACTCCTTTAAAGAGTGAACACACTGGAGGAAAATAAAGGGACTTGGTGCTAAGGAAAGACTTGTTTGGTTTAGTGACTCAACCACAGCTGCACAACTACTTCTCACGCCTTGCTCACCTGCTGTGTGTCTGTCTGCTCTGGTGCTAAGCAGATAGTGCACAAGCCTCAAAACAATCATTAAAACTGCAGTCAGTGAGAAATAGCACATCAAAAGACATTCAGAAATGCCTCAGTAGGCCAAGGGCATCTGCAGAATGTGGGGAAAACCATCACCAAACAGGGATTTAATCCCAGGGTGATAAAGAAGTATTGATCAGAGCAGTTTAAAGGTGCTGGGCCGGCTGAACCCTCTAACGAGGCCTCAAGATCACTTTATATAGATTCTCCACAGATGACACTTAAAGGATTAAACCCTCCTTATAAACGCATTTCCTCATCTGGCTTCTTAGGTATGGAAAGGACTAAATGCAAGTTCATCTTTTTAAGTGGGCATGCACAGCAGGGGAATAATCTTATAAAATAACTTCATTTACACGTCTTTACATCTAATAATCTCTTGATGCACTCAAAGCCAAGCCTTCCTTAAAACACTTGGAATGACGCAGATGAAAAGGTCTGCTACTAAACTACACTGGAGTTTGTTAAGATGGATATTGGGTTAGTAATCTTCTGTTTTTGCTATTCCTATTTCATCTGTGCTTGAACTCAAATGTGTTATTTTAGTTGATTTTTAAAAACTTTCTTTAAAAATAGTTTTGTTGACCTTTGTCATGATTCTTTTTTATTTTTGTGTGAAGCACTTTGTGTTTTTTTTGTTTGTTTGTTTTGTTTTAGTTTTAGTATCAAGCAACCTATCAAGGTAACCAAGCCTGATACAGATAAGAGATGCATAAATACAACAGATTATAAGAGACACCACAAAAAAGAAAAAAAAAGAAAATAAATGACATGTATATATGTGTATATATGTGCAACATAAATAAACACACTTTGCCTTTATGAAACAATCCAAACCAAAACGTAAGATAGGTCTGAACGTAGGTAAAATAATAACCAATAAGGAGTTATAATTTTTGTCATGGATTAATAAAAAAATAACTCCCCAAGAGTCAGGGCTGCCTTTTACAGAACAGTTCTCTTCAGCCTGTCTTGTTCCTCGTCTTGCTCTGAATCTGAGGCCACATAATGAGCAGCCACAGTGGTGGTAGTCAGTGAATGTTTCAGGGCAGAGTCCATACGTGGTCGTTAAGAGTTATGACCAACATGCTGTAGAAACACTTCACTGGGAGAGGAAAGGAGAAGTTTAGACGTGCCAGGAGTGGAGGGCAGAATGTGAGTGTGTCTTTAAGCGTGTGTGTAAATGTGACTTTAAATCACTCTGTCACGGTTACGGTCTTGCAGCCTGGGCTCATTTTGCCTCGCTCTGGTTAAAAGATGTGTGTATGTGTGTGTGTTTGAGAGAGGGAAGAGAGGTTAGTATGCTGAAATGCTGAGAAGCTTCTTGAAATCATAAATCTTAATCTGTACCTGGTTTTCATGATTAGGGACAGACAGGTTACAGCTCGGCAATCTTGCACTTCATCATCAAACCTAAATACAGACAGTTTGGTTCATTCTTTTACGAATGCTGCATTTGGACAGAAAATTTGAGCTCTACTGAAAAAGACACTTTCTTTTTTTAATATTCAAATCCATTTAGGTGGATCAATAACACATTTCCTTTATTCATAATGAACTGACCAAGCAGAAGAAAGATGAAGAGCAACCAGGAAAAAAAGGAGGACGTCAAGGGGAGTGAAGAATGTTGCCATGGCAACGCTTCTGAAGTCACACTCAAAAGCAGAAGCGACATCTCTGACTGTTTTTCTATTTTCTCCAGAGCCCACAGTGAGAAACAGACAACTTGTGTTAGGCAAACACAATCCTGAAGAATCAGACTGACCAGTGGGCGGTTCAATCCTAAAACTATGACCTCATCACCACGACTCAGCGTCTGCTGATACGGCTCATCCACAGATTGTTTGTGTGCGTTCATGTGAGCGCTGGTCTTATAATCCATTATAATCCATTGTGTAATCCATCAGGGCAGGCACGGTTTGTGTGTGACTGAGGAGCAGTGGTGAGGTGTGATTTGGTGGGGTCGGCAGTGCATGCTGAAGGGCTCATGACGAAGCTGCAAGTGAGATACTACTTTTGCACAATGCCATAGAAAGAGAAACAAAGTATGTGTGTGATATACTGTGAGTCAAGTGTGACGCTAAATCTGTTTAATCTGTTTAAAGCGAGTGTTTTTCTTTGTGTTTTGTTTGGGCAGAGTCTCCAATCAGGCCCAAAACTACTACTCTACTGACTCCAGCATGCAGCTTACTGACACTGAGTAGAGTTATTACTGAAGAGCTTCAGTGGATAGAGCAGGAGGGTGGAGGCTACACCTCCTCCCTTAAACAGGCAGTCTTAATAAATGATAGCAATGTGTTTAGCTACTTGTTCTGATTTCTTTGGAGGCTGAAAGTTTTAAAACCGGTTAGCTATCAAGTGACGACAAAATATGCTTTCAGGACTGTGGACCAACTCCTCTGGCATTCGATTGTTGTCACTTGTTAGCAATAATATATCTTTTTTCTGTGGGATGAATTGTTTACTCTGTAATTAGCGACAAGAGAAGCTATTCCTAGAGAAGAATTAATACCTGAATTCTTATTATATCTTGTTGGTGACACAGACGCTTCACTCTCGCTCACCAAAACAAGCTTTGCTTGGCCTATCTTAACCTAATGGTGCATCGTGGTCACTGCAGTGGAGAGTTATTTAAAAGTCATTTTCTACTGAATACACTGGTTTTTCTGGTAGGCTGCATATCAGCCTGTATACATATTTTTTCTTTATTTATTTTCTATCTTATATTGGGTTTTTTTTGCAAAGCAAATAATTAAATAATTGTTTGTGGGATTACCAAAAAAAAAGATTTAATGCATTTATACATGAAGTTTATTTTGTTTCATGTTGGAGTGGACATGTCTGAAACTTTCTGAAAAAAAGAAAAAACAAACAGAAAAAAATGTTTTTTTATGCCCTGAGAAGAATAAAAACACTCAAGGAAAAAGTCTTGATACAGGCTTTCATATGTCACTCATCAGCTGGTTAAGGAGGAGAAATGAACTGATTTTTCAGTCGAGGTTAGACGGATCAGTTATTGTGCATTAAAAAGGACTTTTAATGGCAGAGCTTCGAGTAGATTTGTCACTCCAGCTGAAATCTTTCATCTGGACTGGGTTTTCAGCTCCACTTGCACACAGAAATCTGTTCAAAGAGATAAATGAATTAGCAGATTACCACCAAAGCCTGCTGATGCGTAATCAGTCAATTTAAGATAAGCTACAAAAATAAACAGAGTAAGCCCCAAATCTTCCCATATCCAGACTCTACAATATTGTTTTGACTTTAAAACAGATCAGCTACTAGCTGGTTAACACACGGGAGCATTTTTAGTAAATAAGGACAGATTTCCTTCTCTCCAGTGTCTGGAAAAAAATAAAGCTGAATGAGTTTGAATACTAGACTTTAAAAAGACAGATAACATGACTCACTCTGCAAGTAGTGCAACTGTTCATAAGTTAATAGGTGTTATCCAGCATTAATCTAGAATAAAAATCTACCGTAAAAATTAGGGCTTCTGAAAATTGCGTGTTGTGGGGTTTTTTTTGGACCAATATTTTTTGGACCAATATTGTGATTGTGATTTAGCATACGATTTTTTAGTAGGCGTTTATTTTCTGCATTATTCACTAACCACTCGTTGCCTCTTCTTTGTCCTCTCCCGGTTTTTCTGCTGAGGCCATTTTCAAAGATGTAAACAACACAACAAATCAAAACTTAGTTTTCTTCATCTCTGCTCGCATGTGTCTTGTTCTTCAATTTTTGGCCCTTGGCAAACCATTACTGCCACCTACTGCATGCATGTCATATAAGGTTGGAACTGTGTAAATGAAAGTTTGTGTTTTGTTTTTTTAATCACAGCCTTTTCAATTTGAAAATTGCATTCTACTACACTGCAATGTCTGTCTGGTATCAAAGACAGTTATGCTGTCAGAGAGAGGGCTTCATGGTGACAATGTTTGGAGGATACGAGACACACAGACAATGTGAAAGGCAACTGAGTGTGAAGAGCTAGGGCCAAAACACACAGACACACAGATGTGATAGCCAACAACCCCTGGCTGTGTCCTCCCACTACCAACAATAAAATCCAAGACTGTCATTGGCTGCGACGCTCTGGTTAGCCCCACTGTGAGGGGGGTCAAAGGTTAAATCTGTGGTAATGACTCTGCTGAAACTATGACGAGCAATTATCCCCCTGCAGACCATCGGCTGGCACAGGGCCATTCGTCTCTCTCTCTCTCACATACACACACACACACACACACACACACTCATGAATGCACACTAAATAATACAGACGGACTCCAAACACTGGCCTGGAAACTGTCACCAATAACTACTGCAATTAAAGTATCACAAATTATATCACAAAGATGCACAACATCAAAGCAGAAATCACTGTTTACCTCTGTTTTCTTTTCTAAATCTTTCAGGCTCAAGGAAAAATATGTGAATTATTATTCTTATCTTTTAACTGCTTGGGTTCCTTGTTATCTAATGAAAGCTTTTCAGCAATGCTGACATGAATCCTCATCTCAGCAATGAGCAAAAGAAATAAAACATGCAAGATCTGTGTCAAGATAAATGGCATAATAAATTCAAATGATCTGTTAAGGCTAAAAAAGCATTACAAAGTTATGCTTATAACCAAAGCCTCTCAATACTAAAGACAATGGCCAAAGAAATTAAAATAATTACAGAAAACTAGTGTCAATGATGTTCACTTGTAGATGTTCACTCATTTTAAATTGTACATTATGAACAGGCACAAACTATTTTAAAATCACTTACTAAGTCCTCACAGGACCTTATTTGATCTAAAAATGTGTCCACGTGTAACTCTGGTTGAGCAGATGTGACCTCATGTGAGATACAACAGTCTGACAATAAAGCCTGGAGGAAAATACCTCCTGATATTGGTCTTCACTCAGTATTTCCGAAACAAAGTGGAGAGGAAAAAATATGTTCACAACACAGAAAAAACACAGAAAGACAGGAGAGTGACTGACCGAACTAAATCTCATACTAAAAGCAGAATTGTATGAGCCCTAATTCACAAAACACACTAATGATGGCAGCCTTTTGTACTGAGTTTGAAAAACCACTGAGGGTTTGATTTTAAAAACATAAGATCAACAAGAAGAATTATTACACAGCGTTTTTGGTTTCATCTTTTTCAGAAGAAAAAGGAAGTCCACCTGCTTCTGCATGATTTCTTTAATGGGAACAACAGTCTCACTGAACAATAACACAGCTCATGCTAGTTTTATGTGCTGTATATTTCATTTACGATGTCATCTCCACTGATCTTTTCCACTGAAATAGAATGTCTTTAACTTTCATCATCGTAACATAGAGCAAAAGAGTTGTTATGAATAGTAGAGCTGATTTTTGTCATGTCTTTCTGGCTCTTTGTAATTACTTCCTGAATTATTTCTCCTCCCACTCCTCTCTTCTTCCTTCTTCTCTCCTCTTACTCTGTGTGTAAACAAAAAAGCCTCTTACAGGTTTTTATTAAAGCAGGACAGCACAGCACATTCATTATAAACAGGCGATCACTGATAGGAACACAACAGTGCTGACTGCTGGCCATTTTAACAGAGCAGCTCCACATTATGCAAAATCAATTAAAGGAATGAGTCTATTCAGAGCTGAGCGCAGACACTGAGGGCCTGAAATCACATCATGAGAAAGTGTTTAAACGTCTGCTGCAGGATGTTCTGAACTCAGGAAAATATGTGTGTGTTCCTGTGTGTTAGTGAGAGTGAAATGTGTGTGCTGTTGGATAATGGTGTTTCCACTTAAATGCACATGTGAGTCTGTGACAGGTGTGAGTGAGCTGATGCATGCTTAATGTGTTTAACCAGGTTCCTTATTAACTCTGTGTGTGTGTGTGTGCGTGTGTGTGTGTGTGTGTGTGTGTGTGTGTGTGTGTGTGTGTGTGTGTGTGTGTGTGTGTGTGTGAGAGAGAGAGAGAGAGAGAGAGAGAGAGAGAGAGAGAGAAAGAGAGAGAGAGAGCGAGAGAGAGAGAGAGAGAGAGAGAGAGAGAGAGAGGACTGTCAGTCAGTAGTGTCATCTTCTGCTCTAAGTGCTGACTCACAGGGCACAAAGGACACTAGACCTTCCTGATGGCTATACCATTGATCTGTCCAGGCTCACTTCCTGCAGGGTAACATCTCTCTCTCTCTCTCTCTCTCTCTCTCTCTCTCTCTCTCTCTCTCTCTCCCTCTCTCTCTCTCTCTCTCTCTCTCTCTCTCTCTCTCTCTCTTTCTTTCTTTCTCTCTTAGAGGTGAGTGCATGTTTACAACTCTGGGAAATGAGTTTGTAATGGACAGGGTGAAATGAAACCCCTTTAGAAACAAAGCTCTCAGAACAAACAGACTGGACCCAGTTAGAGCGTCCTGTTACGCAACATCCGCTGCTCTTCCTACAGCCTCTAAAACATGCACCAGGATCTTGATTTACCCCTAAAATCCTCCAAACACCCAAATGAAGCCATGTGTGCAGATTTATTAAGCGCGAGGCCTCCAGATGAAGATCGAGGGGATGACTGAGCGATGCTGACAGGCGACAGAGACAGTGAAGCATATGCGTACTGCTCCCCATGTAAGAGAGGAAAAGACTGAAAGAAAGGTTCCAAAAAATCTCTTATTCAAAAATTCAAAACTCTTGTGTTTTATAAGAGAAAAAATATCATCAAAGAATGAAGGAAGAAAGTTACAGAAAAATGAGGTCACAGGAAAAAAAGAGGAAACACTTTCTGAGTCATATTCAGCATGTAAAAAAACAAAACCAAAACCGTAATCCTGGCAGCTCATGCTGTGACCAAGAGACAATTCTCTGCTTAAAATAGGACTCAGTGCTTGTTAAAGGAAAGCCAGAGTACTTTGTTTTGTCGTGTGGTTTGAAGATTTTAGGATGTTGTTAAGCTTACTGTATGAGTAAATAAAAAGTTGGCTGCTAGACAAAGCAGCTGAGTGTCTAAATGAGTGACCACTGGCTGACTGTCAGATGGTGTTTCTGGCAGAGCAAGTGTCTCAACAGCTCTGCCTCCTGACTGACTTCACAGAGTAGTGACTGATTTAGTGACCGACTGTTAAATAAAGTACTCACTGAGCTCTGTGAAGACCTGCAGCTGTTTTTTAAATCCACTCAGAAAGAAGCACAACTGAAATCAGCAACCCACAGACTCTAATCGCATCCAGGGCAGATTGTGCCCCTGAACATTTCAGCTGGAATTTTTCATTTGCTTACCTCTGAAATGTGCTTTGACACAACTGCAGGAATAGTTGAATGTTTGGGAATAAGCTGAATCAAATTCACGGGGAGTCTTCTGAGAATAAAAACTCTTTCATGTTTGTGGCAGTCAGAACCCGAAGGTGAGGTGATGAGCTTAACTTTGAACTACACCGCAAACTGGGGCTAAATTCAATTTAGCTCAATTGGAAATTCAAAAAGAGCCCCTCCAGCACAGTAAAAGCAGATACAACATGCTGTATCCTGTCCTGAGTTCAGAAAGAGGTGTGTGCTGTTTTTCTGACCAGTCCTTCTGTTTGAATGCAAATGAGAGTCTGGTGACGTAGTGTCTCATTAATATGGAATTGGAGAGCTGTTTTGAGGTTGAAATTTAAACTTACAAAATAAAGGATAATGTGCAGTATAAACTTAGCAGTTTGAACCACAACAGGTGAGCAGGACCCCAGTGTAAAGCAGAGGGATCTTGTGTAATGAAAACCTACTCACTTTACATATGTACTCTACCTATATTTGAGCTGTATGGATAACTTCTGTGCAGTGTCAGCGGGTATTACCTGAAGGTGAAGTCAAACAAGGTAGACAGACCTGATTGAGTTTTTTTGGCATTTCTTTTTCGTCTGAGACATTTTCCTTTCCATTTATCCATTTATTGATGAATGATATGATCAGAGCTGCATCCAGAGCAACGGTGTGCTCTTCACAACAATGGCCTGCCATCAAAAAATAACAGACTAATGCTATTGCATATTAACCAATCAAAATCAAACATTAAACACAGCCATGTAATAAACTAAGCTAGTAGCTGTGCGGCTCTGTAGTTTCACACTTTGAAAGGGGGGGGGGGGGCATTTCAAGCATTTATACTGTTCAATAGTCACAGGAACTAGTCAGCAATAAATGGGGTGCCTCTCTTTCTTAGCATCGTTATTGTTTACTTGTGTTTTGCTAGTTTGGCTGACAAAGGTAGCACTTAAACTTGGTTTTGTTTATTGAGTCAAAAAATGTCTTCACATAACCTTTCAACAACCCCAGTCACTGTGGTTTCATCTGGTTCAGAGTCTCACAGAACCAATGCTTTCTTCTTCTTCTTCTGTTTAAGCTCTCAAAGGGGCTACAGTCACCTTGTCTGGTCATAAAAATAGAGAAAAAATATATTTCCAAGATAGGAAAGTACTAACATGAACTATTTGATTCTTTCTAAAATTAACAACTATTTGAATAATAAAAAAAATCATTCTTTCCCCCTAATACTTAAAGGCAGAGTTGGTAATCAGATTAAGATACACTTTTTTATACTGGTTAAAATTATCTTTATGTCCTGATGGCAATCAGTGCATGATGCGTAATCCTGGGAAACACCAACCAATCCTTGCGATTAGGATCCAATTTATTAAACCAATCAAATCTAAACGGAGTACTGAGGAGATGCTACATTCATATCCATGCTAGTTTTCTGTGACGACCAACCCTGCCTTTAACAGATAAACATGAAAGTGGTACAGTCACTCAAATCAAATCAAACAATGATGGTCTATATGAAAATGTGCCTATGCCATTCTGAATCAGTTATTTTACAAAAATTAAAAAATATAAACAGATTTGAATCTTGAGTTTTTATCCAGAGGTAAAAGTAAAGATGACATTCAGTAAAAAGGTAAGCAAAGCATCACTGGTCTGGCGCAGCACATAAATAGAAACCAAACGGGGCACAATAAAAACCAGACATCTATTTTAGTCCCGTCACTGCTCTCCAGTCTAGGTGTTGTCAGACGTCCTCTGAAGCTGTGAAAGTGTATCTTTAGGCAGAGTGATGCAGCAGGAAGTCGGTGTGCCGGTGTGATTTGTGTCTGTGTCTTAGTCCTGTCTCATATGGTGTGCTCCTGTAGGTTTCCATCAGCTCTGTTTAAGGACAAGAAGTGCTCTGAGTCACCACAATCATGACATTACACTTTTGTTCCAGACACGACCTTCTTCACAGCAAATGATCCGTATCCATCCCCTCAGAGAATAAAACGCTCCCCACAGGGTGCAGTTCTCTTTAGCATGAGTGCAGAGTCTCGCAGCATGGCTAATAGACATTAAAAATGATTTAATCTAATTACAGATAATGCATACGGATTCATAAGAAAGGCTTCTATCTCTTAGAAGAGAGCAAGAATAAGCAGAGCAGTACATCGCTTGATTCAGATTAATGTAATTATGACACGATGGTTTCAATGAGGCTTCAAAGGACAGCTAATGAGGGAACTTTGCATAAATTACAGACTTTTTGTGACCAGATATGTTTTCAACAGTTAGTTTTGAGGTTTAATACACAAAGTTTCAGGGTGAGACGACCTTTAATTTCCAAAGACATCAGACAAAAATGTATGTTGGAAAGCGTCTTCAGATAACATTTGTTATGAATTGGCGCAATATAAATAAAGATTGATCAATTGTTTGATTGACTGATTGATTGATGCACTGTCAGGTTTTCAATTCTGTGCCCTAATTGATTTAAATGACAGCCTGACAATTAGTTTGCCTAGCCCTAAATGTTAACAACAGTTAACAATTGCATTCAGAAGCAAACTAGCTGATATTATTGTCAACCAGAGGTGACTAAAAGGTATTTCTGCTACTTTATAGCATTTGGATGTGTTACACCATACAGTAACCAGGACTTCATTTCCTGCCAGCAGCTTAATGTCAGCTTGGATCAGGCAGCAACCTCTGGTTGAAAAATACGAGACAATGTGGAAGAGCTAAAATCTGCAGTTCATCGAGTGTCCACTTGAGGCTGGCTCCAGAAGTACCAGAAATCACAGACACACCAAGCCAGAAAAGTCGTTTTCACAGACAAAACAAACATTTTCACACCCTGATACAAAAAATGTCCCCTGTCTGAATTTCTAATTTCTCTAACAGCACACACTGTACGGGGGATGATTTATTTTAATAGAATGACAACTTTACCCAATCAGAAGCACAGCTCAGTTGACTGACAGGTAGGCGTCCTATAGCTGTTTGTGTGGAGACTCAGAGCCCGCCCATTTCTAATATGGCCCTCGCCAATGATTCGCCTCAAAACAAGCTCAGAAACAGACGGGTGACATACCTTAAGGATAAAAACTGCTTTTGGCAACTTCAGGCTTTTTTACCTTTCTAAACCAAGTTTTATTACTTTTTTATGGGATTATAAATGTATGTGGTGAGTAAATCTCAAATACTAACAGGAATTACAGTTTAGCTGTAAACTTCAGCAGCAGAGAAGTGAGAAATTAAACTTACACATACTGTAAGCTGCCGTCAGAGTTGTTGGTGAAAAAAGTGTGAAATATTTCCAAACTGCTGGGCAGCTGTAGTCATCTATTGTCATGCTGTTTTAAATCTACCCAGCAAAAATGACATCACTGATGAACACAGAAGAGTATAGAACTGAGTTAAACAGATCCGCACTATAGATTGTCAAGACCCCATACTTATATCAGCAGATCAGTGCATCCAGACATCGGAGGAAAACAGCTGCCAGTTCACACACAGTTCATATCTCACCAGCATGCTTCTACGGCAAGACACTGCATGCAAATCTTTGTCTTTATCTAATCATTTACTCAAATACCCAATTGTTAAATCCATAAAGTGTAGAAAAATGCTGTAGTCACAATTAATGCACAACCCAGTTACTCTCTGGTTGAAATCTACCCTGTTTATAATAACTTAAGGAGAGCATTGGAGAAAAATTTTCAGTCAGTAATTTTATACGTCTGCTGCTTACACAGAGGACTTCTTTTAAAATCTCTTTGCAAAAAATGCTTCCAATGAATGTTCAGTCAAACATGATTCATGCCTGGTAGATATTACTCAAGGTGAAGCCACATGCTCATCATGGGAGCCACAATTTTCAATCAAGTGGACATAATTCAAGAGTTTTAACACAAGGATGAGATAAAAGGTCGCCGTTACTAAAAACTCAACAAGATTGAAAGGTGAAGCTTCACAAAAAGCCCAAACTAATGTAGTTAATCAGAAATAAGGAGAAAAATAGTCATAGTGTCACAGCTGTTTTTGAGGTTAACATTCTGCCAAACACAACCTTAAACTAACTCCCACTCACAGAGGCTCACAGAGGCTCACGGTCACGAGTCTTGCTGGGTGTAGTTTGATGAGTTATATTAAAGTCAGCAGAATAAATTCCACCAGTTCTCTCACACTGATTTTATAGGTCAATATATCAATTAAAAATTAAATTAGCCCATTAATAGAAACATTAATTTAAATGCTTGATTTAATTCTTCTTTTTTTACTTTTAATTAAAACCCTGTATGTTTGGAATCCGTTTTTAAAAAGGTACAAATGGGTTCTTCTTACATAAAGCTGCATAGCATGAAGCTACTTTACATAATCCAATAAGATATAGAGTTTTATGTCATCTGAATCCTTTTTATCATAAATCTGAATGCACAGCTCTAAACATCACCTCGAAAAAAGAAAGAGCAAGATATTTCCGGACGTGCATCAACATGCAGTCCATGTAGCCAGGTTGTATGTGTGTTATAATGTCACCATGATATCAAAGATGAACCACAAACAGTCTGTGTGTTTTGGTTAAGGCCAGCCTGAACAGCAGCCAGTAACAGATGGCCCCGTCATGGTACAAACAACAGGAGAAGAGCATGAGAAGGATTTTGTCTCTTCTTCTATGCTGTCTTTGAGTGTGCAGCTTCTTCCTTAAAATACACCAGCCGAACAATGCAAAGGCTCAAATGTATGTCACTGAACCGAAGATGCTCATGCTTTAATATATGTGGTGCTGCGAGGAGGAAGATAAGCGTGTTTCTGTTTCAGTACACTCTGGTAAAAATATCTTCAAGAGAGTGCTTTCTTTTTTTTTAGCTTCTAAAAGCCATGACAGCTGATTGCTTTGTTTATTTTAACTGCTCACTGGTTGATAATTATGGTACCTACTTATGAGCAGCCAGGTGCATCATCATCGTGATAATTTATGCAGCACTGAAGCTTAAAATTCTCCAAATTACCTGACACGGAGAAGAAGAGCACCATGGCTAACAGGAGGAAAAGAGTGAGTGAGGAAAAGAGGAGGACACATAAATCAAATAAAAATGTGTGCGAGTGGGATGAGATGTCCTGTGTGTTGTTTTTGTGTGGGATCATCTGCACCGTGCGTCGTGTAAGACTATGCATGAGTGGGACGATATTGTATACGCTGAGCAAGAGGGAGAATAAATGTGCGCTCATGTTTTTATCGAGAGAGAAAAAGAAACGCTAAGACATCCTTTTCCTCCAGTGTCATCCGGTCTCCTGTTTTCTCTGTCTCCTTTTTGTGATCTCAGGGGCCAAAACAACAAACCAAAGAGAGTTCACCTTCAAGTGAAGAAAGGAGTGAGGGAGAGAGTGAGAGTTTATTGTCAGGTGCTCGGTTAACCCAAGTGGGCTACTCTGAAATGTAGGCTGAGACTCCACCTCAGGCTGCTGCCTTTCATCTCGACCTGTTCCCCCTTCCTGAATGCAGCTCTGCGGCTCTGTCTCTGTCTTTCTATCCGTCCGTCTGTCTTAAGCTTCATTTTTGGGTTATTTTTTTACTGCATTCCTCCAGCTTAATCTGTTTGGGAGTGGGCACAGAGCATTATCTCTCTTAATTGCCACAGCAAGCCAAGAAAACACAACGGGCACGCATATGGACTAATAAAACAATGCACACACAGACACACACAATAAAGAACAGCAGAGGGGAGAAGATAATTAGAAAGTAGAGGGAAAGAAATAGAAAGACTAAATTAAGCGATGATATAAACAACTCCAATTTAGAGCCGGGAATAGTTTAAACACTTTCCACAATCATGCTGATTCAACACAAGAGTTTCAACAAACAAAAACACTTTGGTACCTTACTTTGAAAAGTTGAATTTTTTTCCTTTCTTTTTCTGATAAGTGAGTAAAAACCAGAGCGCCCTTATAAGAAGCATATTTCAATAGTGACCAGTTTAGTTGGTATACCTACAGGCAAGAAAAGGTCAATAATTTTAGATCTGTCAGGTTTTCCAACAATTTTGGCCACCTCTGTAGACTAAAATGTTTTTTTAACAACCCATTAATAGCGATTACAGGGTGAAGACAAATTAAAAAAAAACACCTTTCAATCCAAATTAAATCCATCAAGAGTAAGTCTCTCAAAAGTATGGAGGAAAAAAAAGAGAAAAGAGTTTGAAAATATGACATAAAAAGTCAACGAAATTCAGAATTCTAACTTAAATATCAAAACAATGAGATTAAAAGTCAAAGTTATGAGATTTAGTCAAATGTATGATAAAAAAAAACATGAAAATAAATATGAAATAAAACAAAAGCTGAAATTACAAGATTTTTTTTTTACCTGGTGGAAACAATCTTCCATAGTTTAGCTTGATTGCAAGAAAAATGTGTCTCACACACACAAACACACACAGATAGAGAGAAACGCAGCCTGTCTCATACACACACTTACATGTTTCCTATCTCATTAACACACTTCTGTTGTGTGTGGCTGACAGTCAAAGGAGAGCAGTGGTGTTTATAGGTTTTCAATTTGTGAGTCATCATAACTGAAAACTGAAGGGGACCCCACTTCAAAAAAATACCCTGAAAGTGTTTTTTTGTTGTTGTTTTTGTTGTTTGTTTGTTTTTTCAAAGTGACAGTAGTGTGCGCACTGAAGATGTGTATTCACTGCACACCTGGCCAAATGCATGTGTGTCAGGGAGAAGAGAGCTGGAGTGATGCTGCCCCTCTGGCCATCTGTTCTGTCCACAACCACGCAAACATTTGCTGTGTGACACACAGTGACGTTTCGGACATCATTTTCCATTTGTGCTGGATTTGCTGCATAGGTACCACAGTGTCAGGAGAGAGAACACTGTGTGTAGGATTCCTCCAGTCACTGGTCAAAATTCAAGCCCAGCAAAATATCAGAACTGACAGATAGTACGTTTTTTATGTGTCAAAGATACAGGATGCATAGTGAGCAGCATCACAGAAGGGATGGCTTTGTTCACATCTATACAGAGATGATAAATAGCCTGCTGTTTATTCCCTGCACAGTGGGAGCAACAGTTAGGAGTCTGACTAATCCCCTGTGATCAGACCAGATGAAGACAGCTAAATGAAGCACAGCGGGAGAGGAGAGGAGAGGAGATGGGAGGTCAATGAGTATAAAATAAAAAATGAAGGAAACAATCAAATAAAAACGTAAGCAAAACCTTTGAATTGTAAAGGACAGAAAATGAAAACAAAAAGGGTGATTTCAAGGGAAGAGGTGAAGCAGCGTAAGGAGGACGAGCGAGGACTTGAGCCAGGCAGACAGCTCTCCAGCACTGCCCACTGTTGGCTCTCCGCTACACAAGCACTCCCTGGACACTGACAATAATGCCTTTACTTCATAATGCTATCTCTGGCTCACAGGCTGCCAGCCAAGCACACACATACCTTCCAGTGTCTGAGTGTGTGTTTGTGGGAGTGTATAAACGTGTGTGAGAGTGAGACGTCAAAAGCCACAATCTACGGCAGGTTAAAGCCTCGAGCACATCCTCGTGCATAATGACAATAAAGCTCAACACGGATATAAATAAGTACAAATCCAGCATGGCTGTGGCTTTTATGGCAAACACACACACTCACACACACACACACACACACACACACACACACACACACACACACACACACTCAAATGATCAAACCTCACCATACTTTAAAAGCCCTTCAGGCATGCACTTATCAAATATAAAACATGCTGTATGCACTAAATCACATTACACATACACACATGAACTTAACATCATAAAACATACACACACACGCACACAAGTATACACACACACACACACACACACACCATATTGCTGGAGCTAAATGGAGACAGGGAGACAACTGTGAGACAGCATGAAAGCTGGCAGGAACGGTGGAAACATCATGGAAAAACACAACAACCTCCACGGGTGAAACAACACACACACTTACAACAGCAAGGGCGCCACGCAAAGACCGATTACACACACACACACACACACACACACACAGATTGTTGCCGTTTACCTTTTTGTGCGTCGAAACATGTTGCTAGTAGCAGAGGCTGTCTTGGCAGATGAACATGAGAGCAGCTGAGACTCCACACATGCACACACAGGAAAAAACACGCATGCACACACTCATACGCGCGTGCAGTCAAGAGGCGGCAGTTACACTCCGCACCGGCAAGTCAGCCTCCTCTGGCCGGTTAAACACACATGTACACCTCGCCACAGTGAAAGTGCATGCAAGAGAGGAGTGAAACGGTGAGGAAGATTTGGAAAATGTGTCACAGACTAAGTGGCTGTAGACAGTAGAATTAAAGAGTGTGTGAGAGAGAGAAAGAGAGAGAGAGAGAGAGAGAGAGAGAGAGAGAGAGAGAGGAGGAGGAGAGAGGGGACAGGCTGTCGAGCATCTCTCTCAGACAGACAGAGCAAGAGCGAGAGAGAGAGAGAGAGAGAGAGAGAGAGAGGATTGTGGGGCTGTGCTCTCTCAAGGGTATCCTGCCAAGCAGGAAGTGTAGAGTCACAGAGTGTGTGTGTGTGTGTGTGGGGGGGGGGGGGGGGGGGGGGGTAAAAAATACAGGTGAATAGTGAATGAATGAATGAGAGAGAATGTGGGAGAAAGCGGGTGAGAGAATGCAAGACAGAGCGGAAACAACCAGAGGAGGAGGGAGGAGGAGGAGGTGCAGTGAACTGGAGACTAATGTGAATGACAAGACAGAGGAAAGGAGAGACACAGAGGAAGGGCAGAGAGTGTGTCTTCACATGTGAGGGAGTGTTATTCTGGGTGTTACAGCTTATTCATGAGTACAACTACAGTGCATAAGAACAGGCAAAAACAGGCTGCTCAAGTGCACTGAGTACGACTAATATGTACTAATATGTTACTTTTACATATTTGTCTTTTTATAATCCATGATTGAAAATTATATTATCAGCTCAAAAATCAGTCATTTCTAAAAGGATATTTCTCAGCGTCTGTGGTCAGGTTGGATTTTCCCTGGAAAACACAAATCCATTAACGGCACACTGATGACACTGTGCAAGAAAATTTAGCCGTGAGAAGCAAAAGCTGTCCTTCTTCTTGATTTATTTTGTAGTGATGGTGGACACTGGAGCTGGACTGTCACAAAGAAAAAGTACAGAAGAAAGCTAAACGGGAGAGTGATAGAGCACAGGCGAAAAAAAACTGATTAAGCTGTTTGTGATGATGTTCATTCCAGCCCACATGCAGCAGTTTTTCTGCAGTGATCTGTTCAAACTTGAGAGTCTGTCAATGAAATGTAGAGTGAGGTTATGTTAGCTCTGCTTGGTGAGGTTTGAGTTGGTAGATGAGCTCTGACATGACCAGGATTCACTGACGTTACATGTTACAGACACATTTTAGAGCACTGGGCTGTGAGTAAGACTAAACAGATTTGATTGTTGTCACATTTCAAACAATAGCTCTATGTAAATACACAGAGTGGCTTCTTCGGGCACTTGATGGAGAGTACCTACAGCCAAACAAACTTGAAGCATTTCTTCGCACTTACTAAGGGTTTTACCTTCCTGTTTAAATTCTTGCTTGTGTTGTATGTCACTTCGTATAAAATTGATTGTTACTGCAATTAGTACCAATCAGATAGTCCTCACAGCCCTTTTAAAGACAGCTTTGCGTTTGACTTAGGAGGACATGTTACTGAAAGAAAGCTACTTTGTTGGGGGGAAATATTGCCTGAATATGTGGAGATCAAGGGCAGCAGATCAATGTTCTGCATGCAAGATTAACTGAAAATAATCCGTGTTTATCATAATGACGGATCAGAGCAAACATGTAGCTGGTTTACATGTTCTTTGAACCTCAAATCAGTAGCACAGAAAAATAAGCAATCAGTAAACTCATCCTTTGCACTGGGAAACAAAATATTTATTTCAAATGAAATGAATATTACTGATCCACTATTTCACTATTTATTCAAACAAGGGATTCCTACAAAGGATGAAAGCTTCCAGGCCTTTCTGTTAATTATTTGTTATAAAATATTTACATGTACAGTAGGACTGCATGTGCCAGGGATAGTAAAAACTGACAGATGGACGAACACACTCTTGGTTTTACGTCACCCCTTTTGCCCAAGAAGCATATCGGCACACACCCAGACCATTTTTTTATGTGAGATGCCATTCTAGATGAGCTCTGCCATCGTCGTTTTGCCCTACATATCACAGGATATGGTCTGAAATGCCCAGCTAAGAAAGATGTCCTTTCTAGGTATGTGTGTGTGTGGGTGCTCACATGTTCTCCTTTCTTCTCTCTGAAACAAATCCACCAAATGTTAAAGCTGACGTGGGGTGACAGTTGCACAGTGGTGCTGAGGGGAGTAATTCAATAATGGATGCCGTCTCTAATGTGGGAGTCTGGATGGATAAAATATACATGGGAGAGAAGAGACACAGAGAGGAGGCAGGAGGGATGGAAGGAAGGGGGAGGGGGATGGGAGGGGGTGGTGATATCACTGAGACACTGTAGGGGGTCACAGACAGGGATGGGCAGCATATGATATCATATGGAGGACATGCAGTGTGTTGTCTGCGTGTAGTGTGGGAGTTTATTCCATTTTAGAGGAATATCTAACCTCTTTGTGGCCTTGTTGTCCTTCAAATCCCTCTTTTCTTCCTCTGCTAATAGCTAAGATGAATTCATCTATGAGTAAAGACTCCAGCTCCATCCAAAGGAGGATCTGTTGACCATGAGCTTATGTCTCCTTCATGTCATGCTGTGAAATCTGCCACCCTGCAACGCGGGTCAGGGATCATGGATAAAGCTACGACAGCAGTCAAGGTCACATATAGATGTTGCATGCTAAAATCATGCACACAGAAGTGAGTGGACAAACAGAGTAAGGCAGCTAATTATAATTACACAGGCGTATTAAAAACCCTGAGCATGTTCAAGCTAACTTCATGTGCTTTTCACTGGCAGGCAATACCTCTGCAGGGTAATATGCTTGCAGATTATTAAACAGGGCACTCACAGTTAAAAATGTTTTTCAAAGAGAGAAAACTCAGATCAATACAGGACACAAAATCAATGCCCTACATTTGAAATACTCTGTAATGCCAGCCCCTTGGTGTAATTTTAACAGAAAACACATCAGGCAGACCTATGACAGAGTTTAATGACTGACATTCTGCTCCAAAAGAATGACTTAAAAAAGTCTCCGGACTACAACAATTTCAGAAAGATGTCAAGGATTTCAACACTTGAAATGATGATTGCAGGGTGTAAGCATTTTGTGGAAAATTACACCCCCTGTCTATGTTCAGAGGCATTTTAAGACAGCATTTGGAGCAGACATAAGACACTTGTCCAAATTCTGCCTGATACGAGAAGTGCTTTTAGCAGCAGCGGCAGCCAGCTCAGGCTCTCAAATCAAACTTTAAGAGAGGATGAGAAAATTCACAGCTTGTCTCTGTAAGAGAGAAAGAAAGAGATGCCATGAAGTACTTGGTAATTAAAAATGTAGAAAAGAAACATTGCCAGGGACAAACACTTCAAAATAATGTTACTTTTGCCTCTAATTAAATAAAATCTGTGTTTTTTCAGTTGTATCAAAGAGTAACAGGTACAGAGTTACTGCTGAACAGTTTTCTTTCATTTCAGCACCATGGACAGCGACTCATATATGACAACGAAGCATCACTCTCCAGCCTGGCTCCAGATTCACTTTTATTATCGTAATTATAATTACTTAAAGTGTAACAGTTTGAGCGTGCCTGTTGCACAAATTAAGATCCTCAACTCACTCTTGTCAAATCTCTCAGGGCGACTCAATCTCACACGTTTCTAAATGACAAAGAGAACGACTCCAGAGGGTTTCTAATTCTCTCTCTAAATGTAGAAAGGCCAACTAAATGTCTCCCTGTCTCTAAGAAGCCAATCATGTTCTACTGAAGCTGGTTTAAGATGACAGAATCTGGCTCTAATGTTGATATTTCAAAGAATATCTGTTCATCTTTTCATCCAAGAGTAGCCTGAGTGCATTAGATTAGATGTGTAGTGTCACTTTCTTACATTTACAGCTTGACTTTCCAACAATGGATGATAATTGGATGTCACTGAGGTTAACTGAACCATTTTAAGACAAATATTTCACAAAGACACAGTAAACCTTTAAAAAAGTTAATCCACAAATGAAATAGACCCAAATAATGGATAATAATGTCTGGCTCATAGAGTTTAGAAGTTTGATCGATTGTAAGTCCAGTTTTTCCATCAGCTCTATTGATCAAAGTAAGAAGTTAAAAAGGGTGGTTTCAACATCTTTAGGTTCAGGTACGGTGGCTGACAAGGCTAACTGATCTGCAAAAGTCTAAAGCAGGCATGTCCAAAGTCAGACCAATCGTGGCATGAGGTCCATTTTCATACGGCCCCCAGCTTTCATCTCACACAGTGTTAATTATTTAACTGAAACTATGTTCTGAATTTTTCTACATTTTCATTTCTGTCAAGTGCACAAACAAAACCAAAGTGCATCCAGTAACATCTCACTAAACTATATTTGTACTGTGCAAAAGCTGCTGTTTTAAGCTAAAGCTCTGTACATCCTGCAGAAACACAAGAACTCGTACAGCTTGCGTGTTTGAATGATTGTGCTTATTATGATGTGAAAATGTGTTTCATGAACATTGAGTGCTGAAAAACTCGTTAGAGGAAAAGTAGATAAAAGTTATGAAGCTGAACAGAAAAAGCAGAAATTGGTACAGAAAAATTGTGGAGAATGCAAGATAAAAGATATTTTAGGTTTATGTTTTTTGCAGGTCAAAATAGTCTTAAAAAAACATGGAAAAAATCATGGTAAAATCCAGATCCTGATCCTGCCATAGAACCATCCTGACATATTTTCTCCATATCACCCCCTGCTGGAGAACATTTTCCTTGGTCAGAAGCAGAGTCTGATGATGTTTACGCAGCATGTAACACAGCAGAAAACTGACCACTTATCATCTGGTATCAAAAGACAACATACATACATACATACATACATACATACATATATAAAGGTGTGCTCTCTCTCCCTTATGACTTACAGAAAAGTCATGTCAAAGCATGTCGTTCACTAACTGCTCTTACCATCTGACGGCCTTTCTTCTGTGTGTTACACATCCTATACTGCTGTCTCCAAACCTCTCTGGCCTCCAGGAAACACACAGGGCATCGAGGTCACAGCACAGCTGAACTCCTGCTGCTGAACTCTCATTGCACGGCTCACTGGTGCAACAGATTGACACTGTGAGAGTGAAAGGCTCCCGCAAAGCTTTAACATGCTGCAGTATGGAGACAAGGCTCCCGCTGCAAAACACCATTATCTGACCATGACTTCCTTTAACAAAGCTGGAGCGACTCCAACTCCGAAAATATATTTAACTCCTCCCTGCACTGTGTTTGGATTTCAGCAAAATGGGAAACACCATGTAGAAAAACAGAGGGAGAAGATGCCCAATAATGGTGCACTGAGTCATGACACAATTAAGTGCCATAAATTGCTTCATTTTCCAGAGGATTAATCAAATTCTACACTTTTCCTTCAGGGAAAACAGCTCTTAAAAATCACCAATTACAAAAAAAGAAAAAAAAAACACAGCAGCAATGCAACCACATTTTATTGTATCCTGGGGAGTACTTGCAATAAACTGGAGCCATTATCTCACAGCACATCAAGACGTTAATACAAAGAAACAGGTGTGCCAAAATATGAACTTACCTGCTACTTTTGCGGGGCAGAGGCAGATCCTTCTGGGGAGGAAGAGAAAGACCGCAAAGAAAGAGAGGGAGAAAAAAAAACAAATTAGACAAGTCTTACAAATAATGTAATCTGCCACTGCTCTAGTCAATGTACTGTAAGCGTGAAGGTGACTTAAAGGGGCCAACACTGCCATTCTGAAAGAATAACATAATACTTAAATTATTACAACAGCTCTTTTAAACAGAAGTTTATAAAGACATTTATCTCATGGCGAACAATAAATATCATCTAACATAAGGTAAACTCAAATTGGTTTGATGTCTTTGTTGTAATTTTTCTGTTAATGTCTCGTCCAAGTAGAAATCAGCTTGAAAACTGATCCCTGCTAAGTGCTCAGAGACTTCAGAGCCACAGGAATCACCAGGCTGAGTGGAGCTAAAGTCAATTTTCAAAATGTTGCTGCTATATTTATGAAACTGGGACACAACAACAAGGACTCTGATGTGATTAAAATCCACCAGGGTGAATCTGTGGTGCTTGTTGCCAATCTATTCCCAATTCGATCAGCTCAGGTGAGATCATGTTACCGTCGAATTCTATTGTCAGCATCTCCCTCGCAGCTTTTCCAGCTATCTATTCCACAGCCAAGTGGCTCTGTTAAAAAGATATTATCATTTGTATATTTTCATTCGGAAAAGCTGAATGACACAGGGCCAAGGCAAAGAGATGAAAGGGATCCGAGCAAGAAAAAAACATGTAAAGTAGCAAACAGGGACTAACACAGGAGGAAAAATAAGAGACTATATTTGGTTTTCCAGGCAAATATTTTCATCCTTTCAGATGAGAGCAGTTATAAAATTTGTCCATCTCTCACACAGAGTTGATCTCTTTGTCTTTGTATAAGTAAACAAGCAGCACAGAATCCAAACAAAGAGGAGCTGATGAAACATGACTTGACAGCTAGAGCTCTCGTCTCCAAACAGTCTCAAAACGAGCTCACTACTCAAACTCAGCTGCTTTACATTCCAGCACTGTCAGACACTAATACTCACACTTAATCAAAAACTATGAGAAGAAAATGAGCAGAACGAACCCGTCTGTGCTGCAATGTATTATGATGTTTTCAAAAAAGAGTCATTATGACTCCTTTTGGAAACTGAAGACGTGCAGGGCTGGTGCAGATTCACATGACTGTGGATAGAAACCCCTCTGCACAGACTGGCATATCAAAGGAATAGTACCCCATTTTTGGGAAATGCATTTGTTTACTTTCTTTGTTTGATACCACTGAGAAGTGAACTTAGGAGCTCAAGATAATTAGTTTAGCTTAGCAAAAAGACTGAAAACAAAAGGAAACAGCAAAAGTGGATGTGAATATTCAAAAATGTTAGAAAAAACAGCACTTCCTACTAGCGCTGGAAAATTAATTGAATTCTGATCAGGATTTCAATTTTAGCTTCTCACGATCATAAAAACATTATAATCATTTTTTTTTATTTTGAAAGAAAGTTCATAAAAAGACTTTAATGAGAATTTTTGGTTGTGTTATGCTGCAAATTTTGCAATTTTTACAGGAGTTCATGTAGATTAGGTAATTATTTTCTATTTATTGTTTTTTTTTATGGCTATTATTTAATATATTATTATTATTCTGCTAGTTACTGATTCATTTTTGACTGTTTTTTTATTAAAGTTGTGGTTCAATAAACACTCAAATTTTTCAACCAATGAATGATCATGTTTATTATTACTTATTCCAATATCAATCAAAATAATCATGAGTGTCATTTTGGCCATAATTGTCCAGCACTACTCCCTACCCTTTTCTGAACATTTATAAAATTCTGTGCTGAGAAAAGCCAGCTGTTCACTTCTCAAGTCTTTATGCTAAGCTATGCTAATTATGTACTGGCTACAGCTTCTTAACTCAAGAACAGAAATGGAAATAGAGTCAATGTTTTCTGTACATCGTAAGGAGAGAGAAAATTTCTCAAAACTATTCCACTATAAGGTTAAACCCGAATGAATTTCGGTTCCAGTTGATGATTGACCGTCAGCATTCCCCATTTCAAGGAAATCGATTTTTTTATTTTCTCAATGGGAGTGACATCACCTCACAGTGAGCACTTTCATGGACAGCTAATGAGTTACATCATCAAGAGGAAGTGAGCTCGGCCAGGGTGAGTAAGAGAGCGCCCTGCAGGAGACTTCTGTGTGTGTGTGTGTGTGTGTGTGTGTGTGTGTGTGTGTGTGTGTGTGAGTGTGTGTGTGTGTGTGTGTGTGTGTGTGTGTGTGTGTGTGTGTGTGTGTGTTCGTGTGCGTGTGTGTGTGTGTGTGCGTGTGTGTTTAAGAAAAGAGAGAGAGAGAGAGAGAGAGAGAGAGAGAGAGAGAGAGAGAGAGAGATAGAGAGCGTGTATGGGGTGACAGGGGTGGCAAATGGATAAAACCTCTCACACCTGCTCCCCCTCACTGTCTCCACCCTCACAGACGGCTACTCTTACGTTGTTGCCATGTTACCGGTGGGACCAGCATATCTCTGAACTCCATTTCTTCTTAATTTCGAGTGACCATGACAACCTGTAAAATTTTTAGCAACACTGTGTTTGTTTTTATCATCAGCATACACAGCGATCTTAAAAATATCATGGATGACTCAATCTAGACTTTCAGACTTGTCTTCAAATGATTTTTTTTAGTGACTCTGTGAAGCTAGTTTTCAGATCAGAGATATTTCTTATGGTCAAAATGTACATATTTTTTGAGGTTACACTTAATATATTATTCTATAAGTTTACACTTTCTTGTTTGCTGCTGTAACTTTGTAATTTCTCCATTGTGAGATGAATGAAAGATCATCTTATCTTATAATATCTTATCTCAAAGCAGAGTTTGTATTTGTAAGTCTCTGCCATAGTCTGTGTCCATAACAGCGCGTCCAAGTTATCACATGCACTTCCCCATCTGTAAATCAACTTAGCATTTTTAGTATTTTCAAGTGCGAATGAAACTTGTAACTCTTAACCCTTTCATTAAAATACTTTTGAGACTATCAAACGTGCTTTCTGCGACACAAAACAATTTGTGTCCATCCTCAACAAGTGTCATATACACTTATCACTGATGCCTGGTCTGCTCTGTACTTCTGTGGGTCTCCCTGCCTTGGCTTTTCATGCATGAGAACAGAGCCATACCACCAAATACATCTTATTGTATGTTAATAATAAATTAATTTGAGGATAGTGGTCCTGATTAAAATACTGCAAATGAAACCTTTGTGTTCGTGTGCAAATGTGCAGATAGTAGTAAGAGTTTCATAAATAATACAATTCAATGTAGGGGAAAAAGCAATGAAGGTTACTTTCATTTACTTATTAACATGCCTACACAAGCTGACACAGCTATGATACACACCATTCCCAGCAGAGGATGAACAGGCAAGCAGCAATAAGCTGATGAGAGTTAAAATGGCATCACTCAACGGATGTTTTTCAGTGTTTTAGAGGAGAACATGATTGCAATTTGTAAGATGTGTCCTCAATTTTCCTTTCCATTAAAATAACCTGTATGACACAAACACGTGGCCACACAACCCGGGCAACACACTGAATCAGTTTTTGCCTGCAGGTGAAAAAGTGGAAAACTTATTAAGGTGTAGTTACGATCAAGTAAGGTAAACCCCACACACATGCTGATGCCACACGCACACAAAAACAAACACATAGTGTTTCGTTTTGTATCGAAGCTGAAGAACATTTTCTGAATTTGGCATTTTGGGGTTGAATTAGGCAAATATTTCATCCCAAAGCAGCACAGAATAAATAGTTTTATTTTTGATTATTGGAATCAAGTGCTACAAACAGATCTCACAAATAAACAAAAATGTTTTCAACACATTTAATCGATTACACGCAAGTTATGACAGGAAAATTAATCATTCTCAACAGTTTGGTGCTTGGCAAAAGAACTGTCAAAAACTGATTAACAAATTAGATAGCCTTCACTGTCTGGCTAGTTAGGAAACGGTGTCACATGGTAATCTATGTTTTTTTTTCTTTGTTTCAGTTTATATTTACCCAAGGACAAACCTTTGGAGGCCAACTGGAAACCGAAGAAAAGAAAAATGTTAATATGCTGCTGCTCTGGGCAGAGTTATGAGGCTTCTGTTCTGTTTCTGCTGCCAAATCTGACAACAGACTGTGAGGCAAATGTCACTCAGTGCATTCTTCACTTAAATAGTTTTTCTTGGTCATAACACCGTAAGGCAAAACATCTCAAGGTCTCCATGATTTCATGAGTCATTCTCTTGATCTATAACTCTCTTTTATTGTCAATGGATGGATATGGTATTTAACTGGAGTCATTTTCCTCTTGCCTTGTCCATTTTTTCTGTTTGGGTATGAGACTGCACTCAGGCTTTGGTGCTTCAGAGGTGTCTGGCATAGATATTGAAGCCTGGTTAAAAGAGTTCAAATATTTGAAGCTATTCCCAAATATATTCTGTCCCAGATCTGTTGCTTTGATATACACTTTGCTCTCTCGCCTCTCTGAATAAACCTGACATGAGAAGGACGGTGTGAGGCAGAACAAAGCAGTGGGCACGGCAGTGAGTGACAGGACTTGGCACAGAGAGCTGGATCTTCTGCACTGATCACACTCTTATCCCTTGTGCTTAGCATATTGGAAATGGGCTCACTGCCCAGAACAAAATATTGGACAAATTATTTTTGTGTGTGTGTGTGTGTGTGTGTGTGTGTGTGTGTGTGTGTGTGTGTGTGTGTGTGTGTGTGTGTGTGTGTGTGTGTGTGTGTGTACATGCATTTAAGTGTGCATGAGTGGTGTAGTCTCATACTCCTACCACAGAGAGGGGTGAGATATGTCGTACAACCTGTATTTAAAGGTGTATGCGTGTGTTTGTGAATATCCCAGCCCACAAAATGACACAACAGCTAGATCACAGATCATTTTGACCTGATATGAACAACTCATCTCAGTGACACATACCCCCCCCCCCCCCCCCCCCCCCCCCACCACCACCACCACAAATAAGAAAAAATGGACCCTAAAGAATGTTAGGACAGTTTTTTTCATTTGTTTCTCCTCACCAATATGGGATCTTATTCTCTTAATTATGTTATTGGTATAAAAACTTTAACTGAGGAGAGTGTAGAAATAAAAGCAGGTTGCAATCAAGGGGGAGATCAAATAGGAGATTGTCAAACCAGAACCAGGGGCCTTCATATCATGTTTCATTTCTAACAAAAAAAAGTTGAACGAGTAAGGAGACAGAGATAGCGAGAAAAAAACAAAAACAAAACAACCGTTAGTCATTTCAAACAACATCTTCTGACTGATTTTATTTTGGAGAAAATAGAGTCTAATTTTTTTTTTCAATGATGTTCAATTAAATCTCAGCTTTTCCCCAAATGGTTTTCATGTTGTATGCATGAGTAATGAAGTGTTCTGTATGGAACCCAATAAGCTACACACACTCACACACCACTCTCCTCCTCCTCCCTCCAGTGTCTCTGATGTGAAAGCAGATCCGGGCAGTAAAGGGATCTAGATATTCTAATGATCACTTAAATAGGGTCTACTGTAGCCCACAGCTGTTGTCTGCCTCAGGTCTAACCGCCCCCACCCCTCCTCCTCGTCCCCTGGCCCCCGGCCCTCTCAGCCCGACCTGCTGCTGGTGGTTGGTCTTCCTCCCTGAGGGCACACAGGGCTGTTAGGCCACCATTAGTGCTGCTAATGGGCCTGACAACTGCCCCACATCCTCGACATTTAGACCTCCACCGTTTGAGATATTATGGATATCGATTATTTCCCTGGACAGGAAGAGCAGGGGCTGGGGGTGGGGGTCGATTTGAGATGTACATATAGGCATGATGCAAAAGCGCACACACGGAAGTACACTCAAGACTAAGGGATGGACACACTCATTAACAGCACTCAGAATCTAAAATTAAAGTTTGATTTCGCTTGTGAGTATTGTATCTTCTGTGTTTTTGTACCTGTGGGTGTGTTTCAGCATTATGTTTAGACCTTTCTGCTCATATCTAATTGCTTCTCCCCTGCCAGGCCACCCAAACTCTCAGGTTCCACTGAAGGAGTTGATATCCAGCTACATTTAGCTTCTGAGAACAATATTTCAATGAAAAGAGGACTGACCTCAGCAGAGGGACCGAGTATCAACATCCCAGACTAACTTTGTCAGAAACAAGCATTAGCTTTTTAATATCTTTGTTATTGTGTCTTCTTTGAACAACTGGACTGGGGCACCTGTAGGACTGGCAACTCAAAGCTTGGTAGTGTTGCTGTGATTTTCAACCAAACGAACATTTCCACAGACAATTATCCAGTTCCCCTTGATCTACAATTTTTCATATGATGAGCAATTATCTGGAGTAGAACATCTTGGCACAATGTGAAGCAGCCTACTTTAACTGTGAATTAATCCACAGGAAAGAAGCAGAGGGACTGACAGAAAATGGCCCAGCATGCCTTGGTTGATTAGTCTCTCGCAAAGCGCCCACCACACTGAGGAAAGCCTAAAAGGATGCTTTTACCACGGCCTTCCTGTGTGTGTCATAATGTACAAGATATGGGCTAAGTGACTCGCATGCATCATGCAAGTACTATAGAATAATCTGAGCTTCTTTAAGTAGGCCACACCAAACTGGTTATAACTTATTTATATAGGTATAAATATTAACATTAAACATGTCTGACACCAACACTGCACTTACTGGGACCAGGGAATGGAGCCAGGGTGGCCAACAGTGGCCAAGGCCCCTCTTAAAATCTGACAGGTCACCCAGTGACCACCCAAAACTATTAACAACGACAATAATTTGGGCTTTAAGTTTAAGGCCAAAAAATTCAGAGCCAGATAACAGATAATAAACCCCACCTCCTTAATGTTAACAGATAGAACAAACGCCAAACTATAAAATCAAAATACACATCAAGTAATATTTATTGGTAACAAGAAGTCTTTCAGTCATTATAATTAGTTCTTCTTTTTCTGAAAAGTTTAGTTTAATTGGTTACTAACTAACTTTAAAAGGAGAGGGTGTGACTTCATGATTGATCTGAAATCCGTGAATCTTAAAAAGTGGATAATTAGCCATGACTCTTTACCTGTATGTACGGCATCTCCTTTTTATACTTAATGAAAACATTTTTCATGCATTTGTCCTTGTCAAATAAGCAAGTGAATAAATAAATTGATGGCTCTGTTGACAAATTGGGCTATAACAGAGTCTTTGACCAGAAAGCAGAGAAGAGAAGGAACAGCAAAAGAAAACATGAAAAGTATCTGCTTCAAATCAACACGGTCAGCTGTGCTGCTATGGACTTTACCAACCTGAGGCATCTCCCCTGTTTTAGAGCTTGGTTTAATGCATATTTGGGTTTGCATCTCAGGTGTGGCGTCCCACAATATCTTTTTGGCGCCATTTGGGGTGAAAGGTTAATGACACTAATGCAAACTCATCAGCTGGACTGTTGTTTTAAATGTGATAAATTAGTCAGGAGTAAAGTTATCAGTAAATTATTCTTTTGTAGAGTCAATGAACAGCTTTAATGCCAAGATTATTTGTGCAACAATCTTGTAAGCAACAGTGTAACAGTTGCATTAGTTTTCCCACTATCTACCCTTCATTTTAAATCACACTGTTTTATTCTACTAAGTTAGGTGAGGTTTATAAGTTGGGCAAAAGTACAATATGTTTTTAATTGTCTACTCCCCTGGTCAGTGTGCTCAATGACTTAACTTTTAAAATGTGTTGAAAAATATACAAGAGTAGCAAAATAATTCCGTTTTAAATCTATAACATAAAGGTGTTGATTCAGATAATTTCCAGTTGTGTTGGCAAAAAAAGCGCACCACTTTGGAAAAACAGGAGCAGGCACACAGTTCATTCTGAAAGACAACAAAATCAATGTTTCTTGCTCCATTAATGAAAAATAGAAAGTTCTAACCTGCAGCCTCCGTCTTCGGATGATCCCAGAGTCATCCATGGCGCGTGACAGGTGCACGCCTGCCAGACAGTCTCGTGCCCCCGGTGGTTTCCAGGTGACGTGGTGAGATGTCCCACTCTCGCGCGGCTTTCAATAAGTGACAACTGTCCGTCAAATCACTGGCTCACAAAATGTTTTGGCGGGGCAGCTTTGAACATTATTTACCACCGATAAACATAATATGTCCTCTTTTTAAATGTTAACTCCTTCCTCTCTTGCGCTTCAATAAAAACGGAATCATTTTTTCGATAAAGTGTGAGCCCAGCAGACTGACATCACTGAGCTGATCTGAGGTGGGAACTGCTGAATAAGCGCAACACAAGCATCGACAGCTCAAAGCCAAACTATTTCTCAAAACACTAATAGTTGCATCAGTAACAGCTGAAATCAATCAAGCTTGAGTCATCCTTTAGAATCTACTATAACACCGATCCACGCTTAATCTGCACCCCACATCTCTGCAGCACGCCACTACATGATACAGTATGAATCACACTCAAACACATCCTATGTGCGGGGATGAGGAGACAGCATTGCATGCATATTGCACATTACAACACTATTCTGGATGATCGGACATTATATATGTTCTAGAGCTTAAATACATGTCAATAAAGACAGATATGCGAGATCAATAAAAATCTGTCTCCATACGTCCCTCGGTCCAAATACGCGCATACATATGCGATACAGCGCTCACACAAATACACACACGCGTCGGCAGTGAAAGCAGCTGAATAACTTCACGTTTTCGTCCCCACGTAGGCAGATTTGTCCGTGTTTTTTGCGCTCCCACAGGTATACGACGTGTTCACTCTGTTCCTCTCTGGTGTAACATCGCTTTCCTCGCGAAAATTGTTCCGTGGTCGCTACACAGGCTTCGCTCCATCCTCGGCTCCTACCACCCACTTCCTACTACCGAATGACGTTTAACCCTTTCACCACCACAAGCTTCATTTTCACCAGCAGTCATCAGCTATGGAGGTGGACTTTATACATGGGGCATTTGTTCCAAACCCTTGTTTCCTGATATATAAATAATACACATACCTTAAAAGCTGTTAATTGGTTGATATATAACAACTGGTGGGACAAATTTATGGGACAAAAGATTCAAAAATGCATGGTTGACATTGTGGAATAAGTTATTAGAGTGTGAGACCATGTTTCACAACAGTATTTTACGTCAAGACTGGATTTACCTATATATTTCTCTTTTTGATTCTAATCTAAAACCATTATCAGAATGAGAATGAGCATATTGTCTGACAAAGTATTTATTCAATAAATTTGACAGCTGTTTGATTACTCCCAATCTGCTCAGACAGTAAACAGATATGCTTGCATACAACTAAAAACAAAGATAACAATGACAACAGCAGTAGCTTTTTGCTTGTAAAGTACATTTTATTTCAACAAGGCTCTTGATATAAAAGAAAAGAAAAAAATAGGCTACATTAAAGTCTATTCGGTCAGGTCATAAACATTCATCTGATACATGGCGATCAAATATAAAAAAAAAAACAAAAGGAAAATTAAAAACTTACAAAAGAATGACATCACATGCAGCCAGCTACATAAGTTGTTGTGTTCCATAACTAATAGATAACATACACACAAGGAATGGGGCAAATTTGGGGCACTTGGCCTCCAAGCAGCTGGAGACCGAACATCTGCCTGGTGAAACTGTAAAGGCTCAAATTTGTGTATTTTTTTTTTTAGGGACAGTGGTGACAGAGTTCAAGGGGGACCTTGACACTGTCACGAGAAATGTCTGTGATCCCATTACATCTTGACTGGTTCCCACAGAGACAGACAGGCTCCATGTTAAGGTATAAAACAAATGCTAAAACATAAAATGAGAAATCAAATTAGTTAATGGGCTTTCTCTGGCCTTTGGAGCCAGTCTCAAGTGAACACTTAAAGAACTGCAACTTTAAAAGGTTGCAGTGACTTTAGATTTGAGATTTATCTCTTGTTCCCTAAGATTCCTTTGCTACAAGTGAACATCAGTGACACAAGTTCTCTGTAATTTACTTAACCTATTTGGATAATGTCTTCTTTGGAACTGAATGTATTTTGTTTTGTGTACTTATATTTTATTTTAAACAAAACACAAATAAACAAATAAATAAATAAAATAAAATTAAGTAAAATTACATTTTGAAACTAACAGTGTTAATAGAAGAGCTGCTCTCCATTAATTTTCTTCAAAACAAATGTAGGTTTTGATGAGACTGACATCCCTGGATAGCAGTTGATAGTGCTCATTGTAAACAGAGTCCTTATTCTGGAATAACACTACTGACTCCAGCCAAAGATGTCACTGCAATCACCATCAAATGGAAAGTCTTCACACCGCCTTTACGCTGCAAGATTTCACCTTCTGCTCTGTTATTGCCACTGCTGCCCTGCTCTTGGACAGCACTGTGCTTACATGTTCAGCCCAACCACCTCCCCAATTAGTACCTTCAGACTTTTGCTACATCTTATAATTCCACAAGATTCTGTATTCTGAGGTTGGATCCAAATAGAAACAATGTTTGGCTGATGCAATAGATATTTTAAAACATTACAAAAGCGATTTGTCTCACTGGTCCAACTCTTGGAGCCATTACCACAATAAGTATCTTTTTTTTTTTTATCTAAGAGTACATTCTGAACACTCTGAGAGAAACATTAAACCAGTAACAAAGCAAATCAGCAGCAGGTTAAAATTCACAAACACCCTCAATGTTTGACAAGCCCAGTACCCAGCCTGCTGTAATGTGATCCATTTCCTCCGCACAGTGTTTGCAAAGAGAGTTACTCAGTCACTTAACAGCCAAAGTGCTCAGTCCAGATGTGTACATGCTCGTTAGTGTGTCCATAGACTGCATGTGTGTCTTACGTCTGTCTGAATTAACAGTCCGCACAGCCAGCCGTCACCTCCACCACTATTTGGATGAAAAATGGCATCAAGCGCCATGCATTATTCAACAATCACACTTGTCACACATGGGATTCATGGCAACATAACATTTCACAGCTCCTCACCCTTCAGTTACTCACACCCCTGATCCAAATGTTAATGAATGAATGTTGGAAGAGAACCAAAACCCCCAATGGTGATTTAGAGAGAAAGAGCTGTCGACATATTAACTGAGCTGCAGATTTTATGATAACAAAAAGTGAACTGTTCTGTCCTCACTGAGTCAGCAAGCAGATGTAGATGTTCTGTCAGTAAAAGGAATGCTGTCTCTGATCAATCCCAAAGGAAAGACATCACATAAGCAGGAGTCATCAATGCTAAATCTTTAAAGGATAAAGTCTATGCAGCACATCAATGTAAAGAGACAAACAAACACACAAGAGGCAGAGCAGCTGGTCTGGCTCCAGCTCCAGGACGGAGACAAGAGGGAGACTTAGTGGCTTTTAGCTTCATGGCCTTAATGTTCTTCATCTCTCGGTGCAGACAGAGCTGGCAGGCTTTAGTCTCTCTCTCTTAAAGATTTACAGCTAACAGATCACTCTAGGTTCAGCCTCAACTCCCCACCTCCAGTACGTCAAGCCCCACAACCACACAAGAGCCCCTATATGTCATGGGACATATTTAGCTTAAAAAGGAGACTTAAATTATTCAAGCGCCACAAAGGCTATTTTCATTTCCTATAAGTGTATTTGTCAGAATAAAGCAGCCAAACACTCTTTCTCACAGCCCAACATGAGATTTATACATTTATTTGTTTGTTTGTTTGTTTGTTTGTTACTATACTGTGTATAAATTTGCTTGTTCAACTGTCTTGGAAAAACTTGACCCTCTCTATCATGCTGTGTTGAGATTAATTTCAAATTCTGCTTTTAGGACTCGCCACTGTACATTGTATACTCTAGTGGGCTGGTCCTCACTACCTATGTGCAGGATGAGGCACTGGTATGTTTGATTCATAAGACCTTGTTGGGCCCTCGTACATTAAATCAAAATTTGTCTTTGCTCAAGACTCCCACAACCTCAGATCCGGCACCTGGCTGCCCTGCATGGTCCCCTCAGTGCGGACTGAGGCTGGTTGTAGGAGTCTGTCTTATTTTGGCCCTTGGTCAAGAATGACCTCCAAACTAGACCCAAGCTGGCCTCTCTAGTCTCTTTGACGTGCTTTAAGCACAATATTGCTGAACTTTTAACCTCTGTTTGCTCCTGCCCTGGTGTTTGATTTGTTTGCTTTGTTCTAATCAAATGCTGCATTTTACCTCATTATGTTTTATGTGATCATTCTTTGTGCTCAATGTGTTCAGTATATGTGTATTTGTTTTCTTTGATGAACATTGCGTAACATTGCCCCTTGGCTAGGTCAGGTCGTTGGAAAAGAGATTCAATCGGGTTTACCTGGTTAAATGATGATTAAATAAAATAAATAAAATTGTTTGTTTGTTAAGTTCAAATCAAAATCTAGAGTTTATCATCACGTAGGACGGTTAAAGGGAAAATTACCTCGCTCAAGATAGTGGAACCACCAGATATCTCACAATTTGCTCTGATGGACATTTAATGACCTTGAATGTATCATTTTTTGGTAAAGCCAATCAACAACTTCGTCAACATCAAAGTCAACTTTTCAAGAGCTACATGAGGAAATATGAAGCTTTCCTCAGAAGACAGGTTACATTTTAATAGCTCTCCTAAACAAAGAGAAAGTAAACAGTGTTGAAATGTAATGGAGATAGAAACTCATGAACAGAAAATGCAGAAGATCAAAGCTGTAATATAAACACAAAAAAGAGACTTGAATTTTGTAAGGGAATCACTTGATAAATGGAACTACAGACTTTGAAAAAGGTGATAAAATTAGATGTGTGCATAAATATATGATCTACACCAGGTATACCCAAACTTTTCACCCCCACGACCCCCCGAAGTAGCGATGCTGAAGACAGATGACCTCCTGCTGAAGGAATACACTAATTAGCCAATACGAAAACAGACACACACAACCTAAAAAAGTCTTAAGTGACCTATTACTTTCAACTGGATTTAAAATTAGACAAACAACGCGCACATCTGCCACCACTGATTCCAGATCAAACATCTTCTGCTTGCATGGTTTTGTATAAAATCTTTAAAATGTTTGATTCAAACATCTGTGCTTAAGTTGTGTAGGGACCATATCAGCCGATCAGTGCTTCATGTGTTGTAATTGATTATGGTGCTTTTACCTTTTTGAACGTCATGATTAAGAACCCTTTGGACTAAACTGGGAGCATAACTTAATGTGCTTTTGTGTCAAAAGGTGAAAAACGATGTTTCACAGAGTGACCCAGATACCAGCGTGTCTGACTTCCCTAGCACATTGAGCCTGTGCTGCTTTTCTTATTAATATTAAATAATTTATGTAGGCCATGAATTTTACATCTTTTTGTTCATTAGGTACTGTGAGATCTGAAGAGGAGAGGAGGCAGCAGTTTTGAAACCATACCAGCACAGTTTGAATATGACAGTGAAAGTCTTGCTTCACCATAGGAGCTCTCAAAAATGATGTCATCCTTTTTTTTTTTTTCTTTTTTTTTTTTATGGATAGTTGGAGGGAGGTCACATGGGGTCAACTCTCTGCGGCCAAAAAGCTTGGCAGGGCTGGGATTTGCCTGCCGCTTGTGTGAATCCCAGTTCCAATCCTGGTAAAGCCTGTCTCACAAGAGCCACGTCAGCTCAAATCTCTTCATAGACTGCAAGGACCTCCCCCTGTATTCACATCTGCTGTGTGCATGTGTGTAGATGAACATGGATTCAGCACAACTCCACAACACAGATTGTCACATGAGAACATTATTGTGAGTGAAAGTTTTCCCATGCTGATGTGTCACAACATCTGTGTGTTTGCGTTTTGTTTAAAAAGAAAACAAGACCTAAAAAATATAACTGAAAAAATCCATTCTAAAAATCTAACTATAAATGTTTAGATGTTTGATAAACTTCAAGGAGTACACCATCAGCCGGATGTAATTTGACAATGAGTGATTAATTTAATTGGAATGCTGATTCTGAATATGACGTTGAACTTCCCTCTGTTGCTGGTATGAAGAAATCCACCATAGCTCCCAGGCAAGACGAACCCTCTTTTAGAATCCCACAAACCGAGGGAAAGAAAAAACAGGAAGAAAAGGAGGAATGGGGAATGTGGGAATAAAAGGGGGGGACAGGAGGATTACATTCTAATTTTTAGTTTAAGGGCCTGAGGAGCTGCAGTTGAGGTGTGGTCCTGCTCCTGAACTCTGCAAGAAAACACTAATGATAGTTTAGATACTGTTACTATTTCTTCTTCTTCAATGGTGCAGTACCTGTAACAAATAAGATGCTGACAGGATAAAATATTAACAATCTCACAAATTAAATCTTCAGTATTACAGAAAAAAGAGCCATGCCTCTTACAAAAGGATTGTTCTTTTATTTATTTATTGTATTAGCTTATTTGACAGGGATCATTCAAAACAAACAAACTGTCAGGACGGAGTTAGCTATGAAGCTAATTTTTGGCTGTGGTTCCTGGGCAGGATTTTTTAAATTTTTTTTTCCCTTTTTTTTTTTTTTTTTTTGTAGTATCAAAAGTAGAATGTTCTCATTTGATTTCAAATCTGATTCTGATTTGACTCACTGGAAACAGTTATTTCAACTAGTTTCATATTCAAATGGAAATATACTAAAAGGCCACTTTGAATTGGCATCAAGGGAAAGTGTCACATCATGCTACAGCCTCGTCATATCAGAACACACACACACACACACACACACGCACGCACGCACACAAGCACGCACACACACACACACACACACACACACACACACACACACACACACAAACAGACACCAAAATGAAGGCAAGACATCTGAGTAATAGGTAGTTAAATTTAAAGTTACTCTGCATTTAGACTTGACTGATGCACTTGTTTTTGCCATTATTTCAAGTTTGTCCAGTGTTCATGTTCACTTTTTCTCCATTTCTAAGCTAACATTAGCATATGTTGCACACTGTCTTTCAGTGAGGAGCCTGGATGGAGGAAAGCCACCTGATAAAATTGTGAAAGGTCTCTACTTTATTTTTAACTCTACTTTTGGCTCTCATGTCTTCTTTTAAAGATATTACAGAGGAAACTGGGAAGAAAGATATGTCTGCTATGCAACAATGGACCACAGGTTTGAATCTAACCAGGACTGCAGGCTTTGGGAACTAGTTTTTGTGCATGGGCCCACATTTGGGCCAAGCTAGTGGCCATGGGTTTCTTTAGAAATTGGGGATAAAAAGATAATTAAACCTTTAAATTGTCTTATGGTACCTTCAAGGGTCTTGTAACTTCATCCCTACATCATATAATGTGCAGATCTAATAAGTATGCTAAACTCAGGGGCAGAGACTGAACAACATGGACAAATGAAAATATAATTCATTTCAAAAGCCCCCGAGGCTACAGGCTGCATTCTTTATTTATTATGGTTGTGCTCCCAAAGTGCATTTAAAACTAACCCATATAATGACTCCAATAAAGCACAACAGGATGTACCCACATAACATGACTATATTAAGATTTTTTGATGCATATCAGGTAGTATGCTGACACTTAATCTGCCTCTGTTGCAGTGATAAATACTATACAGGTTAATCACTGATTGCCTCATCTGTTTTAAAGTTTATGAGCTGCTGCTAATTGGTATTCATGATGACATGACCCAACTCTGTAACTGTGTTCATAAATAAAAATGAGCAGGTTTACACTGTTACAATTGTATTATTCAACCAATAAATTAACTTTTTTAACTTCCAACTTGGTGTTGATTGAATTGCTGTGCACCACTTCCAGTGATATAATACAATGTTACCATGTTGTGTTAAAGGGACTGTGAGGACTTAATAAATGATTTTGAAATAGTCTAATTTTTATTTGCCTGTTCATAATTCACAATTGAAAATGAGATCGTCAGAAGCAAAACTGTTGCAATGCGTCCACTGGAGCTGGACTGTCAAGGAGAAAAAAACAATAGATGAGCAGAAGAAAGCTGAACAGGAGCGTGATAGAGCAAGGGCGAAAACACAGGTAAAAGAAGATCTGCTCTCCATTAATTTGCTTCCAAAACAAATGTGTGCTTTGACAAGAGCAGAGAAGACTCAAAGGACAGCCTGATCACACATTATATTAAATAAATTCAATTTGAAGTGTCTAGCATATTTCCCCTCTGTCTGTTAACAGAGGTGCTACAAAAGGGTCCTGGGTTAGGTTACTTTATTTGTACCCATAGGTAGATTTGTTTGCCAGCAAGAGGAGCATCCACTTTTACATTTAGCCACAAGAACAAACATAAACACAAGACCCTACATGAACAGTCAGCATTGACACACTATTAGGACACTAAAATATGATAAAATACTGCTCTGGTTCCACCAACCATAAATGAATGAAGAGAGAAACATCACAAAAAAGATACATCTATAAAAATAAATAAAATCATACCATGTAACAATAAAAGCCAAGCAAAACCCAGGTAAAAGCAATAATAGCAATAAAATCAAGGTGAAAGCCACGATAAGACCAGATAAATAATGATATGAAGTGAAGATAAATATCCACTTCCAAACTATTCTGGAGTCTAAGGCAAAATATCTCCACATCCTTGTCTCAACTTCTAAACAGTTTGCCTCCAGCTTACAACCTGTTATCCCCTTCACAGCCCCCTTTTTGTCACCCTCCT